>JANUYF010000002.1:80517003-81717003 GCA_026167975.1 Phrynosoma blainvillii
TCACAAATGTTGTGAAGGACAACACATGCCGACACCACTGTGGCAAAGTGCTCCTCCCCAACAGTCAGCCTAGCTCCAAGGCAGCCCCATCTTCCTTTTAAACGTCCGAAGGCTCTTTCGACCACACACCGAGCCCTGCTAAGTGCCATGTTGAAAGCCAATTGATTTGGCCCCAGAACTCCTGTGTATGGCTTCATGAGCCATCGCCGCAAGGGGTATGCCCCGTCCGCTATTATCAATGGCGGTACCTGCACCCCCCTGATTGTGATGGTCGGGTTGCCTGGAACAAATTCTCCCTCATCCATGGCCTGGCACAACGACGAATGCCTGAAGATGAAGGCATCGTGGTTGCGCCCTGAGAACCCTGCCTCGATATCAAGGAAGAGTCCGGTGGCCGACGTTAGTCCCTGAAGTACAATCGAGTATCCATACTTGCGATTGTAATAGTCCTCCGCATTTGCCCTGGGAGGGTGAATCGGAATATGGGAGCCATCCAGGGCGCCGACACAGTGGGGGAAGCCCAGTTGCTCAAAACCTTCCATCACCTGCAAGGTAAAAAGAAGGAAAATAGAGGAAAAGCCATTAGAAGCAGGGTAAGATCCACATGTTCATGCTAATGTCTCACAGGAAACAGCCTTGCCAATGGCCCATCCGTGATTTAGTCCCCATAATTCTTTTGTTAGCATGCACCCAACTGCTTTGCTGTCCGCCCAGTTATCACCGTATGGATGCTTGTGGCTATCCATACCTACATACATCTACACCACGGAAAAAGCCTCCCTTTCAGCTATCCTTAAAGCTCCCTTTGCAAAGAAATGCACCCCCGACACCAGCCCTTGCTAACCATTATACATCTGCACCCTGCACACACAAGAGGCAATACCACAGAGGCAAGGGAGAAATTAGCAAATTACTAAATTGTTCCAAAGGAAGCACAATACCATGCCTCTCATTTTTATGTGGCACTCTCAGCTTATTGTACAGCAGTATTACTATTGCAAAGTATTTAGTTTAAGTTAAAGAAAGCTGAGGCCAGGAACACAAAGGAAGGAGATGAACCTACCCGGCGATAGTCCCCAAGGCACACTGTTCTTGGAAGAAGCACGCTATCTATTGCAGTGATGACCTCAATGCATATGATGTAGGCTGTAGAGACCCCAATCTGGAAGTGCCTTGCCACTCTCCTGTAGTTGAGGGGGGCAGAAAGCCACCAGATGGTGATCGCCACCCTCTCTTCCACCGAGATGGCCCTCCTCATCTGGGTGTCCTCGGCCTGGAGGTGAGGGCGCAGAGCCTCTGCTATTTCGAACAAGGTGGATCTGGACATTCGGAAGTTTCTTATCCACATGTCCTCGTCCCAGAGTTGAAGCACCTCATCTGCCCACCAGTTCCGGATGACTTGTGGCCTGACCCAGCACCGGCGTGGACGGGGGACAGTGCTGGCATGGAAACCCCGGCCCAAGCGGCTTGGTCGTCCTGAAATCCTCCATAACAGCTGATGGGCTGTGCAGCCTGCTGTGATGCCACGCCGCCTCATGAAGTGACGGACCCCAGCCAGCACAGTCCTGCGCCTTGCCCTGTGATCCTGCTCCTCCTTCTCCAGCTCTACCTGCAACTCACGGATTAGCAGAAGAGCAGACTCCATTCTCTTCAGAAGCGGCACCTCTCTCGCACAGCAAAGGAATGGCGACCGGACGGCAACGGCGATTGAAAAGCAATAACGCTGCAGCGACGGAAGTGACGAAAAGTGACGAAAATCGCATGCGACGGTTGCGGCGAACATTCGTTTCACTGCGCATGTGCAAGAACTTCTTTTGCCGGATCGAGGCAGGCATCCTCGGACTTGTATGTGAACAGGAGTTCCGGCTCCCAGGGGCGGAGTGTCGCTAATTCCGCAAGGATAATAGTTGCGTCTGAACGGTAATTCCGTCTGGCAGGGTCTATACCGGAATGGCTCCAGCTAGATTCCAGCAGCTCTAATGCCGCCTGTCTGCCGGTTTCAGACCCTAGTGTGAAAATGTCCTTTGTTTTGTTTTTTGTTTCTCCCAAAATCTCTGGGTTGTTAATTGCTGGTTGCTGTAAACTTCTTTGTATTGCCATTTTCAAATCTCCTGCTCTGTCGCAGTAAAAGCATCGTTTTTTCACCCGTGCATCAGCTGCCTTTTCAAGACGCATTTCCTGACTTCAGGTGCTGTCTCAGGGGTTTTCAGAAATCTCAGATGCTTGCTTAGGTATCCCCAAGCTAAGCACTTCTGGCTTTTCTTCAAGCAAACTGCTTGGCTCATCACGTTCCAGCCTTTTGGAACCTTTTTGGCATCCAGCAAAACCTGCTGCAGCCCCACATGGCATTGGCCACTGTGTAAAATTTCACCCTCACCAGGGATTTTTGTATTTTTCTCCAAGAACTGTAAAGTCCTTTGATCACAGCATTTATGACAAAGCTGTGTAGAAATCATTCATTCTTTCTTCAGTTCCCAAAACCTTTGGCTGAAGAAACATCCTCTCCCAAAACTTTAACTGTAACTCAGAGAGGGTTAACAGAATGAGTCTTTTAACCGCCTGTGTCCAGCAATCCTGCTGTATTTTAAAACTGCATGCATTGCAACATGTATTCTGTGACTCAAGTCCCAGCTGCTTCCATTTCAAACAAAATGGCCCTTTAACAGAGTCGTTTGCAGCTTGAACAAAAACAAAAAATTCACTGCATTGAACCCGCAGTATTCCCAGCATTCTCAGGCTTTGTTTTTCTCTGGATCTTACTGTTTAAAGAGTGGAGTCCTCAGACAACCGTCTTTAAAGAGTTCTGCACTCTGCCATCAGGCAAAACAGCTTAGCAGTAAACTTTATTACTTACATCTGAAGATTTGAAGCCACCTCTGCTTTTCCCAGCAACTGCTGAAGCATGGTTCCCTTGTCCCGGCACAGCTGAAGACGTGGATAGGCAAACTTGTCTCTTGCCACATTGCAGACTTGGCATTTGGACTTGTGGGCTTTTCCTTCTGGACATTTGGCCCCTTTGTCCTCTGGCAGACAAGCCTCATCTGGCAGACAAGCCTCTCTTTAGGCAAAAACAGTCCTAGCTGGCAGACTAGCCACAGACTGGCAAAACAAGCCTCTTCAGCCAGACTAGCCACAAACTGGCAAAAACAGTCTTAAATGGCAAAAACAGCCATAACTGGCAAACTAGCCATAAACTGGGCCCGTAACCCTTGTTGGTGTGTGGATGATGAGTGTTATAGTGATGCCCTTTGGCACCCAGCAGAGTCTGCAGGACAAGCTGGCTGCTGTGATCCACAGCCACTGTGTAAATTTGCCATCAACTGGCTCAGCTTCTCTTCTTCAGCAAAACTGTCTTCCTCAGTCAAGAAGACACATTGTAAAGTCCAAAAGCATAGCTTTATTAATGCATATAAAAAGTAAAAATAAGATAACTAAGTAAAATCCATTGTGATGAACTTGTCCAGTTCAGCCATATAAGATTACATCTTTAACAATCCCAAAAACATTAGGATCTAACTTGTTACAGTTAAAACCACTGCTGTCAGCCACACATGCTCACATCTTAAACAATAAACAACTTTAGACAAAGGATTTTCTAGGCCCTTCCCATACTCCACCTTCTAGGTGTTAACCTCATGTTAATTAGATAATGTCTGTATGATATATGCTATCCTAGCCTCTTGCTGTCCATCATCCACCACGTGACTCTCTTTCTCAAGCTAACAATGCTTACATATAATTGTTATCACTTGTTAACCATAACATAGTCTCTGTCCCTGACTTATATCTTTGGGAAAATACATTGTTGATGTCTCTGTTACCACCTGGCGTTGATTCACCCTGTTTTTCAAAATGTTGTTTGTGCCTTGTCCAAAAACTGTTCTCAAGTAGAAAATTACAGACACACACACATCTTTACATTTCACCTTTGACTATATATCCCATCCATATCCTAACATAACCCTCCAGAGTTGCCCATTCCTATCCCATCGTCATGCTGAACATGGCAAGAATTGTTATTTAATCACCCTCATCCCCTGACTTCCTCATTTCATAGGCCATAACCTAAAAGGTTCTTTATCATGTAAACTTTATCTCAATAAATATTGAGTATACAACATAGTATGCGTCTTAATATCCAGGCAGGATGTTTCCCCATAGGTACTGAAGCACCCAAAAGAGTTAAGTGGAAATTTCATCAGTCAGGGAAATGTCTGAGATCAGAAGGGCTCTCTCTTCTTCTTAGAGCACAAAATGGTGTATAGCTACACTCCCTTAAAGGTAGGGTCTGGGTATGTATTACTTGGCTGATAGTAGCTTTCTGGTGGTTTATTTTTTTTGGAGGATTTTTCCCCAAGCAGCATTTACTTTAGCTGTAACCTCATATTCAGCTACAGTAATTGGTTAACTACTGTGCAGTAGACATTGTTCTCAATGGGAAGCTAGGAAATTACACTCTGGGGTATGCATTTGTTGTCTTCTGCATCAAATTAATAATCAGCAAGGATGATGCTGTATGAAAGTGTACTAACACACATCACAGAAACTAAAAACCAACCGCCAAAATACAAAAAGTTAAAGCCTCTCCAAATTGAATGTTGATACACAGAAATTATTCAGAACTTCTAGGTGTTCATACACCCAAATGGTGATTTTATGCTGAAATGTTGTACAGGCCCATCCCTACTGAGTGGAAGTGATTTGGTGTGTCAATTAAGGACAGCACTTTTCTTATTTTGTTTTTATTGTATTTTTAATGGGGATAGGGTAGGTAGAGTTCCTTCTGGGATTTTTGTTGGGATATGCAGACAGCGGGAATCTAGCATGCACACATGCAGAGTAGATGCACGTAGGCAGAAGATGGGAGAGGGAGGGAAGACTTTTCTCCTAAATCTTCCATCAGTTTGCAGCTGGAACATACTGAATGGCAACACGTAGGCCCAGCCAGCCAGCCAACCAGCCAGCCTTTGCCTTGGATCTTGTCATGTGGCCACTTGCCTGGAGGGAGGAGATGGACTGAGCAGCCTTCAAGCCTTTGCAGACTTGCTGTGAGGACATTGTGGCCCCCTGACGGTCTCCAGATCAAAGGTTAGGAATCACTGTTCTAGGGGAAGCAGTGGGTGAACAACAAATGCATACCAGAAGATGGTCTTCTGTGAAGAACCTTGCTCCAGACAGCACAGGAAAAATCCTCCCACACGCAGGTGCTGCTTTGAGCTTACTGAAAGGAATAGCTGGACAGCGAGGCTTCACTCAGTGAGGGCTTTAATCTTTGTTGCAAATATTTACAAAGATACACAGAGTACCAGGCCTCCGTCTTGAATACTCACAGCTATACAGACTAACAAAGTGCTTTGCCAACCACCAACCACAACTAACCAACAATGGAGATTCTGACTCTCTCCCATATATAGGTGGCCCTCTTGAGAACATGTGACAGCCATGCACTAATGAAACCTTGCTGGTTTCATTCCCAGTGCCTGTTGCATCAGGACTGTTGCATCAGGCCTCCCATGATGCACAGCTCACCAAATGCTGACTCATGCACCTTCCACTTGAACTGTAATAAGCCTGTTACTATTGCTCCAGTTCCTTTCAGTGGCCACATTCATGTCATTTTCCAGACCAGGGTGCCACATGGTCTTGACAATTTTCTGCCTCAGATGCTCAAATAATTTGACAGTCCTTGAACAAAGTGGAAGGTTGTCATTTGCTGCTCTCTTTCAGGCAGTAAAATTTCTTTGGCTATCCATAAAGTAGCCCAATGTCTTTGGCTATCCCTAAAGAGAGAAATGAGCATCTCTCATTATTTTATCCGAAAGGTGCCAAGGGCTGCATCTATGGACTTTATCACACGGGGCCAGTTTCATCTTTAAAAAGATAATTAAGCACAAATAAACCATCATGAAAATAAAACGAAAATAGAGCTTGATCACGCAAATTCATTTCACACGTAATTAGAATAAATGCGAAGTAACACGAAAAGCGATAAAAAGGCATTTTTACATTTCATACAGAAGTGAAAGGAATCCATAAATATACTAGAAATGGTATACTTGCACATGCGCAGAAAGAGAAAGCAGAGAGGCTCATGTCTGCCTGGCATGTTTGTCGCCCAAGCAAAACAGGAAGTAAAAGGGTTATTGTGTGAATAAACCAAATTTGACTTTCACACTAGAGTAAATGCGCAATTACAGTAATATTGAAAATGCATTTTCACTAAAATCCCAAAAGTAAAAAGATCTGGGATACCACCACGTTCTGACCACTTTAATAGCAGTTTTTGTGTGATGTTGTGTGAAATCATTGCGCGTAATTATGCATTTTTGGGGGATTTGTATGGGATAAACTATAGATTTCCCATGTGTGATAAAGTCCTAGACTGTATAAATAATGTGGCTTGACACCACTTTAAGTGCTGCAGCTTCATACTATGGAATCCTGAGATGTGTCGTTCTACAAGGTCTCTAGCCTTCTCTGCCATAGTGTACTGGTGCCTCACAAAACCACAAATCCCAGGATTCTGTAGGATGGAGCCATATAAGTCAAAGTGGTATCAAACTGCATTATTTCTACAGTGTAGATGTACCCAGGGAAGGCTGTTAGTTTTCATGGTGAGCTCATCTGGAAAGAGGGAAAGGCTACTTATTCTTTTCTCTGTGGGCCTTATCTCAGTCATAATTCCCCTTCACAAGCCACTTGTGTCAAGTACCTCAATTTCCTTCCCCACAGGAGTAAAACACAGCTGAAGGGATCAATGCTGAACTAAAAAGATAACTGGAAGAGAAAAGCTTAAGTAGCCCTTCCTTATTTCCAAGCAAACAGGAAGGACTGCAAGCTCTGTGATAGTTCACGTTTTGTTTGTTTGCTTTTTGAATCAGGAAAAATATATAGTAGAATATACATTGCCTGTAGGGCAATTCATTATTAGGAAACCATTTCCTGTTGTTGTTGTTGGGGTATTTTTTCTTTTAAGCAAAAAGACCTTTCCTGGTCATAAAATGCCCCCCAACCATGATAAAATTTCCTTCTCTCCCCTGGAGCAGGGGTCGGCAACCTACAGCCCATGGGCCACACCTGGCCCACAGAGGCCTGCCGACCAGCCCCTGCCCGGTCCTGCCGCCGCCTTTCGCAGCCGCGGGGGTCCTCCGGGGTGCCATTTTGTGTTCCAAAATGGTGCCACGGAGGACCCCTGCGGCCGTGCCAGGCCTCTCTGAGGCCCGGCGCAGCTAAGCGAGCCCTCCTGGGGGTCCCCCGCGGCCACCAAAATGGTGCCCCGCCGTCGTGCGCATGCGCGCACGACACAAGGTGCCATTTTGGTTTCTAAAATGGTGCCCCCATACACGCGCATGCATGTGCATGATAGTAGGAGTCGTGCGCACGCGGGGACGCACACATGCCTGCCCCTAGCACCATTCCCCACCCCTCCCGGCCTGCCGACAAAAAAAGTTGCCGACCCCTGCCCTGGAGGGTGTTTCCCTCAGTCTAGATTTTATACTCCTGTTGATGACCCCAGAATTGTATTAGCCTTTTCTTTTCTTTTCTTTTCTTTTTTCTTTATTCTTTTCTTTTTTTCTATTTTTATAGCTCCTTGTGATGATGCTGTCACCATGTGATGATCCCTGAGCCCTAGCCAATCACAGCCCCCCTGTGTTTGATTCATGGCACAAAGCAGATCATTGAATTCCCAGTTTTCTGGGTCTCTGTTCCCACTCGCTGCTGAGCTGAATGAGCTGCCACCACCTGATGGATTTCTGCTCTCCTTTCTAGCAACACATCAGGACTTTGCTAGGGGATTTCTAGTTTCCTACCCTTGCTAACTTAAGCAAGCAACAGCCAAACATTAACCAAGCCAAGGCACATGTGAAGGAGTGCAATGAAAATGAAGGTACTTTGAAAGGAAGTTTTATTCTAACTAAGGACGTATTCACACAGGCGGCTCTAAAGCCGCCTGGAAGCCCCCTGGAAGCCATCAGGAGTCATTCCGGCGGCGAAAACAGCAGCCGCCGGAATGACTCCTGATTGCCTCCGGCAGAAGCGCCTGTAATTCCTTTTTAAAAAAGGAATTAAAAAGATGGCGCTAAAGCCGGCTAGCGGCAGGGATGGCGCAGGGATTGCGCAAGATGGGGCGGGGCTTGCTGCGACGTAGTTTGAACACGTCGAGCAAGACCCCGGAGTGAGGTAGGGATGGCGCAGGGATGGCGAAGGATGAGGAGGGGCTTGCTGCGACGTCATGTGAACTTTTCCTGCACAGAGCCGGAGTGGGGCCAGATGGAGGTAGGAATGACTCCCTTTTTTGCTCTGTGTGAAAACGTCCTTTGACAGATTCTATAGCAAATAGGTATCACAGATCATGCAAGGCCTCCTTGCCTTGCAGGTACAATAAGTAAGTTACAGAGAATATAGACAGTACAGCAAATACAGCCATTTCATCCAAGCTAGTAAAATAACCAAAAGGCCTATGCGCACTAACTAACACATAGCTCTATACTACTCACGATGAAATGGGATCTGTAGTCCTTGATGATTCTGGATAGCTGGAAGCTTGCCTCCATGGCCTTAGCTCTGACCAGCATCCCGTGAGGCCCACCCTTGGGCCCACAGAGAGTCCCAACAGCTGGCAGACAAACAAAGGAAACTCCCCTGGCCACATGGCCAAACAAATGAAAAGACTTGCACATGATTCCCCCAGAAGCCTTTTTAAAAACCTCTGCATTGTAAAATCTCAAGTTGCCGGGTCTGTCCAGCTGACTGGTCAGTTGACATGTGCATCAGCTGTGAGGTACCTTTCATTAGCATGTAATGTAACTCCTCTATAGCATGAGGCCTTCACTCCCAACCTTTAACTCTTTGTTGTCTGGGAGAAGTCCTCAAACGACCGGGAGCCCAGTCATTACACTCTTGATTCATCTTTAGCTTGTGGTCTACTTAGACCCCTAGATCTTTTTCTCATCACTTGCTTGAAGTATTTCATCTTATTATAACTCTTCAGAGTGATGGGGCAATGGGGACATGATGGTAATGATTGTACTGCAAGACTAAGAAGAATGAGAAAAAGAAGAAAAGAAGGGTTCCATAAGCTTCAGTTCTATGGGGCACTTTCCCCCATACACTTCCATCTTTTAGTGATAGCAAGAGCAATGTTTTAATTCAAAGAGGCCCTACCAGGGTAGTCTTATTGTCTCACTGATGATTATACATCTCTAGTTTTATAGAACCAACATGTTTAATTCAGAAAGTGGCTAACATCACTAGGTTCCTTTCTATAGCAATGATTTTGTTTAAAGGAGTATCCTGCAATTTAAAAAAAAAACACACAATTATGTCTTTCCCTAAGTAGCTTCAGTGTGAAAGCAGATCTGTGTTTTTGCTGCAATCTGCAATATTATTTTATTGTCATCATTCTTCAAATCAATCTAGAGATTTGCACTCAAGATTGTCTAGTATGGACACAAGCTTTCAACACACATTTCAGAGGGAAATTATGGGTTGGGGTAGAAGTCCTTGAATTGTCAGCCTTTATGCAAATGTTGTCAACTGCTTGAAGTATTTCATCTTATTATAAGTCTAACTGGCAAAACAATAAGTCAATTTGGAAAAAATAATTTGTGTGTATAATCAAAAACTATAGTAGGAACTCTCGTGGTGTATTCAACATACCCCATAACTTCCTACTTAATTGCATAAGCATTTGTTTCTATGACCAATTTCTATCTAGTTTATTAAGAAGTTCACAGTGGGGGATGTTGTAATGAGAAGAGAGAGAGAAATATGAGGCTTCAGTTAAAGGACTGAAGAACAGGACATATTGTTAGTAATAGCAGTGTCAACTAAACAGTGATGCTTTTGGTTCTGTTCAAATGAAGCTTAACACATACAACTTCTTTATTTTTACAGAGTATACATAAGCTCAAGCAAGCATAAATTTTATTTCAGTATTCTGATCCCCCATACAATTAGAACTGTGTGAGGGGAAGTCAGGCTGACTCAAGACATGCGCTGTCTGGACAAATGACATACTTGCACACATGAACACACACAAAAAGTTGATATGCACAATACTCAAAGGCAGTCAAATTATTTTGACTCATGAGTCATAAAGGACTATTGCATAAAAAAAATGAAATACAGTGGGCCCTTGGTGTCCGCTGGGGTTTGGTTCCGGGATCCTCCATGGATATTAAAATCCATGGATATTCAAGTCCCATTAAATACAATGGCATAGTAAAATAGTGTTTCTTATATAAAATGGCAAAACCAAAGATTTTTAAAATAAAAAATGTATTGATTAAAACACACACACACTACTATCAACACAATACAGAACAATACAATACAAAACATTACATCTCTATTCAACATACAATTTATTACAGCATCTTTTTCCACCTATCTTCTTCTTTTTCTTCAAACCTTTGTTTTTCCTATTCATACTTCTTCTACTACCTTTATTTAATCTCTCCTTTATCTTGTTTATATGCCCACTCACTTCTTACTATAATCTATTCATCCTTTCATTCTCCACTTTTTCCTCACATAACCTTCTTTTTATTTTCTATCTATCCCTCACATTACCCTTTCCTTTTCTTTTTTCTTATTCCTTCTCTATCACCTTATCCTATCTATGCTTCTATCTACCCTTCCATTTTCATCTCCCTCATACCTTCTTTACACCTTCACATACCTTCACATTACACTTTCACCCACCATCTTCACTTGCATCAACCTTCTACCTTTCAATCATGTATTCTGCTAATAACTTCCTTTTGTTGATCTTTTATTTAACTTTCTTATACAACCTCCAAAGGTCTGATTTCTTATACTACTCTATCCAAGATTCTAATAAACTCTGTGTTGTGCAAATTAAATTCCATTTACTAATCATTACTTTTCCTTATCTGGCATAACTCCACCCAGCCTACTGTGACCTTAAAAAATGTCCTTTTAATGTAACAATCTATGAACCCATATTCCAAAGAAAGGAGAACCAAACTAATGAAAAAATCCTGTTTTTGCTTCAAATAGCATTATAGAGATTGCTGAATGTTAACCACACAAAAATGAAATGAAATCAAATCATAGTTAAGATCATCCCACCATTATAGTATTTACATCAGTCAATTTGTGGCCAAACTGACTCCAGGTGTACTCAGCCCTCCAGGATATGCCAAGGTCATTTGCACAAAAGCACTCTCTGAAGCTACATATTGCCCTATCTTATATCCTTTGCTTAGTCAGTACTCCTTTTTCAATCCAGGTCCTATACCTGTGCTCAAACAGTGGTCATGCCATATCAGCAAAGCCTGAAACTGAGACTCAGATTTAGTTTAATAATTTTTTTTAAAAAAATAGCTACATAAACAGATACACTAGTCTTTCAAAGCAGATTTTGCAGAGGGAGGGATGTGTGCTTGAAAATCAGAAAGATCCAAATCAAATACACAATAGCAACTGTCAATGAGGAAAATAGCTTTCAAAAAAGGAGCAAGACTTTGCTATGGGACAAAGTGCAAGACATTGTTCAATGGGTGGAAAGATTGCCCCAACTTTAATGCAGAAATAGCTGGGCCATAAATCAATCATAAATGGGCCATAAATCAATCATGAATCAATTATAAATCAATCATAAACCTATTGCTGTCAAAGATAACACATTTAGATTGAGGGGACATGGGACCTGATTAGCAAATTGTCCATGGGGGTTGCCAGCCACACCTGTCAATTAAATTCCCTGTGGAAGTCTTTTACTCCAGCCAATCAGTGTGTTTTAATCTGAATGGGCTCATGGAGGAGCCTCCTGCATCCACCCTGACCACAGGTCCCCCCCCCCATTGAAACTGGTAGCTTCCCATCATATTCTCCTCCCTCAGGTATATCTCAGGCCCAATGTCCCCTCTTCCTTTCCACAACTGCCAGTTGTGACAAAGCAGGGAGCATAAACTACATATTCACACAGGCTAGAAGTCAATACAACATAAAGGAAATAAGAAATCCATGAAGCAGCAACACACACACCCATATAGGCAAAACAGCAATATTCACACATATCCACTGAACAATATCCTAAAATGCACTATAGCTACATGAAGCACTGTAGATAAGCCGCTAGTTGCAAGATACTCCCAGAGAAAGAGAAAACCCATGCTTTAATAAACATGGGAAAATTACTTCTCTGCCCCAGAAGGCAACCAACTGAAGCCTGGGCATATGCAAAACCAAAGAATGTGATAGAAAGTGGATGGGTCAATGGGTAACATTAATAGCTTGGAACACAATGAGTGGCCTCCAAGTGGGCTAGTCTATATGGACCCACAAAATTTCACTTGAAATCTCACAAGATTTTCAGTCTCATGAGATTTCCTTTGAGATCTGGCATGAGACTCACACTAGATCTCGTCTGAGGTCTCACGACAAGTGCCAATGCAAGACCTCCCAAATGGACTCCGAACTGCCACTAGAGCAAACCCCTGATGCCAGCCTAAGGATGCCTGCCACAACTACACCCCGTTGAGTGCATCAGGGTAAGACATGTCCCAATTTTGAAACAATCTGTACTCTTAATCCTGTGTAACTGAATTACTTATGTTAATTTTCTTATGTTAAAAAATCAAATAATAAATGGGCTAGTCTTTTTAAATGTACAAGACTGAGTAGTTCTCACTGCTTACTTGAATTTTATTTTAATGTAATATCCAACAGATATAAATATAGTATTACATTGACAAAGAAATGAAACTCAAGCTTCAGTTTCCAGCTAACAGAAGAGACTCCGAATTAATGCCATTTTATAAGTAGACACCTAATAAAAGAAAAAGGCCCTAATACCTAAAGTTTTTATTATTTCAGATATATTAACTTTTATATAATTTTATAACCTAATTCTAATGTTGCTGCTTAGTGCTGGATTTGTGGAGCACAACAGTGACACAACTACCAACTGATACTGAACTACAACTAGCAGCAGATTCTGAATTTATCTGTCAGATGAAATCCCTATTATTCTCCCAGGCTTTTCAAATCTGAGTTCGGGCTTGTTTATCTGTATTTTCCAATCTCTGTATTTCCTAAGCTCAGTGGCCCCACTAGTTGGAGAAAGCATCCATTTCTCTCCAGCAACTGAAGTATATTATAGTTGGAAATGCAATGGCCACAAAACACATGTTCTTCCCTGAGGAAAGATGTCTGCATGAAACACAACAAATAAGCAAAACCTCTTATTTGACACTATGTACTGGATAACCAAAAGTTCTGTGGTGCAAACTCCTAATTCCTAAAAACTTTGGCCCCATGTCACTGGGATGGTGAATCCATTCTGGGTTTTAGTATGAGCTTTAATGGAACAATCCATGGTACCAAAGCTATTCTGTGGATCAGGAAGGTATCAGAAATGACAAGGAAGCCATCAGCTGCCCTGCCTACAAATTGCTTTTGCCTTCCAAAAATCCAAATTTAGCAGTTAGTAACCTCTTCCATTTTTAGGATAATCTCCTATAACTGAATGTATTCCTTTGATTTCCTCCCCACACATACAGTTTTTAGAACATACAATAGAGCTTGAGTAGAGGTTGCTTGTTGATGGACTCCTTATCATTGCAGATTCTCATTACAGGAGGAAGGGAGATTGGAAGCAAACAGGTAGCTAAATCTGATCTGCAGAAATTTGCCAGCAGCTGTCAACAGCTATGAGCACTCCCTGATTATGTCAAGGGAAGCAAGTGATAAGGAAGAGTATTACATATTTTGAGTATGTAACCTAGTTTTAAAACTTCTTATTAGCTAAGAGGATACTACTGAACTTTAGCTGTACATCAGTTGTCTCATTTGGATTGGTTTTCAATAAACAACCTGAGAAGTCATTGCTTCTCCAGAGGTACTGCTTCCTTTGGGCTCAAGATGGAATCATGAAATTGAAACAGTGGAAACACCCTCACAGAAATAGATACAGATATTTAATAGTAGCTTGAGATCCACTGCCAGAAATACCAGATATATATGTGTAAGGGATGCAGTGGCTCAAGTGGTTAAGACGCTGACTCTGTTGATTGCAAGATCGGAAGGTTGGCAGTTCAAGGCCCAGGTGCTGCATGATGGGATGAGCTCCTGTCACTAGTCCCAGCTTCTGCTAACCTAGAAATTCGAAAACATACAAATGCAAGTAGATAAATAGGTACCACTTTGGTGGGAAGGTTAAAAGCGTTCTGTGCAATCATGCTGGCCACATGATAACAGAGTAGTCTCTGACAACACTGACTCTTCAGCTTAGTAATGGAGATGAGCACTGCCCTCTATGGTTGGGCATGACTTGGCAACCTTGTCAATGGGGGATACCTTTATTTTATTTTTTACCAGAATACCACATGAGTTTAACTGAATTACGAAAAATAGAAAAATAGACTTCCATAATGGAACCATTCCAACTTTCTAGGAATCCAACGTTTCCTTTGTTTACAAGAGCTGTTTACTACCCCCATGCCTTGAGGTAAAAAGCTTACATAGAAAAACACCAATTTTCCTGAGCCATTCCAGTATATAAGGGGTGGGGATGATGAGGTCCTCCAGATGTTATCAACATGCAACTTCCTGCATTCCTAACCACAGGATATGATGGTTAGGGCTGCTTATGAGCTATGTTCTAACAACATATGGAGGTCTGCACAATTCCCATCTCTCAGTATATGCACAGAGCACTCATGTACCCCCAAGGATTTCTATATTAATTCCATCATGGTGGTCTCAAGGAGCTGCTCTGTTCATTGAACCAAATGGATAATTTTGCCCTTACAAAAAGCTATGCATCAAAGGAGTCAAAGAATAGTGAAAAGCATTGGAATTGAAGAATTTTCTTCATTCTTATGTAGGAACACAGATAGTTCAGGTCATTGAATTAAATTAAATGTGACGTGACAGAAAAATATTTTATTTTTGTGGATATATAACTGCACAGGGCCTGATCTGGACCAGGCCCACAAGCAATTTAAATCTTCCCATACATATCTTTAGCCTGAAATCTCCCACCCACCACACACCCATCACACTCAGGAACAACACAAAAGGCTAAATCAGAGGTGGGCCTCATACAGCGCTCCAAATTCTGCTGGGTTCCAACATTTTTCAGAATTATCTGTACTGAATTGGGCTGCTGGGAGTTGCAGTTCAATATCTGGGGGGCTATATGTTTTTCAGTGTTGAACTAAACTAACTTGTTAGTATTAATTAAAGTAGACTGTTAATAGGAATTTGATATGTCAATTTTCACTGATTCAATGGGTCTACTCTAGTTAGGTGTAACCATTAGCAAAAACATCCCCTCTATTTGTGACAATGAAGTTCTTTCTTTTATATATCATAGGTGGGGGTGAACTTTAAAAGCTTTTTTGTGCAATAGCTTAAATTTCCCTTATCTGTGCATAGAGAGCCTTATCCTTATCAGGGGCCTGCATATGCACTTCCATATTTTGAAAAAAGAAGCCAATGTCAACAACAGCTTATATATAGTATGTAGTTCAGTTCTTTGTATTACAGTGGATGCTCCTGCAAATGGCAAAAAATGCAGAAAATCATATCCCATATTATTCAATATGAGGCATGGCAATCCATGGGCAGTCAAATCTATGAATCAGCATCCTGCCACTATGAAGGGTCTACTGCGTCTTCTAAGAGAGCCAATGTGGTATAATGGTTTGAGTGTTGGACAAGGACTCTGGGAGACCAGGATTCAAAGCTCTGCTCAACCATGAACTCCACTAGGTAGCCTTGGGCAAGTCACATTCTCAAGCCTCAGAGGAAGGCAATGACAAACCCCCTGGACAAATCATTCTAAGAAAATCCCATGATAGGTTTACATTCAGGTCATCAAAGTTGGAAATTACTTGAAGGCACATAACAGCATTATCCTCTGACTGGTAGGAACTCTCTGGAGTTTCAGACTCTGGTATTTCCCAGCTCTACCAGATCAAACCAGGTTTTGAACCTGGAATCCTTTTACAGGGAAAGCATATGGTCTGCTATTCACCTAATGTCTTTAAATCTTCCTGTTGTTTTCCATGAACTTTAGCCACAAACTCATACATTCTAATATGGTTTGTCAAGGTTGCCAAATCAGTACTGCAAACCACATGTGCTGGGAAAATTCCATCAAACTAAGAAATTCAACAGAAATGTTGACTGTAGCCTAGATATCAGTTGGCCATGTACAGCCAACTTTGCTATATAACCCATTTCCCAGTCCTTTGGCCTTCTAGGGAATTAAATATACCATGTAACCTTCACAGAGTCAGCTTGGTTTTATTGGAGGAAGACCAAGGAGACACAAATCATTTTAATGGATTAGTCCAGGGGTAGGCAACCTTTCCCCTTTAAGGGCCGAGGGACTTCAGCTCCCAGAATCCCAGGAGCTATTGGCCAACATGGGACTATTGGCCAACATGGCTGAGGCTTCTGGGAGCTGAAGTCCCTCGGCCCGTAAAGGGGAAAGGTTGCCTACCCCTGGATTAGTCCATGCAAAGTCATGTATGTTTCCACTTTATGTATTCATTTCTACTGCCTTCCATCCACTAATTCAAATATTCTAAGAGTTCAAAAATGTATTCTCCACTGTTCTATTATCATGTAATCCATTTCATCGGTAATCATCCTAGTGCAGCAGAAAAATCGGGTTGTAAAAAGAAGTAAAGAGTAGTGATCAGCCTCCCCAAATCTAGCACTTTCTGCATGTGTTGGAATATCATTCTTACATATCACCCTCACTCTATACTATCCATGCAGGCTACATGTAAGGGGAGCTTTAATTCAGCATATCTAGAGGGGAAGTAAAGTATCCATACTGGGGAAGTAAATGTATGTGTGAATGTATGAAACTAACTCACAGAGTTATGGAAAAGATTTCTATCAACAACCAACACCCTCTGTCAAAAGTCAGACTCCTGTGGAACATCCTATTATTCCCACTGAGCTGCCATATCATCATTGGAATGTGCACCTTTTAGCTATCGTTGGCATACTATTCAAACATTTGATTTATAAAATACCCATAATTCACTCTTGCTGGTAGGGTGTTCTTGATCTTTCTCAGGAGCCAGATGTTGTGATGCAACATAAGACTCATTTGCACTCACAAAGAAAGCACAGTGGGAGAGGAAAACAAAGGAAACATGAAAGAGGTGCACTCCCAAAAAAGTAAAGGCTTGTGTATGAGATGTATGGCTACCTTCCTATTTCTCTTATCTCTTGATCGGTCTTAGGTTTTTTTCAATACAGAGCAACAAATAGATAAAATTACTTGTAGCTGGCATACCTGAAGTGCCAATCACTGTGATATTATTAACAATTTGGGAATTATTTGCTCAAGAGTATCTTAACAGAGTCTTGTAATGTCATTTCCAGGAATATATTTTAACAGGGATAACTGACATCGATGGGAGTTTTCTACCAGCATCTTATACTGACAGAGCCATGAAGATTATAACAAGGCATTAAAAAGATTTATGACCATGAATGGGGGGGGGGGGGGAGATTCCAGGAATCTAAGCTGTCTCTTGAGATTCACAGCCAATTGCTTGTTAAAGAACTCCAGTTGTCCCTTACACATGATAGCTTCTACAAGAAGAGTAAGAACAAAACTGGCTCTGCTAATGGAATCTAAAGCCATATATCAGCTTAAAAATTGTGAGTGATCCATTTTCTTTGAATGCCACCAGTGTATGAAACTCAACATTATAAATTGCAAAGTCTTTGGATTTATCCATAGTCTTGCTGTTGCTGTACTATTTAAAGACCTACTGCCATGTGGATGAGACCAACTGCATGGATGTTAAAGGCTCTCACACATGTGGATGGAGCTAACTACATCATCCCTTTCCACCCAACCAGCAAGTTAACCCATTGGCTCCACCCACAGGAAGAGGTAAGAGCATTGCCATGAAATATCTTTGATATTCTGGTCTTTTAACACCCACAGCAGGGATAGGGAACATCAGGCCTGCCACATATGGTTGAACTAAAACTCCCGTTATCCCTAACCAGCTGTGATGGACAATGGAGTATCAGTCCAGAAACATTTGGAGGGTTTTGTAGGAATCCCACCCCCTCAACAGCCCATAGCTGTTATGAGTTGTGTGACCAGTTATAAACTGATACAGCAAACTGGAGAAATACTCCCTTGCACTGATGTGGCTATGTAATGGAGGTCCCATCTGGCTTTCCAAACTGATTTCAAACAGGTATGTGTGGCAGTAAAGGGGTCAAACTGGGGCAGGGTTACTACACAATCAAGCCCTTGTATAAATACAGTCATAGATTGTTCCTACACTCCATTCAAGATATGAGAGGTTTCAGATATGGCAGGTAACCCACTCTTAGCCTATCAATTGAAGCCATTTGATGAGTTAGAGTTTGCCACAAAAATGATTGAAGAACAATCCTGTTTTGCTGACAGTGGGGTTCCCCAATATTGGTTAGACCTGTGGAGCCAACCACATGATACACATATGTATCATTTTAATAAGTTTTTGAAGAGTTATTTGATTATAACTGAAACGTTCAGTTTCCTACAGTAACTAGATTATTGTAATCAAATAAAAGCAAAGCACAAGTAAAATTGATGGCCTCCTTCATGAAAAGTGATGACCTGATTGATTTCTGTAAACTAAAGCTTTGGTCAGGAAATGTATCATCATTTAAATTCTTTTTTTTTTCCACGGGATGCTCCTTCATATAATTTAGTTTGAGATGAAATGTCATTTATCATCTTCTGGATTTTTATTTATTTATTTATTTTAGTATCGTGAGCCAACACACTTATATTGTTGTAGATGCTCATCTTTTTTGATTGACTTGCATTTTAACATTTTAACATAACACATGGATTAATGTTGTTTTCCACAGATGAAAGATGTAGTAGGAGGGACAGAGAGTTCTGATATTTTAAATAAAACTAAAAGGACTCCCTTGTCTTGAAATTAAAGTTGGACCTGAATCCTGTTAATACTACATGCCAGATGCACCAACAGGTGACAGCAGCAGAAGGGAAAATACCACACAATGCAGCAAGCATAAAGGAAGTAAGAATTAGAGAACTTTGCTCAGGGTTGTAGGTCTTCCCTCACCACCACTGCAGGACCCTAGAAAAACTATAACTACTAGCATAGTACTCCATCAGAAATCCTGCATCAGAAGCTCAGTAAATGTACTTGGTTTGTTAAAAAGCTGCATATGTGCTGTAAAGTTTCACTAAGCAGTAGTGATCTAATGCTCTCATGGGCATCAGCCAATTTTTCCCTGTCCATAGGCAATAACAGCCTGATTCCTGTATGGTGACATGAACTTTAAAATACGGACTTATGTAGCAAATCACCTTTTTTCTTTGCCTCCTACTGTCCTGAGGAATCTGCAAATAAATTTCAGTTCAAGATCCATTAGGAGATTCTAAGGAGGAAGCAAGGTGGAATCATAAGAACATAAATATTGGTAGACTTACAGAAACAAAGCCAGGATCCTACGAGGCATCGCTGTAATAATCTCATCCACACCAACCACACTGAACCCATTTTTTGTCAGTGGCAGCTCTTGAAACCTAGCCATGTCTTGGTCAGTGGAGAGCTGCAAAGCCATGGGACTCTGGAACACTAGCGACTGGCAAACTTCCTCTGAACAAATCTTGCCAGGAAAATCCCATGAGGGTCACCATAAGTCAGAAATGACTTTCAAAGCACACAACAACAACAACCTCTCGCTCACTCTCTTTCCTTGGAAAAATCCCTGAGGATGAAGAACAACAGGCAGTTGTTTTTTTAAAGCCCACAATTGAGCAACACCATGTGACTTCTGCAAATTCCCCCACTCTATTTTTGGACAGAGTCCCAGTCTGGCTCTGCCTAGCAAGTGACATCACAGAATCTGGAGAGAGCTCTTTTTCCTATTGGCTAAAGCAGGGGTAGGCAACCTAAGGCCCAGGGGCCGCTGCCCGCCAACAATTGATTATTGTTGTTATTGTTCTTGGGGTTTTCTTGGCAAAATCTCCACAGGGGTTTTGCCATGGCTTTTCTGGGGCTGAGAGAGTGTGCATGCATATATTTTTTTAAATTTATTTATTTATTTATTTATTTATTTATTTTTGGTGCTTCGGCCCCCCAATTGTCTGAGGGACAGCAACCCAGCCCCCAGCTCAAAAAGGTTGCCTACCCCTGGGCTAAAGGATCCCACCCCAGCCAATCCAAGCCCTTCTGTGTCTTCTGACTTGAAGACACCAGGGCAATTGGCTGGGAGGAGTGTACGGAGTGGGGCTGCCTCGCTGGATGAGTCCCTGCTGGCTTGGGGAGGAGTGGCAGTGGCCCTCCTGTTTGGTGGAGGTAACTGCTCCAGTCCTTCCACTACATGCACAATTTTTTTTCATGGGCATCTTTGAGCCTGGCTGGGGGCTGCCCCACTTCACCTTCTTAGGCTACTTTGATGACCAACTGTTCATCTGCTATGACAGCAAAACCCAGAGAGATCAGACTCCTGGATCTGGAAGGTGGAAGAAGATGGCACAGAGACAGAACAGCAGTGATGCCATAGCTAACATATGTTAGCACTCTGCGAAGGCAGGCAAAGGTTAACCTCCTTGCAAGACCCTTTCACCAAGAAAACCCTGTGATGAGACAACTCAAACTAACCACAGATGGACTAATAGAAAGGAGCAACACTGGGAGATCACAACAGGGAGCTGATCAAGGACACAGAGAAATTCAAACATGACGAGCCAAACAGCAGACATATACAACAAGGCAAAGCTTGTCCAAAGCAGCACTGCACATATTATAGGAATGTGTAATGTGACAAGCATGAACCAGGAAGCTAGACATGAAGGAGGAGGAGGAGGAAGTAGAGGAGGAGGAGGAGGTAAAGGAAGAAGAGGAAGGAAGGAAGGAAGGAAGGAAGGAAGGAAGGAAGGAAGGAAGGAAGGAAGAGACAGGAATGGGTCATTTTGATTCAGATAACTACACAGTGCTCTACTCAGGAAACTAAGAAAACTGGTGGCTTTCATACTATAGAGACATATAGCAAAAGCAGTCAAAGGATACATACAACACAAAATCAGACTGAATCATGTTAATAAATTCAGGGGAATATTCAGGGGAAACCTATAAATATTACCATAATCCGAGTATATGCATCAGCAGAGGCAGGCAAAGAAGATATTGAGAGATTCTATGAAGAAGTCCAGGAAGAGATTGACAACACACCAACACAGGATTTCGAACTAATCATAGGTGACTGGAACAAAACAGAGTCAAAAACAGTAGGCATATTCAGACTTAATGTAACAGCCCTGATGAGAAATCTGTACTTAGGTCAAGAAGGTACTATTAGAACAGAATATGGTGCAACAGAATGTTTCCCAATTCACAAGGGAGTCAGGCAAGGCTGTGTATTATCACCCTATTTGTTCAACTTCTGCTTATATGCAGAAAATATCACACAAAGAGCAGGTTTAGACATAGGACGTTATCACACGTGGGCCAGAAAGTGGAAATAAAAGTGGAAATGAGGCATCCCGAAAATATACAGGAAATAACCCTTGTTTCCGCATACGTCATTACCTTCATTGCGCATTTACAGTAAGTGTATCGAACGTCCACACACAAGAGAAAAAAAATATGTAAATGTAGCTGAAATGAGCCTCCTGCACATGCGCAGAGAGAGGAATGCTCGCTGGAACCACGGCAACAGCGGGGAAATGTGCCACAATACGTATTTGGTTATCAGACCTACGGTAAATGTGAAATGATTCCCGTCGCGCAATTGCAATTCCTGAAGAAACTGAAATTCAAAAGATCTCGGTTCTTTCCACTTTCTGTCGGGGTTCTGTCAGGGTTCTGTGCAACGTCGTGTGGAAACACGGGCAAATAATCTGGATTCGTTCACCATTTCGTTTGGATTCTGTTTGGATTGAGCCCCATGTGATAACGTCTTTAGAAGAAGGAGTAAAGATTGGAGGAAGGAACATCAACACTCTAAGATATAGATGATACCACACTACCAATGGAAAACATCATGGATTTGGGAGAGTTACTTGGGCCTAAAACACATGGCCAAAAAATGTAGTTTCTGGCCACTTGTAGGCATGGCATTTAGACAACATATGCCCCTAAAGCAGCTAGAAGCTGCTCTAATGCTGCCCTCCAGTCCAAAGGAATAGATTAAAAGGAGCTGTTTTAATCTGGCTCTTGGGTGGTGTGGGTTGGGACCTGTGGTGGTGAGAGTGGGCCATCTGGTCACCACAGTCCTGACCCAATCACAGACGGAGTGACCTCCAGCCACTCCTTTCTAGCCATTTACCTCACACCCCTAAGAAAGGTCGAGGAAGAAAATGAAAATGCAAGCTTACTCCTGAACATAAAGAAAACAAAATACTGGCCACAGAGGATCTACATAAAATCAACCTAGACAATGATGAAATCAAAATAGTTAAAAAATTTTCATACACTGGATCAAACATTGATCAGAACAGAGATAGCCACCAAGAAAAAAAGAGTAGAAATGGGAAGGGCAGTAATGAAAAAATTAGACAAGATCCTAAATAGTAAAGATATATAACTGAATATTAGAGTTAAAATAATCAAATCTATTGTATACCCCATCACTTTATATGGATCTCAGAGCTGGACAGTGAAGAAAATGGATAAAAAGAACATCAATTCATTTGAGATGTGGTGCTGGAGAAGAGCACTGAGACAGCCAGGGAGACAAATAAATGGGTCCTTGAACAAGTCAAGCCTGAAATCTCCCTTGAGGCCAAGATGATCAAGCTGAGGCCGTCCTACTCCAGCCACCTCATGGGAAGGCATGACACCAAATTAGGAGCAACAGCTAATACCCCAGAGAACAGGATGAAAATTCAAAATGACCTGAATAGATTAGAAAGCTGGGCCAAAGTAAACAAAAGAAATTTCAACATGGAGAAATGTAAGGTACTGCACTAAGGGGGGGAAATGAAATGCAAAGATATAGGATGGGGGACACCTGGTTTAATGAAACTATGTGTGAAAGGGATCTAGGAGTCCTAGAAGTCCACAAGTTAAACATGAATCAACAGTGTGATGCAGCAGCTAAAAAGGCCAATGTGATGCTGGGCTGCATCAACAGAAGTATAGTGTCTAGATCAAGGGAAGTAATAGTGCCACTCTATTCTGCTTTGGTCAGGCCTCACCTGGAATACTGTGTCCATTTCTGGGCACCACAATTGAAAAAGGATGTTGAGAAGCTGGAGAGTGTCCAAAGGAGGGTGACAAAAATGGTGAAGAGTCTGGAAACCATGCCCTATGAAGAACGACTTAGGGACCTGGGTATGTTTAGCCTGGAGAAGAGATGGTTAAGAGGTGATATGAAAGCCCTGTTTAAATATTTGAAGGGGTGCAGTGAGAGCAGTTCAACAGTGGAACACACTCCCTCGGAGTGTGGTAGAGTCTTTTCCTTTGGAGGTCTTTAAACAGAGACTGGATGGCCATCTGTCAGGGATGCTTTGATTTTGAATTCCTGCATGACAGGGGGGTGGATTGGATGGCCCTTGTGGTCTCTTCCAACTCTGTGATTCTATGATTCTGTGACCCATTAGAGAAAACAATAATGCTGAGAAAAGTAGAAGGCAGTAGAAAGAAAGAAAAACCACATGCCAGATGGCTAGACTAGGGAGATTACAGGCTTGAATTTGCAAGACCTACACAGAGCAGTGGAGGATAGGAGAGCATGGAGATGCCTCATCTACAGCGTCACAATGAGTTGATATCTACTCAAGGACAGCTAACAGCAAAGAGCAGCAGGGAGGGGGGCACCATGCTATCAACCATCCAGTACAGCTCTATAGCAGAACACACAGCAGCAGGTGTCCACAGAGACCTGTGTGGATCTCTTGCCTTTCCTTTGCTCCTCACTGACCAGGAAATAAGAAAATGTGGGTTTGCAGGGGGCAGGGAGATTTGCTCAATGGTAGTGAATTCTGACCTCTGCAGTGACCAAAAAAATGAATTGAAATGGTATAAGTCAAATTTACACCATTGTAGGGGGGTTGCAGACTGCCAGAAATAGTACAAATTGAGTCCACTTTTAGGGTTAGGGTTAGTGCTAGGGAATCATGGGGACTGTATTTTATTGTGGCACCAGAGCTCTGACAGAGAAGGCTCAATGTCTCAAAAAAAAAAAAAAATCCCATGATTCCCTAGCACTAATCCTAACCCTAAAAGTGGACTCAAATTGCACTATTTCTGGCAGTCTGCAACCCCCCGTAATTTACCAACAAGATGCCAACCTAAAAGTCAGCCTTTTACAAATCTACTTGGAAGCAGGCCTCATTGAGGTGACTGGAACTTACTCTTGAGTTAGTATGCACACAATTGCAGCCTTGAGGATATCTGTTTTCAGTCTCTCCCTACCTCCTCCCCTTCCTACAAACACACACAAAAACATTTTAAAGGGCCTAGAGCTTTCCAGAATTCATTGGCCTGCAGCTTAGAAGGTTTAAAAAAAATTTTCTTTTAATGATCACTTTCCTGCTTGCCCTTATAGTCCCCAAAGGGTGGAGGGAGGGAGGCAGAGATTTCTTTGGGTCAATGGAAGCTGCTGATTCAAAGAAGGGACTGGTAATATCTCCAAGGTGTGTATTCCCTCCCTACCACTACTGCACTTTAGTGTTGGTTTTTAAATTAAGAAGATACAGGTAATACTTCACTTATTTAACTGCATAGGAAGAATATCCTTAGGGGCCATAATGAGAGCATATCTTTCCTATAGAAGCAGTTCAGAAACCAGATCTATTGGCCAGTACTAGTCACAGAATAATCCTGTTCTCAGTTTATGATGAGCTGGGGACACATGCCACAGGCATAGCATCATAGCAATACTTACACTGGGATGGTAAAGCAACAGAGCTAAGAAACCAATAAAATAACATTAAAATGGCAGCACCACTGAAGCCCAAAAATCAGAGGCTGTGATGATATAACAACACTGAGAAGCAATCCAAATAGAGATAGTGCCAATGAACATGATGGTGGGGATAGACCCTCAGCACATCCCATGCATCATGACACATACAATGTCACCATGCACACAATATGGAGAGGGTGATGCCACTCTGTCTCCAATTCAGTATCCCTGTAGCACAGTTAACAATGAGGCTGATACCACCAGTCTCTCACAACTGGAGTTCCAATCACCCCATGGTGCTCATAGAAAGAAATATGAAAGCTGTAAATGTGTTTCACACTTCCATTTCCACTCTAATCCTTGCCACAAGTTGTTCAACTAGTCCCAGTTTCATTGCTGAGCACAGCTGATGGATGGAATTTCTTTTGAAAAGGTAATCTGCCCATCTTATCAGTGTTTCATTACCCACTGGACATCAATATTTTTGTTGCAAGGACTTTGACAGGCTAGCTCTTGTTGCTGTGTATCTAAATGGAGGAAGAATTTTTATCATATTTTCATCTAAATTTACTGTAGTTTTATTCAACTTTGCTGAGACATCCCCTGTGAATAATGTATCCTTTGCTAAGGGGTGACAGTTTGTGTCATTATAAATGGATGACCGAGCTATGAGGCACACACAGTGTAAAGAATCCATTCTAGAAGGAATAAAATAGTTCTTCAACATCAGTTTAACTTCTTTTTAAATCTGAAATCTTGTAAGAGAAATGCACAACAATTTGAAATCTTGTAAGGGAAATGCAGAACAATCTAGAAGAAGCATACATACAAAATACCTATGTTTGTATAAATAGGGCTGCTATTAAGTTCATTTGATGCTTGTATTATAATTACAATAAAAGTTTTATTAAGAAAAACTGGATTCCTATATGTGGGCTTCTACTTTTGTCATTGTTCTGTCAATTATAAAAAAAATGAAAAGGTGAAGCCTAAGTATAGGGAACCAGATTTTCCTGAAAGAAAATTTTCTCCCTATTATGATATGCTTAAAATGACTCATGACCTATGGCATAGGGAGAAAGAATTCTCACTGAATTATTTCCTTTCTGCCTCTTGGGTCCTGTCATATAAAGTGTGCTGTTGGGCTGCTGCCCAAGGACTCCTTAGTTAATTGAATATAATTATTCTGCATCCTACTTTCAAATGCTAGAACAGTTTCCCTGTTCTCGTAATGCAATATGCCTGAAAGCTCCAATTGTTGTCTGGTACATGTAATTCTTTCCTCTCCAGTACATTTCCTTCCATAATAAGGCAGCACTTTCCTGGGTGTTGATGATCTTTAAATATAATGCATGATGATCAGCTAAATTAGTAATGGTAGGTGGCTAAAGGCATTCCTTTAAAACATGAATAGTTCTTTACTGAAAACCTATGACTGGGAGCGTTCCACATTTTTCTTTCTGTCATTAACCATAAATAAATTAAGAAGGCATTCAATTAGCATGTTCATCCTGACCTGGCACTGACAAACTTGTAAAAAGCATGGGAGGTAAAGGAGGATGACTTTCATTGAAACCAAGACCTCAAATATCAATGATTGTCAGGGACAAAATGAAGCCTTTAATCTGTTTGGAACATCTAGAAAGCCAGTTGGTGTAGCATTGCCTCCTAGGAGGTCTCTGATCACATTTTAGGAGAGGTTTTCACCCAGTTTTAAAGCCCCTTGTTTTAATTTACACATTATGTAGCAATGGAGAAAGACTGCCATATGTCACCACCTTCCAATGAATGACCAACATAAAAAATGGAGTGAAATCTAATGTGTGACTGGAAGGTAGTTCACACAATTAATCTTTTCTTTCCCTTCCTTTACTCTACAGTGTCTTGAACTCCCTCAAAAACCTCTCCAAATGTGGAGGGTTCCCTTTGCAGGACTTGAAGGCACCAGGGGTTTATGCCCATCTTGGGCAGTGTCAGGTTTGCTACACACCCAGGTGACAGGGAAACCACACAGTGGCATCTACCCACATGGAATCCCATACAGTTTTTCATGATCTATGGAGTCAAATACCTGGCGGTAATCTATGAAGCCCATGCTGATTTTCTTCTGAAATTCCCTGATGTGCTCCATTATCCAACATATGTTTGTAATATGATCCCTTGTGTCTCTTCCTTCCCTGAATCCAGAGCTTGAAACTCTGAAATTTCTTGTTCTACATATGGTAGGACTCTTTGCTGCAGAATTTTGAGCATGATTTGGCTTGCATTGGAAATTAATGCAATGACCCTGTAGTTACTGCAATCTTTTGTCACCATTTCTTTGTGGATGGGAATGTATATTTATCACTTCCAATCTGTGGGTCATTATTTTGTCTTCCATATTTGTTGGCAGATTTTTCTTAGAACTAAAGTTGATCCTGTCTCTTTTCTAATATCATCACAAAATAAGAACATAAAATGACAAACAGAAACACACTACCATCTGACAACAAGATTATATTAAAAAGAAACCCCATTCAAAGACAGAATCAGTTGTTCAGCACAGTATACATTTTTTCTTTCCTTCTTCCTTAGTGAATAAACCTGAATCTTCATTTTCCAAAATGTAAAGTATCAAGGATTTTGTAACAAATCTTTTCAATATTTATGCTGAACCCCCTGAGGTCTCATGATATTAGAGGTACTGTTTACAATAGCAATGAGCAGCTGGTGTATCTCAATAAACATGTTTGTCCTAGTTTCCCCTCTAAGAACTTTACACTTGGCTGTTGATTTTACATTTAATGCCAAATCCCACAGCCTCCTCTGTTGTGTTATATTGTTGTTTTAATCTTTGTGGGTGTTGAACCACTTTGGGGATTTTGTCTGAGTTTGGAAAGGTGATGTGTAAATATATTCTGAATAAATAAATAAGAATGGATAAGAATTGACTAAATGGCTCCTTGGTACGCCAGACTTTTGCATCCCAGGTAATGGTATATAAGTACTTTAGGCTATCTCAGGGGGAAACCATCTTAAAATGTACAAACTCGTCAAGTTCAGAAAACAACTTGCAAACTGTGTCGCAAATTTGCAGGAAGGTGAGATCATATACATTGGAAACCTAAATTTTATGTCTTAAACCCCCAAATCTATTTTTGAACTCAAAAAAATTAAGCATAAAAGGGGATCTATGGTTGTCATCACTGGGGATAATGTTCAAAGTTGAATGTTCCCCCTTATGGATCTCATCCATTTCTCTTTCTCTTTCTCTCTTTCTCTTTCTCTTTCTCACTCTCTCTCTCTCTTTTTTTTTTTTAACTGTTCAGGAGAAAAATGATTAAGAAATTACATTTAGCTGGCAATTATAGTTTGGCATTCACTCTGTTCATAAGAATATGTAAATCTTGCACTAATTAGCCATAGTCCCCCTCACATATCTGCCATGCCCTTTGGTGCTTAGCAAAATTGCCCCACATCTAGATACTGAAAGCAAAGCAATCTTAAGCCATTTTGAAAGATAGAAAAGCCAAATCCCTTTTGTACTTTTGTGAAAGCTGGGAGCAAGTTCTCCCTTTGTCTGGGCAAAGTGGATACACTCATGCATCACAGAACAATACAAACTGGTGGAAATCCAATGCCCTATCAAGATT
This sequence comes from Phrynosoma blainvillii, assembly GCA_026167975.1. Lineage (NCBI taxonomy): Eukaryota > Metazoa > Chordata > Lepidosauria > Squamata > Phrynosomatidae > Phrynosoma > Phrynosoma blainvillii. The sequence goes on from JANUYF010000002.1 coordinate 80,545,536, forward strand.
TACACTCATTATACTCCATCAAACCTGGCCTCTTGAATAGAAAAAGGAGATACCTCTTAAAACACTATCAACTTCATTAGGCCAAGTGTCCTTATCAAAGGGGCTCTCAGACTTTATCACAAGGAGTTCCTTGTGTTATAAAGAAAAGTGTTCCTAGTGCCAGGAAGAATAATATCCTTCATAATTCTGGCCAAAAGCACACCATGACTTCATGACTTTATTCAAGAACAAAGGCCAGTTCACATTAATGCTTGGGCATGTGATATGTGGCATGTTTAACACACTCAACGAGTTGTACAAGTGTACCTCCATGTGCTGACCAGGCATGTCAGAATCATACATTGTTGGAAGCACTGGGTTGCCACCAAACATGGCATCTCTTGTCAAATTCTCCTCATTTCCTGCAAAAAACCCCCCTCACAAAAATGCACAAGGATTGCAGAGCTCTGACACAATGACAACACACCCACCAGCCAGATGTGTGTTTGGCATGCATTAGAAGGAAACACTATACAAATGTATTTATCTGAATGCATAGCATTCCTTAGTATAAATAATAATAATAATAATAATAATAATAATAATAATAATTTATTTTTATCCCACCCCTCTGTGTAATGCAACTGGGGCAGCTTACAACATTAAAATATACATTTCGTATCCTGCAATCCCACCCACCCCTTAAAATGCTATTAAACAATGATAATTTAAAACACGCTTAAAATGCTAATACAAATAAAAAAGAAAATATAAAATATAAAATAAACGAAATAAACGAAATAAACAGTAACTGCAGCAGAATCTGGGGAGCAAATTGGGCTGTCTTTCAATGGCCAGGATATCTATTCAGGAAAGGCCTGCCGGAAGAGATCCATGTTAACAGCCTTTTTAAAACTGTCTAAGGTGGTAATGTGATGGATCTCATCAGGCAGGCCATTTCATAATCTGGGAGCTGTTGCTGAAAAGATCCTCTGGGTGGTTACAGACAGCCTAGTTTTTATAGGCTGCAGCAAATTCCTCCCAAAGGACCTGAGTGCACGGGGTGGATTATACGGGAGTAGGCAGTCCCAAAGATAGGTAGGACCCAAACCATTTAGGGTTTTAAAGGTGATAACCAACACACAAAAGGGACCTTGATTGACCCAGCCAGGAAAAATATACCTTTATGCAATTTCCCTTCCTTTACATACCACAAAAAATATACTGCTTTATAATGTCCCTTGTATTTTCCCCACAGCCATGGCTGCATTTTCTTGGATGTAATCTATCAGGCCTGCATGCTGATGGTGGATAGGGCTGCAGTCAACAATAGATGGTGCCACAGCCAAATCAAGTCCATCCCTTTTCCTCCTCTCCCTTTCTGCCAGTGGCAGATCGTACAAGGGCTGCTGGTTCATGTTAGTGGGATAGTGTATTCACTTTACATTTTAATCTCAGATCAAAGGATCTATCCAAGGTGCTGAGCATATTTGGGGACAAGATTAAGCACAGCCCTGTGCAGATTCATTTACAAATAAGGTTCTCTCTCTCGCAGTGCCAATCTTCTTGTGTTAAAATGCACACAGTAGGGGCAGCACTAATCCAGTCCTATTTACTCAGAGGTAAATAGTCACTGTGCATTGCATTCCTGCATTACAACCTAACCCAGGAAGATACCTCCTTCAAAGTTTGGACTAAAACCTGGAGCAGACATACCACTCCACTGACATGAAAGCTTCTGGATATCACTGTACTTGTGCCCACAGTAGAGATTATCGCACCACCAATTTGCCTGTGGGATAGACACAGGATTTAAAAGTCAAAAACAGATTTTACTGTACTGCCCCATAACTGGGCAATATCCAACACTTATGCAATCTGGGCTTCTCCAGGCTTCTCACACAGTTTTTCAAACAGGGGAAATCCCATGTTTGAAAAACTGTGTAAGAAGCCTGGAGAAGTGCAGATTACATATGGGTTGCATACTGCCTGGCTATGGGGCAGTGTGGTAAAATCCATCTTTGACTTTTACATCCTGCGCCTATCCCATGGGCAAATTGCAATGTGATAATCTTAAGTCTCGTGAGTGAGAAGGCAAGATAACCAGGATCTGAACTAAAAGGCCACCACAGTCAAAGTCAAGTAGATCTAACTGTGTATTTCTACCCATCCACCAATCTTGCCTTGGCATCTAGGCATTTCTTTTTTAAAAGAAATTAAACATTTGCTATCAAGATATTTCTTACATTCCATTGGTACCCTGCTAATAAAGAATAAGTTTTGGCAATCAACAAATTGAGTTCAAGAAGTAAAAAAAAAAAAGTATTTGTAGCATGCATTAGAGTTTTAAAACTACACTTTTCTCCATCTGAACCCCAAAGGTAAATACAAATATTTGCCCATTTGATGGTTGAAAGTATATTAGCTTGCCAGGGGAAGCCTATAGTCTTTGAGGAGACCAAATACTTGTAACTGTATTGAAATGAGCCAGGATGCCAATTAGTTCTTCTTCTTCTTTTAATAATTTTTATTGAATTAAAATACTAACAAGTATACAAACAAACATACATATAACATATATACATATATACATACGTACATACATACAATAAACATACATTCTAATACATACAGTACAAATACAGTCTAATCTAAACACATAATTTAGACTTTACTTCCTGAACTTAGGCTAAGTCCTTTGTCTTATATATATCTTGCTCTCCTTTATTTTTATCATCAAAGCTATAAACCTAATCCATTTAATTCTAAAGTAAAGATTAAACTATCCAAGAAAATTCTTATATAGGTTTTTTATTTACATCAGATAAGTCGCTTACCTCAGCTTTCATTAACACCTTTAGTCATTATAGCTTCTTAATTCTCATTTCTCCTTAATTGTCTAAGACGTCATCCTATTTCTTCTCTCCATTTTTTTCTGTATAATCATGTAATGGTTTCCAGATCTCTTTATTCTTCTCCCCGTCTTGCCCTCTCACAAGGCAAGTTAATTCATCCAATTGTTCCAAGTCTAATAATTTATATACCCAATCTTCCATAAGGGGGATTTCATTTGTTTTCCATTTTCTAGCTAGCACTATTCTCGCGCTGGTTGTCATGTAAAAGAGAAGCTTACCATATTTTCGTTCTATATCTTGGTTGTCACACATGCTTAATAAATATAATTTAGGGTCCATAGATATTTGTATTTGTAAGATATCTTCCATTATGTTATGTACCCTTTTCCAGTATTTTTTAACCCTTTTACAGTTCCACCATATGTATGTACCTACCTCTTTTTTACATTTCCAGCACTTGTCTGAATATCCCTAGTGAATTTTAGCTATCTTAGCAGGTGTTAGATGCCATCTAAATTGCATCTTGAATAGGTTTTCCCTTAGGTCATAGCAGGTTGTATATCTTAATCTATTACTCCATGATTTTTCCCACTGGTCTAGGCAGATATTTTGTTTCAGGTCTTGTGCCCATTTAATCATTGAATCCATTACCAGCTCTTCCATCCCAATTTCCTTTTTTTTCTTTTTTTCTTTTTTTATTAATTAATAACAACATTACATAGCAACATAACATACTTACATACATAACTACAACACAACATCTATCTTTCATTACATACTCTACATTCACCATTCTCCCCTCCCCATATACAAAATATACTAACCCACAAAATCATACATTAAATACAATACACAATCACAATCACATAACACAATATAAGCGTTCTCATTGTTATAATTCAACCTAATAATATATTATATTTATCTAGAGAGTTATTGTTGTCTGTTTCTTCTACCCGATCATTCTTCTACTTCGTCTTTGTATAACTACCGTGCTTATTTCTTTCTTTTTCCATTTTAAATTTGCTTCTTTCCTCTTGCTACTAATCTCTGTGTTGAGAGTTTATTTCAAATAAATTTCCATCCTTTCTTTAGTCCTATATCTCAAAAGCATGTCCAGTCATCTTCTTTCCCTCTTAGCATGGCTGTAAGTTTGTCCATATCTATTGCTTCTTGTAGTTTCGTCCACCATTATTCTTCTTCAGGTATGGTATCTTTTTTCCAGTATTGGGCATAGAGTATTCTAGCCGTAGTAATCATATGGAGAGCTATTTTTCTTTGTTTCTTCTGAGTTTTGATCTCCAATTTATTTATCATATTCAGTAGAAAAATTCTGGGGTCTCGTTCTAATTTGATTTCCAGCATTTCACCTATTGCTTTAACTATTATGTTCCAATATTTCTGTGCCGCCTGACATTCCCACCGCATGTGTATGAAGTTTGCCTCTGGTTTCTGACATTTCCAACACTTTGAGTTACCAATTTTATACATCTTATTTAGTTTTGCTGGTGTTAAATACCATTGGTGGAACATCTTGAGATATTTTTCCTTGTAGTTTTGGCATAAGGTGAATTCGTTTGCAATTTTCCAGGATTTTTCCCACTCTTCTAAGTGTATTGGTTCTCCTATGTCTCACGCCCATTTGATCATTACGGCTTTAATTGTCTCGTTTTCCAGATCTCTTTTTTTTTAATATCTCATAATATTTTGATATGTGTTTATTCTCCACTTGAAATATAATTTTGTCTATCTCATTATTCTCTATCGCAAATCCATTGCCTATATTTGACCTTTAATTGATTGTGCAGGAACCAATTTATATTTACATTTTCCTGTTGTAGGATTTCTATAGTTTTGAAATTGTGTTTTTTCTCTGCGTCTATTTCTAATGTGTCTTTATAGCTTCTCCATTTTTCTCCGATGTTCTTTGTCCTCTTATAAAAGGCTTCCTGTACTGAGATCCATAAAGGTGTTTGTGTGTAATATTGTTTTTTAATCTTGTTCCATATATTTAACAATGTTCTTCTAATTATATGATTATTAAAATCTTTATTTACAGCTGTTTTATCATACCAAAGGTATGCATGTATGCCAAACCTTAAATCCCAGCATTCAATGTCTAATATTTCTTCATTCTCTAGCTTGATCCAGTCTTCCAACCATGTAAGACACGAGGCCTGATAATACAATTTTAAGTTTGATGCCGCCATTTTTCCTTTAGTTTTTTCTTCAGTTAGAATCTTCCATTTTGTCCTCAGTTTCTTTCCCTCCCACAAGAACTTAGACAGCTCCTTTTGCCACATATTGAAACATTTTTCTTTAACTAGAATTGGAAGGTTCTGAAATAAAAACATTAACCTGGGTAAGACATGTCATGGATGATGAGAGTTGTAGCTCTTCACCTCTGGCTCTAACTCACCACCTTGTTATGCAGCAGAGCTGACCAGCTTTGACCAGTGGTTAATGCTTTTCTCCAAAGCAGCAGAGTTTCAGAGAATAGGCTGAAGACCCTGACAAACTCTCCAAGCCTTCTCACTCTTCTTCCCCAGATGTCTCCAAACTTTTCCAGGATTCTGCTGGCTCTTGTATCTTCACTCAAGACACCAGACAACTCAGTAGTCTTATATAAAAGATCTACTTTATTCTACTATATACAAGTACTATATGCCCAACAAATCACAATCTCTACAAATCTCCTCAACTACCCACAATATCTCCAAAACTACTCCACAAAAATACATTGGCAAACATTGCAATTATTATAGCCATTGTTAATCACCACCCACTAGCTAGTTTCCACCCAGTGGGTGTGTATATTTATTTTGATTGGTTCACATAGTTCAACCGATACTTAAGACCAACCCAAGTATTTCATCATTTTACCTTGTACACTTAATGAATCTCAGGTGTTTCCAATATGCATTCTATAACTCTGTCCTTGGCTCTCAAGACTTCTAAATTACATTAGCTTTTGCACCTGTGTAGCTTCATAATTGCTCTTGCTTAGTCATTGTGACTTTCACATACATATTTTATTTCTATCACTGTATGTCCCATGTTGCATTTTCCTTAACAAGACATTCATCTTTATGACAGCCATCTTTCCTGAAAGGGATAATCGTAGCTTTGTCCATTTTACTAAATCGGTCTTAATTTCTTCCCAAGTTTTCCCATAATTGTTTTGGTATAAGTCCACATTCTTTTTTGCTAACACGATCCCTAGATATTTTACTTTGGTTTGTATTTTAAATCCTGTTTTTAAACTTAGATCATTTTCTTCTTTCTTTGACATATTCTTTGTTAAGATTATAGTTTTGTCTTCGTTAATTTTGAAGCCAGAATAGCTTCCAAATTCCATTAAAGTATAAGTCAGGTGCTCTATGCTTTCTTCTGGGTCTTCCAGGAAGCATATCAAGTCATCCTGTCTCCGATGTTATTTAACATTTATATGAAGCTGCTGGGTGAGATCATTCAGAGGCATGGAGCACGGTGTCTTCAGTATGCAGACGACACCCAGATTTATTTCTCCATGACCAAATCATTGTCTCAGACCTCTAATGGCATCTCTCCTCTCAATGACTGCCTTAGAGCGGTAATGGATTGGATGAGGAAAAACAAATTGAAGTTGAATCCAGACAAAACGGATTCAAACAAAACATACCTATTCAAAAAGATTTAAACAAATTCAAATTCATAATACAACAGTTTGGCAAGGGCCTGACAGAGCTGGCATAGTTACTGCAAAATTAACAGGATGCCAAAATCCTTCCCCGCTCCCAATTCTTTGCCAAGATGCCTATTGAACATCTCTTAAAGAAGCAGCAACATATTAATAATCAATAAAAGCAAAGGTTTGCAATTAATAGAAAAGTAAATCAGGTTAAGAGAACCAGCATCATATAGCAGTTTGAGCATTGGACTATGATTCTGGAGACCAGGGTTCAAATCCTTGCTCAGCTATGGAAACCCACTAGGTGACCATAGGTACGTCACACACTCTCGGTCTCAGATGAAGGCAAAGGCAAAAACCCTCTGAAGAAATCTTGCCAAGGTTTGCCTTAGGGTTGCCATAAGTCAGAAACAACTTCAAGGTCCACAGAAACAAAGAAGATTAAACCACATGCCATATTTGCACTTGCTTTTAATTCTCTCAACCCACTGTCTTGTTTAAAATATACAGAGAGCAGCCTAGCTTTATGCAGATATCCTTTTGATGTAAAATTGCCATCACACAAATATCATGGCAGCATTTTCTCTTAACCATCCCAAGGTTATCCCAGAGCCCCCTCTAGCCTCCCCAGCCCAACCCCATCGCTGACCCTGATCCACCTAACATCAAAGTCTCCTATGTTGTTTGTCCTACTGACTACTGCTTCCTCTGGTCTTACTCAACATAAAGTCCAGGAGAAAAAAAAACAGATAAAAGGACACACAAGAACTCATTCAATTTCACACTCCTCCTCATTGTAGGTCTGTGTAAACAGCAACCAAGGTAAGCCAGGCTCATGACACAATGAGTACCACTGCAGGACTCCAGAACAAAAAATGGACACATGCTTGCTGCTTCTCTGAGCATTTGCAGGTCCCCAAACAAAATAAAATGAAATAGTTGCTGTTCAGAGAAACTTTTCTTCTGTCCAAACACCTGAACATCACAGTAAAACAAACCAAATATCCTTTTTTCCCTGCCAAACAGAATGGACCTGCAGTAGAAAAACTCTTGGAAGCATCAATGGAAAGCTGAAAATAAAGCAACCACAGCTTACTGAGCCAGCCAGCCCAGATTATACCACAAAAGTTTATTGTTCTGAGCAGAAGATCTTCTTGTTCCTCTGAGCAACTGCTTGATCATTTATACCAAATATTCCATTGACCAAACAGCCAACACTCCACACACACCCCAACACACACACAGATTGGTTATAAATAATGATTCATGAAGCAGGATATACTGGAGTAATTTTGATTGGTCAAATAAAGATATCACTGTTTCGTGGATTTTGGATGTTATTGTACTTCACTATATTGCCAACACAGATGCCCCTGAATATGTTTCGATAGTTGTCAGTGATTCAACACACTTAGCCAATATAATGGAGTGACAAAATTAAGAAAGACAAACTTTTTCCTCTCCCCTGTGCTGCTGCTCGAGTATAGTTGTCAGTGATTAAAGGGAAGAAAAAATGGAGTACGTGGCAAATGAAGATGTTTTTAGCACTGGAGGGTGACAGACATGGCAGAAGAAGTCAAGAAATTTAGCAAAATACTTGGATGCAAATTCACACCATTTCAGTTGTAAGATAGATAGGTTGTACAGGCTGAACTCCAAGACAGCAAAATTGAAAAATCTTCAAAGGGACATCGTAATCTACTGGGTACATAAACAGACTAGAAATGCAATGCTCAAGAAGAATTTCAAAACCAAGTTAGTGATTGAAGGAAATGAGATTCAAATTTACGAAGATATCCCAACACAAATCTTGAAGAGAAGAAGAGACTACAAATTCCTCACTGATCAATTAAATATTACCGGATCCCATATAGATGGGAAGACATAGAGGGAATCATGGTCACATGGAAATAAAAAAGGCACAAATTAAACTCCATACAGAAACAACTGAGTTCTGGTAGAGGTATAGGAAAGAGATTGAGAAAACCAGAACAAGGAGTCCAGAATCCAAAAGACAAGGAACAGATGATAAGGAAGAGCAAGAAAAAAATGGGAAGATTATCAAAGGAGACTGGACCAGAAAGAATGAAAAGAAGAGGAAGACAGAAATAGGGGAAACCGGAACAATGATGAAGAAGATGAAGAGGAGGAGATAGAAGAGGAAGAAGAAGAAGTAGGAGTGGGCATAGGAGACTCAAGAGATGCAGGAAAGATAAGAGAAGAAGAAGAGGAAAAAGTCCTCCTGTCTGAAGAAGAATACACCAAGTAAGTCAGCAACAGTAATAATAGTAATAAAAATTCCCTCTGCTACAGAATTCAATAAAGATCAAGGATGAAACTAATGACATGGAATGTTAAGGGACTAAACCTTCTAATAAAAAAAGGGGAAAATCACTATTTAGAAAAATGACACTACAATCTGGTATGTCTACAAGAAATGCACATAAAAGAAAAAGATAAAAAGTTATTGAGAAATTGAAAATTAGAGAAAGAATTTGTCTTAGCTGCTAAAAAGGGGGGTTGTAACATATGTAAAAGAACCAATTACAGCAAGAGAAATATTCAAAGATGTAACAGGGCACTGTATAGGAATAGAGATCACTAGACAAAGGGGGAACCCTAATTGTAGGGATTTATTGTCCTCAAGAAAATAAAGGAAAATTTTACAAAAAATTACAGAGAAACTGATGGAATATGATTACAAAAATACAATAATAATGGGTAATTATAATGGAGTCATAGAGCCTCAGACAGATAGAAAATCAAACAAAATCAGAGTAAACTACCAAAAAGTTTTTTTTAAAATGATGGAAGAGTTTGGGATGGTAGACAGTTGGAGATATCTTAATAATCATGTGAAAGAATATACATTCTATTCTGAAAGACACCACTCCTTGTCCAGAATTGACATGTTTTTAGCTATAAAAACAATAGCCAAAGATATCCAAAAATTGAAGTATTACCTAGAGCACTCTCAGATCATAACTCTATAATTCTTACCATGAAAGAAAACAAGAAACCATACATTTGGAGATTGAAAGGTGAATTGTTGTTGGGTCAGAACATAATTTCAAAAGCAAAGGAGAATATTAAATTGTTTTTCAAAGAAAACATGAATGATGAGCTGAAAATGACAACAATTTGGGATGCGAGCAAGGGAGTGCTGAGAGGGTTTTTTTAAATAGCAAAATACTAAACTTCAAAGAAAAAAAGAAAGAAAGAAATATTTTTAAAAACAAACTATTAGAGGAAAAAGAGAAAGAGTTAATAGAAAACCCAAACAATAAAGATATGATTGAAGAAATAAAGGTTGTGAAAAAATAAATTTCATTGGAAATAGTAATGAAATTGGGGGGAAACTTAAAATCAGCAAAACAAAAGACTTTTGAGCATTCAAATAAGATTGGAAAATGGCTGGCACATAAATTAAGGAAAGAAAGAAAAAAGAATAATAACAAAAATAAAAAGGTGAGGTAATACAGACAAAACAGGAGGAAATAAATGAAACCTTTTATGAATTTTATTCAAACTTATATAATGAGTGCCCAACAGATGTAGAGAAAGTGAAAGAATACTTGAAAGATATCAAACTTCCATCACCAAATATAGAACAAAAACAGACATTAAACAAAGATATCACCACAAAAGAAATAAGAGATGCAATTAAAAACTGGAAAGATGGGAAAGCACCTGGCCCTCATGGGTTTACATCTAAATATTATAAAACTTTTATAGAGGAACTAATTGATCCATTACAATGACCATTTAAGTCTATGGGCCTTTGTAGACTGCCAGAAATAGTGCAAATTGAGTCCACTTTAAGGGTTAGGGTTAGTGCTAGGGAATCATGGGAATTGTTTTGTTTTTGTTTGTTTTTTTCTGAGACATTGAGCCTTCTCTGTCAGAGAGCTCTGGTGCCACAATAAAATACAGTTCCCATGATTCCCTAACCCTAACTCTAACCCTTAAAGTGGACTCAATTTGCACTATTTCTAGCAGTCTGCAAAGGCCCTATATTAAGTGAAGGTATCCCAGACACATGAAAAGAAACAGACATAGTGATCTTACCAAAAGAAGGCAAAGACATTACAAATCCAAAAAACCTTAGGCCAATATCACTCCTGAACCAAGATAATAAAATATTTACTACAAACTTAGCAGGTAGATTTAAAGCATGTTTACAACAGTGGATAGTGGATAGATGAGGACCAAAGAGGGTTCTTATCTGAGAGAAAATATGAGAGTTGTTTTGAATGTGATGGAGTATTATGAACGTCATGTAGAAAAGAAATTAGGTTTGTTTTTTGTAGATTTAGAAAAAGCCTTTGACTCAGTGAATTGGATAACACTCAAAGAAATACTTCAAGAAACAAATTTAGACCAAAATTATCTTGGTTGGATAAACAAAATATACAAAGAACAAAAAGCAAGGATTTTAATAAATGGCAAAAGAACAAAAAATCTCTCTACAAAAAGAGGTACGAGACAGGGGTGTCCTATGTCTCCCCTTCTATTTTTATTAGTTATTGTGATTCTAATCAAAAGAGTCAAAGAGGTCAAAAATATAAGACATCTTAAGATTTAAAAATACAATTTCAAAATCAGAGCATTTGCAGACAACTTAATAATAATTCTTGATAACCCACTTGAAAGTATCACATCATTATTAAAAACATTAGAAAAATTCAGAGAAATTACAGGATGCAGAATCATGGCACAAAGATCTGTCCACATTTATCTGGAAAGGCAAAAAGCCATGAATACACTTTAAAATTTTGCAGGATATAAAAGAAAGGGGATTTAGGGCTACCCAACTTGAAACTATATTATGAAGCATGTTGCTTAACCTGGTTATGAGAATGGACAAAATTAGAAAATATCAGACTGTTTGAATTAGAGGGAGAAGGCCTCAGATGTGGCTGGCATGGATATTTATGATATGGAAAAGAGAAAATTAACAAAAACTTTAACAATCATTGCATTAGAAGAGCAATATTTAAGATATGGAAAAAATATAGAGCCAGAATCATAAACAAAATCCCTTCCATAGGAGGGAAATGACACAGAATGAAAATTAGATAACATATAAATCACTGTTAAAAAAAAAACAAGAAGGAAAAATTCAATTGAAATCTCAAGAAGAACTAAAAGAAGAGGGATATGAACTAAGTTGGTTCCCATACAGACAAATTAGAGAGAAATATAAAATGGACAGTAAAATATCTGGATTTGAAGACAAAGAATCTGATATTAGCAAAATCTCGAATGGAGAGTCAAATAAACTAATAGGAAAATTTTACAAAACTGTATTAAAGATAGAAATGGAAGAAGAAATAGTAAAGGAAAGAATGATAAAATGGGCAAAAAACATAGGATACTCATTAGAACTGAGTAGATGTGAAAATTCATGGGGAAAGGTATCAAAATATACAATGCCACAAAATCTAAGAGAAAATTATTATTCACCTTACACCAGCAAAGATCTCAAAAATATACCAAAACTAAAACAATTTGTGTTGGAGATACAAGGAAGAAATTGGAATCTTCTACTATTGCTCGTGGCCATGCAAAAAAGTTTTAACATACTGGATAATGGTGAATAATACAATAAACAATATGTTAAAGATTAATATGCATATGAAACCAGAATTTTATTTATTAAACATGATGGAAAATGAATTGGAAATGAAATAAGGAAAGGTGCTTTTTTGCTTGACCACCATGGCAAGGATATCTCTAGCACAAAAATGGAAATCTGAATTTATTCCAGAGAAAAAAATTGGCTGCTAAAACTGTATGATGCAATTGAAATGGATAAATTAACACAATTGATGAGAGGGGAAATCACTAGATTGAGTGGAAGAAGAATGATATTTGGTTTACAAATACCTGAAAGAAATATGGGCATAATTGAAAATAATAAGCATGGAAATCAGCAATAGGACATTCTCCCTTTCTTCCTTTTTGGTTCCCTAACAATTCTGCAATAGAGGGAATAACTGAGGGGGGGAATTGAGCAAAATTGGAGAAAATAAGTCAAATACATTACTGATGTCAAAATAATGAAAATAAGATAACAATGAGAACAAGAAAAGCTTAAAATATGTTACTGTTAGATGAAAATATGTATGAGAACACCTCGGATCCTTCCTGAAAAGTGTAACACGTGCTAACAATCAGCAAAAATATACATTTGAATAGAATAAGAAATTATAGAAGTATGCTTTAACGGAGGGGGAAAATGGTGAAGGCAAAAAGAAGTTATGCAGATGTAGTATCGATAATTATGACAACAACACAAAGTCAGGAATTTAAGGAAATTGATAAATCAGCAAATGATGGAAAGGAAGTAAGATATGAGTGAAGAAAGGGTGAAAGAAAGTGAAAGAAGGTTAGAGCAAGTGATAAAATGGTAAGAGAGGGGAAATGGGATATATATAAGATAGATTAGATGAGAAAGAAAGGAAAGGAAGGGAGAGAAAGGAAGAAAGATTGGGGTTAAGATAGTGTTAGAAAGCTAGAAGGAATAGAAAGGAAAGTATAAAGTGGAAAGACATAGAGTGAAAGAGAATAACCAAAAGGCCATTAATGCTGGTTATACTAGAAAGATTGTAAAACAAAGAGAAGTATTACTATAGATGCAAGAATATATGGTAGTATGTTTGTGATAAAGCATGTTTGTTCTTAAAATAAGGGGGGAGAATTTATGTTTATGTCTATGTTTATGTTATTGTTGAAATTTTAATATGTTTAATAAAAAATATTTTTAAAAAAAATTCTATCTGGTTTCATTTCCAATCTAAGCCAGAGATGAATTTCAGGACTTGTAAAGCTAATCTCTCTCTGAGGTGGAGTTTATGATGGACTGAAGTTTGTGTTTTAGTCTCATTTAGGAAAACTTTCCATGGTGGTAGAATTCAAAGATGTAGCTGTGTTAGTCTGGAAAATCAGCATGCAAAGGTTTATTGTAGAACCTTTGAGACTAGCAGAAAGAAAGAAACTAGTAACATGAGTTTTTGTAGCCTTGAGCCTACTTCCTCAGATCCATGAGGTGGACCACATGCATCTGAAGAAGTAGCCTCAAGTCTACAAAAGCTCATGCTACCAGCTGTTCTTTCTGTTAGTCTCAGAGGTGTTACAAGTTACCTTTGCATTAGGGATTACTACTATTTTATGAACGCTTGAGTTTATTCTTTCTTTAGCCCTTGTTATATGCCATCAAGTTAACTCTGACTTATGGCAACCCTGTGAAAGGGTTTTCTTGGCAAGATTTATTCAGAGAATTGTCATTGCCCTCCTCTAAGGCTTAGACATGCTCAAGGTCACCCAGCAGGTTTCTATGGCTGAACAGGGATTACTTCTTCAGACCTTACCTAAAGCTGACCACTCTGTAGTTATCTGTAACATAAATGTTCCTTTCCTTGAGTGCAGGAGCTGTGCTCCATTCTTTGTCCACTACCATCACTCATTCTACCCTCTGTTCAGCACAGTGCTGAACAAACAAACACACCACATAGATGGCAAAAAAATGAGAAGCAGGATGTTACTGTATGTTTGTACTATACCCAAGGTTCCCATTTAGGCTCTTCACATTTGAAGATATATGGGCTATCTATGCTGTTTTTCTTGACATACCAGACTGATGGCTCTCTTGCCCTTTGGACTGCCTGTGGCTATTTCCTACATGTGAATACCAAGAGATTAAAGAAGAGGTGTGGGTGGGTGGGTGTTGCTGTGATACAGGTAACACAATGCAAACCTATTGCTATCTCTTGCTGAGATACAGTTCATGAAAATGACTTTTGTTTTATATCCATCTCTTGTGTACTATTGACAAATCGCTTAACACCTGGGATCTAAGAAGATTCTAAGCACTCTTGAGAGGGTTCTAAATGACAGGGTTAAAATGGACTTGCCAAAGCCTTTGAGCCTTTAAAAAAATCTTGACATTAGTGCTATATTCAAACTCCCTTGGAGGTTCAGTAGCTTATGTTTTCACAGGAAGGTGGGGACTAAGAGAAGCTTGACCCTTGACAGGAGTGTGTGTGTGTGTGTGTAAAACGAGAGGAAACCAACACTGTTGAACCTTAAAAGAGAGCACTGCATTTTTCTCAGCTAAACAATTATAGAAAACATAAACATATTTGGTCTGATGAAGGAAAAGTCACTGCCATTCCACAAGAGAACTCTGTACATCCTCCACTGATGGAAAGGAACATCTGGGTGAGCATGATTAGCTACATCATGATGCTTGCCTCAGCCCATTAAATTTGATGGATGCACCTGTTGATGCAGATGCGGGTGTGTTTCTCCAACTGAGGTCACTAGTTGCATGGAGCAAGCTTGGGCTTCTGTCTCCTTTCTTGAAGATGCTATTGTTACTGGAGACCTATAGAAGAAATGAGAGGATGTGTCACCTGTTGGATAAGCACATGGTTTAGTAACTCCTATTGCAGACACACAGCTGCCTTGCAATATGACTGCTATCTACCACTTCTTATGGGAAGAGCCATAGCCCTAGTGCAGAGAGTTCATGCTTTCTTTATAGAAGGGACAGTGTTCGCTGTCTCCAGTCCGGGCAAGGAAAGGGCCCTCTCTGAAACTCCTGGGACTGCCAGTCAGTCACCGTGGGGCAAGCTTGGGGAGTTGCTAGTCTGTTGGTTGGATTTAGGCTGCAGCATCTTTGGATCCAGCCAAACATCTGCTGTCCATGGCCACCATCTGCTCAACAAATGGGCTTAGGGAACAACTAGTGTTCTGAAAAAGACTACTAGAATCCCACAACTAGCATGATCATTGGCTGTGGGGTCCTGGGAATTGTAGTTTAGGGGCTATACCTAATTGTTTGTTCCAACTGAGGTAGAAATATTAAATTGAATTAATGGTAGGTATATTGCTGCCCTAGGACAGCATGTGGTCCCAAGAATGAATCTGAAGTTCCTGACCCTCCCAGACTCTCCAAACCATTCTTTTCTCCTCCCCTAGGACGTTTTCACACTGGCCTTTTTGAGGACGCTAGCCAGCCTCCCGCCGGCCTCACTCCGTCGCCATTTCCCGTGTGTTCAGACACACGCGGCGGCAAACCCCGCCCCTTCCTGTGTCATCCCTGCGTCCGGCCGGCTTTTGGCTCCGTGTGTTCAAACACACGGAGCCCTAAGTCCGGCCTCACTCCGGCAGCGGCAAGCTAATTCCTGGCTAACTCCGGCTTCAGGTAATTCCGGGTGGCAAAAGGAATTAGCCTGCCGCCGCCGGAGTCATTCCGGTGTCAGCGGCACTGGGTCCAGCCGGCTTTAGGAGAAGGGCTCCAGCCGGCTTTAGGGAGCCCAGTGTGAAAACGTCCCTAGTGAGTCATCTGTCATGGCAGCTTCCAGGAACCTATCAAATGTATTGCAGGGCCATGCTGCATGGTTAAAATTGAAATATACCTATTTTTCAAAACTAGGAGTAGACCACTATCCAGTTCTGTGGTCCCCTCCCCTTTTGTTGGTACTTTTTGTGGTCTGTTTGGTTCCAGGTAGGCCTGGTCATAGAAAACTGATTCACTGCAGTTGCCCACCACAGAATGATGGTGGTGGTGGTGATGATGTATTTTTCCTAACCCTGGAACTCAAGGTTGCCTATAAAGGTAAATACAGGTATAGATAAAAGTCCACATCATTAAAACATAGAGATAATAAAATATAATTTAACTAAACTAAATAGAATTAAGAGTCATTTAAAAATAACCCATTAAAAACAACAAGAAATAAGACAAGGCATTATTAAAAGCCTTTTCGACATCAGTACTTAATTCCCAGAGGCCTATCAAACAAAAAAATGTTTTTACCTGCCTTTGGAAGGATATTGTGAAGTGCCTCAGTCCAGCTTCTCTTGTAAGGGATGTCCAGAACCTGAGAGCAGCCCCTAAGAAGGAACTCCCAAATTCCCAACCTTTGTGGGTGGTAGCACAGAAAGAAGGGCCACCCTGGAAGATCACATTAAATTAATAGGATTTGCATAACTGTGGACTATACATTCACCCATAGTGTGGACAACAGTAAGCAATATTAGCTCATTCCCTTGTCCCCATTTGTTCAGGAAAATTATTCATAATAATGACATAGGGGATTATCACACAGAGGATAAGGACAGGAGTGAAGTGGATTGTTCCCATCCTTATGCTGTCCTTATTGCACTATCACATGGAAGATTATCATACACATTGCACTTGTCCCATCATTATCCTGTCAATGAAGTAGAAAGTTCCATTATTGAAAAATGATGGGACAAGTCTACTTCATTGACAGGATAATGACGGGATAAGCATGATGTGTGTGATAATCTTCCACACGAGGACGTGATAAGGATGGCATAAGGATGGGAGCGATCTGCTTCACTCCCATCCTTATCCTCCATGTGATAATATCCATAGAGTGTTCCCTGCAGTGAAGTCTGCAGGACAGCAAGACCTCTTTTACTTTATCCAGATATCAGTAAGAATAAGGGACACATTATCATATCTTGCTTTCTGCTACCACTGTTTTTGTAGAAACCAGAGGCTGAGGAAATTACATTTTTGGATTACAACTCCCAGCCAGCATGACCTAAAGTTAAATGGCCTTTCACTGCTTGACAAAGCAAGATTGCTTTTTTATTTGGTCAAGGAAATCTTAAGAAGCTACCTTATATGAGTCAGACTATTGTTCCTTCTAGGACAGTATTTCCTCTACACCCTCTGGCAGGACCAGTCCGGCTCTCCATTACAACTCTTCCCAAGCCCTGCCTAGATTCCAGGGAATGAACCTGGGACCTGCTATATGAAAGGTATGTACTCTAATATCGTGGAATAGTACAGGAGATATACCTGCACCATTAGTCTAAAGCAGAGTTGGCAAACCTATAGCTCTCCAGATGTTGAATTCCAGTTCCCATGAGACCCTACCACCAGTCATGCTGGCTAGGGCATATGGGACTTAATATTCAACATCTAGAGAGCCACACATTTCTCAATCCTGATCTAATGAAAGGGTGCCAATCCATCGGAAACATCTTCTAAATCAATAGTCAGGATCATGCAGCCCTCTAGATGTTGTTGAACTGGAGCTCACCATTCTTCACCATTGGCTGTGCTGGTTTTAGGTTGCTGGCACTTACATTCCAACAACAATCCAACATATGGAGGGCTGCATGATCTCTGTCCCTGTCTTAAATCAGAAGAGATTATTCTGAGAGATGGTGACCCACAGGCCGAAATTATTGCTTTTATGTGCCTTCAGGTCATTTCTGACTTAGGGTGAATGCAAGCTGAACTTATCATAGTTGGCAAGATTTATTCAGCGGAGGTTTCCCATAACCTACCTCTGAGACTAAGAGAATGTAACTTGCCCAAGGTCATCAATTGGGTTTCCATGGTTGAGCAGGGATTCAAACCCTGGTCTCCTAGAGTTCTTGTCCAATACTGAAACCACTACACCACACTGACTCTCACAGACAGAAATACTTGTGCCCTTGATTCAGTTTAGGCCTTGATAAAACAAAATGGTAGTTTAGAAGTCAACAGTGCTCCTCAACTCCTTTCTCATCTCCCCTCCCCTAGGCATCTACTTCACTAAATTCTTTTTCCTCCTACTCTCCTGCCCCCTCCCAAACAATATTTTGCTAAGTGCTTATTTCGTGCTCGGTGCCAGTGTTTCAGTGTGCTAGCCATTGCTACACACACAGCTGCTACTACTGCTGCTGGTCCTGTTCCTTCTGCCACCGCCTCCAAATTGCAGGCTGACACATCAATGGCCTGAACCTCCCTCCACCCAGCTGAAAAGAGCCAGTTGTTTGCTTAATTCAAGACAGATTGTGCTAATGACTAGCTTAATTATTTTTTCTGCCAGGAATGGGTGGCAATCACTCAGCAGTGCTGAATGTAAATTAATGGAAGGTTTGAGAATGGCAGAGGGCCTCATTTGGAGAATTCTCAGCATCCCATAGCTTGAGAAAAGGAGTGAAGAGGGTGGGTGGAAGTATGTCAAACTCTACAAAATGTTCTCAGATAAATGCGTAGATGCAATGGTTCATCTATACATAAAACTGGGACCAAGCCATTACATAGTTAAAAGATTTAATTTCCTGTAAGGTGGTGTCTTTTTTCCCTTGGGACCTTCCGCCAAGGAACTGACTGTGAAAAATTGTTTGGTGGTCAGCTCTCCAAGTCACAAGGCACAAATTTGTATTCTGAAAAGCCTCTTCATCCTCCCCATACCATTTTGCTAGATTTGTATGTATTTCTCTCTTCCTCAGAGAGAGGGAAGTCTTTTCTAACATGTTTACAATAAATGGGGGAGGAAAAAGGCTTTTAAAAACCCTGAGACTATACTGTTGCATTCCCCTGTTCCTCCTACCTAGAATAATGACTCAAAGGAAAAGCTGTCATCCCTGTATGGTGGTGAGCAGTGAGGGGTTTTAAAGCTGGTATAATGATTATAGAAAGCAATGGTAATAATGGTGCTGCCCTTGAAAAGAACATAATTTTGCTCAGCTTGAAATGTGACTGACTTTCAGAGTACAGCAGGTTAGCTTGTATGACTCTTAAGGACCAAAATGTCACATAGATTATTATCTCTTGTGCAACATAAGAGTTATTCTGTCATTAACCATACCTCCATTTTATTTGCCCTTGTTACATTTATTTCATGTGTCACTTCAGATTTAAGGAATTGAGAAGTAAAAAGATTTCTGTCATGTGGATTTAGGGAGATTCCCAGAAGGACACACAACAGGCTTACTTTTGGATAAGATCAAGAACTGTTTAAAAAATGTAAAAGCATATTTAAGGAATAATTTCTGGGAATACATTTTAAATATCTCATAATTATAGCAATGTGATATCAATGCAGATCATCCATTCTTTGTTAATATTTATTAATATTATAAACCTGTGGGTTGTTTCATTTGTTGTTGTGTGCCTTCAAGTCATTTCTGACATATGGTGACCCATTATCATGGGGGGCGGGGAGTTGGCTGAGAATGTGTGACACACTCAAGGTCATCCAGTGGGTTTCCATGGCTGAGCAGGGAATTAAACCTTTATTTTCAGAGTCATAGTTCAGCACTCAAACCACTACATCACGCTATCTTTCCATCTATTTCATACCTTGCAATTAACTGATAAAAATCCATTTTCACATTTTAGTCAAACAGTCAACCATTACCTGCTTAATTTCTTCATGAGCTCTCAGGTGCTTTTCATCTGTCCTCAGCGATATGTCATTAAGGAACTGTCAAGTCTGTTTCCATGGACTTTGACCTTTTCTCACCCCTCACATTCATTCTGTGTGGAACCATCACCAGGAACCTTCTCCACCTCTGCTTGCCAGTGTCCATGCACTATGTATCTGAGCAGAGGAAATTTGTAGGCAGATACTGTGATGTCCTGGACATGTGTTAAGAAATAGTGTTTAATGTATTGGTTGTATAATACAGTATAAAGTAAGGAGCTGTTGGGAGGACAGAGAGAGTGAAATTTTGGAGTGAATGCTCATTGATGGAATGTTTGAGAAGATTTGCATAAGGCTGGAGAATGACAATTGATGAATGGCAGTAAGACCATTGGTTTGCAGGACTTTAGGGAGGCAGTTGGGAATAGTGAAGGGTATGGATGGTCTCTGTGAGAAAGTCAATCAGGTTTAGGAATAAATCAATTGTAGTTAGCTAGAGAGGAGTGTGAGAGATACCATATGGTATTTTAAATGTAATAATTATTCTGCCTTGTAAATAAATGATTGTTTTTGCCTTTATATACTTTTGGCTTCTGAGAATGCTATTTATATAAAAGGTTGGATTCAGATGAGATGTCTGTAGTAGCACCAATTAATAAATAAGGATAGTATCCATTGGGGATAGAGCATGCATAAATACTCATAAGAATCTTGAGGGCATTGAAACAGTTGGTGTCAGACAAGGTGGACAGGGGAAAGTCCCTATATTGTGACAGAGAAGAGGTCAGGACAATCCCTCCAACTTGGTAATTGCAATAGGTACAATGGAAGTCTTCACATTTGATAGATTCTAGAGGAACCTGACATCTGGCCACAGTGGTGGGATTTCCTTTCAGGAAACCCCACATTTGGTAGCATAACATACCTCTGCAGGCTTTCAAACATCCAGACCAACCCTGAGTTACAGAATTAATCTGTCTGAGGTTTCTGGTAACACCTCCATTTAATCTAAAAAACTATCATGGAGGATGCCACTTCCTGTGAAAGCTTGCACATATAGAGGCCTGCGTACATATGCATCCCTTACCCAGATGTCAATACTTGACACAATACAGGCAAGAATGGAGAAAATGTTGCATAGGAATAATTGTGCTTTTTGACCATGTGGGCCCCATTAAAATAATCAATACAAGTAGCTACTATAAAGATGAGTTCATGGTATATGTAATGAAAGAAAGCCCATATGTAGGCTGAGGGATCAATATCCACAGTCAGCTAATACTGTTCCATTTGTAAAAGGTGATGCGTGCCCATTCTGGAGTAATCCCCTGCCTTACTCCAGAAACCTCTTGTGTCCTATCTGCCAAGGGTCCGCTCTTTTGAGGGGGCTGGAGGAATATACTAAGGAAGAAGGGGTGAAGAATTCCCTACTATATTGCTTTCTTCATGTTAATTGCCATCAAGGCCTGAAACAGACAGGCCAAAAAAGTGGCTTCCAGCCATTTTGGGGGTGTGACATTCAGATAACACATGTCCCCAAAGTGGCTGGATGCTACCCCAAGGCTGCCAAAGGCAGCCCAAAGCTGCCAGAAAAAGGAGCAGATTTAATCCACTCCTGCCAGCAGCCCATTGGGGACTGCAATGGCAGCCCGCTTTGAGAGCAGGCCATGCGGTCACCACAGTCCCAGGTCAATTGTGAGCTGATTGCAGCTAGAGTAGCCAGAGGCTGATCCTTGCCACCCATCTGCTTCACCCCCAAGTCAACTTTGGTTTATGGTGACCCTATGTATAAGAGACTTCCAAGTCATGCTAACCTTAATAGTCCTGCTCAGGTCTTGCAGACTCAGGCCCATGGTTTCCTTAATTGAGTCTATCCATCTGGAATGTGGTCTTCCTCTTTTTCAATTGCCTTCTATTTTATTAAGCATTATTGTCTTTTCTGGTTAGTAATGTCTCCCCATTACTAACAGTCTAAGGGGGGTTGCAGACTGCCAGAAATTGAGTCGACTTTTAGGGTTAGGTTTAGGGTTAGGGAATCATGGGAACTGTATTTTATTGTGGCACCAGAGCTCTCTGACAGAGAGGCTCAATGTCTCAGAAAAAAACCAATTCCCATGATTCCCTAACACTAACACTAACCCTAAAAGTGGACTCAATCTGCATTATTTCTGGCAGTCTGCAACCCCACTAAGTTTAGTCATCTTGGCTTTAGGCTTGATTTGCTCTAGCATCTGGTATTCCAGGGTATCTGCAGAACTCTCCTCCAGCACCATATTCCAAAAGAATTGATTCTATTGACATCAGCTTTCTTCACTATCCAGCTCTCACAACTATTCATAGAAACTGGAAATACAATGGCATGAATAAACCTGACTTAGGTTTTCAATCATGTCTCTTTACACTTGAAGATCTTGTCTAATTCCTTCACTGCTGCTCTTCCAAATGTTCTGCTTTCTCAGCTGCAGTCTCCATTCTGATTAATAACTGACCCACAGTCTGAAGAATCTTGAACTATTTCAATGTCTCCATTATCTACTTTAAAGTTGTGTAAATCATCTGTGGTCATTGTATTTCTTTTCTTAATGTTCAATTCTAAACCTGCCTCTGCACTTTCTTCCATGACTTTTTCAGTAATTATTCCAAGTGTTTGCTGTTCTCTGCTAATAATGTAATGTCATCTACATATCTTAAACTGTTGATGTACTTTCCTCCAATTTTCACTCCCCCTTCCTCTAATACTGCTTTGTGTATGATACATTCAGCATACAAGTTAAACAGATTTGGGTGATAACATGCAGTCTTGCCTGACCCCTTTGCCAATTGGAAATTATTCTATTTCTCCATATTCTTTTATGACAGTAACCTCTTGTCTTGAGTGCAGGTTATGCATTATATTATGGTACACCCATTTCTTTATGAGTGATCCAAAGGTTTTCCTAAAGTGTAAAAATATGAAGACAACCAAGCTGAGCCTGTCATACTTTGGTCACATCATGAGAAGGCATGACTCATTAGAAAAGACTCATTAGGAAAGGTGGAGGTAGTAGAAAGAGGAAGACCAAAGCCCACATAGATAGGCTCAGGGGAGTTACAGACCAGCCTAAAGGGCCAGCCTGGGGGTGGAGGTGGGGTGGGGCAGCTGTATGCCAGCCGCCCCAACCCCAGCCCAACACTGTCCTGATGCCACGTGCCCGACGCATGGTGTGCGGCATCAGGACACCCTCCCGGCATAGCATTGTGCCGAAAGGGCGTGGAACAGCTGAAGCGCCGGCTCTTAGGGTGGCCTTTTGCCTCCCTTAAAAGGAGCGGCATTCTGCCACTCTTTTAGGGGCAGCAAAAGGGAGGATTGGGGCCGCGGCGTGGGGTTGCCACAGCCCCGATCCGCTGCTAGCAGGGGAAGCCCAGAGCTGCCCATCTGCATAGCTCCTACATTAGGGAGGTTACATGCCTGAGCATCAATTTGCTTGGAGGGGAGATGAATACAATGGCCCTATAGTTATTGCAATACCTAGTGTCCCTTTTCTTGAGCAGTGGAATGTATATTGAGCATTTCAAATTTGTTGGCCATTATTTTGTTTTACATATTTGGTGACAGATTTTAGTTAGAACTAGAGTAGATTCTGTTGCTATAGCTTGAAGCAGCTCTTTTGGTATTGGTATTGGAAACTGTAGCTTTCACTTCACTTTCTAAAATTGTAAGCTCATCATCAAGTTGTTCTTTCTTGAATGAATCTGTCATCCTTTCCTCTCTTTTATATACTTTTTCAGTGTACTGTTTCCATCAGCTTTTTTATTTGTACTTGGCCATGTAATGTGTCCCCCTGCTGCCCATAGAGCATCCCCACTCTTGGTTTAATCAAGGGTTTAAATTTTCCTTTGATTTCTCAGACTTTTTCACTCTTGTTCTTCCTTTTCTGTTGTCATCTTCTATTTCTCAGCATTGTTTATTATAGTAGATCTCTTTGGCCCTGCTCATAAGTCACTCAACAGTTGCATTCGGTGTTCTGAACTTATTTCTGTCACCTTTTACTTTTGTTTCCCATCTGTTCTTAACTGTTTGAAGAGTTTCATCTATCATCCATTGAATTTTATCTTTCATTTTGGCTGCATATAGTGTCTTTTTGCATTCCTCCCTAGCAATGTCCCTGCCTTCAGTCCCAAATTTCTTCTGGCTCCCGGCCAATTAGGCTTCATAGTACAAATATATATTTTTACATTATCCTTAGATTCTAGAGGGGTCCTCCAGGTAGTATTTTAGCATAACGGTTGCTTTAGTGTTCTTCTGCTTTGCTCTAATTTTTGATATTAGCAGTTCATGGCCTGTGCCACAATCTGCTCCTATTCTTTTTTGTTAAAGAGAATGGAACTTTTCCATCTTCTGCTTCCAATAATGTAGCCTATCTGATTTCTATATTGGCTATCCAGTGATGTCCATGTATACAGTCACTTCTTTGGTAGCCTCAAAAATTTGTTTGTGATGAACAAACTGCTGGCCTCGCAAAATTCAGTCACTCATTCTCCTGCTTCATTTCTTCATCTTAGGTCAAATGGTCCTACAATTTTGCCATGATCTATATCCAACAGCCAATTCCACCTAGAGTGGACCCATTGAATCAGTTGCTGAACATTAGGTGAACAGTAAGTAAAGCAAAGCAAAGCAAAGCAAAGCAAAGCAGCTTCATTTATATACCGCTTCATACCACGCTATGGAGTGACTAAGCAGTTTAAAACTGTAAGCTCATTGCCCCTCAACAGCTGGGTACTCATTTTAGCGACCTCGGAAGGGTGCAGGCCTGAGTCAAGCCTGAGCCCGGGCTAGTATTGAACTTGCAACCTTGTGGCCTATGAGTGAGTAGATTACATGAGACACAACCCATTCTGTCTAGTACACTGACCACTGAATGAATCAATTCTCAAGGAAGCCACTGATGAAAAGAAATTGAGTACAAAAAGAGAAATGAATTTTGAAAAATGGGGCACATTTTGAAAAGGCATCCCAAAAGCCTTCTTATTCATCTTATTATTGACCTTACCTCTTGTGATTTGGTTTTTATTTCTGAAGATGAACCTAAGAGAAATTCAGAGCAAAAGAAAAAATAAGTGAAATGTTAATAGTTTTTCATGAACCCTGGAGTGGGGTGGTGATGGTATGACTGAGCCTCATCAAATCTAGGCTGCAGGATTAAGCCACCCCAAAATACCAGGAACCAAGGATCAGGACCACCAAGATCTAGTTATGCCCCTGAGAAACCACCTAGTAGAAGTGTCCTAATTTATAGCCATCTTTGCTTTCACTTAGGGCTTTATCACACCAGTGCCAAAATAAAATGCTAGCATACTGGCATAGGAACAGCCACCACCACACTTCTTTCTTTGCAGGACTGGGGCTGCTGCCAGCATTGCGCTCCATTCCCATCTTCTCTCTTAATTCCTGCCTCCTTCTCTTATGCCTTACCTGGCATGCCTTTCAGGGTTTTTTAATGATTTTTTCCAACATTTTTCATCCCACATCTAGTCCCTTATAACATTTTTAAAAAATGGGGCTTCGGCACTCCAAAATAGCATGAAAAAGAAGCTAGGAAAAAGATTTTAAAGAGAGGGGGAGAAGTGACCACGTCACCACCAATCATACTACTGCCGTGGGAATGGCTTTCTGCACCAGCAGCAATGTGCAATTGACCTTTCATTTACTGGTTTCTCCTGTGAATGAAAAGGCACAGGTCAGGGACGGGGCAGCTATAGGAGGAAAGTGACATCATGTGATCAGCATTGCCAATGCCACTTCCTTCCCATGGGAATTGAAGCTTAAAAGCCCCATGTGATAAAGCCCTCAGTAGGGCCTTATATATATTTCTCTCTCATCAATATACAGTCAGCCCTCCTAATCCATGGATTTTTTTTATCCACAGATTCAAGCATTCATGTCTTGAAAATACCATATTTTCTGGAGTATAAGACGACTTTTTAACCCTGGAAAAGGGCCTCAAAAGTCAGGGGTCATCTTATACACTGGGTAGAGAAGGAGGAGGAGAATAATGAAAAGAGAAAGAGAAGAGAGCCAGGAGAGAGGAGGAGGAGGAGGAGGGGAGAAAGAGAAGGAAGCCAGTTCTACAGTATGGATGCAGCCTGAATCTGCATTGCAGAAATAATGCAGTTTGACACTGCTTTAACTGCCATGGCTCCATCCTATGGACTCCTAGGATCTGCAGTTTCCTTTGTGGTACCAGAGCTCTCTGACAGAAAAGGCTAAATATCTCACAAAACTGCAAATCCCAGAATTCCATAGCCTTGAGCCAGGGCAGTTAAAGCAGTGTCAAACTGCTTTAATAAATTTCTGCAATGCAGACACAGCCAAAGTTGATGTGTTGCTTGGGCATGGCTTCTTTAACAAATAATTCTGCACAATGAAAAAGAGAGAGTGTGTACCTTTGAAGATTTATTTAAAGAAGAACCAAGTTCCTTAACTTGGAGGTTATATGTGTATGTTGTGTGCCTTCAAATTGTTCCTGACTTATGGTGATCATGGAGTTTTCTTGGCAAGATTCGCTCAGAGGAGGTTTGCCATTGTCTTCCCCTGAGGCTGAGAGTGTGTGACTTGTCCAAGTTCACCCAGTGGGTTTCATGGCAGAATGGGGAATCAAACGCAGATCTCCAGAGTGGTAGTCCAACACTCAAACCACTACACCATGCTGACTTGTATTCCCATGTACTACCTATGAAACAATTGCAGACTTTTTTGTTGTTCTTGTGTGTCTTCAAGTCCTTTCCGACTTATGGTGACCCTAAGGCAACCTTATCATGGGGTTTTCTTGGCATGTTTCTTCAAATGGGGGTTGCCATTACCATCCTCTGAGGCTGAGAGTGTGTGACATACCCAGGGTCACTTACTTGGCCGCAAATTGGATATATCCCAGAATGCATCGCCTAGTATATTGGCAGTCCTTCCCCCCAACACTTTCTCATTTTCCCCCAACCATCTCATAGCTGGGAGATGGAAATAATTTTTAAAGCAGCATTTAAATCTGGACTATTTTTAAAAAAGTAAGGTCCAAAACACACTGCAGCAATAAATGCTAGGGAACATGGGAGCTGTAGTTTGTTGTGTTTATAAGTGACAGTTTTCCTGCTAAGTACCTGCATGTCATAAGCATTTGAATTAAAATTACCATAATGAAATCAAATGTGATGTTTTTTTAATTTTTATTTGGTGTGCGTTGGAAGAAGGGTCATCTTATATGGCGAGTATAACCCAAACTCTATATTTTTACTGTAAAAGTTGGGGGTTGTCTTATATGCCCAGTTGTCTTATACTCTGGAAAATACATTATTCCAAAAAAGTACAAATTCCAAATTCCAAATAGCAAACCTTGATTTTCCATTTTATATAAGGGACATCATTTTACTGTGGCATTGTATTTAATGGGATTTGAGCATCCATGGAACCAAACCCCAGTGGATAATAAGGACCCACTGTATTAACTTTATGCTTTAAACACTTTTATCATATTTCATTCATTATTTTCTCATTGCCTTAATGGTAGTCACATCATTAACTGCTTTAGCTGGTGGTATTATTATTATTATTCATAGTATTTGGGTTGTTTTTCTGTTTTATAAAAATATGCAAGCAAGTATGCAAAATTTCTAATGGCCTGCCTTCCAATCTTGAGTCCCCTCATATTAAAAATAATTCCAGGATCCCCACTTTTTCTTCTTACATTTTCTCCCCTGTACTTTTGGTTTTAAACCTCTCCCTCTCCAGCATGTTCTGCTTGTTTTGTGTCCCAAGTGATAATTTTTCAGCTTCTCATTAATATTTTTTGGATGTCTCCATCAATTTGCCCCACAGTTTCTCAAGACTATCTCATTAAAATCAGCAATTATTAAGCACCCGTTTCTGGAGAGTTTAGCAAGGCTTGCAAAGATCATAAAGCTCAATTACTGTAACCATATATGCTTTCCTATTTTCTTGAAACAATTTGATGCCACCTTATTTTTCACAGCAGAAGTAAATCTTAATGGATTCCCACAACACACAGCATTTGGGTTACCATGCACTCATTTGTTTTGCTAATTGGGATGTCATTTTTTAAAAAAATTAGCTAGTGTCTGTGCAGTGCTGTGAGATCCTTAAGAAGGAAACAAATTGGTAATACTAATAAATATATTTCTATGGATTTATATACACAGCAGTATCCAATTCCAGTAGCAGTTCTGTACTTAAGATGGAAAAATTTCCCCACATGATCTCCCAAATGACCCCCCCCCAAAAAAAAGTGTTGTAGGAGTAATGAATAAACATTACTTTAAAAAGTTGTAAGCCGCCCTGGTTGCATTATGCAGAGGGATGGGATAAAAATTATTATTATTATTATTATTATTATTATTATTATTAAACAGTATTAGTTAATATGAATATGTAATTTTTAAAAATAATTGAATAGAAACATTATTCACTGCCTTTTTAGTATAACACTCTCACCACTAGTTACTTAGTAAAAATAGGTTTAAATGCTTTAAACTCCCTGAACAGGATTATGTACTACATAATTTTGCTTTGATTTTAATTGATGGGATAATGCTGATTGATGAAAAAGTTAATTAATTGAATTAAATTTTAGAGCAGTTTCTGGATGATAATTTGGAATTTAATAGAAGGTGACACACACACACACACACCCCGATTTGGATCAGTTCTCTCTCAAATTTTTGAAACTGCCATTTGCTGCAAAAATTTCCATTTCTAGAGGATAGTGTTGTAGCCTAAATATCCTAAAAGCACCAAATTCTGTCTGATCTTGGAAGCTAAGCACAGTGAGCTCCAGTTAGTACTTGGACGAAAGACCATTAACAAATATAGGGTGCTATAGGCTATGGGTAAATCTACACTGTAAAAAATAATGCAGTTTGACACCACTTTAAATGTCATGGCTCCATCCTAAAGAATCCTGGAAGTTGTAGTTTTGTGAGACACTGGAATTCTTTGGCAGGGAAGGCTAAAGACCATGTAAAACTACAAATCCCAGGATTCCATAGGATGGAGCTATAGTGCTAAACGTGGTATCAATTTGCATTATTTCTACAGTGTAGATGTACTTATTTCAGAGGAAGGAACTGACAAAGCTACCTCTGAGTATTCTTTGCCTATGAAAACCCTATGACAGTGATGGCAAACCCTTTAGAGGCTGAGTGCCCAAATGAAAAGGCCTTCTGACACCAGGGGTGGGACTCCGGGGGTGGGACTTCCAGGGTGGGACTTCTCCCCTTCCCACGCCACCCTCCCAGGCCTTCAGCTGCCTTTTCAGAGACAACTGAAGGCCAAGGGGGCAAGGGGGGAAGAAGAGGAACAGGCATGTGCCTCTTCTTCCTCCTTCCTCCACACCATCCCCAGCCTTCAGCTGCCTCACCAGAGAGGCAGCTGAAGGCCTGGGACAGCCAGGAAGGAGGAGGAACAGGCACATACCTCTTCCTCCTCCTCCTCCCCACCCTCCGCATGCCAGCGAAAATGGCTTCGCGTGCCATCTCTGGCACACATGCCATAGGTTCAATATCATGACCCTATGAAATGCATGAAGTGGCCATAGGTCAACAGACAGGTTGAAGGCACATACATACACAGAGAGAGGATTGCATGAAAGAGCTCATGGGTGAATCTCCTGTCCCAAGATTCTGGTGAATACAGGACACTGCTTTTCTCCTTGATGATTTTAGCAGTTAAGATGAACACCTGTAGGACTCTATTTGAATTGTCTATATAGGGTTGAACCCATGCTGCAAGTGAATCATTCGAGAGATACATAAGGGAGTAGCAACTGATAGCACTTAGGAAGGAAACTGCTTAACATTTGGTTTAAGATTGGAGTGGATGTATTTTCACTCCAGATGTTTTGGCCAATAATACCCATCAGCCCCACCCAGCATAGCATACTTTCCAACTATCCCAATTGCTCAGGGACAGTCGTGATCAATCCTCTGCCATCCCATTTCTCAGCTCCTTTTAAAAATGTCCCAGTTTGTCTCTACTCCTCCTACTTTCCTCCCTTGTACTAAGCTTACTTCAGTTGCTGAAAACTGAGATAAAGTGCAAAGAATGTTTGCACTCAAATAATTTGACACAGAGTGAAGGAAAGAGAAGGGCAAAATCTTGCCCTTTCCAGTAGACTCTGGCAACAAAACAAAACTACTGCAGCCTCTCCTAGCTTGTGTGCACTTCTTCATTAACAATATTTGCCATCTTGACTACATTATGATGTTTCTTGGCCACACATATTTTCATCTGTGAAATGTTGAAGGCTATGGCATAGCAAGTGATAGAGTAGCCCCATTGAACTAATGAGAAGTTGGAGACTTCTTACATAAATTCCAGTGATCCAGTGAGTCTATTGTAGTTGGGACAATTGGACTTAGGTCCTGGAGAGTCAGAGATTCCCTGTCCTTGATTTCCCCTTTTGTATACTGTAGTGGACTATACTGTAGGGATAATAATAACCATGTTGTATACATTTATATAACAAACAACTGATATTAGCTGGCATCATATATGGCAGTTATAGATTCATCACTTAGCGTTCTGGATCCTTAACTGCTCAGTATTCACTAATACTAGATATTCAGAATGTGGCACCATTGCCAAAATTATAAATGCTCCTGAAAACCTACTTTAACAGCCAGAAGGCAGAAGGAGCAATATAGGTTTGCTGTCATGGTGATTAGTGTGCAGTAGGATTATGTTTCCAACCCCTTCTACCAGTACATGAAGCTGTAATGATTGTTGCAGCCTCATGCATGGGTGGGAAGCAGCTGCTCTCCAATTGCTAGCAGAACAGGCCTCCATCACCCCCCAACCTGCTAGCTGTTATGGTAGGTTGTGGGGGACAAGTCAGAAGATGCTACTTAGGCATTTGAAACTAAGGGCCTTTACAGACTGCCAGAAATAATGCAGATTGAGACCACTTTAACTGTCCTGGCTCAGTGCTAGGGAATCATGGGAATTGTAGTTTATTGTGGCACCAGAGCTCTCTGACAGAGAAGGCTAAATGTCTCAGAAAAAACTACTGTTCCCATGATTCCCTAGCATTGAGCCAGGACAGTTAAAGAGGTCTCAAGCTGCATTATGTCTGGCAGTCTGTAAAGGCCCTAAGTTATGTAGGATCTCAGCCACTGTTTTTATTGTGTTTGTTCAAAGCAACTGTTTTAAAAAATTTGATCGCAAACCATATAGTGAAATCCAGCCCTACAAATCAAGGTAGAAATATATTTATTAAACAAATAAACAAATACATTCCTTTTTCTATGTTCTGTGACAATTGCTCAGAGCAGATAGAGTTGCTTTGCCTAATCCTCCTATAATGTAGGAACAACATAGCAATAGCAATAGCATTTACATTTCTATACCACTTAATAGTGAACTCAGCAGTCTCTAAGCGGTTTACAGTCTGTAAGCCAATTATCCCCAACAAGCTGTACTCATTTTACCAACCTATGAAAGGATGGAAGGCTGAGTCAACCTTGGCCCCATTCACACTACAAAAATAATCTGGGATGAATCTGGGTTGAATCCTCATTGTTTACACGCATCCCAAATGCACTCAATGCTGGCAAAAAAACAAACACTAAACTTGGGATATTCAATACTGTTTTTTTCCTGAGTTTTCCTGAAAGATCCATATCATTGACAGTGTGAATAAACTTCCAAATCAGTTTGGATAGCTCTGTATCAGTGCTTCTCCTTGAAAGGAAGGGGAGCAGCTCCATTTTAACCTGAAACAATGGCATATGTGAATAACACAGGGGTTACAAGGAAGAGATTTGCAAACTCAAAACAAAATGGGAACAACAAACCTGATACGCATCAGCACAGTGATCCACATCTCCTCGGGACAAAACAAATGAGTGTGAATGCCCCCATGGAGTCAACATAATGACTTTTGTAGAGAAATCACTTCCACGTATGTGCCACATCTGTTCATTGCCAGTAGAAGTGTATGCACAGTCGTTGGATCCAGGAACCACCTTCCATGAATCAAAGAGATTTCATTTATAGGAGAGGCCATCACCTGTTCTGGAAGATCCCCCTTCTTCTCAAACTACAGTTCATCCCATCCAGCAGAGTTCTCTAGTAATTAGTATTACTAAAGTTTCAGAGCATACAAGGAACTAAACAAACAGGAAAAGTAACTTCAGAACCAATACATGAACATTTAATAAATTAATTATTATGGCAAAATAAAGTTTCTGTGAGTCATTATTGGGCAAAGATGAAACAAGGAGGAAAAAGATATGGGGAAATAAAATGAGGAAATGAACATAGAACTTGAAAGACTATTAAGTGATTTAATACAATTAATAATTCTGCAGGTTATATTATCCCATCAATATCATAGTAGCAATTAGCAAACAAATAAAATACAAAAGTTGCATTAAAAGTAGTTTCCAGAAGATTAATAAAGATTTTTACCAAACTGGTCAAAATTATTCAGAGTTGCCAGGATTTATGGTATTTGGTCTTATTACAGAATAACTGCTCTTGCCCTAGTTCAAAGAAATTCATTAACTGCTCTTCTGATCTGAATTTGTAGGCCAAAGACACAAGGGTGGATCCAGTCTTTAGTATTCACAGAAGAAACATTGAGCATTTCTATGATTTTCCCAGGGTATTGTAACAAAATAACATTTTCTGTATTCAAAACATTAAAAATAAATTGTGCATAAGGACAGTGAGCTGAGAGAAAAAAGTGTCTTCACACCAGTTGAAGTGTGAAAGAAAATTTATGTGATTTATGTGACAAATAACTTCCTTCAATGAAATGGGTGAGCCAAGTCATAAATTTTATCAAAATAGAGCAACTGATGACCAACCACAAAATCAATGAGACCAGACACAA
The DNA here is from genome assembly GCA_026167975.1 of Phrynosoma blainvillii. Taxonomy (NCBI): domain Eukaryota; kingdom Metazoa; phylum Chordata; class Lepidosauria; order Squamata; family Phrynosomatidae; genus Phrynosoma; species Phrynosoma blainvillii. Next base: position 80,578,111 of record JANUYF010000002.1, read on the forward strand.
GACACTGGACTAAACAAGGGACACTTTATTTGACCTAAAACCTATTTAAACTGAACCTGTAAATAAGCACCAAAAGAGGGAAAGGAACCTTATGCAGGTCGAGCTGAGGCCCTGGTGCCAACCTGTGACCACCTCCCCAGCCTTCCCTTGAGTGAAACACCTGACCTTGAGGGAAATCCAATATCAGTGGTTGCTTCCTGGCCAGCTGTTTACTGCAAGCTAAACCGAGGGGACTCCCCCCATGTCTGTACACTTTATAGGAGACAGCAAAAAAAAAAAAAATGGTCAGCCCCAAGGAAGGGCTATTTCCTTGCCTCCCAAGCCCCCCAGCCCGTGCAGGAGGTTCCATAGCCCAACCCTTCACCCAAAGGATGCCAAGGTGTACATTGAAGTCTGATATTTCCCTCCATAACCTGCCATGGGCAAGGGACAAGCATCTGCTTAGTCCCTTTCCCCCACCAGGCCAGCCAACATGAGTTCAGGCACACATTGTTAACATCATGAAATCTGAGCCTATTCTGTTTGAAAGAGTTTCCAAGCAGACTATACACTTTTTATTAAGTCCGTCCCTATAGATAAAAAAAGGAAATTAAAGGTATCTCTGTGGAGAATGCCCTTGCACTATCACCCATCTTTTATTAGCACTGAGGGATATATAGTGGGGGCTGTAGATTTAGCAGTCTGTGGTCTGCCCACAGACCATATTAGATAAACCAACCCTCTCTCTTTCATCCTGGTAAACAGAACTGTTTTGCATTGTTGCTTCTTAAATATTTTGCTTGCCCTTTTATTACTTTCAAGTAGAAAAACATGTGAAGTCGTTGTTGTCCAACACAGAGGTAGATTTCCTGCCTTCCATTTGAGCTTCCTCCAGCAAAATTGACTATCAGCCTCACCTACACAAACATGCACAAAAAGAAAATGGCAGAGGTTGAAAATGAGTCCAAAAGCAAAATAACCATGGGTTGGATCCAGACTTGGTCATACTTGAAATCAATGGAACTTCAGTGCATTCATGAATCAAGTCCCATTGGTTTTAACCAATCGGATCTAAAAAATAAGGTCTTGATTTAATGCTATAAAAATACACATTGTCTGAAAAGGAATTAGCAGCACACACACTGAACTGGCTCAACAGGATACGTCACATTTACACAGCTGTGCATGACAGTGGTGGGAGGTATAAATCTTCATGGTCCAGGCCTCAGAAGGAGAGAAGAACTGCTGGACCTGATCCCCTTCCCCACTGCCATTCCCTTCTCCTTTTGTATCATCTTTTTAGCTTGTAAACCTAAGGGCAGGGAACTCATCTAATTAACCATTTGTAAGCTGCTCTGAGAGCCTTTGTAGCTGAAGAGCGAGATATAAATACTCCAAATAAATAAATAAGAACTCAGGATTGTAAAGAGAATGTTTCAGAATGATAAACATTTTGAATGGCAAACAGATTGTATTCTGAATTTCTTCCATAAAACAAAGAACATGAGGAGCAAGTAAGTGAATGCTTTCTTCACTTAAAGTGGTGCTACCCGAAGTGGTGGCCCCTGGGCTGGTGCCAGTACCTGAGCCATTGGCTGCTGGTCTCTGAAAAGTTTCCAGGAAAGAAAGAAACCATATAGCTAATGGACTATATGGTTCGTTCATTCATTCATTCATTCTATTTATACCCTTCAGGCAAAAAGGCTCCCAGGATGGCTTACAAAGCATTAATTTTACACAAATAGAATGCTGGTCTCTGGCACACTAGTGGTTGCCTGAGAAGCACTTACCTAAAGCATCCATGGTTGTAATTGCATTTCAATATTAGTTAGTAGAATATTGGTATAGAGTAATTTTTCCCTCTTTGGAAAATACTCCTTTGGATTAAATCCAATTGTTAGTTACAACTATAGTAGATCCATACAATGAATGAAACTTAAATAAGTGTTCACTTGCCATTGATTCAATGGGTCCACTCAAGCTGGACTAACATTGAATTATCTGATCACCACCCAGAAAATATGATTCTATGAATCATATACTAGCAGAAATAGTATTTACAGCACAGAGTTTCAGTAAGATTTAAGATCCATTCCATTTCTATACACTAGTTTCTCCATACTTTTCTTGACTTGTCAGATCATAAAATGAACTACTTTTTTAAAAAAAAATCATGATAAAAATACTACCGTATTTCATTTGTGCACTGTAAGTAATGGATAATTTATACTTTAAATCTCCAGTCCATGGCTGTAATCCAACATCCCCTCAGAGTAACATAAATATCTGCATGCAGAGATGTGCTTTCATAGCACATATCTATGCAGCAATGTTTTGCAATGCATTTACAAATGAGTGCTATTGTTCAATGTGCCATGGACAATCACAATGTGCAGTGTTGCTGTGAGTACAACTCTACTGCTGGAACTGTCAGCCAATTGGTTTTTGTGGGTTTTTCAGGGTGTGAGGCTGTGTTCTAGAATAATTTATTCCTGATGTTTCATCTGCATCTGCAGCTGGCATCTTCAGAGAATGGTGGCATGGAGGTGTGTGGGGTATATATACTGTGTGACCCTTGGTTGAGAGGATTAGCGTGTAAATCTCTGTATTGTTCTGTTGAGGCCTGTCAATGTTCCCACCTGTCAATGTTCTCTCTTTCCTTTAGAGTACAAGATCTACATTTTATTTTCCTATAACTGGGATACTGAAGAAATTCAAGGAGGAAAGAACTACAGCAGGTTTAATGCTGAACATTAAGAAAACAAAAATCATGACCACAAATTATTTAATAATTTAATGTAGACAATGAAGAAATTTAAACAGTTAAAGATTTTTCCATATCGTGGATCAGGCATTAATCACAATGAAGACTGAAGTAAAAAACAACAACAACAAAAGACTCAGGTCCAATCAACACTTCAGAAATAACCCAGTTTGATGCCACTTTAACAGCCTTGGCTCAATGCTAGGGAATCTTGGTAATTGTAGTTTATTGTGGCACCAAAAGTATCTGACAGAGAAAGCTAAATGTCTCACAAAATTACAGTTCCCAGAATTCCCTAGCATTGAGCCAGGGCAGTTAAAGCAGTATCAGACTGGATTATTTCTGCAGTGTGGATTGGACCTAAGATTTGGAATGGCAGTTATGAAAGAACTAGATAAGATCTTAAAATGCAAAAATGTTTCACTGAATACTCATTAGGATTGTCCATGCCATTGTATTTCCCATGACTATGTATGGATGTGAGATTGCAGAAAGCTGATAAGAAAATCTACTTATTTGAGATATGGTGTTGAAGAACTCTCCTGATATTGTAGACTGCTAAAATAAATGGGCCTGGGGGGGAGGGAGGAATCAAGCCTGAACTCTCCATGGAAGACAAATTTACTAAACTGAGCTGACTTACTTTGGTCATATTATGAGAAGCCATGACTCACTAGAACAGACAATAATGCTTGGCAAGGTGGAAGGCAGCAGGAAAAGATGAAGACCACTTTCCAGATGGATAAATTCAATCAAGGAAGTCATGTCCCTGAGTTTGCAAGACCATAGCAAAGCTATTGAGGACAGGGTGTTTTGGAGATGTCTCATTCATAGGATCATCTTAATTGAGCATGACTCCAAAAAAAACAAAAAAAAACTGGATGGATGCTTAATTTCCATCTCACTCTTATTTTTTGAACAGGAGGTACCAGGGACTGAACTCATTTCCTACTGTGTTTTAAATGTTTTCTCTGCCCTGAGTTAAGGCTACACTCTCATACCATCAATTATTAAGAGCATTACAATCAATAATAAGTGCATATGAAAAAAATAAATGGTAGGCATACCTCCTCCTCCCACCCACCTCCCAAATCATTTCAAATGGATCTAATTCTACTGCAAAAGGCAAATAGCAAGAAAGGCATTCTGCTTTTTTAGCACTGGCTTTCAGGTGGTTTGTACAAATCATTTATCCACCATTATCAACAGTGGAACATTACAGGTGATAATGACTTCCCCTAAATAGCTGATGTTTTCTTCCTGCCTCCCTCATTCTCACTTCAAAGATTGCTATGCAAATGTCTTCCCTCTGCCTTCATAAAACTCTAGTGGGGGTTTCTTGATATGGAATAGGTTATAAAGCCCCACTTTCCAATTTTTATGATGCACAGAAATTTATGGGGTAATTTGCTTGCCACCCTATTCTTGACAAACACACACACAAAAAGGCTTTAAAATGTCATTATGATGAACATCCTCACAGTAGGTGAGCAGACAATAGGTTGAAGGTACAGTCGTGTTGTTCGAGTGCATAAGTGGCTGCAAAGCAGTCTGAATCATGGTTCTCATAAGGCTTCAATATGACAGTTAATAGGAACTAATAAGGATAACTATTATACCCAATTGCAAGACATTATTTTACTATCTAGGAACCTGTTCCCCTTCTACTCAACAATTTTTTATTATTTCACATAAGTTCTGCATAGCAGTTTAATACCTGGCTGTTACATACAGCTTAACTTTATTGTCATAATGGTTTGAGCGTCAAAACTAGAACTCCAGGAACCCAGAGTCTGAAACCCTGCTCAGCCATGGAAATCCACTAGGTGACCTTGGGTAAGCCACATTCTCTCAGCCTTAGAGGAAGTAAATGGCAAGCCTCTTCTGAATAAATCTTGCCTCCCAAAAACTCTAGGAGAGGCGACCCTAGATAGTCATAACCATTCAGAAGAAGCTGATCTTTTAGCTCTGTGATAACAGCTGGGGAAAGGAAGGGGCTATGTTTATTTCCATACTGCAGGTTGGAGAGTGAGCTTAAAAGAGATAAGGAATTGTCCATATTTCTATACTATTTAAAAGATTGAAATGCTTTTTAAATATAAATTAATCAGTCCTGTGTATTTCTAGTTAGAAAGGCTGGGTAACAGGGCGAAAAACTTGCCCAAAACCCTGGGGAATTGCTCTCAACTTGAATAGGCAATAATGGACTAGGTGGACCAATAGTCTGACCTGGTTCACAGCTGGGGGGGAAATACTTTTGAGAACTTCTAGGATTCCCAGCCAGAATGGTTCACTAATAATCATTCTCAGTTAGATGAAGTTCAGATTGCATGGACAAGAGTGACTCAAGAACTCTATTTTCAACCAGTTGGGACAACTGTAATCACTTTCATTATTAACTAGTGTCATTGTTTAAAACTGTTTGTAACTCAAAAACAACAAGAAGGTATAGGATTGCCAGATTTTTTTAAATATATATATATATTGTCATGCCTAAAAACTGTCATCTGAAGAGGGTTAGTTTAGCTTTGATCAAACAACAGGATTAGAACAAGAAGAGATTATAATTTTAGGGCCCAAGGAGATTTTTCAAACAAACCCACTGGTTAATATGTTTTTATCTATAAGCAAAAATTGCATTATGTATGTGTAGAGATTATTTTCAAAGTCTGCAAATTGCAGATATTTTAACAGATTTAGTATATGTCAAATAATATAAGAATGAAATTCAGATCCAGGGACATAAATCTTGAATATCAAATTTGCAGAGGAAAATATGGTTATGCAAAAAGACCTTCCTGGATGTGTAACCATTGTTGCCCCAAAGTCTGGCCCTCTGCACCCCTCCTGTTTTTCAATATCAAGTTGATATGAAAAGGGATGTTTGAGATATGTAGCCAATAAGGCACCCCCAGTGCAGGACACTAGCTATACCGTATAAGAAGATCTGTGAGCATATGTGGAGATCCTGGAGGCTCAGCATGGGGGAAGCTCTAGAGCACATAGCCAAGGATAGATAAATCAAGATTGGAATCTGCATAATCCCTTCATTGATAGGAATGATGGTGAGTGATAGACCTTGTGTTTGTAAGTGAACAAGAGTCCAAGAATACTTCCCTCTGGAAGTGATACTTTATTGTCCAGAGACAGTTGCACTGACTGTCAGGGCATTCACAAGTTCCCCTCCCATTCTTGTCTCATGGAAACTTCACTCTAATCCCAAAAATCTGCCCCAGGATATCTTTTGCTCTATAAATATGCCTACTCAGATACCCCAATTCAGTGTAGCTTGAGTTCAGACAGACTCTCTGTCAGTATCTTTCTTGACTCCTCAGCATTGCTGGCCACTCCATGATCCACAGGCAGCTGCTGAGCCATTTCACTGCACAGTGTCCTCTGATTTGACCTCCATTTCTGGAATCAGTATAGTATCATGCTCTGCAATCCTGTCAATTGCTATCTGCTACCACCTTTTATATTGTTAGTTCTTGGATGTGTGTGTGAATGAATGTCTTTGTGTGAATGGTGATTCCCCTTGATTACAATAAAACTACATTTCAACTTGCAGCCTGGAGTTCTGTTTCTTGGAACCTGTATACACAGGCTTGATCCCTGCTTTGAGTTGCCCAAGCCCTCTTGGCTGCTGTAATTGAGCTAATAAAATTCCCCTGTTAAATATTGTTTGTGAGTGCCCTCCCAGGACCCATGCAATTTGGGTAACACCATGAAGTGAAACAGCCTGGATTGATTTGTTGTCCATGGTGCAAAAATTGCTGTCATGTGGGTAATTAAAATCTAGTACAAAGATATAAGGGGGAGGAGAGAATATTTTTCAAAATATTGATTAACTCATGATGTTTGGGCTGGGTATTACTAAAGAAAATAGAATCAATTTTTAGACATTCATACTTTTGCTTTACCTTTGATTGTTTAAAAAGGGCTATTCCCTTTTTCATATTTGGTGGGGATGTAGAGAGGCTAAAAAATTCTGGAAGAACATTTGTTCTACAATTAACAATATATTAGAAATAAATATGCAGCCCGAACCAGAAGTTTTTCTATTAAATATGTTAGATAAACAATTAGAAAAGAAGTACGGTTGTGTGTTATTTTATATGATTTCATCAGCAAGAATAGTGTTTGCCAAAAATTGGAAAAATAAGAAAGCACCTACTACAAAGGAATGGCTGTTTAAACTCTATGAGGTTCTGGATTTAGACAGAATTACAAGAAATTTAAGAGACGAAAAATCCGATGTATTTGTCAATGTCTGGGAAAAAGTCTTCACCTTTTCAGAACATAATTGGGGAATTTGGGCGGTAAATTTGAAAAAACAATATTAATAGCAATATTAAAAGGAATTATTAAGTAGGAAAAGAATTAAGGAAAATAATAACTTGATTGTTTTTTTTTTCTTCCTTGTAGATTGATTTCATAGAAGAGTGAAACTAGCGAATTTAAGAAAATTTGAATAAATTACAATTTTTACTGATAATTTTGTTAGATCTATACAAAAGATATACGAAATGTTAAGAGTAATAGGAAGTGCATAAATAATTTCTGTAGTTGTTAGAGATTCATAACACTTAATAATGTCAACGATCCTCTCCTAAATTGCTGTTGTACCTTCCTCATTTGTCTGTTTTGTTTTGTTTTTTATTTTCTTTTTGATATTTGGTTTGTTTTGTTATTATTTATTTATCTTTTTTGCTTGTTTGTTTGTTATTTTCAGATTATATAGATTTTTTTCCTTTATTTTTTGTGGGGGGAGGCGAGGGGTTGGTTTGTCTCTCTTGTTGTTGTTGTGGTTGTTTTCTTTTTTTCATTTAGTCGATTATGAGTTTAGAATTAACACAATCTATCTTGTTTGTTGGTTATTTAATTGTTTGTATTGTTGTAATAAGTCATTTGATTGTTAGTTTTGTATTACTACTGTATATGTAAAATTAAAAATAAAATAAAATAAAAAGGGCTATTAAAAAAGCAGGCAAATCTGTATTTTGCATCTACTGTCTATGTACATAACTGAAATTCACATCACTGGCAAGTATTTGTCTTAAATTTAAAGGTTAACAAGGTTCAGACCAAACTAAGGAGCTTATCGCATTAGCTTTTAAATTGGCAGCAGCCCAATGGGATGCACCCGTGACCTGGGATGGAGGCGGGAATTACTGCATTGTAATTCACCATCGAATCCGCTGGGTGACTGTAGCCCAAGTCCCAGCTGCACTCAGCAGGCCCTTTTTTGAAAATGAAAGCTCCCAACTCCGCAAACTGGCCAGCTGAACACAGCTGGGACCTGGGCTGCAGTTGTCCAGTGGATCTGGTGTTGGATTACAATGCAATAATTCCGACCTCCATCCCGAGTCCCGGCTGCATACTGTTGAGCTGCTGCCGATTTAAAAGCTCATGCGATAAGCTCCTAATGTTCTTATTTGGAAGCTTGTGTTTATATTAATCTCTTTCTCTTCATGAATTTTATTCTTCTGTGAAATAATAAATTCTAACTTCATTCTCTTCTCCCCCACCCCCTGACAGAAAATGAATATAAGAGGAAAGTCAAAGATGTATAGAAGAACTCTTTTAAAGGGATTTTTAAAATGTGGCAATTATTTTTCCCTATTTACATTGTGTTTTAATTACAAGTATCAAGGTTTTTATGTGTCTATTGTTTCCTCTATGAATAAGATTCTTGAAGCATTATGAGGTAGTTAAACTGAATCTTAGAAACTATACTTACATTTATGAACTCTCATTTTCTACACTTTTTAGTGTGTGAGGTCGGATCACTTGGTGCAGTACTACTCATGCGGTAATCTGTAGACCAGTGGCTGTCTACAAGTCATTGGTTGCCAGACCGCAGAAAACTACAGAATTATTATAATAGTAATATAGAACAAATATGGTATGCCCCCGGTACACTGGAGGGAAAGACCAGTCTGTTTGAGAAGCACTGACTTTGAACAAACAGACAAGTTTGCTGAAGTATTATGAGTCCAGTTTCAACAATTTGATGCAATGAATTTACTCACTATAGCTGGGGTAGGCAACCTTTCCCCTTTAAGGGCTGAGGGACTTCAGCTCCCAGAAGCCTCAGCCACGTTGGCCAATAGTCCCATGTTGGCCAATAGCTCCTGGGATTCTGGGAGTTGAAGTCCCTCGGCCCCTAAAGGGGAAAGGTTGCCTACCCCTGCACTATAGAAACAGTAAGATTTAATTTAAATAGTTTTAAATTAATGAATTTCTTTTTATTTTATTTGGCTTTAAACTTTTGAAAATAAAAGCATTTAAATGTTTATGAATGTGAGAAAATCATATGCCCTTTGATCTCAGTTACACCACTACTTCAGCTAAATGCTTTGCCTTTGATCTTGGTTTTTCTAATGTTCATTTCTTCACAGGCCAACTGACTCAAATGTGTATATCAATAACTTGACCTCTGTAGGAAGCAATTTGGAAATTGCTTTTAGAACTATTTTGTGATTAATATTCCAAAATGCTTTCAATTAGCTTTTAGAGGCCCCTGGAGATATTGATCAATTTGTGGTGCCCCCTCATAATTAAAAAGCCCACCGTGTGGAAGTGATGTGAGTTGTATTTTGGTTCTTTGGTGTGCTGGGTTACAATAGAATTATTTCATGCAATTCTATTTATAGGATAATCTCTTTTATCTGAAGCACCTCGGATGCTAGCAATGTTTAGATGATGATGTGTTTACATTCTATCTGTACATAGAAAAACAAGAAAGAATCTTGTGGCACCTTAAAAGCTATCAAACTGGTTAAAGCAAAGGCTTTTGTGGATAATTACCTTCCTACTGGTCATTCATAAAACATTGCTTGGGTGAGTTGATTGACAGATGGAGTATGATTTTCTACAATTATTATTCAAAGTGCTGGTTGTGACCTATAAAGCACTATATGACTCAGGTCTAGATTATATGTATTCTTCCATATGACCCTGCCCGTATCTTGAGATCTTCTGGGGAAGTCCTTCTCTCTGTCCTACAGATAGATCTGGTGGGAACACAGGAGAGGGCCTTCTCAGTGGCTTCCCTAGGTTCTGGAACTCCCTTCCAAGAGAAGTTAGGCTGGTGTTCTCCCTATTGTCCTTCTGTAGGCAGATGAGGGTTTGTTTGTTTGTTTGTTTTTTCAACAAGCCTTTGAAGACTGGTTGCTCAAGGGGAAAGGCCCTTGCACAATATGCTGCATTGTATTTTGTCTGTTTTCTTTTTAACTACAGTCCACCCTCTGTATCTGTGGACTTGACATCCACAGATTTGAGCATCCATGGATGGCAAGCCCATGGGGAGGTGGGGGGGACACAGCAGCAGAGGAGGAGGACAAGGAAGAGCAGGGAAGAGGTGGAGGAGAAGGAAGAAAAGGAGGGTGGATGGCATCAGGGCAACAGAGGGAGGAAGAGGAGGAGGAGGAGGAGGAGGAAGAGCCATGGCAGTGGAGATGGGGGAAGAGGAGGAGGAGGAGAGGAGGAGGAGGAGGAGGCAGGGAAGAGGAGGAAGAAGAGGTACCCCCTGCTGCCCGCTGTGGTGAGAGCAGTGAGGCTGTCATGGGGGGGGGGGGGAACAAAGTGCCACTGTCCTCAATGGTGGCGAGCTGCAAAACTGCTTCTCTTTTTCACTCTGGGGGCAGCTCCATCCCCCCTCCCTCTGCTACCTCCCCCACTGCGGCCACTTTGGTCCTTTGCAGACTGCGTGAAATAGTGCAAATTGAGTCCACTTTAACTGCCCTGGCTCAGTGCTAGGGAATCATGGGAACTGTATTTTTTTCTGAGACATTGAGCCTTCTCTGTCAGAGAGCTCTGGTGCCACAATAAACTACAGTTCCCATGATTCCCTAGCACTGAGTCAGGGCAGTTAAAGTGGACTCAATTTGCACTATTTCATGCAGTCTGCAAAGGCCCTTTCTCTGCTTTAAGGGTCTCCCCCTCCTCCTCCTCCTCTTCCTCCTCCTCTTAGGCAGCACTCCCCCAGAGAAGAAGGAGCGCTTCTCTGCTGGCTCCCTCAGCGGCCATGCAGTCTGGCCAGGCCTGGCCTGGTGCTGCTAGTTGCACTGCACCACCTCCTCTTTGGCAAATTCCAATCCATTAGCAGAGATATGAAAAAAGACAATGACTTCATGGCACACTATATATATTGCACATGTTAAAAAAGGAATCTCAGAGTGAATTTTGAACCCAGGAAAACTGGGTTTTGTTGTTGTTGCTTTTGGTAAGCAGATGTATTGCTTTCACACATCAGCAGTAACTGATCACTGTAAAGTCTGAAAGACTTGTATCACCTTACACAGCCCTCTGAAAGATTAGAGCAAAGGTCATGATTTGCATCTTTCTAGATCCTATTGCTTTCTATCTCACAACTGTATAAATATGCTTTATACCCTGAGGCTCTGATATCACTCTGTACTGTATCTGAAGAAGTGGATTAAGATCCACAAAAGTTCATGCTAAAATAAAAACCTGTTAATTTTTAAGGTGCTGCTACGTTCCCTTTCTCCTCCCCTTCTCTTCCTCCATTTCATGTTGTAAGAGGCTCACAGCTACTTTTTTGAAAACAGGTATTCATTAGGTCTTCTATCCAAATATATCCAAGCCTAACTCTGCTTAACTTCCAAAATCTGTTGAGATCAGATATATTCAGGATGCCTTGATGGTACAGGTGTTTCCCAATTCCTCTTCACATACACACATACCTCTTTGAGTTGCAGAACATTTCCCTGTTCTTTTCCCTCCTTTTTATTGTATTCCCTATTACTATGTATGGATGCAAGAATTGAACAGTGAAGAAAGCAGATAAGAGGAAAATCAATTCATTTGAAATGTGGTGCAGGAGAAGAGTGCCGAGGAGACTTTAGACAGCCAAAAAGACAAACAAATGGGTCCTAGAACAGATCAAACCTGAAGTCACCCTGGAAACCAAGATGATAAAGTTTTGGTTGTTGTTGGTCACGTCATGAGAAAGCAAAACTCATTGGAAAAGACAATAATGCTAGGAAAGGGGGAGGGATGTAGAAAGAAAGGAATGCCGCATGCTAAATGGATGGACTCTATTAAGGAGCTCACAGGTATGAATTTACAGGACCTAATCAGAACAGTGGAGAATAGGGAGTCATGGAGATGTCTCATCCACAGGGTCACCATGAGTTGGAATCGACTCAAAGGTGGTTAACGACAACAAAAATTTATTCATTGAGATTTTCATATCCATATTACTGCATGGTGTACATTTTATGTTCAGCATTTTTCTTTTGAAATTGTTTGGTTTTTAAACCACACATTTCACACTCCCACTCATTCTGTTGATCACTTACTACTTTGGTTATTTGCTTCACGTCCTTCATCCTCAATCTTATTTTGTCCCATTTCTTGTTTCAGATCTCTTGCCTGTTTAACAGCCTACATACTTTTTTTTACTACTTTTCAGATTTCCAAGTTCCCCCCTCCCCCAGATCCCCTTTATTGAGCCCCTGATCAATTATGTGGTTTCTTTCCCCCTACTCATTTCCATTTTTGCCTTCACAATCTCAAGACTTTACTGTTCTTCTCGCCACTGATGCATAGCTATGGTTGTATCTTATACTCTTTTCATTCCTGCAGCAGAACTGCTGAAAGTCTCTTTAACAAATCTGACTCTTGTTTTTGTTCATTAGAAATTTGTGCTTCCCTCCTACTCATCCACTCTGTTCTTTGTGAAGCAAATGTAAATTTAGTAATGTTATTCCCATCATCTCTTCATGTTCTCTATTTTTATTTCTTATCTCATTTCACTTCTTTCACCTCTTTCTTGTCCTATCCTTTTAATTTCTTCTAATCCTGATGGGTAAGAGTCATTCTTCTTTTTCCAAAATTTATCTTACCTCATTCCCTCCTGCTTCTTTGCAGTCTCATATTTCTGCTTCCCTCACTTTATTCCACTTATGTTATCTTTCTCTGCATCTTCTCCAATGTCCACTTCTGATGTAGCTTCTCTTTTTTCTTTAGTTAAACCCACCACATTTCTTCTTAATACATTCTCTCTCTTCTCTCTACTATAAAACAAATGCTAAGCAGCCAGATTTTTGTTTTACTTTATTGTACATGGGTTTTTTTTTTACTCCACTCTTCAGCTGACAAAGCTCCCAGAGCAGCTTACATAAGATCGATATGATCAACGACATCTCATTAAAACAGTAAAAACTGGCTATTTAAAGAAGTGGAAAGGGTGGCAGTTGGCTTCTTATTTCTCACCTACTCCCAGAGCCAGCTGATTCTTCTAATGCCCTTTGTGAGGGAAGGAAGAGTAAAGCAGTGTCAGTTAGAAAAAGCAATGATGACCATTGACCTTGTTGTTGTCGTTGTTGCTAATTGTCTTCAAGTCAACTCCAACTCATTGACAGCTTTGTGGATGAGACATCTCCAAGACCCCCTATCCTCCACTGCTCTGCTTGGGTCCTGTAAACCCATATCCATGACCTCTCTGATTGAATCCATCCATCTATTTTGCATTCTTCCTCTCTTTCTACTTCTCTCTACCTTACCTGAGTCATGCCTTCTCAACATGTGGCCAAAGTACAAAAGCCTCAGTTTTCTCATCTCAGCTTCCAGGGAGATTTCAGGCTTGATCTGTTGAGCAGGGGTAGGCAACCTTTCCCCTTTAAGGGCCGAGGGACTTCAGCTCCCAGAATCCCAGGAGCTATTGGCCAACATGGGACTATTGGCCAACATAGCTGAGGCTTCTGGGAGCTGAAGTCCCTCGGCCCTTAAAGGGGAAAGGTTGCCTACCCCTGGTTGAAAGATTCAAGGCTGTCCACAGTAACCTCCACACACTTCTCCAGCACCATATCTCATATGAGTTGATTTTCTTCCTATCTGCTTTTTTCACTGTCCAGCTCTCACATCCATACATAGTGATGAGGAATACAATGAACTGGATAATTCTAACTTCAGTGCTCAGTGTATACCATTACTCTTTAGGTCAGGGGTAGGCAACCTTTCCCCTTTAAGGGCCGAGGGACTTCAGCTCCCAGAATCCCAGGAGCTATTGGCCAACATTGGACTATTGGCCAACATGGCTGAGGCTTCTGGGAGCTGAAGTCCCTCGGCCCTTAAAGGGGAAAGGTTGCCTACCCCTGCTTTAGGTTCTTGTCTAGTTCTTTCATAGCTATCCTTCCCATTCTTAAAAACATCTAGGAGTAGTCCTGTTGGCCATATAGCAAATCCAATAACATCTAAATAATGATACCTTTGTTGGGCCAGTCAAAATGCACAGTTACATGTTGCAAGCTTTTGAAGTCACACTGGCTTCTTCATCAGGCAAACAGGAGAAAAAAATGAAGATATTAGTCATAGGCCTGCATTTTCTGTTTCTGGTCTTATTTCAGATGGTAGGGAGGGATAGCTGGAGGCTGGCACCTCCCCCTTTGGCCATGCGGTCACTGGAAGATTTTCAAAGTCAAGGAAATTTAATATCCATTGCAATTCAAAGATGTTTCCTTGGAATCCAGTATGTCTCCTTCCTTTGTGAAGCCATAGGAGCCTGTGACTCACATAGGCTTAGAGCCTACTTTTACAACTTATCTAGAGTAAACTGATTGAATCAGTAAACTGATTGAATCAGTAGAATTTACCTATCTGTTGGCTCAGATATTCAATCAATAAAAATTTATTCAATGGGTTTACATTAGTTGAAGGAGCCACCACGGCATAGTGGTTTGAGCATTACACTATGACTCTGGAGACTAGAGTTTGAATCCCTGTTCCTGCTCAGCCATAGAAACTACTGGGTCAGCCATAGAAACTACTGGGTGACCTGAGGACTCAGCCTCAGAAAATCCAGTGATAGGATTGTGTTAGCGTCGCCATAAGTCATATACAACTTGAAGGCACATAACAAAACTTTAGTTGGAACTAATCAACAGGATTCCAGCTTTAGTCTGGATACAACCCAGAATACCTGGTACCAAGGGAATACCACTAATTTTTGCATAGTTGTTATTCTATATTGTTTATTGGGCTTTTTTAAAAATAAGGTCAAATTTTTTAAAACTTTTAAACTTTTTTAAAAGGACAGGAAGAAAGTTATTTCGGTATGTGTCTTATTAAAACTGCATGAACAATGCTGATTATACCAGTGTAAGGCCTAAATACCCAAAAGGCAGCAGATCCCATCTGCTCTTGGAAGCCAGGCCGTGTCAGTCCTGGTTAGTACTTGGATGGGAGACTGCCAATGGATACTAGGTGCTATAGGCTATATTTCAGAGGAAGGAAAT
Source organism: Phrynosoma blainvillii (assembly GCA_026167975.1). Lineage (NCBI taxonomy): Eukaryota > Metazoa > Chordata > Lepidosauria > Squamata > Phrynosomatidae > Phrynosoma > Phrynosoma blainvillii. The sequence continues at coordinate 80,593,117 of JANUYF010000002.1, forward strand.
GGCAAAACTCTTGAGTTTTTCTTACTTAAGAAAACCCTATGAAAGTAATGGGGTCACCGTACAGGCAAACAAGGTATCTACACACACACACACACACACACACACACACGATCAGTAGCAAAGATGCATTATAATGACCAAACTATCTGTAATGACCAAACTATCTGTCATTTCCTGCACAGAGACTCCTGGCATTAAAGATGGTGGAGAATTTCATTTCGTTTTATTTTATCATCAGAATTTGCCAAAACTCACAAAATTCAAATGGGAGAGAAGGCAAAACTGACTGATTTGAGTAGGGGAATATATCTTTTTAGTACAAAACTAAACAATGCTTTCAATATAGTATAGTAAAAAGCATATGGCAGATTGTAACATCCCTGACACAAAATTATTCAAAAAATCAAATAGCAGTATGCTTTAAAAGAGGGTGAGCATAGTATTATGTTTCTCTCTGTCTTAAATATCACCTGCTGAGGAAGAAAAGAAGTGTGTCCTCTCATGGGGATGTAAAGCCAGACTTTTGTAAAAGAGGCCAAGTAGGAGCATTGGAAGTGCTTTAGAATGTATGCACACTAAGGATTCAGTAATTCCATGATTTACTTTGCAGACTGCTAGAAATAGTGCAAATTGAGTCCACTTTAACTGCCCTGGCTCAGTGCTAGGGAATCATGGGAATCTGTCAGAGAGCTCTGGTGTCACAATAAACTACAGTTCCCATGATTCCCCAGCACTGAGTCAGGGCAGTTAAAGTGGACTCGATTTGCACTATTTCTGGCAGTCTGCAACTGTGTGTGGGAAGACTGTGCCACCTACAGATAGCCCTATATGTTATAACTGCATAATCTAAAGTTTATGGTCTACATCTGATGGGATATTTCAAGTTATAGAAAATAGTGCTTGGTATTGATGTTGTTATCATAAATATTCTTTAGTCCCCTGAGTTCTTTTATGTTGAATAGAAATTGCATATAAACTCACAGCTAGTTTTATAAGAGAATTTAGGCTTTGCCAAAGTTCTTGGTATTAATTATTTAAAATGACTAGCTGTAATGGAAAGCATGCTGGTGACTAGGGTGGGTGGGTGGATCTCCTTTAAATACATAGTGTGTTTGCCATGTACTTACCATCAAAAAGGCCAGTTTGCACCCATGAGATATTAATGGATTGTTGTGTCCCTATAATTATCCCCAAATTATTCCTTTTTATGATGGGGATAGTGAGCAGCAATGTTTAAGAAAAGTTTTTGTTATCATTGAGCTAAATTGGGGGGATCAAACCATAAACCATGAAAAAATACCTTCCCTTTCAACAAGGTCCTGCAAAAAGGAGTGAAAATAGGATAGGCATTTGCACATCACCAAAAATGAAAAGGGCAGAGGAGAAAGGAAAGAAAACACAACACTAACAAAAGAGGACAAAAGAAGGCAGAGATTTGCATTAAGCATTCAGGCAGCTAGTAAGAAATGGCAGTACAATGTAGAGCCATATAATCAGTCATCTCAGTACATCCACAATGGTTGGGATCTGTCATTATTTGATGAAGCTCTGTGTCTTCTTTTGTCCTCTTTTTTGGCAAAGCATTAAGTGACCACCAAAGCTGGAAATCTTTCTCATCTGATAAAGCAGCTGGAAAATTCAACCATTTGTCGATGCACTAGGGTTATTGATTATATGATTCTGTATTGTTACAACATTGCTTACTGGCTGCCTTGATGGAGAATAAGAATAAGATGAAGCATACATTTCCTGAATTAAATTAATATTGACACCAGAGTTCTCATGCATTGGCTGAAAACTCAATGGTTATGGCATAAATAGAGTAAAGCCATTGAATCAACACATAGGTAAATCTAATGAATTCAATTGACTTACTCTACTCAATATTAACAATAGAATTTATGGCATTGTGCCCAGCACCACACCTAACCATTTTCCCATGCTTCTTAAAAGCTAGAGAGAAGATAGTTGAGTAGCATTTTGCTTAATAACAGCTAAGGACAAAGCTTGGGAACATTCTTTCTGGACTACACGCCTCAGAATCTTCCAGAGAGCATGAACAATGGCCACCATACTCTAATAGGAGAAGGGCTGCATGTCCATGCTCCCACTCAGTACAAAATCCTCATCTCCCTCCCTCTATCCCCCCGAAACAAAACAAAAGTGAGTTTTGTTGTTGTTGTTGTTGTTGTTGTTGTGTGCCTTTAAGTCATTTCCAACTTATGATGACATAGGGTTTTCTTGGCAAGATTTGTTCAGAGGAGGCTTTGCCATTGCCTTCCCTTGAGACTGGGAGCATGTAAGTTGCCCAAGATTACCCAGTGGGTTTCTATGGCCAAACTGGGAATTGAACCCTGGTCTCCAGAGTTGTGGTCCAACACTCAAACCACTATACCACACTGGCTCAATGAATCCTAATGCTAACACTATGGACGTTATCACATGGGGGCCAGTTTCGTGGTTAAAGAGATAATAAAGTGGAAATGAAGCATCCCGAAAATAAAGCGAAAATAGTGCTAAATTGTGCAAAAGCATTTCTCACGTAATTAGAATAAAAGCGTAGTTAAGTAAAAAGCAAAAAAAAGACATTTTTAACTTTCATACACAAGTGGAAAAAACCCGTACATGTACTAGAAATTGGTGTGTTTTGTGACCAGACTCCTCCTTTTCCAGGGCGGGTATTGTATTTCATTCAACCTTCTCTCCTCTCCAGGAGGAAATGTCAAACTGTCCTCCATTTGGGGTCATGTCCTCCTGCACAGTCTTCCTTTGGGTTTAGGACCTCTCAAGAGAGCAGAGGAGGAGGAGGAGGAGGAGGCTGCAAAAAGGCAAGGCAAGCCGAGGCAAGGCAGAGCCTCCTGCCTGCTCTGATTCTGTTCCTCTTCCAGCCAAAGCTCCTGGCGCAGGGCTTGAAGAAGGAAGGAAGGAATAAAGAGAGAGAGCAGAGGAGGAGGAGGCTGGAAAAGGCAAGGCAAGCCTTCTTTCCCCTCCTTTCCCCTCCAGCCCAAGTGCTAAACTTCATCCCAAACTTCCCTCTCCTGGGCTGCCTTCCCTTCTCATTCTCCTTCCGTTCTCCTTCCCTTCTTCTTCTCTTGTCCGGCCAAGAGCCCCCCCTTCCCCTCCTGCCCGTTCTTCCCCTGCAGGACCCTGAGGGGCTGGAGGCAGTAGAGACCAGAGGAGCATGGCACTGAGGAGGAGGAGGAGGAGCAGGAGCCCCTTCCCACCACCACCTGGGACTCTCCCTCCCTGGACGCCCCTCCTCCTCCTCCTCCTAGCCCTCCTTCAGGTCCTTAAAGGAGATTTGTCTGTGCGCATTTGCATTTCACATTAAAGTAAATGCGCAATTACTCTAAAAGCGCAAATGCTTTTCCTCTAAACCCCCAAAATTAAAAAGATCTCAGATCATACCACTTTCTGACCACTTTCTGACCAGTTTCTGTGCAACGTTGTGTGAAATCGTGAGGCGCAAATTCGCTTTTTATTTGGGATTTGTGTGGAATAACCTACAGATTTCCCCCGTGTGATAATGTCCTAAGAAGTGTTTCATAGTAGGACTGTCACTGATACCATTCTTGCTGTGCTGAATTCAGCTGTAGTAAATTCTGTCCTGTTTAAATCGTCAAGTTTATTTGTTGGTAGCACAATGTCCATTTAAAAAATTACTAAAGCACTGCAGGAAAATTATAATAATACAGCCAGCACTCTTACCAGAAAAGTATCTACAAAATACAAGGGGAATACAGGACTAAAATCAATTGAAATTACAGGAGGAAATGCCAGGGCAAAAATAGGGCTACAACAGCTGGTCCCCTTTGCAGTCCACTGCTGATGTTTTCAGAAATTTGCAGCGGACCTTTTGGGCTGCTACTGCAAAGGTGGGCAACTTAAGTATAATAGAATTGGAGTGATCACAAATGATATTAGATAGCGTCCAACCTGCCCTCACTTTCGAAAGGTCTCCTAGGAAATAATTCCTGGGGTCCCTATACAGTGGGCAGTGTAAAAGATAATGCACTAGGTCTCCCACCTCCCCAGAGCCACAAATACACAAATGTTGTGTGTAAGGGATCCCTTTATACCTTCCCTCTAAATGAGTTGAAGGCATTGTCTGTAAATGGAAGGCAGTAAAGACTTTTCTCAGAGCAATGAAAGTTAAGTCTTAGAAATACTGTTGGAAATATTGTTCCCTCTTTATAAGGCTGTATCATGGAGAGAGCACTTGCTGTTGACTGGCAAGCATATTTTCAGAGGAATCCAACTCAAAAATCCTATCTTTAATAGAGTATTTGTCCTTATGACTGATAGAGGTCTGAACAATTTCAAAATAGGAAAGGGAAAATGCTGTCCAAAATTGGGCCCATCCTCCGTTAGCAAGTTGCTCAGTAAAACATTGTTTTGCTAAATTGCAATCATCCAAGGTCATCAATCTTTTCCCATAAAAAATAACTGCTTTGTGGATTCTAGCCTTAATAGAAGGGAGATCCACTTCCAGCCTTAGCAATGAAGAGGGCACTCCTGGAGGAAGAGCTAACAGTTCTTTCAAGAATCTGTTCTGTATGGTTTCAGCTACTTCAACATAAACCTGTCCCCATAGCTCTACTCCATAGGAGTAATTGGACTAATTGGACTTTGGACATAAAGATTTTTAGAATGGGACCTACCAGGGAACCTCTATTGACCCTTCCAAAGGTTAGTATTCCTTTTGCTGTCCTCCAAGCTAAAAGCTTTGCTGCCTCTAAATAGCATTTCCAATTTCCATTATAGGAAAAATGTACCCCCATGTATTTGAAACTATAACATTGCTCAACCAGGTGACCATCTAAGTACCATTTGTGGGAGCATTTCCTTTTAGAGAAAACCACAACTTTAGTTTTGAAATGTTAGTAACCAAGTTATCCTGACTGCAGACCTTGCCTAGTTTTCATAGAAGTCTCCTCAGACTTATCTGAATGATAGATAAGAGGGTCATGTCATCAGCATATAACAGCATTTGGATTTTCCTGTTTCCAACTGAGTGTGGAAAGCAATCTGTAGAGCTCATATGAGAAACAAGATTTTTCACATAGAAATTAAACAAAAAGGGAATCAACAGGCAACTTTGCCCGACACCTCTTCAAATTTTTACTTTACCAGAGAGAGTACCTGATAAACCAACCCTCACTCTTAAGTCAGTGTGTGGATGCAATTGTTTCAACAAAAACAACAAATGTTTGTCTATTAGCCTTTGCAGACTGCTAGAAATAGTGCAAATTGAGTCCACTTTAACTGCCCTGGCTCAGTGCTAGGGAATCATGGGAATTGTATTTTTTCTGAGACATTGAGCCTTCTCTATCAGAGAGCTCTGGTGCCATAATAAACTACAGTTCCCATGATTCCCTAGAACTGAGTCAGGGCAGTTAAAGTGGGCTCAATTTGCACTATTTCTGGCAGTCTGCAAATGCCCTATGTTTGTGAGTGACAGTTTCCCCCACAGTCACTTTATGTCTATTGAGTCAAATGCTGAAGGCCCAAATCCATTCATCTTTGTCTTAAAAATGCATTTTTCTTTCTCTTTAACAAGGCTTTATATGGGGATCATTTGTTTTTTTTAATCAGACTCTTATATGAATTATTAGACCCATTCTTTTTGACACTCCTAAAGAGCTTGGTTAGTTCCTTTTTACTATTCCTGCATTCAGCATCAAACCAGCTTGCATTATGCAATTTAAAGATTTTGGCTGATTGTGATTGAATTAGGTATGGCTTTAGGTGGTCTGCAATTTGTTGATAGCCCTCAATCACTTCCAGGTTACCTTCCAAGATTTTATTTCTAAAATCAGTCAAAATAGGAGCATACAGCAGATCAGTGACCTCAGTGCTGACAGATTGAGACCATTTAAGTCATCTATTGCCTACTGTGACCAATCCTAATGGGAAAGTATTTTTATTTCTAGTTCGCTCCACCTCTGAGTGTATAACTTACTTAATAGGATAATGGTCACTTTCCAGTCAGATTTCTACTGAAAAAGTTTTTATGACAGAAAGCAGATTAGGGGTGATCAAGAAATAATCCACTACACTCCCCCAATTTATGAATGAAAAGTATAATAACCAGCAGACATATCTAATTGGCTGCCATTTAAAATGCGCATAAAATACTTGTAGGCTAGCAAAATCAGTTCTAGTCCATTTTTGTTAAACTTCATATTACAGGAAAACTTGTTCAAAAAGGGGGGGGGGGTCCTCAAGGCTACAACTAATGTGTTTTAGAAGCTCTGCATTTGTTTGTCCCAACTGGGCATTTAAGTCATCTCCCAATATAATGTGGGTGTGTCCTAACTGAAAGGCTATGTCTCCCAAAGCAGATTCTAAAGACATCCAGATGTGTTGAGGGGACTGCACAGAGTTTTCTGGAGGGACATAGACATTAATGCAGATTATGTTGTTTAAAAGCTTTTTCTGTAAAATCAAAATATTGTCCTGGGACTGTGAGCTCAACATTTGACAGTCACCTTCAAAATCCACTGAAACCAAAATTGCTAAGCTGCCAAAGCTATGACCCATTTTATTGCATCTTACTGCTGCTATTGCAAAGATTACGAAGCCAGGCAGATGCAGACTGGAAATGTCCTCCACCCATGATTTTTTAATAAAAATTATAGAAAACTGCTGGAGATATTCAATAAATTCCTTGTCCACAAATTTGCTAACCAACCCAGAGATGTTCCAAGACATCTTGCAAATCTAATGGTATTTTCCCTTTTGTATTACTTCTTAGTCAGTAAGTGTGAGGAGGCTGAAAGGGCTGTGATCTATGCTCACTTAAGAATATATTTACCTTGCTCATTAATATTGGGATCTCCCTTTGCTATAAAATTGCCTTTCTCTTTTCACAGGATTTCTTGCAGGGTGCCTACTGCTTTTATGATCTTTTCCTGAGCTTGTAAATTCATAAATGTGAAGCTTGCAACTAAGGTAGCTTCATCAGAAGGCAATTTTTCTTCCTAGATGGCAATTCCATCTAAGAGATATGATTCCCAAAATGGGATGGGAAATGTTTCTCTTTGCTCCTTTGCCCTTCTAATCCAATGATGAGCCTCCAACATTCCCTGGTGAGAGTTTAAATTGGATAAAATGTCCTGCTCTGGGACCAGCATCACAGTAAAGTGCTTCACTAGCTCAAATTCTTCTATTACTAACCCTCTTTGCAGACGGCGCTTTGTGCTGTCTTGGAGGCAAGGAAGGGGAGGGGCAGCCTCATGCTGGGTGCCCCAAACCTTTCCTGAGGATGCAATCAGAGCACCCGTCATTGCACACGACGGGCACTCCAATTACGTTCTTCCGGCTCAGCGTCCAGACACATTGAGCCAGAAGAGATTCCAAAGAGGCGTGCGATGCCTCTTGTGGTGCCCCTTTCACAGCTTGCGGAAGGAGCACTATTTTAGTGCTCCTTCCCTAGGCAGTGAAAGGGAGGATCAGGGCCGAGGTATGGGGCAGCCTCGGCCCCAATCTGCCACTTCCCACGGTGGCCCACGGCTGCCTGTCTGCATCCCCCCTAAGTTGTCAATGTCTCTTCTAGTGCTTCAAAGCTCAAGCTGTGCACTTCCTCATCCTAGTTATGTCTGTTTGCACTTGGCAATTCCCAAGAGAGGATTTAATTTTCCAACCAGGGCTTTGTAAGTTGTTAGGATGAAGTCCTATCAAGTGGAACCTAGAACACTGTTTGAAATATCTAGTGATCCATATTCCTTCTCTCTCTAGCAATGATTTAGCTTTTAGGAGACAGGTGACAGAAGATATATCTACAAACTGGACTATTACCCTTGTACATAAATTTGAAGAAGGAAGATTCCTTCTTCCTACTATATTGGAAGTAGTTAATCTGGGTGAAACCAATCTGCCCCAAAATATTTAAAAGATGACTGGTTTTATTTACTTTTAGGAAATTTGCCCAAATCTTGGAGAAAATTGAAAGGACTAGATATTTTCTCATTAAAATTAAAGAGGGCTGATTATTTACTTGGGATGGAGATATCTTGTCAGTGAGGCTTTGCACCAGGATGAAAAATGTCCCAGGTGCATGCAGTGTGCAAAAAGGAGAAAAGCTGACTCAGAGGAAATTGATGAAATATCAGCAGGAAGTTGTGTGGTAACAATTCAAATCTGCATAGTCACTGTAGATATGTGACAGGAAAATGATGAAACACTGGTAGAAGGTTGGTTCATAATCCTAGCCAGATTTTGTGTATATAAGGAAGAATGCTCCAATGCACTAGTGGTTAGGTGGATGTTGGTTGGTGATGGAGCATTATGTGGAATGGTGTAAATATTGCTGTCTTGTTCTTGTAAATATTTGCTAAGATTAAAAAACTTCTTCAGAAGAACCTCAGCAATTGTGTGTAAAACTCTGTTCAGCTTAGTTGCAGCAAATATTTACAAGAATGATACAGCAATATTTATACCATCCAACTTAATGCTCTGCCACCAACCAACATCCACCTGAACCAACCTCCTGCCAGTGTTTCATCATTTATCATATGGTGGCAAAAGCCAAATGTGCAAATGTGTCTAATGTCCCATTACATTTGGATTGCGCCCATTACTTACATAGATTAATGGGGCATGCAGGTATTTCAAGCCTCTCGCAGTTGGAAAAGGTCTATACAGATCTAAAGGTAAAGCCCTGTACAAGGTTATTTGAATTGTTTAGTGTGCAAAAAAGTAAAATCAAAAGCTTTTGCTGTGCCCAAGGAAGGCAAGTGTGCCACCCAAAGGCCATTCCAGGTGATCAAAGCTGATTTGGCCAGCCCCTATAGGCCCAGTGAAGGTGGCAACAAATACATGTTGGTCATTGTTGATAGACACACAAGGTATGGATATATCTTTCTGTTCAAAGCCAAAGATAAGGCAGCTTCAAAATTTAAACAGTGGGTAAACTCATTTGAGAGGGAGTTCCCACAAAAAGTTGGTGCATTGGTGATTTGGAGGCAAATTCCTTGGAAACCAATTTCAAAACTATCTGAAACAGAAAGGCATTCACCACAAGACCACTAATCCTGCCACTCCACAGGAGGATGGTCTGGCCGAAAAGCACTGGGGTCATCAGTCAAATGCGTGATTGTTTGATGCTGGATGCACAGGCTCCTGCCCACTTGTGGGGAGAAGCCACCCTCACAGCAAATCACATCATCAATAGGATGTGGAGTTCAGCCATTCACCAAACTCCCTATTTCCTATTGCATAGTCATGCACCCAATTTGAAACATTTAAGAATTTTTGGGCAATTTGCAAATGTGCTTGTTCCACCTCAGTTTTGCAAAAAAAGAGACCAAAGTGGAGAAGGCTTCACTTTGTTGGCTATGAAGGGAACAGATACAAGTTTTTTATGGGCCATGGGGCCTTTGCAGACTGCTAGAAATAGTGCAAATTGAGACCACTTTAAGAGTTAGGGTTAGGGAATCATGGGAACTGTATTTTATTGTGGCACCAGAGCTCTCTCAGGAAAAAAACAATTCCCATGATTCCCTAGCATTAATCCTAACCCTTGAAGTGGACTCAATTTGCACTATTTCTGGCAGTCTGCAAAGGTCCATGGCAGAGTAATGTTCTCCAGAAGCACAAAGTTTGAAAAACACAATGGTTGGGAGAGAATCCACTGTAACCAAGATGTGTTTGTTCCACTGGGCATTGTGCCACAAAATGCCAGAAATGGAGGGGTGGATTTGCCTAAGGCTGAAGAAGAGTTAAAGCCAGGCACATCACAGGATACTGCCTCCATGCCACACACACAAACACCTTTGCAAAACATTCCCACACCCATTTTTGAGCCTAAGGAAGAGTCCTTTGTGGAACCAGAGGTGCATACTAGTAGTGAGGGTAGTGAGAATGAGTTGGGAAGGACAAGGGTGATCATTTCCAGAAGGACTCTCAGAGTCAGAAGGAAACCAGATAGGTTTGTCATTCAAGAGGCAAAGGTTTGCACTGTGGTAGCTGAAGAACCTGACAATTTTTAGGACGTGTTGAGATTTCCTCAAGAGGAACAAGAGAAGTGGATCCAGTCCATGGACTCTGAATTTGAATCACTTGTGGTAAGGGAAGTCTTTGAAGTGGTGAATAGGCCAGTAGATCACAAGGTAGTGGGCTGCAAGTGGGTATATAGGAAAAAGGACATGCTAGGTGGAACTCAAAAGTACAAAGCCAGGTTTGTGGCCAAAGGTTTCTCACAGAAAAGATTTGAGAGCTATGATATGACTTTTTCTCCAACAGCCAAGCCTGAGAGCTTGAGGATGGTGCTGGCAGTGGCAGCAAAAAAGAAACCTGAAGTAAGGCATTTTGATTTTGAGACGGCATACCTAAATGCATGTTTGGATGAAACTGTGTTCATGGAGCAAGCTCCTGGGTATGACTGTACTGGTAGCAACAAGGTATACAGGTTGAAGAAGGCCTTGTATGGATTGAAGCAGAGTGCTAGATGTTGGAACAGCTGCATTCATGATGAGCTTGTCAAACTTGGATACCAACACAGTGTGGCTGATGCGTGTGTGTATACCAAGGGTAGCATCATTCTAGTGATCTATGTTGATAATCTTTGTGTGGCTGCAAGTTGTTTGGATGATGTGAAGCATGTGAAGGATTTGGGCAGTTTGAAGAATTACTTAGGAATTGAAGTGGAGAGAACTCAGGATGGAGAGATTCTATTGTGTCAGAAAAAGAAGATTGACAAGATTGTGGAGAAATGTGAAGGAACAATGCTAAGGTAATCAGAAGTCCCATGGCACCTGAATTTGTCAGTTTAGTCAGATAAAATGTTTGAGCATCCTGAATTGTTCCATTCAGTGATTGCTAGCCTTTTCTACATTGCCAATAACACTAGTCCTGACATCAGTTTTGCAATGGGGTTGTTGAGTAGGAGAGTCTCAAAACCCATAGCAGTGAATTGGACTGCTTTGAAGCGTGTGGTGCGAGGGAACAAGGGACAGATGGCTGGTGATGGCTGGAGGTGTGTCTCAGCTAGAGTGCTATGCAGACAACTCATTTGCAGCAGAGGTAGCAGACAAAAAGTCAGTTTCTGGTTTGGTCATCAGATTTGCTGACAGTCCCATCGTGTGGAGATCCAGAAAGCAAAATTGTGTAGCATTGAGCACCACAGAAGCTGAATTTGCTGCACTCTTGGAGATGGCTAGGGAAGTTCAGTGGGTCAGGCAGGCAGCTATTGGGGGAACTTGGTGAACCATGCCATACCCAAATAGTGATTAATGAAGGTTCACAGTCGGAAGCAGAAAATCTAAAAATCAGGATGAAATACATTGGGGTGAGATATCAGAATGTACGTGAATTAATACAGGGTGGAATCCTAAAACTGCAATACTGTGTTTCCGAGGAAAACATTGCAGAATTAGTCACAAAGGCATTATTTGTAGAAAGTCACAAGAAACTAACTAGTAGGCTGGGCTTTAGGATGAGGGTTGCCATTTCCCAATTTTTGCTGGGACAACCCTGGATTGGAGGGCCTTAAAAAATATCCCATCCCAGCTGGGGCATTTTAGATCCTCCAATCCTGGATTCCTTTGTTCCAGGCCACATTTTGTCAACCTCCACTTAGACTGGAGTCTGGAGATTGCCAAAATGTGCCCTGGTTGGCAGGAGGAAGAGGAGAAAGAGGTGCTGCTCACCCATGGAGGAGGCCCAGAGAGAGCTGGAGGCCCAGTCTACCAGCTGTGGTGGCATGAGCAGGCAGGCAAGTAGGTTTGGTTGGGGTCCCCTGGGGGCAGCCTGGTGGTCTTGGGGACTGGGGTGGTGGTGGAAGGCTGCCACTGATACCCATCTCCTTCCCTGCACTTTTGCCAGCGTGGGCGGGTGGGCAGGCAGGAAGGAAGGCCTGATGGTATTTGTGGCCACGGCGCCTCCCCGCCACTTCCCCAATCTGGGAAGCCCAGCAGCGACAGAGGAGGGAGCGGAGGTGGCAGCCAGGATGTGAGGGCCACTGCAGCAATGGCGAGGTGGAGGAGACAGGAAGAGAAGGAGGACAAGGAGCAGCCCTTTTGGGAGGCCTGAGAGCCTGGTAAGGCCTCACTGGGGACCTGGGGGGGGGGGCTTAAGGCTGATGTCTTTCCTGGGGCAGACAGGCAGGAGCAGGCCTTCTGGAGGCCCGGGGGCCCTGTATTTGGCTTTTACTTAGTTGTGTCCTCCATTTTTTCTTGAATGTCTTACATTTTATCCTGCATTTTCCCACTTTTTTGTTCTGCTTTTGTGAAGAGAATTATGGCAACCCTACTTGGGACAAAGAATTACATTCAATGAAACTACTACACTGTGTGAGTAAAATGTATTCTGATTTTGTTTGAAAGAAATCACCCTGCATGGCATCTAAGATATTTTGGAGGGGATTGTCAGTGAGGCTTTGCACCAGGATGAAAAATGTCCCAGGTGCATGCAGTGTGCAAAAAGGAGAAAAGCTGACTCAGAAGAAGTTGATCAAACTTCAGCAGGAAGTTGTGTGGTAACAATTCAAAACTGCATAGTCAGTGTAGACATGTGACAGGAAAATGATGAAAAACAGGTAGGTTGGTTCAGAATCCTAGCCAGATTTTATGTATATAAGGAAGAATGTTCCAGTGTACTAGTGGTTAGGTGAATGTCAGTTGGTGTAAATATTGCTTTATTGTTCTTGTAAATATTTGCTGCAACTAAGATTTAAAAACCTCTTTGAAAGAACCTCAGCAGTTGTTGAGTAAAATTCTGTTCAGCAGGAGGAGTTTTTTCTCTTCAACTACTTCCAAACTCTCCAGTGGCGTTTGTTTCCTGGCTGGCTGTCTTCTGCGTATTGACTCAGTTTTCCCTGCGCTAACATCTCTTGCAGCCAAATGTATGCTTACCAGCTGAAGCTAAATCTATTGGAACTGTCTGGGATCTATTATCCTGGGTCAGTTTGGCATGTGAACTAGGAACATGAGTGAGTCTTCTATTATTTTTATGGTCCTTAGCCTGATTGTCCACTTTCCTCCTACTTTTAGGCTTCTGTTGCTGTAGTAAATTAATGGTTCCCTATCTCCTGAAGTAGAGACCAACATTTCACTCACACTGCAGCTGTTTCAAACCAAGGAAAAGCCTCTTTCAAACCAGGAAATAATCTGGAACTCACTTCCAGTTTTGAAAAAAGTCCTCCAGGCCTAATAAATAAATAAATAAATAAAGGGTGCAGTTTGGCAAAAACACCACAAGATTGCCCCCACATCTCTTAAAAGATGTGGGAGACAATGTGAGTTTCCAAAAATGCAACAGTTTTGGAGGTGTACAGCACTTTTGGGACTTTAAAATAGCTTTGGTGGGCTGCATGTGGCCCATGGCCACAGTTTCCTGATCTGTGGCTTGCAGAGTGGCCCAGTAACCATCACCTGGCAAACCTGCTCCTGTAGTGGCGGTGGTGGTGGTGGTAGTGACAACAGCAATCGAATTGGGTTTTGCACAGGAGTTTCCAGAAGTACTATTTTAGTTACTGTTTGTACAGAGAGCAAAAATATATATAACTAGCAGAATACCACAGACATATCCCCAACAGTCCCACTTTCATGGGGATGGTCCCAATTAATTTTCTGTCATCCCACTTTTTCAGCTGCTTTTACATTTTCCCTGTTTAGCTCTTCTCCTCCCTCTTTCTCCCTTTGTCTTTGACTTACATCCATTGGTGCAAACTGAATTCAAAATGCAAAAATTAGTTGTGACAAGTGAGACAAGGAGAGGAGGAAAGAAGGGAGTGACGTCTCCCCCTTCCCAGTAGACTCAAGCAAAAGCAAACTGCTGCAGCTTCTCCTAGCTTATGTGCTTCTCCTCATTAATAACATTTGCTATCTTGACTACACTCTGATGTTGCTTGGCCACATGTGTCCCAGTTTTCATTTGTGAAAGCTTGAAGGTTATACCCAGGAAGATCCACAAGTGACACTCTTTGATCTAATTCGTGGGGACTGTGGGAAGCAGAATGAAGTGAGGATAAATAACAGGGCTCATTGTGGTATAGTGGTTTGAGCACTGAACTGCGACTCAAGAGGCCAGAGTTCAAATCCCTGCGCAGCCATGGAAACCCACTGGGTGACCTTGGGCAAGTCATTCTCTCTCAGACCCAGTGGAAGGCAATGACAAACCCCCTCTGAAAAAAACATGCCAAGAAAACCCTGTGATTGGCTTGCCTTAGGGTTACCATAAGTTGGAAACAGCTAGAACGTGTATGCGTATTGTTTGCCCCCATGTTGTTTCCGACTTTTGGTGACCCTAAGGCAGGGTTTTCTTAGCAAGTTTCTCCAAAGGGGGGGTTGCCATTGCCATCCTCTGAGGCTGAGAGCATGTGACTTGCCCAAGGTCACCACATGCATTTTGCATAGCCAAGCAGGGATTTGAACCCTGCTCTCCAGAGTCATATTGCTCAAACCAAATAGCAGGAAACTTGGGGGTGGGGGAGGAAATAATGTGTGTTTTCCTTCAGAGATGAAAATGAAATAGTTAATTTTAACTAGGAATTATTCTAGCTTCAACTGTCTTTCCCGTTTTATTTTTCTTCATATTATTTCTATTAATAAATTCACCCATACTAGGATGTTTGTATCACCACTGATTTACTGATTCTTAAGTACCAAACCTAGGTAATGATCAATGTTTGTGCTTTTTGCAGATTAATTTCCTCTCATCCACTGATGACAATCTCTTACTCTTAACATTTGTGTAATAAATTGTGAATTGAGTCAAGACTCTATGCACTAATTGAAATGGCTTACCCTGATTGTTGCTGTGTTCTGCACAACCTTTTCCTTCTGCCCCTTTGTTCACCCACATAATAAAGCTTGCTGCTGCACCTGCTTGCTGCCTTCTCTATCTCTTGCTCTTTTGCACAGCAGTGGCAGCAGCTGTCCTCCTTACTCTTGCTCTACCTTCAACCTGCCTCCATGCATGGCAGCTGCTGCCAGCATGGTGAGTACAAGCCTGACAGGACAAGGCAATATTTAAAAAGAAAAGAAAAGAAAAAAGAAGAATGGGGTGTGAGGCAGTGGGTAGAGGACTGCTAGACTACATCAGCATCACCAATAATAATAATAATAATAATAATAATAATAATAATAATAATAATAATTTATTTATAGCCCACCCCTCTGCGTGGCAATCGGGGTGGGTTACAGCATATTAAAACAAACAGAATTAAAACATTCCCTCATCCCACAATCCAACCCTCCCATCCCCTTAAAACAGAATTAAACTTTAAGGACTTAAAATACACAATGCAATAAAACAATAAAACAATAACAGTAAATCAGCAAACCATAGGGACGAAATAAGAACTCATCTCCCCTCAAGACGGAAGTTATTCCAGAAGGCCTGCTGGAAGAGATCCATCTTTACTGCTTTTTTAAAAGCAGCAAGAGTGGTAATAAGATGGATCTCACCCGGCAGGCCATTCCACAGTCTGGGAGCGGTCGCAGAGAAGGTCCTCTGGGAGGTCTGCGCCAGCCTAGTTTTTATTGGCTGTAACAGGTTCCTCCCAGAGGACCGAAGGGCACGGGGGGATCATACGGGGAGAGGCGGTCCCTAAGATAAGATGGACCCAAGCCATGTAGGGCTTTAAAGGTCAAAACCAACACCTTGTACTGTGCCCGGAAACTAATCGGCAGCCAGTGAAGGGATTTAAGCACAGGTGTTATGTGCTCCCTCCTAGATGTTCCCGTGATTAACCTGGCTGCCATGTTTTGCACCAGTTGAAGTTTCCAGGTTAGGCACAAGGGTAGCCCCATGTAGAGTGCGTTGCAGTAATCCAGACGTGAGGTTACCAAAGCATGTACCACAGTTTCCAAATCCCTCATATCCAGATAAGGGCGCAGTTGGCGTATCAGCCGAAGCTGATAACAGGCACTCCTGACTGCCGCATTCACCTGACTAGTCATGTGAAGCAACGAGTCAAGGAGTACCCCCAAACTGCGAACATAGTCCTTGGAGGAGAGTGTGACTCCATCCAGGACTGATTCCCAGATCTGGTTTTGGGCCTGTGACTGTGAGTACCTCCGTTTTGTCTGGATTCAATTTCAATCTGTTTTTCCTCATCCAATCCATTACTGCTCTCAGACAGTCATTAAGAGGGGAGACGCCATCTGAAGTCTGAGTCGATGATCTGGTCATGGAGAGGTATATCTGGGTGTCATCAGCGTACTGAAGACACCGCGCTCCATGCCTCCGAATGATCTCACCCAGCAGCTTCATGTAAATGTTGAATAACATCGGGGACAGGATAGCGCCCTGAGGGGTGCCACAATTAAGCTCTATTTTAGAAGAGCAACTGTCCCCAAGCCTCACCCTCTGGGATCTGCCCGAGAGGAAGGAACGGAACCACTGCAGAACAGTGCCTCCGATTCCTAACTCTCTCAGTCGATCCAAGAGGATGGCATGATCTATAGTATCGAAGGCCGCTGAGAGATCCAAGAGCACCAGCAGGGTCACACTACCCCTGTCGATGCCCAAGCGGAGGTCATCGGTCAGAGCAACCATGGCAGTCTCAACTCCATATCCTGTCCTGAAGCCGGTTTGAAATGGATCGAGATAATCAGTTTCATCCAAGACTGCTTGGAGTTGGGAAGCAACTGCCCTCTCAATCACCTTGCTTAAAAAGGGTAGCAAGGAGACTGGTCTGTAGTTTTTTCTATCCAGGGGGTCCAGGGAGGGTTTTTTTAGGAGTGGCCTGACTGCCGCCTCCTTTAAGCAAGATGGTATACTGCCCTCCCTGAATGACGCGTTGATTGTGTCCCGAAGGAACACCTTCAACGCATCCCCCCCCCCCCGGACGACCAGCCACAATGGACATGGATCGAGGGGGCAAGTTGTTTTCCTTACCCTTCCAAGCAGCTTGTCCACATCATCGGTACTCACAGATTTCAATTGATCCAGTAAAGTGCCATCAACGGAGTTGCTGGATACCTCGTCTATGGATTCTGCCAAAACACTGGCGCCCAAGTTGGCTCTTATCTGAGAGATATTATCTGCAAAGTGGATGTTAAATGCCTTGCAGCAGGCTGTTGTTGGGTTAAATAGGGGGTCTGGCGCAGGAGTGACCTTCGTCAGCTCCCCTACCACCCTAAACAGCTCTGCCGGGTGGGACTCTGCAGACGCAATACGTGCAGAACAGAAAAATTTCTGCACTGCACATAGAGCCTCCCTATAGGAGTCAAGATGCTTCCTAAGGCGAGTTCTGTCGGATAAGAGATGAGTCTCCACCATTCGCACTCTAGTCGTTGTCCAGCCCGCTTCATCCTCCTGAGCTCCTCTGTATACCAGGGCTTACGGTTTGAAGCGGACCGGAAAGGACACTTGAGAGCGATTGTGTCAATAGCCCTGGTGAGATCGGTATTCCAAGTATCCACCAAGGTTTTGACAGAATCACTGGCGTCACCAACCATTAAACCCTCCAAGGCTTTCTGGAAACCAATTGGTTCCATTAGCCTTTGACGGCGGACTGTTCTAATGGGTCCGCCACCCCCGGGAGGGTGAGCAATAGCCTTTAGTTCCACCTTGATCAGAAAATGGTCCGTCCATGACAATGTGGAGGTTCTTTTGACCTCCGCCCATGGATGTTCCTGCTCCGTACTAAAGACCGCATCGAGGGTATGACCAGCACAATGCATGGGCCCGTCGACCAACTGGGATAGGCCCATGTTTGTCATGGTATCCATGAACTCCCGAGCCGCGCCAGTTAGATCTTGTAAACTGGTTTCGAGTGGAATGTTGAAGTCACCCAGAACCAAAAGTCTGGACGATTCCAACAACAACTCAGAAACCAGAGCGGTCAGCTCGGTTAGGGAGTCTGTTAAGCAATGGGGTGGCCGGTATACCAACAGAATCCCTAAGCTATCCCTGGTCTTCAGGCTAAGGTACATACACTCAATATGGGTCATTTTCCAGATAGGCTTTCTGGTCAAGGTTAAGGTGTTCCTATGAACCAAGGCTATGCTGCCCCCCCCCCGCCCACTTTCCCTCACCTGCTCACTAACTGAGTACCCAGCTGGGAGGGCCTGCGCCCATGTCGCAGTGCTGGCATCCCCCAGCCAGGTCTCAGTGAAGCATGCCAGGTCGGCCGCCTCATCCACTAAGAGATCGTGGATGATATGGGTCTTATTTTTGACCAACCTGGCATTGCAAAGGAGCAGGTTGAGGGTCAGTGGAATGGTTGGTACACTCTCCAAGTTATCTTGGAAAACAGAGTGAACTGAAGGAGGGATAGATATTAAACATCGATCCCTCCTTCTTTTGTAACATCTGTTGACTCTGTTGCCGCCATACCTTCCCTGCCCCCACAGAACCTCAATACCCGCTCCCAGACTGTGACCGGCTCTATTATGTGAAGGGGGAGATGGATAATCCAGCTAAGTCCCATCCCTTAATGAGTGGCTGCATCTTTCAAAAGTAAAATACAAGAGGGGAGTATTAAGGGGGGTTTCCCAACTATAACTTCCTCTCAGAGCAAATAATTCCCCCCCTGATGACATTCTAAGGGTGTATAATGTTCTAAGCAGGCAAGAATGATGATAATGATTCTGGCCCCCGTCCAATCCTTCACAGCCCCAGTCGTCACTACACCTCCGTGTAGTTGCCGGGGGAGAGATGGAGGAATAGATTCGGGGGGGTTACCCCCATGATGCTCCTCCCGACTTCCTCACAGCTGCAGGAGACATAGGCTGCTTAGATGATGACATTTGGACTGGAGGCCAGGCTGGAAACTGTCCTTCACAGTCCTCCCCAGTCTCAGACACAGCTGCAGCTCATATTATTGTCTCAGATCGCCAGGTGATAGTAATCAGGGCAGTCAAGGCTGGCTCTATCCTCCTCCAACAATGCAAGGGGGGTGGGGAGATGATAAGTCCCACTCAGCCCGACTCTGTCTCGTAGCTCCGCCTGAGGCTGCCCAGATGTCAGCAATGGGCTCAGGAGTCCTCCACACAGCCCAGGATGCTGCCTCAGCCACCGCTCAGTGCCGGAAGGGGGGGGATGTTCCTGTGGGCTTTTATGTCCCATGTTCTCCTGGCTCCGCTGTCTCTGAGGCTGCCCAGATGTCAGCAATGGGCTCAGGAGTCCTCCACACAGTCCAGGACGCTGCCTCAGCCACTGCTCAGTGCTGGGGGGGGGGGTTCCTGTGGGCTTTTATGTCCCACGTTCTCCTGGCTCCGCTGTCTCTGAGGCTGCCCAGATGTCAGCAATGGGCTCAGGAATCCTCCACACAGCCCAGGACGCTGCCTCAGCCACCGCTCAGTGCCCTCTACTCCCTTGTCAAGCAGGAGGAGAGCTTGGGCCAATGTGGCAGACCAGTGTGTTTCCCTATGAACATCACACTCCCAGGTTTTATTTCAACTTCTCAAACTATTCCTCCTACCTCATAGCTGCTGCTTTATTTCTCTGCTATGGATAATATTGCAGGAGGGAACAGGAGGGAAACCTAATATATTGTTGTTGCTGTTGCTATAGTGTGCCTTCAAGTAGTTTCTATTTATGGCAATCCAAAGGTGAACCTGTCATGGGGTTTTCTTGTCATATTTATTCAGAGCAGGTGTTGCCTTTGCCTACCTCTGAGCCTGAGAGACTGTGACTTGCCCAACATAACCCAACAGGTTTCCATGGCTGAGTGGGAATTCGAACTTATGTATCCAGAGTTGTAGTTCAGTGCTCAGACCACTACACCACACTGCTCTCTATCCTAATATATACAAATATATAAATCTCTTGGACATATTTACTTCAGTCAGACTCATTTAACTTCAAAGTTCATATGTCTAACTAAAGGGTTCAAAATGATGTACCATATATCAAAGAAAAGGAAAGGTGAAATTAGTCCTTCAAAAGGACTTTGTTTGCTTTTGGAAGTGAAATTATTATTATTTGAAACTCCTCTCCAAAATCTTCATTACTTTGTCTCATTTTTCATTCTTATGCCTTGGTTTTGTTATCTCTTTCCGTTGTACTCTTGTGGTTTGTTCCATGGGAAAAGACTAGGCTTCACACATCCATCTGAAACATTTACCAAGGAGACGGTCAATTTACATCTCAAGTATACTGTGATACTTCACTCATTGTTGTTGTTGTTGTTGTTGTTGTGTGCCTTCAAGTAGTTTCAAACCTATGATAATCCTGAGGCAAGGCTATCACAGGATTTTCTAAATAAGATTTGTTCAGAGGTTTTTCTTTGCCTTGCTTTGAAGCTGAAAGAGTGTGTTGGCCAAGGTTACTCAGTGGGTTTCTGTGGCAGAGCAGGGAATCATATCCTGGTCTCCAGAGCCATAGTCCAACACATTGCACCATGCTGGCTCCTTCACTTATTAGCTAACACTAAAAAACAGTTGTAGGCTTATTTTTCACAAAACAGTGGGATTTTTGGATACTATATCTGGTTGCAGAAGAGCTAGCAATTTAACTTTGTATAGAATGAAAGCTTAGAATCCAGGCCAGTTAATGGTCTGAATGGGTACTGGGCCAAATCCAGATAAAATCTGGCTAAACTGAGAATATGGCAACCTTGCACTGAGTGATCCAGGAAGATCTCTCTCCCCTGTCTTTTTCCTAGGGCAGATTATTTATCAGGGCAACTAAGGCTATTTCAATACCCTACTTTGCTTTCAACCAGATAATAATAATAATAATAATAATAATAATAATAATAATAATAATAATAATAATAATAATAATAATTTATTTATATCCCGCCCCTCTGCAGAGCAATCGGGCTGGCTAAAACATTAAAATTACCATACAGATATATTAATACAATCTAAACAAAACATAAAAATCCCGAATCCCACATGTCCAGATACTTTGTTGCCTCCAAGAATTTGCCATCTTGAATCCCAATTTTGTGGATGAGGCAGCCTGAAATTGCCTAGCCATCACACACTCAAGCATCTTGTTCCAGAAGGGAATATTAGTAACAGGGTGCTAAGGTGGTGAGGGCACTGGATATTTCTCCAGACTCTGCAATAACTGGCATCAAGTGCTGAGCAAATACAAGTGATTTTCTCCTCAAAATACCTGGCAAATTTATCACAGCAGACAACCCTGGGTTCTAACTGCAACCTCCCTGAGCCTAATCTCAATAGGCTTCTTACCACTCAGAGTAGCTCAGTTGGGTATCATGTTGATGATAAATTGGCTGAGGCATAACCATTTTTTATTTTCATATTTTCCAGTCTCCCTGCCACATAATAACCACAATGGAGCATCCTTGGTAATCTTTGAACTTGCCCGGAGACTTACATCTCCTGCCTAGGAGCAATCAGGAAATTATAAGAAACAGCTAGAGGAAAGTTGTGCAAAAACTAAGCCACATAGAAAAGCAACAGTTATAGAAGAAAAGAAAACTACATGTATAGGTACTTTTAACTGTATACTTTATTGAAGTTTCTTGCTTGGAATACATTGTAAATATGCACTTATACAATAAAGTTTTTGCACTTAAAAAAAAAAAAAGCAACAGCTATTACATTATCCCTTGACTCCTGTACAGTGCTACTTGCCAGCAAGAATGGAAAGCCAGGGGGAAAAAGCCAAAGTGAAAATCTGGACCTCAGAAGCATTGCATCATAGAAAGAAATAGCAAGGCACAAGGAAAGCACAACAACACTGAGAAATCTTCTAAAGCTAACAAATAAAACAAAACAAAAGGAAATCAGTGAATTATTTGACAAGAAAGCATAATAAGAACAGAGCATTCTTACTAGTGAGGTTGAAGAAAGTCCACTGATGGAGAGTTTTAAAGAAATAAATAGGCTAGCATCTGACATTATACTTTCGGGCAGTTCCCCACAGCCTGGTGCCCTCCAGATGTGTTGGACAAATTGGACAGTCTCTACACAAAAGAATAAATGAATACAAATTTATTTAGAATTCAACATTAGAAGTGGTAATGCCCAAAAAGTGGTAGCTGAACATTTCAACCTTCTGGATATAAAATCTCTGACTTACAAGTAGCAGCTCTCAAAAAAACCAAAACAAAACAAAAGAAAGATTGGATAAAGAAACAGTTAAACTGGGGTATATTCACAAATTCCAATCCACTAGCAGAAGTTTGAATAGAGATAACCTATTATTGCCATACTGCATATATTAACACATGAAT
The DNA here is from genome assembly GCA_026167975.1 of Phrynosoma blainvillii. NCBI lineage: Eukaryota > Metazoa > Chordata > Lepidosauria > Squamata > Phrynosomatidae > Phrynosoma > Phrynosoma blainvillii. Next base: position 80,615,225 of record JANUYF010000002.1, read on the forward strand.
CCTTACAACTGCACATATAACAAAAGAAATCTCCTTACAGGTGGTTTTGAATCCAAGGCAACTGAGACATTGAGCCTTTTCTGTCAGAGAGCTCTGGTGCCACAATAAAATACACTTCCCATGATTCCCTAGCACTAACCCTAACCCTAAAAGTGGGCTCAATTTGCATTATTTCTGGCAGTCTGCAACCCCCCTTAGTTACTTTTCAATAATAAAACATAATAGTTACTTTAATATTACTGTATAACTGTAACCATTTTCCCTCTGAAACTGGAGTGAAACCTGTTTAAAAGTTACCTTGCAAATTTGAATATTTAGGGTGCCAAACAACAAGTTCCAGTAAATGCAACACCTTTTATTGTGTGATCATTACCATCCTACAGAATTTTCATTATTTTCAAAGATATTATTTTTGCTTTGAGGGTATGGTTTGGTGTGGTGTTTGGCTTAGTAATTAAATTCCACTGCAACTCCTTCAAGGATAGGAGTAAAACAGAAGTGCCTCTTCCCCCCTCCTTTAGTTGTTTTCCAAATTAGGAAATCCAAATGGCTTCCAGCTACAACTGAATGAGACAAAATTTAATGGATTATCTCTTGCTCTATTTCTTCGGAATGAGTCACCTATACTGTTAAAACAGCAGGGTGACATACACAAGTAAGAATGATTATTTCCTTGTTGGTGATAATTCAATTAAATAAAACATATTAGTCACTACAAAAGATAGTGCTAGCATAGTTCAATTTTCTAAGTCAACTGTACTTCAAAGTAATGGATGCCTTCCTCCCACTCCATCAACATTTAGTAAAAGTTAACAAGAGATGCTAATGGATTTCACTACAGTATAAGCTATTTGAGAAATGCACTTTCCAATCCAGACCCATTCGTATTTGAGTAGCTTCCGTGTGTGTATGTGTATGTGTGCTTTCTTTGATTGGGAGTATATAATATAAATGAGATATGGTTTCAGAGAGCAGTGTAGTGTAGTGGACAGACCAGGACTTGGAAAATCTAGATTCTCATTCTCATTAAGCTATAACGCTCACTAGATAAACATAGTGCTAGAATACAAAGACCTAGCTGTGTTACTCTGGATAAATATGCAAAGGAATCTTGTTGCACCTTTACTACAAGATTCCTTTGGATTGTTGTTGTTATGTGCCTTCAAGTCGTTTCTATCCTCTGATAACCCTAAGATGACCTATTATGGGGTTTTCTTGGCACGATTTGTTCAGAGAGGATATGCCATAGCCTTCCTCTGAGGCTGGGAGAGTGTGATTTGTCACCCAGTGGATTTGCATGGCTGAACAGGGTTTCGAATGCTGGTCTCCAGAGTCCAATTCCATTGCTCTAACCACTACATCATGCTGGCCCTCTTCCCTTTGGATAAGCAATGGTTATTAATTGTCAGCCATGCCAACCTCAAATAAAGTAGACAATAGGGTTGTGATGTACACCATCCTGAGGACCCCAAGGAAATGTGGACTATCAGTACAACAGACAAACTAACAAACAAATATGGGTCACACTGATTTTCTGATTTTCATTCAAATAAATACTCTGTCAGTTTAAGCAGCCTACCTGTGCAACATTGCTACCGCACCTTAAACTCTGTCAATCTTACTTGTATGCAAGTATGCAAAGAAGTACAACTTTATTTTGCATGACTAGCAACTCTTTCCCTTCCTTGCCTCCAATGCAATGAAGACACAACACTGGGTATTAGAGCCTTGAATTTATTCAAACCTAAGCATCTGCAATACTACCTAATGATCTCAATAAGTGCCAGTATCTTGGACATATAAGGGACAATAAGAAGTGCCTCTCTAGCTTCCCACATGGGACAAAGTTTGTTGACCTGTGTGGCTCATCTGTTGCTCAAATTGAGTTTGAGCTCAGGAACCTCCTCCTTGCTGTATTCAACATCCACTGAGGTAGTGTTCAATGGGGTGAAACCCACAGAGTTCAAAAGCACATCTCTGGTTCCAACCACTGGGGACCATCTTTACATCCTCCACATGCCTCAGGGTATTCAGTCTGTGATCTCCATCCCTACTTTTGCTTCATGCTAGTTATAACCAAGAAGGAAGGGCCTACAAGTTAATTAGTCAAATTAGACCCTTGTCACACACCCATTGATGGTAGGGAATGGGTGTAGAAAAGATTATTTCCAAAGCCAAACCTAGGAAGTCATGAAAAACAAAAATTATATTTGGCCCCTAAAAACGAAGCTAACTAGCCCCACTGCATCTCTACAGTAGATGGGTAGGTTGCCCTAGCCCTGTGAAAAAGGATCACATTCCTACTATTAATCACTAGGAATATTGCTTAGAATGTTACTTTTTTAAAAGTAATTTGTTCCCATTAATCTAGTGTTTGTCATTGCCATTATTTAATACGGTGCTGAAACATAACGCATTACATCACTTAGTGTTCTGCTCTTTATCTTTCTGTTACTTTTTTTTAAATGACATAAAACTTGAAAAGGCCATATCAAAATGTCTCTAAAATACCTCACAATGTGCTTACAGCTACCTTTAAAGTAACTAAAAAATATTACTCATTAGTTTCATTCCTTCCATTTTTTAAAATATAATTTGATTTTGCACCTTCATTACCCTCAAACATAAGTAGTGACAAGTAATTACATGCTTTTTAATATGTTAGGTACAAGCTCTGGCCAGCTATCGTGTTCAGCATCATGACAGTTATGTACCTAAGCCACATATTCTGGCCTCAATGGGAAAAGGGCAAAGTTTTCTCACTTTATGTAGAAAAGTGAGATTGTGAGACCTAATTGGTTTTTCTGTGCTTTGACCCCAAAACAACATGTTACATCTAAATGTGTATGACAAACAGATTTGTTGGGTAGGCACACATTTTCTGATGCCCACACTTTGTCCCTTTTAAAGAGGCATGTGACAAAATATTTTCAGATTTGAAAAGCTTCTGAACAAATTCGGCATCCTTTTTAATTGCATTCCATGTTAATACTGTACCACATGGGAAAGGAGCACTTTGATCAAGCAAAATGAATCATGGCTGATGGCCAGAATTTGGATTTTGTAAAATATTATCGCTTATCCTCAGAAGTACTGCCTCTGTGCTGTTTTGTGGCCTGGAGTTCCAGATCAATTAATCTCTATCGGATAAATTACTATGCAGCTGAAATTCAGGGCATGCTCATTTTTGCTTTAAACAAAACAAAAATAAATGGCCATGGAGTCAGTGAAAGAAAGGCTCATTGATTTCCATTGGACTTGCCTCCCCAGTAAATAAGTTTAGGATTGCTGCCACAGGTAGATTATGATTAGAGCTATGCTGTTTTCTTCCAGTTTAATTGCTATGACTTCCTTCATGGGAATTCTGAAAATTCTCTGTTGGACATTCCATCCCCATCCTTACCAAATTGATAACTCCCAGTGCTCCATTGAACAGTTGTTGCTTTGTGCCTTCAAGGTCACTCTGACATAGAATTATTATTATTATTATTATTATTATTATTATTATTATTATTTGTACCCTGCCCCTCTGAGCACAATCAGGGCAGCTGACAACAATTAAAAGTACATACAGTATAATCCAAGAAAACCCAATACCCACCCACCCCCTTAAAAAAGTATAGATACAACTATCCTAGGGTTTTCTTGGCAAGATTTATTCAGAGGAGGTTTCCCATTCCTTCCTTTTAGAATATGACTTGGGTTTCCAGCGCTGAATGGGGATTCAAACCTTGGCCTCCCATAGTCCTAGTCCAATATTCAAATCACCATATCATTCTGGCTCTCCACACCAGATTGTCTCTGTCCCATTACATCCGTTCCCCTATAATAAATAGGACTGGCTTCCAAGTAAACATACTTATATCAAAGTGTTAGGATGTGCCGTTCTACCATTAGTCAGAGTGAAGTAGGCACTTCATGTGGAGATGCTAGGAGTGGGGAGCAGCAGCAAAATGATGTACGGCAGAATATTGTGTGTCTTGTGACCTCTCCTGCTCCACCTTAATCTTGCCTAGTGAAATGACATACCGCTAGTACTGAAGTAAGATTTAAGGCACTTCTGTATTTAAGAATATTATCTACTGCATTTCAACCTACCCAATGCCATGTACAATTTGGGGGGGGAACCATAATGCTATATACATAATAAAACACATTTTGAAACAGACTGTGGCTGCTACCATGCTGCAAAAATAAAGCATTTTGACACCACTTTAACTTCCATGATGCAATGCTATGGAATTCTGGGAATCTGTAGTTTGGTGGGGCAACAGAGCTCTCTAATAGGGAAGCCTAAATATCTCACAAAACTACAAATCCCAGAATTCCATAGCATTGAGTCATGGCAGCTGTAGCAGCAGTCTAAGATTAGGTCAATCTGGTTGGCTCCTGTACATAGTAAGCTGAAGTGCCATTTTGTTTTCTCTCAAATATATATATATATATATATATATAATACTCTGCCTGTTGCAATGGATATTCCATCTACATGTCAGTCAGCTTCTTTCCAAGCAACTGGGGAACAGATTTGATCACAGTGGCTGCTTCCTGGAAAGTGGGGTTGGAAGACTTTCACAGTCCTTATGTGTCCCCGAACCTTGAGGCTACATGCAAACTCAGGTAGTAATAATAATAATAATAATAATATACTCAAGAACAGGAAACTTTGGGACATTGGGCAGTGGTTTGGTGAAAACACCGTAGATTAAATTAAAGCACTAAATTTAGGTGGAAAACTCTTTGACAAATATTTGGTTCCAAAAGTATACAAGTTCTATTTTTGCCACAGAAACAAAATGATTTAACACTCTATTGGGGCCTGAATCCAACATAATGCTGGTGCAGTGAAAATCTCTGCTAGCAAAATTATACTGATCTGATACTATTGTGTAAGCAGTTATGAAAGCAGTTGTGCAACACAGTTCCTGACGTTCCTAATAATTTATTTAGCATAGACACAGAACATAAACTTCAATTCGAATTAAAATCAGGTAGCCTGGCATACTATCACCAGAATCCTTTTTCTCCTATGAAATGAACCAGTTTCCTCTCACCCTCTCCACAGCCTATCTTCATGATGCAGGGCCAAATCCCTGATTTGACTGTCTTCACAATGTGAGACCAGTTGCACATTGAATCTGGACCATCCGTACCTTAAACCACATTAAAAATACTTACTTTTTTGCTCTGAATTTTCCAGGAGCAAATTTTTCCTGGAAAATCGAGAGCACTCCAGAGTGATCCTGGGTGGCTGTTTAAGTGTCCCACTGTGCCACCCAGCATGGCCACCACTGGCATGAATCACTCTCTCTGAAGTCACAATGAGGCACCGAGCCATGTGACTGATGCTGGGCACCTAATTTTTGATCTCAGTGACTAAGGGCCTTTGCAGACTGCCAGAAATAGTGCACATTAAATTGAGGCACTGCCCTGGCTCAGTGCTAGGGAATCATGGGAACTGTAATTTATTGTGGCACCAGAGCTCTCTGACAGAGAAGGCTCAATGTCCCAGAAAAAAAATACAATTCCCATGATTCCCTAGCACTGAGTCAGGGCAGTGCCTCAATTTAATGTGCACTATTTCTGGCAGTCTGCAAAGGCCCTAACTCCAGCACCAATAGTGCTGGGTAGTAATGAAAGGACACGTATGTGACAGCTGCCCAGCATCACTCCAGAATTTGAAGGTAATGGGGAAAATTAGGTGTAGCCCTGGGACCCAAATGCTCTGGGAGCAGCCTGGACTATTCTGGCCAATATTGACCTATCCATTGTCACAATGCACCTTAGTACTGGAATTGGGCTGGAAGCTTCTTTGCTCATATCCTGCTCATGTTTTAGAAATCCTTCCATTGGCAGAGGTACCAGTAGATTGGGGGGGGGGGGGTTCCAGAGACAATGACAGAGATCTGTTATCATAACTATGTCTGATGGTGTAGAATATCAGCCATATTAGACAAGATTTTGGAAAGTTACAAACCTGTAGTGATGTGTAACTATGAATGAATCCTTGTATTGTAGATAGGACCAATAGGTTCTTATGGAGATAGAGCAAGGGTGTAGGTTAGTGGCAAAACACAATTTGTATTTGAATTTTCATCTCTGTCTCTTTTTAGCACAGAGTGCAATTGTACAACTGGGCAATTTGCTTTCTTAAAAGCAAAGCTTACTGCAGCTGAAGATATTTTCAGAGCTAGTTTGGAGAAAACTGTAAAGTGAGCTAATTGTTGCTGAGTTAAAATGGAAGAGATCTATCTAAAATAATTATGGATTGCAAAGAGTCACAAACTATTAATTATTAAAGGCTTTCTTTTAAATTATGTCAATTTGTTTTTCAGAATTCTTGAGTATTGGTAGTTTTCTAATTCATCTCTCCTATTTTGTATCTGGAATTAATTATGCCAACATTCAGCTAACTAAATGCCAGTAGAGATACTGTATATACTCAAGTATAAGTCTAGAAATTTTGGTCAAAAATTGACTCAAAAAACCTGAATCAACTTATCTATGGTCAGTGTACATCAGGGATAGGCAACCTTTCCCCTTTAAGGGCCGAGGGACTTCAGCTCCCAGAAGCCTCAGCCATGTTGGTCAATAGTCCAATAGCTCCTGGGATTCTGGGAGCTGAAGTCCCTCGGCCCTTAAAGGGGAAAGGTTGCCTATCCCTGGTGTACATACTGCACTTTTACTCTTCTTAAAAAAATAAGGAATCATCCTTGATTAAAGGTAAGAGTGTAATCTGCCCTGGAAGCACTGATCCCCCTCTACTCTCTCATCCATCCAACCTTTAGTGGGAGTTCAAACAGTTATGCCTGCTGTAATTTTGTAACTTCTTTGGGATTTTTTTCCCTTTGCTTCATGCTTTACATCCTTTATTACATCCCCCTAAGTTTTACCCTCAACTTATCCACAGGTCATATCAAAATTCATAATTTTGGACCCAAAACCTGTCCTCGACTTATACATGAGGTTGACTTATAGTCGAGTATATACAGTAATACCTTTTTTAAGGGTTATCCAACACAATAAGGCTTTGCGACTGTGCCCAGATGCTTGAGACATTGCCTCTAAAAAAAATCTGTTTCAATATTTTATTTTGTTCGTCCCATACCTAATAAATGTTATGTGTAAACAAGGCACAGGAAGTGGCCTGGACAAGACATTGGTATTCACATAGTTGCTTTATTTTTGAACCTCACCATCATCTTTTCTTCTAATAATGTTGTTGTTGTTGTGTATTTGTTCACCCCTTCCCTCATGCAAAATTAATTGATTTGGTTATCAGGATACAGATCTGATTATGCTGCAAAGTGGCAAATAAACTGGCTTTTAATGCAAATTAAATAGCTTTATTATAATACCATTGTTAAATCCATATACCTGTAAAAAGAAGAACCTAAATCACGAGAGTTGCTATGCAAATACATCAAGTCCAGTTTTGTATCTGTCTTCTTACATGAGTAAGAATTGCAGGGTGATGCAAATCCTGAAGTAGATGGATGTATGTCTTGTCTTTCTTTCACCTTCTCCTTTTCCCTCTATTTTCCTTTGCGGAAGGGTTGCTGCCACATTATGGTAACAGCCAATCACATTGTTTCTGCCACAATCTTGTGTCCTGCTCTGGGACCATTGCGCTGGAGCAGTCAGGGAACAAGATATCAATATGGGTATGAAGCACATCTTGTTTCAGCTACAGCTGTTGGTATAAGTAATCCATGATGGCATTAATTTGTTTAACTGAATAAACACATCAAAATTTACTCCAAGTTGGTGAACTTGGAGTTACCCCACAGAATAGCCTTCCTTCACTCCTAGTTGACCGTTCATATCTACTTAATATTAAAGAGGGATGTTTGGTCACATAACCACTGAGGGTGCTCCAATGAGAGGATCATAGCCTGCCCAAATAAGGTGATCTGGTGGGCTCAGTTTGGAAGTGCTAGCACACATAGGCAAGACCAGTCCATTGAGGATGGAATCTGCATAATCCCTTCACACAGGAGTGTGATGGTAGGAGATGCATTGGTACTTGCCAAAAGATTGAGAATCAAATGGCACTTCACTCCGGAAATGACACCCCTTTGTGTAAGACATTTGAATTGATCGCCGTGCCATTTCCACACACCTCTAGCCATTCTTCCGCCTTTAAAAATCAACACAAACTCCTAAGAAACTGTCTCAGGACACATTTCCTCTTGTAAATATTCTGTTTGGGGCAGTCTCAATTTGGTCTCAGTTGAGTTCAGACAGCCATCCTGTGCGTTTTCCCCTCGACTCTTCAGCACAAGCAGACCCTCCCAGGTCCTAGGCTGCATGCTGAGCCAGCCTTATTCACGGCATCCCCTGATTGAAGCTCCATGCCTGAACCCGGTAAAATATTACCTTCAGCTAAACCCTCTAAAATCTCTATCAGCTACCACTTTTACATTGTTAGTTCTTGTATGTGTGTGTGTGTGTGCTCTTTGTGAAAGCTGATTTCCCCTTTGATGTTATAAATTAAACTAATTTGGAATTTGTTACCTGGAATTCTTTGGTTTGGAATCGTTATACATAGGCTAGATCCCCCAGCTTTATAGAGTGACCCAAAGCCCTTGGTGCTTCCTATTGAGCTAAATTCATTCCCCTATTGAATACAATTGTGGGTGCCCTCCTGGGATCCCAGCATTTTCCATGACATTGGGCTATTCCTAGTTCCTTCATGGACCATAACAATTTATCAAAACTTTTGGATGTTTCTTCAAACCTTTCATCTAGAAACTTCTGGTTCATCTTGAGACTTCTACATTGTTTAATAATGGGTGATTACATCATTGGTTGCTTGAATTGGTAGCCCCATAACTTTGTATACATATGGACTTTCTATATTTTTTGTTACAATATATTATTATTATACAGTATTTCATTTTTTTAGTTCAATTTTTTCCTCAAACGCATCCAACACATGTGTGAGGGATCTTTACTGCAATTTAAGTCACCTCATCTCTCCCTTTTAAAAATTATTTGTTCTTGTATGCCTTCAAGTCATTTCTGGGAACAAGATATCCCCAGAAATTCTGCAATTCACTGCAACTGCTGCTACTTTTATCCCAGCACAGTAAGTACTTCCACCATTGTCAGGACCATCTCACTTCTCAGAGCCATGCTGTGAGAAAAGTATCCTTATTGGGGTAAGATATTGCACCATCAAAGTTTGGAAAGTTACTTTTTTTTATGCTACCACTCCTATAATTCTCATGATCAGCATGGCCAGTACAAATTACAGTCACAGAAAAAAATATCCCACACTCTAATTGTGTAAAATCACCCATGTCACTATTGCTATGTTGTAATGATGGCTAATGGTATTGCTCTGCTTTGATATTTGTTTGATATTCAGTAAGATTCCCTAATTCAAACATTCAAGTAAATAGCTGCAGACTATACAGTAAATCTTCAAGCTTCATTTGCTGCCACTGTGGCAAAGCAACATGAACACTCTCCAGGGCTTCCTTGCCCACAATGCCTCACTCTGAGTAATTATCCCCTTCCTCAGGGTGAGACCATGGCATTCTGGGTAATCTCATAGAAACATCTCCAGCTGATTTCCTGCAAAGGCAGTGATGTCTACTCAAAGGGGATCCAACGTTTGGTGACAACTGTGGAAGGGGAAGTAAGCCAGGTAAATCAGTGATAATGTAGTGAAGGGAACACTTGTGAGTGTCAGATACAATCCAATACCCCCCACCCCCAGTCTGCTACATGGCTCACTTTTATCCTTTGCCAGGTTGGCTGCTAGTAGATGGATGAATCTGTGAACATGGAAATGAACTCACACAGAGGATAATAGAGAGTGCACATAGGCAGAGTCTGGCTATTGTGCTTGAGGAGCAATGACACCAGTGACCATAGAAAACAAACTAATGGTGCTACCACACTACAGAATTAATTGTAGTTTTACACCATTCTAACTGTCATGAATCCATCCTATGGAATCCTGGGATTCATAGTTTGTTGTGGCACCAGAGCTCTCTGACAGAGAAAGAATTCCAAAAAAGCACGTGTTTCATAGACTACAGCAAAGCATTTGATTGTATAGATCACAAAAAATTATGGAATGCACTCAAAGATATGGGGTTGCCACTACACCTGATAATCCTGATGAGGAATCTGTAGCAAGAACAAGAGGCTACCATCAGAACAGAATGTGATGGGAGGATCGTCAAACCAGCCTCACGGAGTTTCTGGGCCGGATGGCTTTATATTTTAATAGATTTAGATTGTATTATTGTTTTATATTGTCTTAATTTAATCTAGTTTTAAGGGGGGAGGGGGGTGTTTACATTGTATGTTTTTGTAATTTGTATCTTTTAACTGTAAAGCCGCCCGGATTGGACTACCAATGGGCGGGGTACAAATAAATTTTATTATTATTATTATTATTATTATTTGGGGAAACAGAGTGGTTCCCAATAGGCAAAGGGGTCAGGCACAGCTGCATCCTATCACCCTTCTTGTTTAATTTATATGCTGAAAACATCATAAGAAAAGCAGAATTAGAATCAGAAAAAGGAGGAGTTAAGATAGGAGGAAGCAACATTAACAACCTAAGATATGTGGACAACACCATAATATTAGCAGAAGACATTCAGGAATTAGAACAGTTAATAAGAAAGGTCAACAATAGGGCCTTTACAGACTGCCAGAAATAATGCAGCTTGAGGCCACTTTAACTGCCCTGGCTCATTAACATCCCATCTCCTCTCCTTAAAACAATTGCTGTAAAGTGAAATAAATTGTTGTAAGTGAATCTGTACCAAGAGCAAGAGGCCACCGTCAGAACAGATTTCGGGGAAACAGAGTGATTCCCAATAGGCAAAGGGGTCAGGCAAAGTTACTATTGTATATGAAAGGATTTCAATTCCTACTTTTTGAAGTAGACAGTTTCCAAGGAGAGGAGATGGGATGTTAACGTTATCTCATCTTCAGCTGGACACATCCTGACTGGCACTCATAAATCCTCATGGTGTGAATGTCCTGCAGCTCCTAGGTTTGGCCTTTTTGATCTGTAAATTGTTGTAAGTGCAGGTGTGATCTTTCAGGTGCCTACGTGACATGCTCGCCTTGAGTCCATGGCGATAGGGGCTCATCCCAGTCCAGGGCCATGGCAGGGACCCAAAAAGGGGTCTTTATATTAAATCAGCCATTGTAACAACTGGGGATACCTCGTCCTACACCTTAGGCTCCTTAAGATCATTATGGCAGCATCAGATACATAAGTGGCATGTATTGTTCATCAGTTTGGGATGAAAGATTTCAAGATAATATATAGTATTCAAAACAACTTCAATTCACCCCAAGCAATTTAGAGCTTGCCTACACAAAAAGGTCTTGTAGTGTTTTCAGAATATACTTATGCATATCTTTACCAAAGCAAATTATGTTGTGTCCTATATGCTGAGAAGGAACCACTCAATATACTGTCCTGTGTGTTCCTGTCATAGTGGCTTGTCACATGGATGGTATATTTGAAAGAGTATTCTGAACAATTTATCTAAGGGTGAAGAGAGGCAGATGCTGGTTCTGATTAAGAAAGGGCCCAATTCCAAGGCTTTGAGAGAAGGACATAATAATTAATATTGCACTGTACATAGTATGAATGGGTATAGCATATATAGGCCCAGTTTGGCAGATTTGGATTTCTGTATTCACAGTTCCCTAAATGTTTCCATGTGTTAGAGAAGTTATAGTGTTCTTTTGTAATGAGAATTTGGGGCATGCTGTGGGACAAAGTTTGCAGTATTTGTCCCTCAAAAAAGAAGCAACATAAGAAAATACTGTGTTAAACAGTCTAAGGGCATTAACTAATGTCACATTTCACAGGTTATGTATGGTGAGGTAAGGCTAAACTTAGACATACTGAGGCCCCAAACTATGTCATCTTAGAAGGCCACATTAAATTATCAAAAATGTGTATTATTTTAATAGGAACATTGCATTTTTGTTGAATTCCCTCATAATCTGAATCCCTAAATTGTACCATATTTGGGAGAAACTTAGGTACAGAGAGGGGGTGCGTACTGTGGGTATAGCCCATTAAAGAAATTATATAGCAGCCAAGAAACTGGGTCTAGGGACAGGGTTGGCCATCTTTCAGGGATGCTTTGATTGGGAGTTCCTGCATAGCAGGGGGTTGGACTGGATGGCCCTTGTGGTCTCTTCCAACTCTATGATTCTATGATTCTATGATTCTATGGTTGAGTCTACAGTGAGGAGAAAAGGAACGTCATTCTTATAGCAAAAGTAATTGCCATGTTGCAATTTCCTTCCTGTTTCATTGCTTTAAATTGTTTTAATAAAAAGGTGATCGTGCATTATGATTAAATGCACTTTGCCCACGAGTTCCATTGCTCAACTTTAGTCCAGCTCCACCAAGCCTTCTCTTGCATTTGGATGCCAATTGTTTTGCTTTGTTCCTGCAGCTGAAAAGAGGGAGACTCAATAAGGCAGAGCTCTCACAGCGTTAATGGACTAGGTTGTGTTGATTTCAACACAGCACACAAAAGGAGCTAATCGTGATCAGCAGTAGCTGATCGTACCACTTTGGAGAGAGCTGCAGAGAGATTGCTTTGTATTATGATGTTCCCTTTCAATAATGCTCCAAAGGAATGAATTACATATATGCGTAGAGAAGTGCTGTTCCACAGGCAACCATGGCTACCATTGTGTACTAACAGAAACAAAACCTTGTAACAGCTGAGAACTGGTGTACCATAGCTATTTCAGAATAGTGGATTGGTCTCATTATAGGAGAAAAACAACCAAAGTCTCTCTCCCCTTTAGGTCAAACCGCAAACAGAGCCATTACAAGGGAATACTTGTCAGCTTGGACCAGTGTAAGCTCATTATGCACCAAAGGTGAACCTTCTTATTTGCTTTTGCTTCAGTTCAGCATGACAATATTTGAATGGCTTAGTCACATTTCTATTGACAGTGTCCTTCCTAGAAAAGAGTTTGGCATGCAGCATGACTGGAAATGTGTCATGAGTTGACATAGTTCCTGTGGTAGGATACTTTTCCTTATCTCAAATCTCATCCTGTTCTAGGATGGACACCTATTGATCCAGTGCATCAAGCAGTCATAAGCCACTATCATCAACCTTAGTGTTTGCAATAGTCAAGGGAGAGATGGAAGTTTCCAAAAATGCTTCTTTGACCACCAGCCCAGGTGACACCCAAACATTCCTTCTCATGACACAGATTTTTCTTACTATATATCCTCCATAAGGCTTCCTTCCTCTGCCTCTTTAACTCAGTCTTCTCATGTGGTCAGAAAGAAAAAATATTAGTTCTGTTGAATGAACTATGAACTCTTGCACAAGGTATTGGAAGACTCATCACAGTGCTACACCACAACATGTAAGAGACTGTGCTGAAAGGTGAGAAATATGATGAACAAAGAATATGCAGGCTATAGCAGCATATAAATTCTGTTATCAAAGACCCTGCACAATCATTTTTATGGCTTTGGGATCACGTTACCAACTTTACTAGACTTTTGCTCTTCTGCTATGTCAGAAACTGTCTGTAGACAGAAGTACAGTCTTATTAGTACAGTCTTCCCCTACCAGATACCCTCCTGATATTTTGGATTATAAATTCTTTTATTAAGCATGGCCAATTATAAAGGATGATGGGGGCTGTAGCCTAAACTATGTGGCGGTTACTATATGGGGAAAGATGCTTACTTTCACCTCAAAATTTACATGGACTGGAGAGTCAAAGAATAAGTTTTACTAGGAAGGTTGAGGAAGCCTGCACTTTGCAACCAAACCTATCTAACAATATCTGTGCATCCAGTCCTGTGCTCCCCCACTTCTAGCAATGTGGGGTTTACAGTGGTATCATGTAAAAATTAGCATGTGGTTGTTTTTTTACCATACAGGCCATGCCTCCATACTACAGTAAGTGATAACATATATGAATCTATGTCCTTCAGTTCAAGATATCTGTAAAATGTGATCCATGAGGGGGATATTATTCTCGTGCCAAATCCCATGGAACAAGAAAGATCAAAGGATCATTGTTTTGACTCAGCCAGTGAACTGCAGGAATTCATTAATTAAATGGAAATTGGATATCAAACAACTGGTAAGTGAAAGAAGGTTGTTGCTGATGATAATGACAATGATAAGTTTTCCTAGCAACAAACTGATAATAATCATTCCAACCATTTTTCATTCACATATTTTCCTTCAAATTCCAGTAACTCTGCAAACATGTTAAATTGGGCTAAATGAAATACAGAATTTAACCATTGCAGTGAAGTATACAGGACTCATTATGGAGAGCCTTAGCTGTAAAGACTTTCCCTGAAAGACAGATAGTCACTGTGATGAGCTTCAGATGTGCTGCCTACCCAGACTTTTGTGTGTGTGTGTGTGTGTGTGTGTGTGTGTGTGTGTGCACATGCCTTCAAGTCACCTGTCAGCTTATAGTGACCTCATGAATTTCACAGGATTTTCTTAGGCAAAGAATACTCAGAAGTAGTTTTACCAGATTCTTCCTCTGAAATATAGTCTACAGCACCTAGGATTCATTGGCCATCTCCTGTCCAAGTACTAATCAGGATTCTGAAATATAGACTACAGTTAACTGTCTGTCTGTCTGTCTTGTATGTTTATGTGGTGGTGGTGCCTGTTTGTTTCTGACATGGTGATCCTAAGATAAACCTATCATGGGGTTTTCTGGGGCTGAGTGTGACTCACCCAGGGTCACCTAGTGGATTTCCATGGCCGACTGGGGAACTGAACCCTGATCTCCAGTCATAGTCCAACGCTCAAATCATGGGATCAGGTAACTTTGGGGTATGTAGAACTAATCCAGACTTAGTAATATTTATAGTAGAATTGCTGAAATCAAGGGGATCTAAGGGCCTTTACAGACTGTCAGAAATAATGCAGCTTGAGTCCACTTTAACTGCCCTGGCTCAGTATTAGGGAATCATGAGAACTGTAGTTTATTGTGGCACCAGAGCTCTCTGACAGAGAAGGCTCAGTGTCTCAGAAAAAAACTACAGTTCCCATGATTCCCTTGCACTGAGCCAAGGCAGTTAAGGTGGACTCAAGCTGCTGCAGGAATAATCCAGTTTGAGACCACTTTAACTGCCCTGGCTGAGTGTTAGGATATCCTGGGCACTGTAGTTTGTTCTGGCACCCAGAGCTCTCTGACAGAGAAGGATAAATGTCTCACAAAACTACAGTTCCCAGAATTCTCTAGCACTGAGTCAGGGCAGGTAAAGTGGTCTCAAACTCGATTATTCCTGCAGTGTGTTTTGGACCTTTGTGTTATTTAACCTAAGTTCATTTAGCCCAATTGAGTCATCTGAATGGATCTAATCAAAGTATGGCTACACAACACAACACAAGCGATAAAATGCAGTTTCACCCCATTTTGAAATCTACCTGTTTAAATGTGGCCAACACAAGAAAAATCTGGAATGAAGCTGTACTCCAGAGCTAAACACCAGAGCAAAATAACTGCTAGTTTGCTCTGGTTCAAGCCAGAAAGTCCGAATTATCAGCATGGGGACTAAGCACCGACATGGAGACAAGGGAAGGGTCTGGCACCATTGCTGCCTCCCCCCCCTTTTTTTGGGGGGGGGGGGTCACCCAGTTTCAAATCAATCACTTATGTGCCATTGCACCATCAACCAATTGCATATCCAATAAGGCAAAATCATGGCCAACACAAAGTGTCGCCAACAATGCATTGGATTTAATCATAACATTAATGAACTGGCCAGTCCAACAGGGGCTATGGAAAGGGGGGGAAGGGGGCATGGATGGGGGCCTCCATGATTGTGCTGTGGCAATGTGTCACTGGGAGTGCCGATGCACTGTATGTGCAGTAGATTGATTGTGCGATCAAATGGATGGTCACACTGCCAATTGTGTGAGGCACACTGACAATTGTGTGGACTGCAAGTGGGTGGGATGAGGGAGGCAATTGGTAGCTGCTGGCAGCGTGTCTGTACACATGGGTGCATGTATTTAGTGTGAAAGAGAGAAAAATAATGGTGCAGCACAGCTTGTACCCTTAAGCAGGTAGCTTTAAATTTGTATATTGCATGTTGAATTGAGTCAAGTGATGGTGATAATATGGCCCTCTGTTCTTCCTTTTGGATTTAGTGGCAACCCTATTTAGGTGTGAAAAGAACCTATGGCTATATATTTGTATATTACATTCAATTAAAGAGTTGCACTCCTCTCAATAGGTGTTTCATGTTTGCACCTTTTCTATCTAAAGAACCTGAACTGGACCACTTTCACTGATAATCATAAAGGCATTGGTTGTACTTGTTGCCATACAGTTTCATGCAAGCTACTTTTGAGACAAAAATATTTAGTTATTTAGCCAATGGACTAAAGTGCCCTCTTGTGTTTCTTCTTTTACTTTGCTACAGTTTTAGAATTCAGAATTTTATTTTATTTTTATCTTTGAGGATTTCTTGTATGCAAATATTTTCTAAAGAAATAAAATAATCCATTATTTCTTGATTGTTGCTGCCTTCAAGTCAGCTCCAAATTATAGCAACCCTATCATAAAGTTTTGGCAAAATTTATTCAGAGGAGGTTTGACATTGCCTGTCTGTGAGGCTCAGAGAGTATGACCAGCCCCAGCTAACCCAGTAAGGGGGGAAGCAGACGGGCGGCCATGGGCCACCCCGGGAAGCTGCGCCGTGGGGCCAAGGTATCCCCACACCTCGGCCCTGCAGCGCAGCTTCGCTGCCCCTGGAAGGAGCGCTAAATTGGCGCTCCTTCTACAAGTCGGCGAAGGTGCTACGCAAAAGGCTGCCGGTGCACCTTCGACGACTCTTCCGCTGCAGCGTGTGTGAACGCTGCAGCGGGAGGTCCTCTTCGGAGTGCCAGCTGTGCGGAGGGCCGGCTGCTCCGAGGACGACCTGGGGAAGGGGTTGGGGTGCCCACCGTGTGGCTGCCCCTCCCCTTCCCTGCCCCCAAAACGGCTCTTTAAGCCGTCTGCTTCCCCCCTAAGTTTCCATGGGCCACCAGCAGGAACAGATTTAATCTGCTCATTTTGGGGCCGGCTCTTGCCACCTAGATGTGGGTTTGGAGTGGCTTCTGGCTGCTTTGGGGGCATGCGTCATCTGAACACCACACCTCTCAGTTGCTTTTCAAATGTCTCAGATTCTCTCTCCTCTTCCCACATTCATCTTTTGACCTCTTCTTACTTTTACTGCTGCAAACTGAATTCAAAATGCAAAAGTAGTTTGCATTCAACTCAGCAGAAGGGAGAGGAAAGGCAAGTGGCATCCAGTGGTGTCATTAGGGGGGTGTGGAGTGGTGCGGATTGCACCAGGTGACACCCTAAAGGGGGGGTGACACCACTTCTCCTCATACACCTACCTTTTGGCAGAAATGGGCTGTGACATTCATCTGCTTCCCTG
This sequence comes from Phrynosoma blainvillii, assembly GCA_026167975.1. Lineage (NCBI taxonomy): Eukaryota > Metazoa > Chordata > Lepidosauria > Squamata > Phrynosomatidae > Phrynosoma > Phrynosoma blainvillii. Next base: position 80,632,665 of record JANUYF010000002.1, read on the forward strand.
TAAATGCTTTAAGAGATGGTGGGAGTGGGGTGAAGCTCAATGGGCGGAGAAAGGAGAGGCCTCAGAATTTTTTTAAATTAAAATTTCAAAATTCAACATTTTAAATTTATAAAAAACATTTAAAACATTTAATTCTTTTAAATTTTTCTTTAAAAACACCACATTTTAATCAAATCTTCACTATGCATATGTAAATACATTTAGGTTGTGCATATGATACTATAATTTGAAGGTATAATTTTAACTTGGCTAGTTGTTTATGTCACAACTATTAGCATTACATTCAGTGGAATATGGGAATTGCGATTTACGAGTAACATTAGTGCAAAAAAGCATTACTAAGGATTCTGTATGGTGTGAAAGGGGAGGAGGTCAATGGGGGGGGTGACACATAAATAAAATTGAGGGGGTGAGTACATAAATCCAAATGTTTCTCTCTTTAAAACAGTAGTTCTGGGTGTTCTTCCTCTTTAATAACTTGTGCCCTCTTGTTGCATGGGCACATCCTTTTGTATGTCTTGGTTTACATCTATGAAATGTTGGAGGATAGGCAATCCTTAATAAACTTCCTACAAAGTTAGCTTTAGTAACTACAATGGGAACTTTTTCTGAGTAAACTGGTACATAATTGTGCTGTAAATACAGGTGGACCATCTATTTGTAGTGGTGAACAATGTGCCAACGGTGTGCATGTCTGCACCTGGACTCTCCCCTTCCTTCTATCTCTCTTGTACACACAAGCAGGCTTACATATTTATCTATGTGCATGCACAAATGTGTACAGATGCATAAATAAACACAAACAGCATGCACCCCTCTCTTTCTTTTCCTTTTCTGTTTTCAAAATCCAATAAAAATAGTTTGGATGCTAATCAGCTAGACAGCATAGTAGCCACACAAAGGGGTTGCTGAGACCCCAACATGTGTTTCCCACACCCTTCTGCCTTGATGATTAATACTAGGGAAAGCTTGGGGACACAAGCCCCTGTTCCCAGAACTAAGCAGCTGGTCAGTGAAGAAGGATCCTCTGGGTTGCAAGAACAGCAGCCAGGCACTTCACTATTATGCTTGGACCATCTTCCCCCTGATGCTAAAACACACCATACTGTATCTATCAGCTGCACAAAGGCTTTTTTCCTGCAAAACTCAGTTCAGCTGAGTTGAGCTGAGCTGAACAACTGAGGTCAGCAACAATCTAGGATCCTACACATCACAGGAAGGCATGCAAAAGAATCATCTGTTCACTTGCACATCCTACTTGCATGGTTTATTCAGTGGTGAATGACATCATGGAATCTGTTCTGGCTTTTAGTCAAAACAGTAAAAGAACTATCCAAAGTGACAAAATATGTTCCTTGCTTTGGATAATACATTTAAAGTTTTGAAAACTCAGAGCTGATACACTGCCTTATTAACATGGCAGTTTACTTGCATCCAGCTATAAACAGTGAGACCCTATTACTTCTTCGCCTCTCCACGTATCTTTTTCATGGTGTCTTACATTAGGCTCAGGGCAGAGCCTTCCCAAGGACAGGGATTGCAGCCTTTTTGGCTAAAGGGTAGGGTATAAATGACGAAGGAAGGAAGGGAAATCAGCCAGTCTGCCCAAAAATGCATGCAGTCTGTCAACTGTCTGTGGAATGTCCATATATCCATAGGTGAAAATTTAACTTGAGGTGGAAGATGTTGGCAAAAGAAACAGGAAGTCTTGGGGTTGAAAGTTTCAGGGTGGAACTACACACAAAAACACATATGTGGCACGGTGGCCAGATGTTCTCTTTTTCCAGGACATGTTCTAAATTTCAACCTTCTGTCCAGGAGGAATTTCAAAATGTCGCCCATTTTGAGCATGACTAAGAAGCATGAGTTTACATTTATATTAGTGTTGTTAGATTTTATTTTGTCATCTCCTACATTTTTTCTTGAATGTCCTGCATATAGCAGTGCCTTGTCCTCCTTTGCAGTTATTACATCGGGTCACCTTGGTCTGTGGGCACATGTAGACCTCAGTAAAAGACTTCAACTCCAACCTCAAGTCTACAGGTGTTTTATGTTAATGAAACACCACAGCCCTATCTGCATGGGCCAAATAAAATGTCCATCAGCCATCCTCTCAGTGGGGATGTGGATGATGCACAGCCAACCCCCAGTTCTGGTGCGAATAGTCCAGATGATGTCTGGCCTGTTCAGCACCAAAACTGGGGTATAGCTCCTTATAACAAAATTTTAAAACTCACTTATTGCTCTGGCTCTTTTTGGAAGATCTAGAGCCCTCTACTCTTAATGCCAGGTGACTGTTTACCATGGGTCCCACTGTGCCTCCTGGTGTGGCTGGTTGATGCTGGGTGCCTCGTTCTGACCTCAAAGCAAGCAAATTGCCTGCAGTAGCAGTGGCAATGCCAGACAGTACCGTGAGACTTGCTTGCGAACAGCTGCCCAGTGTTGCAATGTAAGTGCCAGATAATGGGGCGATGTCTCGGAAGTTCTGGGGCCAGAATACTCTGGGTTGGCCCTGAAGTATTCTTGCCTGTGTAGACAAGGCCATGGTTAATCTTCCAGCTCAAATAAGAAAAACTTCTCCAAAACAGAGATCTAAAGACAGCTGTTTGCAAAATCAATAGTAAAAACAGGACCAAAAAAATAAATAATTCAAATCATGCTTAAAACCTTTAAAGTGTACATTCAAAACCTGTGTAAAAGACTTTCAGCATTAATAGGCACACTGAAATCCCTCAGTATATTAATATGGCCTATTGGTTAGAGAGGATCCTGCCATTTAAACTTGCTTTTAAAAAAAAAAAAGCAGTTGTAAGCCTGTACATTGAAAGATGAATTATGGAAGAGATATCCAATTTAAGGAAGCAATGATTGTTTTAAATTTACCTTCACTTCCAGGTTCAGTGTGAAATAGCATACCAATCTGCAATAAAAGGAATTGTTTATGTCTTTAAGAAAATGAAGAAGCCATGAGATATGTAGGAATGCTCAAAATGCTACAATGTGAGATATTCAAGTCACATTCAGATGCAAGAGCAAGAGCCAAAGAATAATAAATTAACATTGGCATTGCATTCATGCAGGAAAACAAGATCACAGGGGTTATCACACCAATTTCCCAATGCATGTAACAATAGAAAAAGAGGCAAGTTCAAAAGAGCAACCTCATCAAATGCCAATGCATTCAAGATGAGAGAGATAATCCAGGTGGTAACTCAGGAAAAGGCCTTGAGGTTTATAGCATGCAAAGAGCACAATTCATTGTTCCTGTCTGTCATGGTCAGAGCTGAACATCTTGTTACGGAGGCATCACAGCAAATGAATCCAGCCACATTAAAACAAAATTTGAACAGGAAAGAGTTTACTTGACATCAGTTGTAGGTCAAGAATTCTATTGGCAAATGAGCAGTTTAGCTTTCCATCTTGATAAAGGCACTCAGTTTAATACCCAAACATACCAGCAGCAAAACCAAGAGGAGTGTTTATTTATTTATTGTATAACACTGTCCCACATAAGCTCAAATCAGCTTATAAGAGTCCCAAGTCATGGGTGAGCAAGCTCTAGGGGACCTAGGGACTAGTTTCTGGGTAACAGCCCCTCTTCCCAAGAAAGAACCCATACCCACCCAAACAAACCTAAGATAGGCCTAAAGGCAACATTGCTATTTTTGTAGGCTTCCAGGAACAGTAATAACCTTTTCGATGTCAGGGGTATGGGTGTGAGTGTGGGTGTGTGTGTGGGTGTGGGAGAGAGAGAGAGATCAGGGAACTGGGAGCCACAAAAAGCCCTTGTTGCAGGCTTGCCACCTCTGATCTAAATCTTAACAATAGGGAATGATGGATTAATCTGTTTCCAATCCATGCCAACTTCACACCTATGCATTCTATCCTATCAAACTGATTTTTTAAAAATGAAGACTATATAAAGATTTACATTGTTAACATGCATGTGTGCATTAAGTGTTGCATCCTAAAATAAAGTTTTTTGAGGGATCCCTGGTGAAGAAGTGGTTAAATGCTGGTACTGCAACCACAAGGTTGTGAGTTCCATCCCAGGGCTCCATGGTTCACTAAGTTTTCCATCATTTCGTAGGTTGGTAAAATGAGTACCAAGCTTCTTGGGGCAATTAGCTTACAGATTGTAAACCACTTAGAGAGTGCTGAGTTCACTGATAGGTGGTATAGAAATATACATGCTATTGCTATAACTTTTCTCACCTTGGCCACCCTCTGATGTTGCCTGGCCATACATGTCTCAGTTTTCGTCCGTGAAATATTGGAGGATTTATCATCTAAGAGCACGAGCCTAAATCCAATAGCTAATCCCAATGCAAAGTAAATTCATTTAATCAATTGCTAAATGGTGAGTCAACACTTACATAAATACCATTGATTCAATGGGTCTACTCCAGTTGGGAGTAGCAGTTAATCTTAGCCCAACATTTTACAGACAGCAGCTTGTTAAAGAGATGCTGCAGAGTGTGATGGTTGTGTTGTCACTAGAGCAGAAGCAATTTGGTCTTCCTAAATCCTAAATTGCCTCTTCTTTTCCACAGCAGCTATCATAAACAACCACTGGGAAAGGTGCTGCAGAACAGTGGCATGAGATGGATAGCTTCAGAGCTCAAGTAAACTTGGAGAAGTTACTTTGGGATTTCAGCTCCCCAAATCCCCTAGTCAGGATGATCTGAAATTCTGAGATTCTGTAGCATGAAAAACTTAAATTTTACAAGCTCTGGTTTTAATTGGTATAATGTGGAATCCAAAATATAATGGCTGGATTAGAAATTGTGAACATGACTTCCATGTTATCTTTTGAAAATGAACCACTGCTGAAAAGTCAATATTACAAAAGCAGATTTTTTAAAAAAAAAATGTCAGCCTGTGTAGTTTCTTTGCCATGTTTTCTTCACAAGTTATGTGAAAACGTTAAATGACTAGAACTTCTGCCTGGCAACCTATCCTTGGAAGTTGCTTTACATTTTCAGGTTCAGTTTGTTTGTCCCAAAGGATTTTAAAATGTTGCCTTCTCTTACTGCAATAAATACTGAAAAGCAGCAAGTCTGCCAGGCAGAAGACATGGCCATGAATGAAGATCACTTGCTTCATTTGTTGTTCAGTTAGTGGTTGCCATCTACTGGCAAAACTGAAGAACAGCAAAGTAAAACATGTCATAATGCTTGAGCTAATATTATCAGGTGTGTTACATGGAAGGAGCCTGAAGGTATAGGCAAACTTTCTGCATGTTACTCACCTAGGGAGCAGACAGTCACACATAAAAGAAAGGAGACTGCAGTTAACTCTTCTGCTGATGCCATGCAGCTGAGCTCTCTCAAATCTCTAATCTCTACAAACTGAGTTTAAACATCTGATGAAATCCCTACACATGAGCAGCTGCTATATAGTTGCTGAACTATGTAGTGGTATTGTGTAAGGAAGACAGATCAATACTTGATAGTAAGGGCCTTTGCACACTATACAATTATAGCACTATGTACAACTGCCATGGCATTGTCCCAAGGCATCCTGAGATTTGTAATTTAGGGAGGAACATGTGGTGTACTTGTTTGAGCATTAGACCACAGTTCTAGAGACCAGGATTTGAATCCCCACTGGACCCTGGAAAGTGGAAACCCATGGGTGCCTTGGGCACATCCCACTCTCAGCCACAGAGGAAAACAAATGCAAACTCCTTCTGAACGAGTCTTGAGAAGAAAACCCAGTGATAGATTTGCTTAGGGTCACCATAAGTTAGAAATAACTTGAAGGGACACAACAACAACATCAGCAGCAGCAACAACAACCTTAAAATTCTTATCTAGAGAGCACCTCTAGTGCCTTGTCAAGCTACAACTCCAGGATTTCATAGGATGTTGCCATGGCAGTTAAAAATAAGAATAGGGATTCTCTTGTTGTTGTTAACTGACATCAAGTCAACTCTGATCTAAGCATTTCCCCAACCTTAATCCCCCTCATCCATTCTAGGATTCTTACTGGAACTGAGCATATCAAGTTCCCTTCTTCCCTTGCCCTCTTTCTTCTCTTCCCCTGCCACCAGTCTGATACTTTAACATCCTATGTCTCAATAAACTTAACTGATAAGACTGGCTAGGGTTATTTAGACCTCTCCCTTCATACCTCTATGTAGCTCCCTGAAGCAAGTTAGGAGTTTTGTAATAGAGGTATAACAAACAATTTCACAAGCAAAATAATGAGTGCATATGATGTTATCATTTCAGAGGTGTAATATGTAACACTTCTCGTTAATTTTAAAGTGACTTTTCATGGCAACATTAGTCATTTCAAGGCATTTGTAGTGGAATTTTGAGTTGGTTTTTTTTTAATTTTATCTCTTTCCCTTATCAATCTTAAGAATTTTTTAAAAAACTGTAATCCAAAATCCTGGAGTCCTGAGAAGACACCCACAAATTAATATGTTTTAGGAAAAATTTAATAGCTCAAATAAAATACTTTGGCTGGGGCAACATTCAGCCTTGTGATCTTAATCCTTTTTATGCTGGTTCCAAATCACACAAAACTCCACAGGTAAGTCCAAATAGATTTTGTGGTTTTATTAAGAAAATAAGCAGCATACATACAAGCATACACTCACACATACACACACAAGAACTAACGAAGCAAAGGTGGGAGAATGGGGAAAGAGGAGGCTTTGTTAATAGTAATATGGTACTGATTCTGATGTGTAGTTTCAATCGATGGGTGTCCAAAATAGAGATAGCTCAATAGCCGCCTCAGCAAGTGGGGTGGCCTGCTTATTGAAGAGTTTAATAAAATTGCTATTGGGCCTTTACAGACTGCCAGAAATAATGCAGCTTGAGTCCACTTTAACTGCCCTGGCTAAGTGCTAGGGAATCATGGAAACTGTAGTTTATTGTGGCACCAGCGCTCTCTGACATAGAAGGCTCAATGTCTCAGAAAAAACTACAGTTCCCACGATTCCCTAGCACTGTGCCAAGGCAGTTAAAGTGGACTCAAGCTGAATTATTTCTAGCAGTCTGTAAATGCCCATTATCTAGGTGGTGGTATATATACTCAAAATCATATCCTGGGGCAGTAATCTTTGAATGAATGGATTAACTCACTTCTAAATGGTTTTCCAAGAGAGAAGAATGGTCAAGAGATTGAGGAAATGTTTGAGCAATTGGCATGAATATAGTAAAAAAACAAATATAGTAGAAAACAAAGTAGATCCTATAAACATCGAGACACACACACACACACACACACACACACTGGTATAAGACATACATGGGTGCAGAGCCTTTACTTTTCTCTGTTTCAGAAATTTGATCCATAGTTGCTGGTTGAACAAGTTGTTTTATGCAAAAGAATTAATGCTGCAGCAACACTGCACTGCACCACTGCACCTACTGATAGTAAACTGTATCATGCCAATAAGGGTATTGTTTTATTATTTTGTTTCTTCACTAGGTGGCACTCGATTTGGTTGGCACTCGATTTGGTTAAGTGGCTCCAGGACTGTTGTCATTGTTCTATTGCTTTCTTTTACAGTACACTGTTACAGCATTTTAATACCTCTTAGGTTACCATAGCTCCATTCTATGGATTCCTGATATTTGTAGCTCTGTGAAATACGGTTCTCTGCTAGAGAGTTCTAGAGCTTCACCAAACTGCCAATCCCAAGACTGCATAGGATGCAGCCAAGGTACTCAAAATGCTATCAAAGTGCAATAATCATGCAGTTTGAAAGAAAGCTTTGTATGAAAGTGTAAATAAAAGCACTTCTCTAGCTTCCCTGCTGGTGTATACCCTAAGCCATCCATGACAATGCGCAACCAATATTCTCATTGTGGAACAGTTCTTGGTGGTTCAAAGCCCCAAGAGTTTGGTACTAATAAAACTATGGCTGCATCCACACTACAGAAATAAAGCAGTTTGACACCACTTTAACTGTTGTGGCTCGGTGCTATGTAATTCTGGGAACTGTAGTATTATGAAATATTGAGCCTTCTCTGTTAGAGAGTTCTGGTGCCACAACAAACTACAGTTCTCAGAATTCCATAATATTGAGTCATGGCAATTAAACTGGTGTTAAACTGGATTATTTCTGCAGTGTGGATGTAGCCCATGTAGGTTTGCCATCATTATAATGAAGCAAGGTTACTGCATAAAACCAGGGAATTCCAAGCTATTTTGCCAATGATTTAGCTACCTATGCCCCATCCACCCACCCACCCACTGACTGCTTCAGAAAACATATTTCGACTGACAGACTGAATTCTTCTTTGTATGCTATGTTTTATGTGTAGGGAAGTGAATCCTGTCTGTACTGTGTTTAGGGAAAGTGTTCTGTTTTGCCCACACCTGAATGGGATTTTGGTAGCACTAGCAGAAAGAAATCTCCACAGCAAAGCTTGTCATATTGCTGCCTTTACAAAACAAATAATTTCCCCGCCCAAAGAGAAAGTGTCTACCCCTCTGCAGCTCCCCTCTAATCTTAACTAAGGATGCCTGATAGCTGTTTCATGGTTACAAATTAATTATTTGTGCATTTGTATATGAATATTTTTCTAGGAAATATTACAAGCAGCTGTTTAATGCAAGGGGGCTTAGTCCTGCATAAGTGGATATAGGATAGATTGCAGCCTGGTCAGCAAGCGACTTTGAAGGGAGTCCTGGTTGCATGACAAGCTGAAATTTCCTCTTCTGTACAACCATTAAAGATACAGGACCCATCTACAATATTCTTCCTGGACATAAGAAGAAGATCCAAGACTGAAAGTAGATATCTGAGGAAAAGAATTGTATATATTTGCTGTACAGAGACTGATGGTTCACACTTCAGTTTTAAAGCTCTACAACTCTGAAAATAAATTAATTCATTCATTTTTCTATGTCACCTTTCCTCTAAATTGGACTCAATTTGTGGTTCACAGAAGATTAAAAATACAATTTTAAAACAAAATTAAAATATCACATCAATAAAACAGTTAAAAATACAAAATCACTAAAAACATGCAGAGCTAAAAGTATAAAATATGAATCATTGTCAATTACTACCTAAACAGACAAGTCAAAACTGCTTAACATTACCTGTAAAACTTAATGATTTTGTTCCTTGTTATGGCCATGACTACGAAGTGTTGTTGTTAGATGTTGTGAGAACGCAGATCCCATCAGCCTTAGCAAACATTGTCAGTAGTAAAGAGTGCTGGGAGATGCCATTCAACAACATCTGGAGAAGCACAGGTCTCACCCTTGCGTCAGAATAATTGTGTGTGGCTGTAGCTAATTCATCCTTCGTATGAAAAAACAAATAAGGTTGACACATCATTTCAACCTGTTATTTCCAAGCTTTGACGGCCCTGTCCTTGGAGGAAGGGCAGAATCAAATTACTCAGCAATTAGGGATGTGAAGAATTTTTACAAAATTACTCTGACAAGATAGGTTGCCTGTGTCAGAGTATAGATGGGCTATGCAGTCAAAGGTGAAATGTAAAGATGTGTGTGTCTGTATTTTTTCCACTTGAGAACATGCTTCTAGGCTGAACACAAACAACTCAGTCCAGATGGCTAGAAAGACAAAACAATAGGGAACCACTAGATGGGAAAGCAACCTTGTTTACATAAGGAAACAATAATACAAGTTGTTATGGGAAAGTAGATCACATGATGGAAGATGAACAACAAGAGGTTGGGTTAGCATACGTCACATACAGATCATTCAATCAACCTGAAGGTTAACACCCAAAAAGGTGGAGATGGGCTGGGCTGAGAAACTTTGTGTTAGCCATTGATATTATTTTTTGCTTCCATTGGAACGCATTTTTTCTTCTTCTCTTTACTTCGCAATGGATCTATAACATGTTTATATTGCTTCACAATGTAGCCTTAAGATCTGCAAACATGGATCTGTAGTTTTGTTCCTGTTTAGCCACATCTGCAAGATGTGATCCTTTAGTGCAGTGGTCCCCAACCTTTTTATTGCCGTGCACCGGTCAACGTTAGATAATTTTTCTGCGGCCCACTGGGGGGGGGGGTTTGTGGCGCACAGAAGCCCTGCCCCCACGCTGATCAACTGTAGACACAGTAGCAGGGCAGCCCAGTACCATTTGTTCTGCGGACCGGTACCGGGCCGCGGACTGGGGGTTGGGGACCACTGCTTTAGTGGACTGTGTTTTTACTCTGCATGTTGTTATTATTCTTTCAACAATAAAGTTCAACTTTTAGAAGCTTGGATTTTTGCTTCCTGATTCTGCTGGATTTACAAATACTCTACTCCACCAAAACCGAACAGCCCGAATACACTAGTACAGCTTGTTGAAAAATTGCCAGGTTTCTCATCTCCAGCCTGAGAACAGAAGACGTGCCCTTCTTTTCCATTGGTAATTCTCCAATTTGCAAAATGTCTCTGTAGAAAAGTAATGAAACAAATTGCACATGCACACCTAAAGCAAGCACAGAAGGGACTGGCTGGTTGACCAAAAAATACAAGCAATCCTTCTTATTTTAAAAAGTCCATGCAACAAAACTGTCAGCAACTATAACAATTGTTCTCACAACTATCAAAACAATCATGAATAGAAAATATCTTCCTCTCTTCCAAGGGAGGAGAAAAAGATGTATGAATTCTCATTCTCATGCCTGAAAACCAGACAAGCAAATATTTATATCCCTATCAATAATATACAGGTACACCTCACTTAACAATGGAAAGAACAGGGATAGGTTCCTGTACCATAAAAAAGAAGAGCAGTTCAACATGCTTCAGCAAACATTTTATTCAAAACTAACAATATGCATACCTGAAACTAAACAACCAGGTCAGGTAAACTTTGTATAAATAAACAAAAACATTTTGAATCTTCTAGAGGCCATGTGAAAGCTTCTTCCAAAGTACATCCAAGAATTTTTTTTCTTTTTTCTTTTACCAGCTTCCTTATTTTCCCCTTCTATTTTGAAGGCCCAACTTAGAGGTCTTTTTTAAAAAAGCTGTTGAGACAGGCTTACCCGTTTTCTCCTTTTTTTACTCAGTTTTACTGTTCATGCATGCCCAGTAAGGAATTCTGGAGTCAGGTGCTATTTACCTTGCCTGCTATAAGTGGCACACGCAGCTACAGTATGATCAGATAGAGTAGAATCCATTCTTTCCCAGTTCAAGATTTATTGCATTGCTCATGGCAGACATGCTGTACAAAATGATATTGAAGGTCTGTTTCTCCAGCCCTCCTTCACCATTTTTCCAGTGCTGCTAAAACACTTCCAGCTAAACATGAGGATTGGAAAGAAAAGTGGGGCTGAGCAAGTATTTATAAAAAAGCAATTATTTGTCAGAGGCTTTGGGTGCATCTACACTGTACAAATGATGCATTTTGACACCATTTTAAGTGTTGTAGCTCCATGCTATGAGATCTGTAGTTTTACAAGTTCTTTAGCCTTCTTTGCCAAAGAGTGCTTGTGCCTCACAAAAAACTACAAACCCTGTGATTCTGTAGGATGGAACCAAGGCAGTTAAAGTGGTGTCAAATTGCATGATTTTGTAGAAGCACCCATAGTTAAGAGAAGTATTTCTGCATTCATTTATTTTGCCCTCTATGCTCAGAGTCTCAGTGCTGCTTCTCTTCCAGCCACCATGTAGGTTAGCCCAGCCATGATGCAAGTTAGCCCAGGGCCATCCTAGTGTGTGGAATTTGAACTCATGTCTCTCCAGTCTAACTTCCACACAGGGAAAGGAAAACCTCTATCCACTACTGGATCTTTCAAGTATGCTTAACAGTGGTTGGTTAAGAACAATCTAGGCATTTGGTCCAATTATGTTTACACAATAAATGCATCTTGTAAAACCAACAGGGACCAGAGTCCATTCAGTCTTTGAAGAAGCCATCCATGTGGAAACATTGGGTTTCCATTGTGTACCCCACACAATCCTGCCTGCAAAAGAGAGATTACTGGAAAAGTCTCTTTCACAAATAGCATCAAACCACCACCCATATTTATTTTTGACTCTCTAGGTCCCAATGCTTTTTGAGGACTGTCCATGTGAACTATTTGTCAGTATTGTGTGTGTCTCAAAGTGGCTGGCAGCTAAGTGAGCAGCAGTATACAGTGTTGCCAACAAGCCTCGAAGATAATTCCCTAAAATGTTTGTCCAAAACTCACTGAATCTCCCCCCATCACACTGAATATTCAGTCACAATTCCCGGAAAATTCCCATAAAGTTAAAATGGCGGATGTTTTGCAAATAAACGTAAAAATAATTGAATAAAAATAATTGTAACTTATTTCAACTCTCAAAATCACCCTTGAACCAAACAAAGAATTTTTCAGTCCTTTTAAGATATTTATTTTGACATGAAGGGGGTTCAGGAAGCTTTGTGCCAAATAGAAACGTGTTCGGCTGCAACCGCGCTGCAGAAATTATAAATCCAGTTTGACACCCTTTTAATTGCCATGGCTCAGTGCTAGGGAACCCTGGGAATGGTAGTTTTGTGAGACATTTAACCTTCTCTCTCAGCAAACTCTGGTGTGACAACAAATTATAGTTCCCAGGATTTCATAGCACTGGGCCAAGGCAGTTAAAACGTGAGTGAAGATGCAGCCTGAGTTGAGTCCAAGACACACTGCAGAAATAATCCAGTTTGAGACCGCTTTAGCTGCCCCCCTGGCTCAGTGCTAGAGAACCCTGGGAATTGTAGTTTTGTGAGAAAGAGCTCTGGTGCCACAATGAACTACAATTCCCATGCATCTGAGGAAATATGCTTAAGTCTAGGAAAGCTCATGCTGCCAACTTTTCTTTCAGTGAGACTCAAAGGTGCTACAAGATCTCTCTTATCATCATCACCATTATTATTATCATTATTAAATCCAAATGCAGCTGAAGAACTGGACTTAAATTGGCAACACTGATATCCTGTAGACTCATTCTCTGGGGCTGTGATCTGGAAGCGTGCAGGCAATTCCCTTGCCAAACCAGGGAATCCTGGGAATTGTAGTTTGTTGTGACATGTATGTATATATGTGTGTGTCTGTGTTTGACTGTGTGTATATATGTGTGTTTGTGTGTGTGTGTATATATACTCTAGCCTTGCTCTCAGAGGGAGTCATTGAGAGAGAGAGAGAGAGGGAGAGAGTTTTTTCTCCAGTCCTCTCTCTGATTGGCTGAAAAATGTTACACTAGTCCAAAGGGTTGGTTGCTCTGCAGCCAGCCTCGCTCTCTCTGAGTCAGGGCTGGAGCTGAAATGGGCCAAAGTCACCAAAAAGTCACTGAAGTAGAGCAAGGCACCGAAATCACACGAAAAGCTCTGAAAAGTCACAGTTTTCGTGTGAAAGTCACGAAATTGGCAACACTGAGCAGTAATACCATTAGACTTGCATTTCCCCAAAGAAGCCTTTCCCAGCATGACTTCAAAAGGGCTATTCAAAGTGCCTGTGAATTAATCCATGCTCTTTAAAGAAGCACAATACAACCAGTAGCAGTAACCACCACAAAGCCAGGGCTGGGCCTCACTTCAGGGAGCAGCACCTGAGAAGGATGCTTATCTTGTGTCTCCCTTCTTAGCTCTGAAGAATTCAAAAGCTGCTCACCTGTGTGAAGTTGGGTAGATTTTTCTTCAAACTGGAGATGAACATAGGAGCATGGCAGCTTTACCAAAAACAATATAGCACACTTTGTACTAAAACCACAGCAGCTGGTATGCAGAAACACTGTCCTATTATGCTTACATGAAGGCTAGTAGACAGACATTCCTGATATTCTCAAAATTCAAAGTGGCAACCACTTTTTTTAAAAAAAAAAATTAGGGTTGTTTTTGTGTGCCTTCAAGTCATTTTTTTTTTTATTTACAGTGACCCGAAGGTGAACCTCTTATAGGATTATCTTGGCAAGATTTGTTCAGATGGGGTTTTGCCATTGCCTTCTCTGAGGCTGAGAGAGTGTGACCTGCCCAAAGTCACCCAGTGGGTTTCTGAGGCTGAGTGGGGATTTGAACCCTGTTCTCTTAGAGTCCTAGTCCAACATCCAAACCAGTACACCACACTGGCTCTAGGCAGGCAGGCATTCCTAATATTCTCAAAATCCAAACTGGCAGCCATTTTTAAAAAAAATTAGTTAGGGTAGTAATATATAACATGGAGTCTCAGTTTCTATGGGGCCAAATGAATTTTCTTTATATCACAATGGCTGTTATTGGGCAACTGTTTTATTGGGGAAATCACTAGAATGGCAAGAAATGAATGCCAAACTACTATATCTTAAACAAAAGAATTTTGAATTTGCAAGTAAACCCAGAAGTGGCTCTCTTACAAGTTGAGACAGGGAAGGATAAAGAAGTTTGTTACAAAGAGTAAGAAAGGAGACCACTAAGAAATGGATAGTATGAAAATATGGAAAGCTTTGAGGAATATTACAGAGATTTAGGCCAGTGTTTCATCATTTTCCTGTCACATGTCCACAGTGACTGTGCAGTTTTGAACTGTTACCACACAACTTCCTGCTGAGGTTTCATCAGCATCCTCTGAGTCAGCTTTTCACCTTTGTGCACACTCACCTTTGCACATACTGAACTCAGGGCACCTTTCACCTTTGTTCCATCTTTCACCTTTGTTCCACATCTGGGACATTTTACAGTCTGAGGCAAATTTTCACTGACAATCCCCTCCAAAATGTCTTAGATGCCATGCAGAGTGATGTGTTTCGAATACACTACATCATAATACACTTTTACTCACACAGTGTAATGGTTACACTGAGTGTGACTCTTTGTCCCAATGCCCAGCCTACTTGTTAGTCTCTCATGACTTTCTACAGGAAATATCTGCAATGTTTTCACCAGAAACACAGTATTGCAATTTTTTTTAATTTACTTTTTCTTACTTTTTTAAAAAATTATTTTATGTCAAACATATCAAAACACAATACATACAATACAGACAATACATACACAAACCAAACAAACTTTTCGTTACTTCCACATACTGATTTCCTTTTTCTTTCTTCTTTTCTTGTTTAGATTTACTCTTGTTCTATCAGAGTTTTCAACACCAAAATATACTCATTTAATATTGTTTCCCCTTTATCTCTTGTTTATAAAGTACCTTCAGGTTAACCCATATTATATCTGATTACAGCATCTATATAATAGTAACACACAGTTTCTGTTAATACTCAAACCTCCATCTTTTTTATATAAAGTATATCACTCCACTTTTTTTTCCAGATAATCATATACTTTCTTCCACTCCTTTATTCTGCCTTTTCTTGTATTTCATATGATAGCAAATCCATTTCCATTAAACCCATGAATTTTAACAGCCATTCATCTATTTCAATTTCCTTGCTGATTTTCCAATATTTGGCATAAATTAGTCTGGCAGCTGTGAGCATATAAAATATGATTCTTCCATTTTTTCCTTTTTTTTTTTTTTTTCATCTAACATACATAGTAACACTGTCTCTGGTTTCCTATCCAATTCTATTTCTAATATTTCAGCAATATTTTTTTAATGTTTTTCCAGAAATTTTTGGCATATATGCATTCCCACCACAGATGGAAATATGTTCCCTTTGTCTTCTCACATTTCCAGCACTTATCTCTTCTGGTATTATACATCTTAGCTATCCTATCCTGTGATAAATGCCATCCATATATTATTTTATAGTAATTTTCCTTGACTTCTTAGTGAGTATTTTATTCTGATTTTCCAGCATTTTCCCCATTGGTTAAGCTCTAACTCAGGGGTAGGCCGGGGGCCAGGTCGCTGTCCCTCAGACTATTGGAGGGCCGAAGTAAATAAATAAATAAATAAATATTTTTTTCAAAAAATAATAATTCCTACATACACTGCACACATCATATTTTGAAGTAAAAAAAACCAAAACGGGAACATATACAATATTAAAAAACCCACTTTGGTCAAGTCACATTCTTTCAGCTTCAGAGGAAGGCTATGGCAAACCCTCTCTGAAGAAATTTTGCCAAGAAAACCCTAAGAAAACAGCACCAAGTCAGCATCAACACAACAACAATTAATAATAGAAATTTTGCCAAGAAAACCCCAAGTAATCATCATCATCATCATCATCATCAATTAAAAATGCTACCTTAAATGAAACAAACAAGCGCAGGGGTGGCATGAGTGAAGCACGTGTCTGAGGCTGGAGGCTGGAGAGCTGGCCTCAAATCCCTGCTTGGCTATGCAAACCCACTTTGGCCAAGTCACATTCTCTCAGCCTCAGAGGAATGCTATGGCAAACCCCCTCTGAAGAAATTTGGCCAAGAAAACCCCAGGATAGGTTCTCCATAAGTCGGAAATGACTTGAAGCCACACAACAACAACAACAACAACAACAACAACAACAACAAGGAAGGCAATAGCAATGGCAACTCCCCCCCCCCCCGTGAACCAACCTCTCTCCTCGTGGCTCTGGCGCTCTCTCTCAGCCTCTGAGGAAGGCTATGGCAAACCCCCTCTGAAGAAATCTGCCTGCCGCGGAGGGTGGAGGAGGCGGGCGGAGGAAGAGGCAGAGAGCGGAGGAGGAGGCAGAGGAAGAGGTGGAGGGTGGAGGAGGAGGAGGAGGAGGCAGAGGGCGGAGGAGGAGGCCGTACATGTGTGAGAGAGAAAGGTGGTGGCGGCAGCAGTGGCGGCAGCAGCAGCAGGACTGGCCACGGGCCAGTTACAAGGCCTCAACAGGTTCGGCCTGCGGGCCATAGTTTGCCAAACCCTGCTCTAACTCATGTCTACAATTTCTTGCCCAAGCTATCATATTCTCTTTAACCAGCTCTTCTTCCATATAAAATTCTAATAGTTTTCTATAAATTCTAGATAATGGTGCAGGTTTGTCATTCCAGATATTCTCTTCTAGATCAGTTTTTTGTCTGCTATTCCTGTTGTTTTTAAACCTATATTATATCTTGCTCTTAATTGATGGTATAAAAACCATCCACATTCTTTTCCTTCTGCTCTTAGCTGTTCTAAAGATTTAATTTTTAATTTTCCATTATCTTTTTCTAACATATTTTAATATTTTAGCCAATTTTCTTTTTTTGTAAGGGTCAATTTGGAATAATGCTTCCTGGGGGGATGCCCATATTGGAAGTTTGGACATATTCTTTTTTTATACTTTTTTTCCAGGTCTTAAATATTGCTGATAATAAAAAATGATTTTCAAAGTTTTTATTTGCTTAAATTTTATCATAGAATAAAAAAGCGTGGAATCCAAATTTTAAATCCATGCTTTCTAAATTAAGCAATTTTCTATTTTCCAATTTTATCCAGTCTTTCAGCCATATAAATGTACTGGCTTCAAAGTATAATCTTAAATTTGGTACCTCAAGTCCCCCTCTCTCTGTTGTATCCTGCGTGTATGTCTATTTAATACTAAATCTCTTGCCCACCCAGATAAATTCAAATAATTGTTTTTGCCAATATTTAAATACTTTGTCGGTTTTAATTATAGGTAAAATCTGAAAAAGAAAGAGTATTTTAGACAAAACACTCATTTTTTACTGCAGCTGTCTTCCCCAGCATGCTTAGTTTTATATCTTTCCAATTATTTAGGTCTTTTTAAAATTTCATTCCAGGTTTTGTTGTAATTATTTCTAAATAAGTCAGAATTTTTATTTGTAATTACAATATCCAGGTATTTTGCTTTCTTATTTATGTTGAATCCTGTAATCTTGGTCAATTCTTTTCCCTCTGTCTCTGTCATGTTGTGTTTTTTTTTTTTGTTTTGTTTTTTTTTTGTTATGACACTTGTTTTGTCTTTGTTTATTTTTAGACCGAAAACTTGTTCTAAATTCTCTAAATGCTTCAGTAATTGTTTAATACTTTCTAAAGGGTCTTCTAATGTCACTGCTATGTCATCTGTGTATGCTCTAGCTACAAAGTTTTCTCCTCTAATTTTCATTCCTCTTATCTTTATATCTTTCCTGATATTACACAGGAAAATTTCTAAAGACATAATAAAAAGGAGGGGAGAAAGAGGGCACCCTTGTCTTGTGCCTTTATTTACCCTAATTGGGTTTGTCCTTATGCCATTGATTTTTATTCTAGCTGTCTGATCTTCGTATATTGCAGCAATCCAATTTAGAAACTTTGAGCCAAATTG
Organism: Phrynosoma blainvillii; assembly: GCA_026167975.1. Lineage (NCBI taxonomy): Eukaryota > Metazoa > Chordata > Lepidosauria > Squamata > Phrynosomatidae > Phrynosoma > Phrynosoma blainvillii. Next base: position 80,650,750 of record JANUYF010000002.1, read on the forward strand.
CATCCATTTTAGTACTCCAATCATGAATCCCCAATGTAAGCTATCAAAGGCTTTCTATGCTGATTTGTCCAGACCCTATAAGCCAAATGAAGGGGGCAACAAATACATGTTGGTCATTGTTGATAGGCACACAAGGTATGGGTATGTTTTTCTGTTAAAAGCCAAAGATGAGGCAGCTGCAAAACTGAAGCAATGGGTAAACTCAGTTGAGAGAGAGTTCCCACATAAAATCAGTTCATTGGTAATTGACAGAGGAGGTGAATTCCTCGGTAATCAATTACAAAATTGGCTAAAATAGAAAGGTATTCACCGTAAGACCATGAATCCTGTCACTCCACGGGAAGATGTTTTGGCCGAAAGTAATGTATTCCAGAAGTGCACATTTTGAAAAACACAGTGGTTGGGAAAGAATCCATTGTAACCAAGATGTGTTTATTCCACTGGGCATTATGCCACAAAATGCCAGAAATGGAGGGGTGGATTTGCCTGAGGCCAAAGAAGAGGTAAAGCCAGGCTCATCACAGGACACTTCCACCATGCCACACACACAAACACCTTTGTAAAACATTCTCACACCCACATTTGAGCCTAAGCCAGAGTCTGTTGTGGAGGTGCAGACTAGTAATCAGGGCAGTGAGAATGAATCAGGAAGACAAGGGTGATAATTCCCAAAAGGACTCACAGAATCAAAAGGAAACTAGACAGGTTTGTAGTTCAAGAAGCAAAAGTTTGCACTGTTGTGGCTGAGGAACCTGAAAATTTGCAGGACATTTTGAAATTTCCTCTAGCGGAACAAGAGAAGTGGAACCAGGCCATGGACTCTGAGTTTGAGTCACTTACGGAGAAATGTGGATTGAACAATGCAAAGGTAGTCAGAAGTCCCAGGACACTTGATTTTGTCTGTTTAGAGTCTAACAAAGTGTTTAAGCATCATGAATTGTTCCATTCAATTACTGGTGTCTTTTGTTCATTGCCAATAACACTAGACCTAACATCAGCTTTGCAGTGGAGTTGCTGAGTGGGAGAGCCTCAAAACCCAGGTTAGTGGATTGGACTGCTTTGAAGTGTGTGGTGCAATTTCTCAAAGGAACAAGAGACAGATGTCTGGTGATGACTGGAGACGTGTCTCAGCACACTTTGCAAATAGTTCTTTTGCATTAGAGACAACATACAAAAAGCCAGTTTCTGGTTTAGCAGTTAAATTTCCTGATAGTCTTGTTGTTTGGAGATCCAGAAAGCAAAATTGTGTAGCTTTGAGCACCACAGAAATTGAATTTGCTGCACTCTCAAAGATGGCTAGTGAAGTTCAGTGAGTCAGGAAGCTATTGGAGGATCTTGGTGAACCATGCCCTATACCAGGGATAGGCAACCTTTCCCCTTTAAGGGCCAAGGGACTTCAGCTCCCAGAATCCCAGGAGCTATTGGCCAACATGGGACTATTGGCCAACATGGCTGAGGCTTCCGGGAGCTGAAGTCCCTCGACCCTTAAAGGGGAAAAGTATTAGTAAATCTTAATATATTAGTAAATCTTAATTATTTTATTTTATTATCTATCCTATTCTCTTAGGTTATTGTTGGTATGTTTGTATTATTTGTATTTGTATTATTTGTTGTTATATATTTTTTGTTTTGTTATTGTTTATTTTGTTTGGTTTATTTAAAATAAAGAATATTAAAAAAATTTAAAAAAGAAAAAGAAAGAAAAAAGGGGAAAGGTTGCCTACCCCTGCCCTACACCAATAGTTATCAATGAAGACTCATAAGCATACATTGCAATGGCTGAAGCAGAAAATCTAAAAAGCAGGACGAAATACATTGGCTGAGATATCAAAATGTGCATGAGTTAATACAAGGTGGAATCATTTTCCTGTCACATGTCCACAGTGACAATACAGTTTTGAACTGTTACCACACAACTTCCTGCTGAAGTTTCATCAGCTTCCTCTGAGTCAGCTTTTCACCTTTGTGCGTACTCACCTTTGCACTACTGAGCTCAGGGCACCTTTCACCTTTGTTCTACATTGCATGCATCTGGGACATTTTACAGTCTGAGGCAAATTCTCACTGACAATTTATATGTGAAGGAAGATGAAAAAGTTTCAGATATGGAAGATTATTTGGATGGACTTAAATTGAATAATTTATGTGCATAACAAAAACAAAGTTTGAATGGACCAGTGACAAATATGGAACATGTTGAAGCAATTAAAAAATTTAAAGCTGGGAAAGCACCAGGCCCAGATGAATTATCTGCACCATACTGGACGCAATTTGAGTTATTTCAACCACTTAAGATGCTGTGTGATGGAGTTTTAGGAAAAGAAAGGATGCTGGACTTGTAAAGAAATGCCTATATTACAGTGACTCATAAAGAGGATACAGATGTGACATTAACAAAAAATTATAGATCCATCTCTTTATTAAACAATGACTATAAAATATTTGTCACTATTTTGACAAATAGACTGAGGACACACATCTCTCAGAATACTCATGAAGACTAAAGTGGATTTTTTGGAAGGGAAAGATAATTTAGGAGCAATGTAAGAACAATTTTGAATATTATTGAATATTTGGAATATCACAGTGAGAAAAGGGCTGCCTTGATATTCATCCAAGCTATAAAGACTATTTATTAAACTTAAAAAGTTGAGATGTTGGTAAATAACAGTGTCACAATACAGAAATACAAAAAAGAACTTCACAAGGATGCCCATTTTCACCTCTGCTCTTTATTTTGCTCCAGTAAAATTAAACAAAGCAAATACTATACCATGCCAGAGACGGTGAGCCAAAAAATTCAGTATCAGCTCCTTTGCTGATACAGTATTTTAAAACAGAAGGGTAAGATAAATGATAAACATTATCATTTATCTTTCCCCAAATATGCTCAGGAGTACCCATAAAATTCTAAGTATTAGCAATAAACATGTATCATCACTATAGCAGCAATAAAATCAGTTTAGTTTTTGTTGCAGCTGATAGAAATAAGAATGTCTTCTGTCTCACAAGTGGCCCCAGTCTTCTCTGAGGATCAGTCTGATGCAACACACTGATTACAAAGAACCACACTGAAATCCTCAGCAAACCAGGTTGGTCAGATAGACTCTGGAAAGATCGTGCTTATTTATTCCCACAGCAAGCCTAATCTAGCTCAAATAAGGGAAGGGGTGTGTATTGCTTTGCTGCATTAAGCATATGCCAAAAAGGGGGGGGGGGGGCTGGACAGGATGATTAATGACTGCAGAAATTTGTGAGCTGAAAAACCATGCTGAGCAAACATCTGCTTCTGCTGCTTGAGAAACAGTGATTCCTTAAACTCAGTCTTAACAAAGCAGCCCAATTTAGGCTTTGATCATGGAGTCTCAATGATACTAGAGATAATTCTCCTGCAATTTCATAGAATAAAAAATCGGGATTAGGAAGACGCACTTGAAGATCTTATAGTCAACATCCCCAAATAAACTCAAATTCCCTAAAACAGAGAAAGGCAATGCTTGGCTATCCAAATTGTGATGGAGTAGAATTCCCACCATCCCTCACTATTAATTATGTAGTCAAGGGCTGATAGGAGTTGCAGTCTCTCTGGAGAACCACACATTCCTCACCCCAGTGCTTCATGTTTACTCAAAAGTAAATCCTAATGAATGGCTTACATACCAGAGTTTCTCTGAGAAGGCATATTCACTGAGAATTAGATTATAGTCTGCAGCCAGATCAACCATAAGCAACTAAATGTTCACCTACATATACAGGGATACATGTTTTTCACTTTTTCCTAGTGAGTTTGCCAGGGCTGTGATCTCAACTAGCTACTTTCAGTGCCTAAACTCAACACAAAGGTGTTTTAACATTGGCAGTTCACCCAGCGACATAACATGTGATATGATGTTTTCCATATATAAAAGAAAACCTTAACATTGCATTACTGGAAATTAGTAAAGAAGGCCAAGTCGGTGCAGCAGTCAAGAACAGTACCTATAAAATAAACCAGAATATATTTTTGATGCTGTTCTATTAACAGTTTGACCCATGAACCACAGAGAAGCAAATATATACAATAATTAAATTCAATCAGTAGCCAACAGGTATATTAGAAAATAAATGCCTAAGTATTTGTTCAGAAGCTCTTAGGCTATTAATGAGAATTCTCCTTCATATAATCAACACTTAATAGCACATTTACTGTTTTTGGCTATTTATTTTACAATCCTAAGTCACAGGCTTTTCAGCGACTACATTTATTTTCAAATGGTTTACATGCACAGAGCAACTTGTTTTCTTTATGAATCATCATTCAGTCCATTAGTATAGGAAATACATTACAGTGGGCCCTTTGTATCCACTGAGGTTTTATTCCAGGACTCCCCATGAATGCCCAAGTCCCATTATATACAATGGCATAGTAAATTGATGTCCCTTATATCAAATAGCAAAAAAAAGTTTGCTTTTTGGATTTTTAAAAAAATATTTTCAAGACATGGATTGTTGAACTCATGGGTGCAGAATCTATGGATAGAGAGAGCTGACAGTACATGTATTGTGTACATTCTTTTAGGGCTAGCCATTTTAAAAGAGAGAGAATAGTAACACTTGCTAACCATGGCAAGAATGAATATAAAAACAATACCTCAGCAATTTGAGGTACTGGATGTACACACACTAGCAATGACCACTGAAATAACAAGTGTTCCGGCTGTGGTTTTTAAAAATGTATGCTATCTATGTAACTGTAGCATCAGCTGGAAGAATGAAGGGAGACCAGGGACGTTTTCACACGGGGCTTTAGGCGGAGGCAATCCTACCTCCCGCCGGCCCCACTCCGGCTCCTCTTCCAGCTTGTTCAAACGCACGTCGCAGAAAACCCCGCCCCTTCCGGTGTCATCCCTGCGTACGTCCGGCTTCTAGCTCCGTGTGTTCAAACGCACGGAGCCTTAAGTCCGGCGTCCTTCCGCCATTCCTCCAGCCTCAGCACGTCCAACTCCGGCTTCAGCGGCGGAAAGGTAATTCCGACTTTTAAAAGGAATTAGCCTGCCGCCGCTGGAGCCATTCCGGAGTGGGGCCGGCGGGAGGTAGGATTGCCTCCACCAAAGCCCCGTGTGAAAACATCCCAGGTTGGCCAACAGTATCAGCCAACTGGAAAAAGAGATGACGTTTTGGTGAATGGGATGGGGTTTTCAGAGTCTACCTATGACGTAAAGCAGAGCTGGGCAAAGTGTGTCCCCACAAGGCTGTTTTGTGGCCCCCAAGGGCCTCCCAGGAGTCAAATTCTTTTTGCAATTGTTATACCCTCTCTAGGGGGTATAGGGCAATGGGGCATTTTTGCCTCCTTCCCTGTGACATTTGAAGCCCAGGAGAGGTCCTTTTTTTACCAAACTAAAGCAAACCAAACCAGAAAGTGGGCAGGAAATGACTGCCAGTTACTTCCTGTTGTTGTTGTTGTTTTGTTTTGTTTTAAAAAAGGCTTATTCTGGGCCTAAAATGGTGTGCGGGGGGGGGCAGTAAAATGTTAAAATGCTCCCCAGATCCCCAGAGGGCATTTAGGGGCAATTTCTGTGATGGAGGTACAGTGAAGCATGCGGCCCTCCAAGGTCTTACAGTTTTTGCAGACCCCTAACCTCTTAGTTCCCCCACTCCTCCACTGATGTAAGGAGCCAGCCTTGATAAGTAATGGTCAAACATGAGCCCAAACATACTTGTAGAGTTCAGGAGGTATGCCTTTTCCTGGCATTGGCATAGAGGCAGCTGTTTAATTTCTGCTATAAAAACAAAAACAAAAAATAGAAGCTGAAACAATTTGAAGCGGCATCCCTACTACTTTGGCAACTGTTCTGTCCTGGCAGTATGTGTAGTTCCAGGCCTCCCCAGAACATTGTTCAATACTAAACACACATGTTACTGCTATAAGTTAAGCTTCATTGGTGATAAATGATGCAACAAATGGTATACAGTAGAGAAGCACTCCAGTCTTTCACTAGTGAGGTCCAGCATCCTTCCACAGCTCCTGATAAAAGTCCTAATAAATTCATTCTAGCCAGACTATCCCTGGTTGGCAATCCAATTCCTCATGGCTAGCTATGGGGGCCTGGGTTGCACCAGAATTACCCATCTCTTTCCTGGCATAGATATGAAGACATGCGCACAGCACCACACACAAAAGCATGTGCCCGTTATAGCCAATGGGCCTCGAAAATTTGCAATTTTCCCAATTTGCGGGGGGGGGGGGGGCTGGAAAGGATCCCATGCAAATCAGGAGAGACAACTGTATATTACTTCTGACTCAGTCACAACCCAAGTGATTTAAGACAGTTCAGAACTGGGCTGAGCCAAAGACACAAACACGAGCAAACAAACGCTTTGGGGCATTGAGAATGGAGAGTGGAGTGGGAGAGGCAAATAGCATGCAGTATTGGAAACCTCAAAACAAACACAAAGAAATATCTACACAAACTGAAATATAAAGGAGTTAAGAAATCTGGGGTGGTTAGTGCCAAATCTAACAAGCTAGCTAAACAAACCCATCTTTTCATAAACTGCTGGACTGGCCCTGTGCAATGTTTGGAGTTGGCAGCATACACACAGGAGGCCTTAATTGCAGAGCCAAGGACTTTCAAACAGTCTTTGGATCTTCAGATCAAGTTGGCTACTCAGTCTCCAAATACTTTAGGCACATTCTTTACTGGATCAAGATGTGAAACCTCTGACATGCCCTGTCAGGTTGGACAAAATTTGCCAGTTTAGCTATCTCACACATTTCAGTTTTTAAAAGAACCTTGTGTTCTTTTCACACCATTCACAAAGAAAATTATGAATTTTAGCCACTTTGTTTTTAGTACTACACCGTACCTATTGAACCATATTCAATAGGTAGTTGTTTTACTGAAGGGGAGGATAAAAGTCTGCCTACCTGCCATGTGGCTGTTAAATAGGAGAAGCCAGTCAAAAAGAAGTTCCAAACTTACAAAGAAATAACAAACAATGGCTGAATGCTTAAGAATTCAAAGCCTGACTTGTAAGGGCCAAGCATTCAGCATCCTATGCTGAATCTTTCTCCCACACTCACCTGTTTAAAAATCTGTTTCTGCTCATAAGGTTTATAGAGGTGTTTGTGGGGTTTATCAAATAATCAGTTTGGTGTAGCGATTGGAGTGTTGGACTAGGACAGGGGTAGGCAACCTAAGGTCCGGGGGCCGGATGCGCCCCCCCGAGGCCTTTGGACTGGCCCCAGGCCAGTCCTGCCGCCGCCGCCATGATATTGATTATTGTTGTTATTACTTGTTCTTGGGATTTTCTTGGCAAAATCTCCACAGGGGTTTTGCCATGGCTTTTCTGGGGCTGAGAGAGTGCACATGCATATTTTGTTTTATTTTTTTAACTTTTTTGTGTGTGCTTCGGCCCCCCAATTGTCTGAGGGACAGCAACCTGGCCCCCGGCTCAAAAAGGTTGCCTACCCCTGGACTAGGACTTTGGAGAACAGAATTCAAATCTCTGATTAGGAGAGCAGTTGTATTTTCAAAATGTACAATCAAAATGTATTGCTTCTTGGGTTTCCAAGAAGGCTAGAGAGAGAGCAGTTAAACCAATGAGCCTTGTTTCAATAAACAGTCTTTTCCTTTAAGGTCAAGGACTTGGATGACTTGGATGAATAGAGGGCACGCTTATCAAATTTGCAGATGACACCAAACTAGGAGGAGAAGCTAATACCCCAGAGGACAGGATCAAAATTCAAAATGACTTTAACACAGGGGTAGGCAACCTAAGGCCCGGGGGCCGGATGCGGCCCGCTGAGGCCTTTGGACCGGCCCCAGGCCAGTACTGCCGCCCCCGCCGCCGCTCACCATGATGATATTGATTATTGTTGTTATTACTTGTTCTTGGGCTTTTCTTGGCAAAATCTCCACAGGGGGTTTGCCATGGCTTTTCTGGAGCTGAGAGAGTGTGCATGCATATTTTTAAATATTTTTAAATATATTTTTTTACTTTTTTACTTTATTTATTTATTTATTTATTTTTGGTGCTTCGGCCCCCCAATTGTCTGAGGGACAGCAACCCGGCCCCCGGCTCAAAAAGGTTGCCTACCCCTGCTTTAACAGATTAGAAAGCTGGGCCAAAACTAACAAAATGAACTTCGACAGGGAGAAATGTAAGGTACTGCACTTAGGCAGAAAAAATGAAATGCATATACTGTAGAATGGGGGATACCTGGCTTGACAACAGTACTTGTGAAAGGAGTCTTAGGGGCAAAACAGACAGGCAAAACAGACAGGCAAAATAAGCAGGTTTCAGGCCTGCTTCAAGGCGGAGCATTTAAATGATGCACGTGTTGAAGCTGGCTGGAAAGTGCCCTCTAGTTGTCATGGTAAGAAAAGCCGCTTCAAAAAGCTTTTTCCCACTTCCTGGAAAGTGAGCACCTTTGCATGTGTGTATAAATGCATACACCTGTAGGGCTCTAAAGGGGTACTGTTTCCAAACCCTAACCCTAATTGTGCATGTAAATGCCCCATCACAGGAGCACATTTAAAAGGAACAGAGCTGCTGTTCACAAGGGGTAGGGGTGGCAATGACCAAAAGAGAAACCATGAAACCTCTCGTGGAGATGAATATAACATACACAAAACAGACAGTCAAAGATGGAGCATAGGGTGAAGGGGAGTGAAGGGAGGCGTGATTGTACCTTGCTGGCATCTGCATGGGCACACCTCTGCTCTGATGCCTGATCCTGGTGAAGCGCTGCCAAGCAATGGGATGGCAGTCGCCTGCAGTTCACTCCTCCGAAGGTGCGCAGGGAAGGTGGTAGGGACAGTAAAAAAGAAAAAGAAAAAAAGTGCCCAGTGGTGTAGCTTGAAGCCATGTCATGAAATGAGCACTCCAGCCACCTTGGAAGCCAGTGGTGTGGTTGGTGAGGTTTCAATGTGGCTTCAGAAAAGGCAGCTTCAAGCCACTTTTTCCTGCCCATCTGTTTCACCTCTAAGGACCTTATCAAACGCTGGCCACGAAGCGAAGAATAAGTGAAAAATACCCGAAGTAGGAATAAATTCAGTTCTATAGCGAAACGAACGGAATATCGCCCGTTTGGCCATTGCGCAATTAATACGAAGGCTCCCTTCTCTCCCGTCACAAAAAGCCGGCGTCGCAGAATGTGGATGGCAAGGGTGGGAGGAAGGAGTCGGCAGGAAAGGCAGCCAAGGGGACCGAGGAGGAGGAGGAGGGCTGGAGGACTGGAGAAGGGAAGGCAGCCCACAGTGGCGTGTCAGTGGGGAAAAATGCGAGAGAGATCGCCTCCCTCTTCCCTCTTCCTCTCCTTCTTTTCTCCAATCCGGTTTGCCTTTTGCCAAGGCAATCCCTTCTCCTCGCTGGGATTTTCTCCCCGCCTACCATTGCGCAATGAATGCGAAGGCTCCCTTGTACTTCCCCGACAAACCGAATGTCAAAATCTCTCTATTCCTTACGGATTAGCTCCGTGTTCTGCCGAGTTCAGGGGCAGCGTCGTGTATAAACACAGGGAAACAATACGGATTAGCTCCGTGTTCTGGGGCAGCGTCGTGTATAAACACGGGGAAATAATATGTATTAGCTGTGGATGCCCTTTGGATTAGCTCTGCTTCAGACCCCATGTGATAAGGTCCTTAGTAGACCACAAGCTGAAAATGAGCCAACAGTGGGATGCAGCAGCTAAAAAAGCCAACGGGTGTCAAAGCTGCATCAATAGAAGTATAGTGTCTAGATCAAGGGAAGTAATAGTACCACTCTATTCTGCTTTGGTGAGGCCTTACCTTGAATACTGTGTCCAGTTCTGGGCACAATTCAAAAAAGATGTTGGCAAGTTGGAGCATGTCCAGAGGAGGGTGACCAAAATGGTGAAGAGTCTGGAAACCATGCCCTACGAAAAGACTTAGGGAGTTGGGTGTTTAGCTTGGAGAAGAGATGATATGATAGCTCTGTTTAAGTATTTGAAGGGATGTCATATGGGGGATAGTACAAGCTTTTCTGCTGCTCCAGAGAGTAGGACATGGAGCAACAGATTCAAACTACAGGAAAAGAGATTCCAGCTCAACATTAGGAAGACCTTCCTGACAGTAAGAACTCTTCAATAGTGGAACACACTACCTTGGAGTGTGGTGGAGTCTCCTTTGGAGGTTTTTAAACAGAGGCTGGATGGTCATTTGTTGGTAGTGCCTTGATTGTGTGTTCCTTCATGGCAGGGGGTTGGACTGGATTCTAAGTCATTCCCCTGACCCCAACCCCAACCTCCAGCCCTGACCTTGCCCTGAATTTTGCAATACCTTACCTGAACTTGCCTTGAGGTTTTGAAAGCTTGCAATTTTTTCTGCATTTTTAGTTGGGCTGTTTAATTATCTCCACAATGCAGTTGGGAATTTGGCTTATGGCCAACTCAGTTTGCCTTGCATTTTGTATGTTTCAGAAATGGATATGCTGGAACAACTTCCATGTGCACATCATATACTTGTTCCGCAATATGTAGTAGTATGGTAGATCTTTAACCTTTTGATCTGATTATAAGAAACTATTGCCATATTCCATGTACTAATCACAAACTCACTTTTCTGAGTTCAGATCCAAAACAAAACCACCCACACAAAATTGGGGGTGAGGGTATTGTAGCAACTTTGTGGGAACCTGTGCTGGCAGAAAGATTGATGGTTTGCATGCAACTGCAGTTCTTCAAGTGGTCATCTGGGCAGTTGATGTACTTTCCAACATTTCAAAGATGACATCTGTAACATGTGCAGCCAAACATTAGAGTATGGTCAAGATGGCAAAAAAATTTAATGAGGAAGAACACATAAACTGAGAAAAACTGCAGCAGTTTGCTTTTACCTGAGGGCCTTTGCAGATTGCCAGAAATAGTGTAAATTGAGTCCACTTTAAATTGAGGCACTGCCCTGGCTCAGTGCTAGGGAATTATGGGAACTGTAATTTATTGTGGCACCAGAGCTCTCTGACAGAGAAGGCTCAATGTCTTAGAAAAAAATACAATTCCCATGATTCCCTAGCACTGAGCCAGGGCAGTGCCTCAATTTAAAGTGGACTCAATTTGCACTATTTCTGGCAGTCTGCAAAGGCCCTGAGTCTACTGAGAAGGACAAGATTCCACCCCTTCATCTCCTCCCACTGAATTAATTGACTACAAACTATTTTTGTACTTTAAACACAATCTTCATTAATTGAAATAAGCAGGGAATGAAGGTTGAAAGTGGGAGGACGAGAAACTAGGACATTTTAAAAGCAGCTGAAAATGTGGGATGACCGATTAATTTGAGACTGTCCCTGCCAGATCAGGACACTTAGAGGGTATGAGTTTACATATATGGCATCTGCTGCACACAAAGCTCCATTTGGGATACTTCTATCCATCTGCATGCGTGGCAGTTTCCACTCTTCTGTGCATTTCAAACCTCTGAGCAACTCATCAATAATAAAACGGAAAGTAAAGTGGAATACTGGCATGATAGCAGCTGCAGTGAAGTAAAAATGTTGCAAATACTACAGTTAAAGGCAAGAAGCCTGTTTTCTTTTTCTTTGCAGTCTCCTGGAGGTCCCACCTATGTATAGGCTAGCAAACTTACCAGAGACGGGGAAACTTAACAGTCCACAGAAAAGAGCACAGCCCTTCCAAAAGCAGCATGAAACACCTCTTGAACTACAATACTCTCAGTCAGAGCCTTTCAGTTTCAATTTGGTTTTAGCTCAACACCCTGCTTAACTAATACTAAACCAGCGTTCCATTAATTCAGATGCACCAGGGTACTTGCATGTAATGAAAATGGAGAGCACATTGCCAAATGCAGGACATGGGGCAGGGAGGGGGAATGTAGAATTCTGCTGCTAGTTCTTGGGTGGTTAATGAACTTCAGTATCAACATCTATTGCAACCCATAAGCCAAAGGCAAAGATGGGCAACCTGTAGCTCTAGATTATGTTGGCATTACAGTTCCCATCATCACTGTGCATTTGTCATGCTGGCTGGCACTGCTGGCAGTTAGGATAGGCGTTGGAATTCCATCATTTGGAGATCTACAGTTTTCCTGTTCACTCATAAGAACAAAAGGTTAACATCATATGGAAAGCCATGCTGGATCAGACCAGTCCTATCATGCTGTTCCCACAGAAGCCACAAAGAAGACATGTCCTCATGTTTTCCAGCAACATAAGGTAATATGTGGTCATCAAGATTATGAACCACTGATAATCTAATTCTCAGTGAATATGCCTTTTTCAAAATTTCAGTTCTGAGGCCATGTATATCTCTGTTTTGTAGTAACAAATTCCACTTGGCTATGCACTGGTGTGATATACTTTTATGTTTATTTCCCCCTAATAACAATTAGACAAAAATCAAGATATTAAAAACCTCTGACTTGCTGTAGCTTAACCACAATTAGAGCAAACCACAGCTCCCCAAGTCTGAACTTCAGTCTTCTGGTTATATCTAAACAAAATTAATATCTCCTCCTTAGGGACACAATGGGAAGTAAATGAGTATGTGAGAGCTGGAGGCTCATTCTTCTAAAATCAAGTCCCACTTCTTTTACTCACGTCGCTGGGAGTAACCTTTGAGACTTAGGGACTAAACCAGGGGTCAGCAACCTACGGCCCAGGGACCGCAACCAGTCTGCCGACCCCTGCCAACTGGCCCCTGCCGCCGCCGCCCGCCGCCGTGCACTCCCACTGCCCCGCCGCTGCGTGCATCGCGGCTGCCATTTTTTTGCCAAAATGGCAGCCGCGACTCGTTTGCGCATGCGGTTTGGCAAACAAAATGGTGGCCGCGACGTGCACGGCAGCGCAGCGGTGCTGGCGCGCATGGGGGGCTGCACCATTTTCCCCCCACACCCGGCCCGGCGGAAGACCTGGGGACCAGCGACCGGCCCCAGGTATGTGAAGGTTATCGACCCCTGGGCTAAACAGATGGTGGGAAAGGGGCAGCTTGCTGTGGCCCCTTTCCTTGTCAGAATGGGGCAGTGGCAACACTACACTATAGCCCCAATCCGCCTTGAACCTGACAAAATAGGAGCAGAAAAGATCCACTCCTATTTGGGCTGGGAAAGAGGCGCCTTTCCCAGCCCTGCTGCAGCCCCAGGATAGCTTCAAGATGCTCTGGCAACGTGAAGCGTGTATACACTGTGGTGCTGGAGCATCTTGAAGCTGCCTACATCTGGGCAGCCACCCAGCTTCCAAGCAGCTTCCGGACATCTTCAGAGCATGCGGTGTACAAACACCATGCTCCCAAGATTTCTGGAAGCGAACTTTAAAGGGCTGTCTGTTTCGGCCCTAAGTCTCAAAGGTGCTACAAGATCCCTGTGGATACAGAAGCCAAAATGACTAAACTGAGGCTGTTTTACTTTGGTCATATCATGAGAAGGCATGGCTCACTAGAAAAGACATTAATGCTACATAAGGTAGAGGGGGAGCAGGAAAAGAGGACGACCACATTACAGATGGATAGATTCAATTATGGAAGCCATGGCCATGAGTGCAAGAACTAGTTAGGGCTATTAAGGGTAGGCTATCTTGGAGATATCTCATTCATAGGGTCACAATAAGTCAAGGCTGATTTGGAGGCAGTTAACAACATAGCTTTTTTTAAAGGATCAAAAATTAGCTTCTCACCCATATAATTCACCAAAAAATGACTTTCAGACAGCTTTTAGGGTGATCTATTCACTCGGCTTCAATTTCCTTCTAGAAAGTTGATGCAACTTTAATCAAGCAGTCTTCAGTAAAATATGCTTTCCTTCTCTGAATTATACTGCAACTCTCCATCTTATTGAGAAACTGTACTATATTTAGTTTTGCACAATGATTAGTGCAATGTAAATTCCAAAAGAGAACAAGACTCAACTGAGTTCTGAAAATATAACATATTTTACCTTCATATAATCAAATGAGGGCAGAACAATCTAATTCAAGATAATGTCATGCATATCAACTGACAATTCCATTTCTGCCAACAACAAAAAAACACATGGAAAACCTACAAACTTACACTTACACTTCACTTTGGATAAAAACAATAGATTAATATATTAGCTCTCCCAGATCTACAACCCAGCATCTGCTTGATAGTTGCCATTAGAAAATTAATAAAATTGGAGAATGCAGTAAAAACAAGCCATTATAGTTATTATTTTTTATTAGAAAAACAAAAAAAATTACATTTCCATTTCTCAATATTTTCAAACAAGGCCTTATGGTTTCCATTAAAGCTTCAAATTATATTTTCAGAAACTGTCTACATGATGTACACTTGTATAGAGCCTTGCAGATCACAGTGATCACTAACAGGTTAGTTAATTATAGCAGCTATATTGTGAATGATCCACACATGTTTCAGCTTAGTCTGCATGTAAAGTGCTCTCTCTTTCAGATAGAAAATTTATGTGCCCCCCCTTTAAAAAAAAAAAAAAAAAAGATCCATACATCCCTTCTAGACGGTTTAGAAGTTTTCCATTATTGTGATAAGCAAGAACTTCCATATTGGCAGATGGATAGACTTTTTTTTTTCTGGTCCCGTAAACTGAAGAGCAAGCATCACTTTTTGTATAACGTAGCTCCCAAACATTTCATTAACTCCCAGCACTAATCCCACTTTTAATTCATACTGTAGGGTGCATAAAGGCAGCAGAAATGTCAAAATCCACATGGTGATAAATTATTTTTTAAAGCAGAATATAAACTCATGGTATAATAAATAAATTATGGCTTAATTAGGATTTCATAAATAAACACAGGCTAAAATTAAAGCTTTGGGCTATTCTTAATGATCCAGAATGACTAACAGTTTCCAAATCTTGAGAAACTGCTGCATATTCCATTTTTTGGGGACAAGTACCTAGTAACATATACTAAACGTATATATTTCCACCCAAAGAAAATTAGGATCAGAAATACAGTACTGCATGAACCTCTTTTTCAGAGCAACATTTTTCACACATTAAGCTGACTACTGAGAACTTCAGACAATTTTGTATAGATTGTATTCTAGACTTGCACCAAAGATGACACCTTAAGGCAAAAGTGTCTTAAATGTAATTATCAGTGCATTTATTCTAAACACACTAAAAACCTCTATTTTCTGAAGTTATAAAACGTACCAACAAATGTTTTTTTCTTCTTTAAAAAACATAAATATTAACTGTGACTGCATTTTATCCCCTATCAGAAGACTGTCATATATGCAGAATTTTCAACATCAAGATCTGATGTTTCAAGAGAAATTGCACTTATTTAAATATATTTAAATATAGTATATAGGTTACCTACAGTACTGACACACACGAGAACCATGTTATTAATCATTGATACAGTTACATCAGTTTTAAAAGTCAGTTGTACAAAGTCAGAATAAATCTGTCTTAGATACAATCATTATGACTCACCATCTCTTCCCACTATTTACGTTTTCTACTGCAGCATGGATTTACAATGTACTTTGCTCCTATGGAAAGATAGTTCCTAAGACACCCAATTACTCAATGTTGCCAAAATATGCTCCTTTTAAAGTGAATGTACCCAATGCACAGCTACAAGAAATATACTGTTTTATGAAGCCTACTTCCATTTTTAAAAAAATGGAGTGTGAATGCCACTGACAGTTATGTAAAGGCTTAAAATCAGACAGGTCTCCAGCCTATGAAAGACAATAAGGCTGCTGATCCAGGCATACAGGATCACTACAAACAAAAAGGTAGTCAAATCAGTGGCTTCAGCAAGATTTTTCTGTTGATAGAGATTAATGTTTTTCTCTACAATTAAAAAACAAAAAAAAAAGAACAGAAAGACTCGAAAGCAAGGGTGCAGCAAAAGCACTTAGAAGATATGATGTAATTAAGACATAATGCAAAAGATGGATTCTTGGGCATTACATGTCTTCATCTTGGTACTGCAAGTATTTTGCTGCAATAGTTTCTTCCAGATGAATTCCTGAGCTCCCCATCAATGCAAAGGCTGGATACATTTTACCAGAGCAATCCACCTGACGCTCATAAAGACACTTCATCCGTTCTGCATCATAGAATCCAACTTTGCCTTTGTCACAGTCAAGGCAGATTCCAATGCTTGATGGCATGGGAAGAATTCTATTCACAGAATCTTTAGGAGCAAGTGGAGCAGGAGAAGCCTTTGGAATAAAAAATTTCTTCATACCTAAGGTTACCAGTGTAAAAGGCTGCAAGGACTCAACAAAGATGTCTTCACTTCCACTGTCATGACCACTGTCTTGTTCATATCTAAAAGGAAAACATATAATTTTATATGCCCTACAAGTACTGTCACATTACCTAAGATTTAAACTATATCTTTTACAGTACAGCACATTAACATTCGGACAATAATGCCCTGGCCCTTACAACCCTGTATATCTAGCTAGAACATCTGGTATGCAGCTGCACAGTGTGTGAGAGGAAGAGAGACACATCTATTTCACAGTGCCTAATATTCAAAGGAAAACATACCCATCAGAGCATAAAAACTGGAGAGATTTAGGCTGGTTTAATGAATATTGGCAGAGAAGAGGTTTATTCTTTTTAGCTACTTAAACAAGGGAACAATGGGAAACAGGCTCAGGCCAAGAATTTTGGCCATGCTGTGTTTACTTATGCATGAATTTTATGAAGTTTTGTATCGTTACAAATCTGTAGCAGTCTGCCTTGCAAGTAGTCATTCATTTGAAAGGTGAGGCATAAAAATACTGTAACAAAGAAAGAAAAGGTTGTTCCCTCCTGGCTCATGCCAGTATGGTTTGCAAACAGTGAGAAGAGAGCCAGTTTGTGCCATTGGTCCAAAACACATTGCAGAAATAATCCATTTTCAGACCACTTTAACTGCCTTGACTCAATGCTATGGAATCCTGGGATCTGTAGTTTTGTGAGACATTTAGCCCTCTGTCAGAGAGCTCTGATGCCACAATAAACTATAATTCCCAGGATTCCCTAGCACTGAGCCAGGGCAGTTGAAGCAGTCTCAACATGGATTATTTCTGCAGTGTGTTTTGAACTTTGGAGGCATGTCATCTGTTTTAAAAGATACCACACCAATTCAACGATTTATACTGATCTGTACTGTCAGAGGTCAAGAATCAACACTCAAGTATGGGGTTTAAAGGTATATAGAGTAATCCTCCTTCTCATTTACTGTATCTTCTGCTGGGGAAAAGGATAAAAAATATTTAGATAATTGAAATACAAATGTAAATTGCAAAATCGATTACATGGTTAAAATCTTTCAAAGAAATTTGAGAAATGGTACTTTTCATACCACTGAGATATACCGTATTTTTCGCCCTATAACACGCACTTTTTCTTCCCCTAAATGTGCATGGGGACGTGAGTGCGCCCTATAGGGCGAAGGGCCGAGGCCGGGGGGAGAAGGAGCCCTCCTTCCCCCCGCGACCTCAGTCTTTGAATGGGATGGTGCTGGGATCGAAGCGATCCCGGCACCAGCCCATTGAAAGAATGAGGCCACGGGGAGAAGGAGGGCTCCTTCTCCCCACGGCCTCAGTCTTGGAATCGGCTGGTGCCGGGATCGAAGCGATCCCGGCGCCAGCCCATTGAAAGACTGAGGCCACGGGGAGAAGGAGCCCTCTTTCCCCCCGCGACCTCAGTCTTGGAATGGGCTGGCGCCGGGATCGAAGCGATCCCGGCGCCAGCCCATTGAAAGACTGAGGCCGCGGGGAGAAGGAGCCCTCTTTCCCCCCGCGACCTCAGTCTTGGAATGGGCTGGCGCCGGGATCGAAGCGATCCCGGCGCCAGCCCATTGAAAGACTGAGGCCGCGGGGAGAAGGAGCCCTCTTTCCCCCCGCGACCTCAGTCTTGGAATGGGCTGGCGCCGGGATCGAAGCGATCCCGGCGCCAGCCCATTGAAAGACTGAGGCCGCGGGGAGAAGGAGCCCTCTTTCCCCCCGCGACCTCAGTCTTGGAATAGGCTGGCGCCGGGATCGAAGCGATCCCGGCGCCAGCCCATTGAAAGACTGAGGCCGCGGGGAGAAGGAGCCCTCTTTCCCCCCGCGACCTCAGTCTTGGAATGGGCTGGCGCCGGGATCGAAGCGATCCCGGCGCCAGCCCATTGAAAGACTGAGGCCGCGGGGAGAAGGAGCCCTCTTTCCCCCCGCGACCTCAGTCTTGGAATGGGCTGGCGCCGGGATCGAAGCGATCCCGGCGCCAGCCCATTGAAAGACTGAGGCCGCGGGGAGAAGGAGCCCTCTTTCCCCCCGCGACCTCAGTCTTGGAATGGGCTGGCGCCGGGATCGAAGCGATCCCGGCGCCAGCCCATTGAAAGACTGAGGCCGCGGGGAGAAGGAGCCCTCCTTCCCCCGCGACCTCAGTCTTGGAATGGGCTGGCGCCGGGATCGCTTCGATCCCGGCGCCAGCCCATTGAAAGACTGAGGCCGCGGGGAGAAGGAGCCCTCTTTCCCCCCGCGACCTCAGTCTTGGAATGGGCTGGCGCCGGGATCGAAGCGATCCCGGCGCCAGCCCATTGAAAGACTGAGGCCGCGGGGAGAAGGAGCCCTCCTTCCCCCGCGACCTCAGTCTTGGAATGGGCTGGCGCCGGGATCGAAGCGATCCCGGCGCCAGCCCATTGAAAGACTGAGGCCGCGGGGAGAAGGAGCCCTCCTTCCCCCGCGACCTCAGTCTTGGAATGGGCTGGTGCCGCTCCTTCTCCCCGCGGCCTCAGTCTTTCAATGGGCTGGTGCCGGGATCGCTTCGATCCCGGCACCAGCCCATTCCAAGACTGAGGTCGCGGGGGGAAAGAGGGCTCCTTCTCCCCGCGGCCTCAGTCTTCCAATGGGCTGGCGCCGGGATCGCTTCGATCCCGGCACCAGCCCATTCCAAGACTGAGGTGGCGGGGGAAGGAGGGCTCCTTCTCCCCGCGGCCTCAGTCTTTCAATGGGCTGGCGCCGGGATCGCTTCGATCCCGGCGCCAGCCCATTCCAAGACTGAGGTGGCGGGGGAAGGAGGGCTCCTTCTCCCCGCGGCCTCAGTCTTTCAATGGGCTGGCGCCGGGATCGCTTCGATCCCGGCACCAGCCCATTCCAAGACTGAGGTCGCGGGGGGAAAGAGGGCTCCTTCTCCCCGCGGCCTCAGTCTTTCAATGGGCTGGTGCCGGGATCGCTTCGATCCCGGCACCAGCCCATTCCAAGACTGAGGACGCGGGGGAAGGAGGGCTCCTTCTCCCCGCAGCCTCAGTCTTTCAATGGGCTGGTGCCGGGATCGCTTCGATCCCGGCACCAGCCCATTCCAAGACTGAGGACGCGGGGGAAGGAGGGCTCCTTCTCCCCGCGGCCTCAGTCTTTCAATGGGCTGGCGCTGGGATCGCTTCGATCCCAGCGCCAGCCGATTCAAAGACTGAGGCCGCGGGGAGAAGGAGCCCTCCTTCTCCCGGCGGCCTCAGTCTTTCAATGGGCTGGCGCTGGGATCGCTTCGATCCCAGCACCAGCCCATTCAAAGACTGAGGTCGCGGGGGGAAGGAGCCCTCCTTCCCCCCGCGACCTCAGTTCAATGGGCTGGTGCTGGGATCGGAGAAGTTCTCCGATCCCAGCACCAGCCCATTGAACAACTGGCCTCCGGCTAAAGGGAGGAATCCTTTTTTCTTGGATTTTCTTCCTTTAAAATTGGGTGCGCCTAATATGCCGGAGCGCCTTATATGGCGAAAAATACGGTAATATCCTGTAACAAATGCCATTATGAAAGTTTCAGAATTTTGCTGTTGAAGTTGTGCAATTGAACTTATAGAATTCAGAATATATAAACTGCTAGGGGAAAAGATCATGAGAGTACAATAAACTTCTGTCAGCAATGAACAAATGCAAACAAATTGGATTCAAACTTTTTTGAAACTGTACAATCATGCTCATCTGAAAAGAATATTTTCATGGCAATATTAACTAGCACAATTTCAAATGAAGCCAAAAGATCTTTGGCATCAACAAAGCTTTCTTTAAAGTGGATGTGTGGCATGGTTTATAAAAATGAGAGGCAACTGCTTTCTTTAGGTGCCTTCTTTATTTGATATTTGCATATCAATCTATATCTGGACTGTTTGAGGCATGCAAAGAAACCACTATAAATTTAGATTTAGAACTCATTGGAAATTATAGGTTGAACAAGAGAAATTTTTTACTTTCTTCTAACTACTTCCTACCTCATATCTTCTAATCACCTGCCACTGTGTACTGGGCATTCTACATATTATTAGCTAATTTATCTTTGGCTCCTAGATCATCTAGGGCAGGGTGTGTGGTACTCTGACTTCAAACATCTTACAGCCCAACTCTGTTAAACTTCAGAAACTGAAGCAGGCCAAATGAGCAAGATCCTATTTCTGCCATGGAGAGAACACAGTTGTGCCTCTATACTACAGCTCCTACAAGTGGACCACCAGCTGGTATTATTTGAAAACATAACTTACGAGACCTAAGAGGACAGATCGGCAAACTGCACTCTACATATGCTATGATAAAATTTAACATTCTTCTTTCCCATCATTCCAGGATATAGATAAACTGTATGTGATAAATTGTCAGTGATATTTGGACATTCAAAAATATGTCTGGGTCCTTAAGAGTGGGGAGAGGGAAGGAGAGAGACAAAGATATATTGGTGTTTTTAAAGTGCAAATTTGGGTAGAGGTTAATGTATTCTATGCATAAGTTACATACACACATTATAGATCCTATGACACTGATTTTATTGTATGAACGTGCTCAAATAATTCTTGTTTCAGGAGACCAATGTTTCCAGTCCACATTGCTGAGGTAGTGAATGTAGTGAATGGATGAAGAGGATGGAGGTAAGATATAGAGGAGACCTGGTGGGTGATGATGTTTGTTGAGTTGTATGTGTGACACAGAGAGAGAGGAAGAGAGAGAAAGGAAGAGAGAACCTACATCCACAGGCAGTTTTGCACCAAAGCAGACTTACTTTCATTTTCAAAGAATCAAGGAAAGAATTGAGGAAAACACAACAGCTCAGGAGGATGAAGGGGAAATGTTTTCAGGGAATACTCTGAAAGTTGTATATATCCTTGATTGTACATATGCTTGATTTATTGTACATATCCTTCATGTGTCATTATGTGCATATCAGAAACTGTGGTTTAAAATAACATCTGTCTTATTGATCCAACCAAGTAACCACACTGGCTTTTATTTATTTTCTTTTAAACCACAATTCCTCATTCTCATCAATGAAAAATTAGGAATCTAATACAATAAAACTGGATTCTGGTTATTCCTCCTTTATGTGGGAGAAGGCAATGATGGGGAGAGTGCATGAGGCATGCACTTCCTGTGGGTTGTATCCTGTTTATGCATGCGATTTCTGAAAAATGGATTAGCATTTATGATCATGTTCTGGTCCTCGCAAAGAGCTCTTTCTATCAACTGAGAAAATGTTTATAAGAGACATCACCTGGGATGATGAAAATACAGTAGTATGGTGAAATGAACAAAATAATGTACTAACTTCAATCCTTTATTTTGGCCAACCCATGCTCAGCTATTATTTACCAAGGTGCATTCTATAGTATGTAAATAAAAACTGAACTTCTATGACTGTATGAAGGGACATATGAAGATATTTTTCAGAAAACAAAAACCACACATTTTATATTACAATTTGTACCAGGATTATCAATCTACTTTGCTAAAGAAAGGAAGTGCAAATAGGAAGGCTTAAAGGCACATAGCTACTCATGCTGAGAGGACTAACCACTGCATCTTTGCTTATATTAAGTCAAAGAATATGAGATGACCTACTAAGAAAATGTATGTCTCAGTAACAACTGCACTTCATTAGAACAAACTAAATATATATATATATATTCTAAACTATATTAATGTTTAAAAATTGACCACCTTTTCTCCATTCTTCCCCCCTCCACCTCCTTCTGGCCCTTCTCTTCTTGATGACAGATTAAGATGTCCCGTAACTGTAATCTTAAGGGGAAAAAAGATGGCATCTGTCAGTACTATTAATGTAGGAGAACAAGGATTATGTAACTAAAGTAACTAATTGCTTCAGAATAAGTTCAGGCAGCCAGAATTAGCAAAGTATATGTCATAATACCACTATGGCAGCCACAATATAGAAACAGTCATCCAATGAGGGAAGGTTAGTTAGCACCTCCAAATGCTTCAGGGGGGAAAAAGGACTGGTATTAACTTGAGGGGGAAGCAGACGGCGCAAAGCACCGTTTTGGGGGCAAGGAAGGGGAGGGGCAGCCGCACGGTGGGTACCCCAACCTCTTCCCAAAGGCATCGTCGGAGCGCCGGCCCCTCCGCACAGCCGGGGCTCCGAAGATGCCTTCCCGCCGCAGCGGCCGCACACGCTGCAGTGGAAGAGTCGCCGAAGGTGCGGCGCCAGCCTTTTGAGGCGCAACTTCAGCGACTTGTGGAAGGCTCCTTCCGGGGGCAGCAAAGCTGCGCCGCGGGGCCAAGGTGTGGGGATACCTCAGCCACGCAGTGCAGCTTCCCGGGGCGCCCCATGGCCGCCCGTCTGCTTCCCCCCTTGGTCAAGTAGTCATGAATGATTGCCATCTTTGGGCCTACATTTTAAAAAATTATCAATTTAAGCTATGGCTGCATGTTTTTGAAAAAAACAAGTCTTCTCAAATGATGTAGTGTCAGCTGCAGAAGATGCTTAGTAACGGCCAGAAAAACAGGTAGGTCCAAAACACACTGCAGAAATAACCCAGTTTGAAACCAGTTTAACTGCCCTGGCTTAATGCTAGGAAATCCTGGGAATTGTAGTTTATTGTAGCACTAGCACTCTCTGACAGAGAAGGCTAAATGTCTCACGAAATTACAGTTCCTAGAATTCCCTAGCACTGAGCCAGGGCAGTTAAAGCACTCTCAAGCTGGCTTATTTCTGCAGTATGTTTTGGACTGTAATGACCTATAACTCCTGCAATGACCTTTTGCACCAGTGTGCTTTTGTACAATCATGTCAAGTAAAATAGTAAGCAGCTACCTTTCTTTTCAAGCCCAGAGGCATCTGGAGAGTAGTTCTCTCACAGTTTGAGGATAGAGCACTACTAGTACCAACTCTGCTCACTTTTTTCATATAGACTGTGCAGATGTACCTCAGAGTGATCAATACTCAGAAGAGAAAATTATTTGAAATAAGCCAGGACAGTCAGCTTAAAATAAAAGGGAATAAAGCAAGGCAGTACATGTTGTGTGAAAAGTACTGTTTCAAAGTGATCATTTTTTTAAAAAAAATCCCTTTAACACAATATAAATTTAAGACTTGTTTGTTTTCTGTCTCCCTCTATTTGGTGATAAATTGATAAAAGGAATAGGATGAAGAAGCTAATATAAGATTGTTAAATAGAAACTTTTACTTTTACTGTTCTGCTGCATGTAAATAAGCTGAGAAGGGAATAGCTTAGAGTTATAAATAGGCACGTGTGGGCACATTTTTTTATATATAGATGGGATAAAATGTAGGGTATTTATAAACACTAACCTCACAGTATCTTAGCGTCGGAGATGGATTTATAAGATATATAGGAAAAGCAACTGAGTCAAACTCAGGAAGTTTCTTTTTTTTCGTGTTTGTGTTTACTTCGCTTTTTTAGTATCTCTCTTTAGTTTTTGAATAATGTGTTGTTGATTATTATGTGTTGTATAATGTGTTGTATGTTGAGTTCGTCTTGTTTTGTAAATGTTTTGTTTTATGGATATTTAAATAAAATTTAAAAAAATCCCTTTAATAAAAAAAAAATCACTCTCTTCTGGTGAACTGAGGTATGAGTTCCAACAGAAATGGAGCCCAAACAGGATCACTAATATGCAAGGACAAAACTCGGTAGAACCCCAAGTTTTGTGTAAGTATGGAAGACTGAAGAGAGTGTGAGTGGTATGATTTATTTAAGCGCCTCATAGCTCCTAATACACCAGAAAATGGCAGAACTGGCTGACAAGAATAAAAAAACATGAGCATTTCCTGGTAAGATGGGAGATCAGACTGCAATGTTTTGTTGCAGGTCCTCACATGTGAGGTCTGTGTTTGGAATCACTGACCAACTCCCCATTTACACAAGTCTCTGTAGTAACTCTCTTTTCTGGTACTAACTAACTACAGTTTATGAAACAAAGCAAGGCACTTTTATGAAAGCCAAAATCCTTAAGAAACCATTGCAGTGTAAGGTAGGCAAAATAACAAATGGAATTCATATTGCCTTCCAGTTCAAACCTATCTATGTGAAGGGACAAGAAACTCCCACATGGTGAGATTCTTTTCCATGGCTGATAAAGCTTGTTTTGGGGTAGCTTCTTTTGAGATATACCTTTCATATGTCAAGCTTCAAATATACCATAAGTGCAGATTTTCTACAGACTCTGGCTCCATGACAATACCAATTTTCAGTTTTCTAGGTGATTTGGAAATATTTTATATCTTTTAGGATATCTTTTTTTTTATCCGAACTAAGAAATGAAACAATTTTCATATGTCTTATAACATTTTGAACTCCCTCTCTCTGTAAAATATATGATGTTTCTAGCTTGTTAAGTACCTTAACAATTTTGTTAAATCTGCACACAATTCTGTCAGTTCCAAGCATTAGACATACACAATACAGACATGCCAAGAGGCACAGAGCTGTTTTGGCATGCATAAGTCCCTGGGTTTGCCCAGAGGTTTGTTTTATTTTAATTTTCCTTTGAATGGCAGTCTTGCTTCACACCTAAATGCCATGGTAAATTGTTTTTGAAACTCTCCATTTGAGAAATGATATGGAAAGCTAATGACTGATATACAGAGATCCAAAATTCCCTTGAGCAAACAGAATTACCATATATACTCAACTATTGAGTTAACCTCATGTATAAGTCAAGGGCAAGTTTGGGGGGCCAAAATATGGATTTTGATATGACCTGTGGATAAGTCGAGGGTAAAATTTAGGAGCATATAGCAAAGAATCTAAAGGATGAAGCAAAGCAAAACAATGTCAAATAACTTACAAAATTCCAGCAGACATAACTCTTTGTGCTCAGGCTGGATGGATGGGAGAGTAGAGGGTGGGGTTGGTGTTTCCTGGACAGATTATATTGGGCCTTTGCAGACTGCCAGAAATAGTGCAAATTGAGTCCACTTTAAGGGTTAGGGTTAGTGCTAGGGAATCATGGGAATTGTTTTTTTTTCCTGAGATATTGAGCCTTCTATGTCAGAGAGCTCTGGTGCCACAATAAAATACAGTTCCCATGATTCCCTAACCCTAACCCTTAAGTGGCCTCAATTTGCACTATTTCTAGCAGTCTGCAAAGGCCCATTGTTGCCTTTCACCAGGGGGTAGTTTCTTCTTTTAAATAAGAGTTAAGATACAGTATTTACACTGACCCATGGATAAGGTTTTTTGACCAAAATTTCTAGACTTATACATGAGTATATACAGTACCTGCTCAGTTCATTACATGCAAGTGAATAGCTAGAAATACTGACTGCTTCCATCACAATACCTGATTAATATAAGTGGAGCAAACTAGCTGTTATTTTGACCAGGAATGTTTTTAATTTATTTGGAAATTGTGTGTGTGTGTGTGTGTGTGTGTGTGTGTGTTTGTATGAGAAACCATGCAACCAAGAAAATGTTACTTACCTTGGGCTAGTGAGATCACGAGAATTATGGAACCATTCTTGGATCTTAACACCAGATGCAACTCCTACTTTCACAAGATATGAATAAGGCTCCACATGGAAAGCCCAGAAATGCTTTCCTTTCACAATACCAGTGTCTCCTATAATGTAGTCTAAGGTTGTATAGCAGCCTGCTTGGATACGTTCAGCTCCCAAAAGTAGAGGAAATCCAGCCCTGCTTTCCACAGCATTTCTCCTTGCATTCAGTATGAGACGTTCACTATTGTAACCACACTTGTCATCAAAAAGAAAACTAAAAACTGAAAAATAAATATGGATTTTAGGTCCATATGTTCTAATCAATTATAATGTTCCAAAAATATTATATAAAATGTCTAGGAGACTCCAGATATAGATAGACATTGCCTTTTATTTTTAACAGCAAACAGGTCAAGGATTCTCAAGATACAAATTACTGTAATACACTGTCACCATAAGTATTATGATGCATAACAGACAAGAAAGAACAAGGAATTAACTACTAGACTCTGTGTTTCAGTTTTACAAATACAGTTTTTAGCTCTAAAAATATCCTAAAAAGCAAGGATGCCTTGTGCATCATAACTAATTATGTATTTTTTTTTCAAATCAGACAATAAAGACATGACTAATGTTTGTCCCACATTTATGTAACATGTCCCTTTAAAAATGTATCATATTCTTAGCATGAGGTACATTCCATGATACCTGCTTGGACTACCTTTGGGGATTAAGCGGTTGATACTTACTGAGAATGATCGTTCTTGTGAGACTGAAGGAACAGTTCACAACACTTGGGTTTATCCCTCATGCCAACCTTGACAGGCAGGATCCTCAAAATTCCAAACCATTATTACCACTGCTTCCAACCTCTCTCTCTTCAGTTTTGTTTCATAGCTTTGTCAATCGTTCAGGACAACATTTCTACTACTATATAATTTGAGCCCTACTTTCTTAAAACTATCACTACTGTCACTGCTAACATTGACACTACTATTATTTACTTTGAAAATTAAAACTTGCAGAAATTGAAATTTTCCTATTTATTCAACACTATCATACCTAACATTTATAATTATTTATCTCTCCCTGGTTGAAGGTAGACTGTTCTTACGAGAATGATCATTCTCGGTAATTATCAACCACTCATTCTCCATGAAAATTAAGGAACAGTCCACAACACTTGGGATATATCCAAGCCACCAACAACAGGAAGGGCTCATCTAGAATTATCGTTAACCACAGCCTGAAGTACTGTCCTACCAAAGGGCTGCCTGACTAACTCTAAATTTAATGCCCTCAATTGAAGGTCAATCAGAGGAGGAAAAGAGGCAAACACTTACTCTGCAAGGCTCCTTCACTGCTCAGCATTCTCCTGAGAAGGCCAGATGGAGGAGGAGGAGGAAGAGGAAGAGGATGGGCAAATGCTTGCCCCCTCAAGGCTCTTCAGTTGCCTGGCTTTCTGCCAAGGAGAAGGTCAGGCAGCAATGGAGGAGGATAGGTAAATGCTTGCTCTGCAAAGCTCCTCCACCACCCTGCCCTGTCCTGAGGATAAGGCCAAGCAGGAGCAGTGGAGGAGGATGGGCGAACACCCACTCTGCAAGGCTCCACCGCTGCTTAGCTTTCTCCTGAGGAGGATAGATGGAGGAGGAAGAGGAAGACAAGCAAATGCTCCCCTGCAAGGCTCCTCCTTTGTCCAGCTTTCTCCTAAGAAGGCTGGGTAACAGAGGAGGAAGAGGGACAAATGCTCACCCTCAAGGCTCCTCTGTCACTCAGCCTTCTCTCAAGGGGAAGTCCAGGTGGCGGCGGAGGACAGGAAAGGCTCCCCTGTTGCTCAGCTTTCTTCTGAGGAGAGGGCTGGGTAGAGGAGGAGGAGGACATAATTAATTTAATTATAATTATAATTAATATTAATTATAATTATAATTAATAATAATAATAATTAATTATTATTAATTAATTAATATTTAATTAAAACCTATCTGTGGCCTGAAGAAGTTTAGCCTATTTTAATTTTTGCCCCCACTTACTGCCAAGTTGTGCAGGTCTGGATTAATGGAAAGGGCAGCCAGCTCAGATACTCATCGTGTGGAAGTAATGGCCACTAAAAAGAGCACCTTAAATGTCAGAAACCATAAAGATGCCTCTCTCAAAGGCTTGAAAGGATTTCCCATCAAAATATTCAACACAAAACTTAAATCCCATGAGGGAAATCTATGCAGTGTTGGAGCAGAGCTTAAGGCTGCACCTCACAAGAACCCTTTGACTCAAGCATGCAATGACAGCAGAACACAAGATGCCACCAGTGCATCTTGATTTTCTGCACCTGGACTTCCATCTATTGAAATATATCTTTTTAATTTAAAATTCTTGCCAAATGCAAAACGGTCCATTATAGAAACTCCATAATGCTTTTGCAAAAAAGCAAATACTTCTGCATTCAACCTCCATTCTCCTAGCTTGACTGTGTTCCTAGTGAGAAAGTCTGCTGTCACATTCATCAAGCCCTGCAGACAGACTGCCATCAATGATGATGTTTTTCAGCCCAGTTCAATTTTTTTGTTGATTCTTTTACCAATTTCTGTGAATGTTAACCTCCCTGGTTGCACAGATAAGCCTTTAGAGTCACATATTGTGCTTTTTCAAAAGGTCTGAGAAATGCAGCATTACCAGCCTTACAACTTTCATTTCCAACAGACTTATATGCTGCACTATCTCCAATACTGGGCATAACAGTCTCAGCAATGGGCCCCTCAGCCATAGAAACTAGTGTCCATTGTTAACGTTACCTTTCTCTGTGGAACAAACATAATGCCCTTGCTGAGGACCTCCTCTTTCCTCCATCAGGCCAAATCCGTCAGTACCCTCTGGCGTACTGTCAACATAATGTGTCTTTTCCTTATTAGTATAAGTTGATATGGGTGAAGACAAGTCTTGGAGCAATCTGGTGCAAAAATCTTGCCCATAGAACCAATTGGATTGTTGATGTTAAAACATGTAGCCCCTTTATCAAATACATGAGATCTACCATTTTAAACTGTATCAACTCCATTATCATGTTTTGTATTTTTACATTACTCTCTTTGGAAAGATACACACAACATTGCACTATATTTATTAATGTCCCTAAATAAGTTATAACCTTTGTTGGACTTAGATGACTCTTTTCATATGTTGTTAAGAATCCATGCCCTTCTAAGCACTGAATGGCTCTCCTGGGTTTCAACACTGCCATTTCATGATCTCTTGCACTTCTTAAGATATTGTCCAAGTACGGAAAAAGACACACTTGATGTTACCGCAGATATGCTATTATTGGCACTAAAATCTTAGTGAAAATCCTTGGGGCTGAAGCTAGACCAAACGGAAGGACCCTAAAATGGAAGTGACATCCCCTGTATTCGAAACAGAGGAACTCCCTACAATCTGGAAACATTAGAAATGAAAATATGCTTTCCTCAAATCCACAGAAACCATTGTCCAAAATGGTGGCTAGACTCCACCTTAAACCACCCGTACTGGACAAACCCATTGAGAAATTCCATACTGATACTGATCTGTATCCCCCACCACATTTGCAAACAGTGAAGCATAGGAATATACCCCTTTGTATCTCTCATTTCTTGGAATTTCTTCTATTGCTGCCATGTCTAATAAATGAGCTCTCTCACCCAGGACAACTTGTCTTTTTTCTAAGTCCTTTGATATCAGTGATGGGAAAAACCTTTCCTCTGGTCTCCTCTGAAATCCTGTGTATCCTGTATTCTGTATCCTGTGGACACAACCTCAAGCACCAATTTGTCCGATGTTAAGCATTTCCAAAAATGACCCAAATGAAGGAGTTTCTCTCTTACTAGTTTCATTTGTGAGTCATTATTGAAGTTTACAAACTTTATTGAGTTGGGACACTCTCTTTCTGAATTGTTGCTGCCCCTGTTTTTTAAAGTGAAATCTGGACATATTCTATTAAGGTCTGAATGATCTATAATCTCTCTGTCTCTGAAAATACCCCCTTCCATGAAAAGAGACTCATTTCTATAAAAATTTCTAACTGATTTCTTGGTTGTGAAGTTGTTTGTTTTTTGTCCTTGCCTTCAATCAACATCTTACTTAATGCCTTCTCCACCAAGCTCAGTTTGTCTGAGAATGCTGTATTGACCAAATTCACTCTAGCTTTGTGATCTACATCTCAATGCTTCAACCACAAGGATCGCAGCAATTGACCTTGATGAACATGCCGTAGAATCATAACTGATATGTGCTATATACTGAAGCAACTTGTCTAACCTACACAACATTTTTTGCAATGAGCATGGTGATAACTCCTCAGAATCAAGAACATCCTGCACCCACAGCATTCCTGCCTTCACAAACACAGATGTTGCCACTGATGCCCTAACAGCCAAAGCTGAAGTTTCATGAACTTGCCTTGACACTCAATCTATCATCTTTTTTATCTAAATCCTTTAGAGCATTGCCCCCTTCACATGGAAGTGTCAAATTCAAGACCAGGGCCAAAACTGGAATATCAACCACAGGAACAGCTAACTGCTCCATCAAGTCTTCTTCAAACCAGTGTAACTTTTTTAAAACATATCAGGAATGGGCAGTTTTACATCCTGAGGTGGTTATTTGCTGCAATACTGCAGTTAATTTACCAGCATTTTCCTGATCTAAGGAAACCTCCTGTTCAGAATGTTTGGAAGGAATTAAATGTAAGTTAACAATACCAAAGTGCACTTTGTATTTTGTTTTGTTTTTGTCTACGTTTTCCCTGAACTTTTCCTGTTACATCTTCTTTGTTCCTCTACATTACCTATTTGATTTTTATCTGTAGAGTTTGCAACATAAAATACATTAGCTGCTCCATCACTAAAATAATGTATTTCATTAGAATTAATATGTTGAATCATTGAACCATTTTGCAGTAACATATCTGATTCTAAATTATGCTGCTTGCTAAATGAATTAATTCCTTCTTGAACCTCTGCTCTAATTAAAACACATAAAATTTCCAATGAAATTCCCTTAAATTTCCAATACTATTAAACTGTAACATATTTGACTGTATTGCCCCAAAGGTGATGACTGTCTTAATGAATTCTTGGTAGACACAGATGTTAATTTGCTGCCTTGGTGTTGCTAGCT
This sequence comes from Phrynosoma blainvillii, assembly GCA_026167975.1. Lineage (NCBI taxonomy): Eukaryota > Metazoa > Chordata > Lepidosauria > Squamata > Phrynosomatidae > Phrynosoma > Phrynosoma blainvillii. The sequence goes on from JANUYF010000002.1 coordinate 80,681,532, forward strand.
GTCTATGACCCACCCTAAGACCTGCTTCTCAGAAAGGCATGTTTATGAGCCACTGTCAGTCTCAGCAACCTGTTGGCCAGCTCTTGAATTTTATTGGACAGCTCCTTCCTTGGAGATTTTTTCTTGTGGGTTGAGTTTCCTGTTTCAAAATGGTGACCAGAAGCCTTTTCTGTGTTTTTGCTCCCTACACCTCCTATGCCAATATTAACGGATTCACCAGGTACAGACTTAATCTTAATTTTCATCTTCTTGTGGCATTGATTCATTCACTTTTACCAGGATTACCCACTACTGGGAGACCAGTGTTTCATCTCACTCTCACAAGATGAGAGGAAAATAATTTTTTTAGAAGCGACTCTAATCCTGTCTCGGAAACTTATCACTCAATTGCTTGCTGGCCAACATTGTTAATATTTATCACAGCTTCACCCTCCTCAAACTGCTTACTCGCAGCATTGGAGTTTTGGTAAATTTACCCAACCTCCTTTAGTCTGATGCTTCTGTTTTCCTACTAAGAGCCCACTATCAGTTGCATCATCCATTTCCTGCAGTTTCCATTTCTTAAGGCATATTTCTCATGCCTTCCCTGCCTATTTCTTACTCTAACTTATTTTCTAGTTAACTGAGACAAGTGAAGGCCTAATGCCTGATCTGTTGGCAAGACAGGAAATGTAAAACAACAGTAATAATGGTTTGGAATTTTGAGTTTCCTGCCTGTCAAGGTTGGCATGAGGGATAAACTCAAGTGTTGTGGATTGTTCTTTAAGTCTTATGGATAATCATGGTAATAACTGTATGTTTGGGAGAACTCTAGAGGTTCAAGCATAACTGGCAGAACATAAGAAATTAAAATAACATAATGGAATTTTAATATCACTTTTAACATACATGCACACATACACAAACAGATAGCCATAGTAAGACTTCAACCACCTTTAGTCAACTATTACAGAATTTCTGAAATATCTTACCTGGAGCTGGTGGTGTGTGCAAGATAATCTCTCTGCTCCAAGGGCTGCAGATAGATCCTTTATATCCTCTGACTCTGAAAGCATAAGTGCTGTTTGTGTCAAGGTCAGAGATTATTTCACTCTTGCTGATGACTTCTCTCTCTTGCCATACTGAGTTAGTTTCTTCTCTATTAAGTTTACGATATTCAAGGATATAAGTATCAGCTGAACTTGTTTTCTGTGGATGATCCCAACAGATCAAAGCTTTGTTATACATTTTGGTCTGTTCTTCATTGATTTCTGGTATATCAACACCTGGATCAAACATACAAGAATTAATTTAGATTTAAAAATCAATTTAATTTCACTCCATTAAAGAACTAAGTTTTAAGGGGGAGGGACACTCACTTCATAGAACAGACAGCCTATTGTAATTTACTCAACCTGGGTTATATAATTCTTGCCGAACAACAGTCCTGCTCTTACCATTCATCTTTCCTTGACAATGAGATGTTGCCCCTCCATTTTCGTGGGGGATCTGTTCCAGACCCCTCAGCAAAAACAGAAACCCATGCATATTCAAGCCCCATAGGCTTGAATAGAGGTGCGGGGATGCGGTGTGTGTGTGTGTGTGTGTGTGTGTGTGTCGTGGGCGCATGCCCCATTGTATGCCCCTCCATTTGTCCCTCGCACATAAATGAGGGATACAGATCCGAAGTCAGCGAAAACAGAGGGGCAACTGTAAATATATTAAATACTCCATGACCTATTTCCCAAATATCTAGGATTTGCTTTCCCTCCAAAAAAATTATAAGATATAACTATATTTCTAAGGGTTTTTTCCCCATTAAGATATAATTGTTACATAGTATAAGATCAGCTTCTGAAGAAAGCTGAATACAGAAAGACAGAGCATTCATGGTCATGGTGTGGAAAGATATTATGTAGTCCTTGCATTTAAACTTACCACTTGACTGAAAAGACAGGTCTCCAAGAGCCTCCTGCTGTTTTGCTATGTCAATAACAAAATCTTCAAAAGAAGCTTGAGCCGCAGGTCTGAAACTCCTTAAAGACTCAGTAGCTTTTTGAATTCTGTATGTAGAAGAGGTTTACTAGGTATATATTCGCACTTTATAACAAATTAGCATTTAATGAAAAATACTACCAACAGAATGATACCGAAATACATGCTTTTTATAATTATTATTTTAATTATTTTATTTTATAATTGTTTCTAGTGTCAGAATTAGTTCATTAGTTCTTTGGCAAAGTATTACTTAAATTCAACTTTCTGTGTTACAGTAGAATGCACATTAGCAGAAGCTGAATATATATTAATTAACTTGTAATTTTCTACTGTATAATTTACATAAATAGAATTAAAGAGAGTGGAAACATAATCCACAGCAACTTTCTCCTATTTAAACCAATTCAAGTGGATGGGAGCTGCATGAGTCCTATGATTTTGTGATGTGGGCTTAGATCCAAAGGATCCTATCTATAAACAGAAAGAGTTTTTGCTGGTACAGAACTTGCTAGTTTTGAATCCTGTACTCACTGCACTATACTCAAATCTGACAGGAAGTGAAGTTCAGAAATTCAGGCTTCAGTAGTTTAAAGTCATAAAACCTTTATTCAGTAACTATAAATCCAGTCCAGAGAAGTTTGCTGTCAGAACTAAAGAGCAAGCATTAACATTGCCTAATTAAACTGTGCACAGTTTGCCCTTCTCCTTCCCATACTGTCCCTTCTTTGTTGTTACAGCTAGATTCTTTTCACAGGAACGACGCTGAAGAGGCTTGACTCATGTCTGTTTCCTCTCCAGTATTATCTCACCACCTATGTCTGAGATCACCATGTCTCTGCAATAGCCATTTCTACATCACATCAACTTCTCAACATTTTATGGCAGGAAGGATGCATTTGCAACTCATGACAACTGCATATTCAGGCTGAGGCTCCTCCAAACCATGGAAATGGCTTAAGGTAAAATATGAGAACATTCATCAGAAAGGGACAATGAGAAGACACTGGTGCACATGAGGAGCACTGGACAAAGATTTTTATATCCAGCCCACAGTCCAGAACAAGTCATGCTCTGAGATATATCACCTAAACATGCTCAGAAGTTAAATAACATACCTGTCATGAAGTTGTTTTGCTGTTTGAACAAAGCAAGACTGGTCTGTTTCTTTAAGAACTTCTTGGGCATATCCTACCAGACCATTATTTTCCAGAAGTCCCTGATACTCTTCTATTTGAGAATGTAATTTCTCCAATCTCAGGTTTTTGGAAGCTTCAATAGCCCTGAGTGCAGATGTTCTCCTCTCTTCTAAAACATCAAACAACCTATCAAAGTTGTTAGAAGCTTCTTCCTTGGCTCTTTCACAATTGCACTATTTTAAAAAAAAGTTAACACACATGATTTATGTTAATGCTGAAAACCAATGAGAACAGTTTGCATCAGTAACAATCGGACCTCACTATCTGCGGGCTTGCCATCTGTGGATTTAAGCATCCATGGACAGCCCCAATGGCAGTGTGTGCATGCGGCCACATATGCAGCCGTGCACACATCACACCGTTAGGGACAACAGGCCTTGAGGTCCCACATTTTTTTGAATCCATGGGGAGGAGTCCGGAATGGATCCCCCATGGATACGAAGATCCATGGGTACTAGGAGAATTTAAAGAGGCATAGCCAGATTCATATGTTGCCAAAAAAAAAATAACAATAAGAATCTAGATTAATGCGGATATTTACTTATCAGCTTCAAGTAATGCTAAAGTATCTGAAGAAATGGCACAATAAATATGTTACTCTTTCAAGCAGCCACAATACTTTATTGTTTTTATTACCCTGATAAAAACTTAGGTTTTCGTGCAAAGTGCACATTAATAGTTTTTTGTGGGTTTTTCAGGCTGTATGGCCATGTTCTAGAAGAATTTCTTTCTGACGTTTGCCAGCATCTGTGGCTGGCATCTTCAAGATGCCAGCCACAGATGCTGGCAAAACGTCAGCAAGAAACTCTTCTAGAACATGGCCACACAGCCCGAAAAACCCATAAAAAACTATGGATGCCGGCCATGAAAACCTACGACTTCACATTGCACATTAATATTTTATTATCCACTTTAGGTAATTAAAAAAATTAAGTAAGCAGCAATTTCTAGTCTAATCAAATTCATCACCATTCTAGTACATCACAGTAGTTAGTTTCCAGCCCAAACACAACTGAGCTCAATCTAAAATTTATAACTCAAATTGAATTTATAACTTTTACCTATCAGGGCAATCAACAGCTAGGGCAAGACTTACACTACAAAAATGTCATTGAGAGAATGGTTAACTCAAATCACCCTGCAACATACACATTGCACCGGGATAAAAGGAGGCCAATTGCCCTGTCATTTGTCCTCCTCCTTTCAGGTCTCGTGCCAGGAGCCAACCCGAGACTTTGCTGCTACCACCACCAACCCCCCAATTTTACCTGGTGCAATAAGGACCCCTCCACAAAGTGTCAGGGTGGGTCCTTGCCCTCAATCCAATACCATCCTGGCAAGCGCTTTAAAAAACATTTAAAGGGACATAAGTTCTCATCATGGATTGTAGCAGTTTACTTAAGTTTGGCCTTAAGTATTCATGTAAGTAAGTAATACAGTTCTGTTGGTGTGATTTTAAAACTCACATCATATAATTCCATTACCACAATTTTACTTACTAGAACCAGCACATGATTATTTCATGTCTCAAAGATCTCATGGATTCTATATATCTGAAACAATCCTTGGCACATATGCCTACATGATTTATTTCAAAAGGCACCAGCAAATATAAGAGCCATACAGGATCAGACCAAAGGGTTCATCCAATATTCTGTTTACACAATGGCCAACCACTTGCCTATATCAAAGTCCACCAGCAGGACATAAGTACTGTACAACTTGTGTTCTCAAACAACAGAGGTACATAAGCATAGTCCTTCTGATCTGGCAGTGATACACAGCCATGCTGCCTAGTAGCCACTGTTGTCCTACTGAACAAACTTTCCACTTTTCCCCCATATTAGGCCTTAGATTTCTTCTTTTAGAGTTGTTGTTTTTTTAGTACAATAACTTTATTGTCACCTACCCACATATCAAACTGTTAATTTTTACTGTTTGTTGTTGTGTGCCTTCAAGTCGTTTCCAACTTATGGTGACCCTAAGGCTAACCTATCACAAGGTTTTCTTGGCAAGATTTTTTCAGAGTTTTCTTGCGGGTTTTTCGGGCTATATGGCCATGTTCTAGAAGAGTTTATTCCTGACGTTTCACCAGCATCTGTGGCTGGCATCTTCAGAGAAAGATGTTCAGAGGGGGTTTTGCCATTACCGTCCTCTGAGGCAGAGAGAGTGCGACTTGGCCAAAGTCACCCAGTGAGTTTCCATGCCTGAGTGGGGATTTGAACCCTGGTATCTAAGGGCTTAGTCCACCCAAACTACTATATTTTACTTCTCCTGAAATGACTACAGAATGTGCATCACTAAAAATCTCAGCCTCTTGGTCTAATCTTATCAGTTTCAGGCTGTAATGTATTATTAGTTTAAGAAACACAGACTAGTTTTTCTAATCCATATTATAATTCCTGAATATTTCTAAAAACATTTTGTAAATAGTACTGTATGTTTCAGTCATCACAGTAAACTTAAAATCTGTCTTCCAAATAGTAGCCTACTGTGGTACATTTCATTACCCCAAATCCTTGAATAAAGAAAAACAAACCAGTTTTTATCCAAATTATTAAATCTGCTGAAACTGAATGGTAGGTAAACTGTATTCTTAAAATACAGATGTTAAGAAAGAGACAAGAGGAAATACTTTATCACACAGTGCATATTTCAACTATGGAATCAACTATCATATGTTGTAGTTGACACCAACTTCAATGACTTTAAAAGGGGATTAGACAAATTAATGGAGCAGGATGTTGGCAATGCCTACTAGCTATGAAGGCTGCACATTATTTCCAGTATCCCTCTGATCACCAGCTATTAGGGAATACATGTTGAAGGGTGCTATTGCATTCATGTTCTATCTGTAAACCTCCCACAAGTATCTAGTTGGCCATCATTGGACAGATTTTTGGTTTGATCCAGCCTGGCTCCTCTTGTGTGTTTAAATTTCATGGTACAGATATTAGCTCTTCCTTAAAAGCACATTTACAAACAACTCTGACATATAACTTGATTTCCCCAAGTGTAAAGGGAAAGCAAAGATGTCTGAGATAACAGACTGGAAAAAATAATAACACTTCAGCTATTTATATCCCACCTTCATTCAAGTGAACTTTGGGTAACATAAATAGTTTTCCCTTTTATTTTCACAGCTACCTTGTGAGGTAAGTTAGGCTGAACAGTAATAATTAGTACCCCCATTGAACCTCACAGCCAAGTGGGGATTTTTAAAAGGCTTTCACTAATCCTAGTACAGAACTCTAGCAACTAGACAATATCAGTTTGGGAATCAGTTATTAAGAACAATTCCATTTTAAAAGGAGATTTGTATGGCTGATATATATAGAAAGTTTTTTTGTTCCTTAAAAGAGAGAGCACGATCCAATCGTTAACGGTGTTTTTGAAATAAGAGCCCCATCATAAAACAGCTGGGCTCAAGTCAATGAGTACTTCTTACCTCTGTTTCTTTCATTAAAAGACCAAGTTCTGTAATCTGGCTTTTCACTTGGCTCTCCTTACTAATGAGGTAGTCTATGTCCTTTGAAAGTTTTTCCTATTAAAAACATGAACAATGCTGATTAGAAAACTTTTCTAATTACATCTGTGCATTACTAGTTTGTATATACAAGCCATGTACGAGAGATCTGCCCACAGGTTTGCTGACATTTGTTTAGAAACTTTCACATGGCATAAAATGTTTATAATACCAATGCAGTCAGTGGCACAAAAAGGGAAAAAACTACGCATAACCCTGTGTAGCTACAGGCTCCCACTAAAATTTTACTCAGCAATAAAATATTTTGAACCAACTCTGCACAGGTGAAGAAATCCCAAACATTCCTATTTGTGTGAGTCACAAAACCATGAAGCAGAAAAAAAAAAGTTCAAGTCCATTTCACCAAAGCAATTTATTATTTCCAGATCTAGAACAATTACAACCCAACAAGTGTTTTACACCTACTGCAAATAAATGCCACTAGCTGAAGCATATAAGCATTGCACTGTACAGGAGTATAGCTAAGACATGGCAGTGTGTGGGGGGGGGTGTAGATGGGCCTAGACATGGCTTTCACATGCACTATCCCAAGAAGGATTTCTATAGCTAGAGGGAAGCAGCATAAGACCAACTTTTTCTCCTGAAAGCATCTGTAACCATCACTAGATTGCTTTGTGGTGGTGCCTTGAAGTAATTTCCAGCTTATGATGACCCTGAGGCAATCTTATCATACTTCATCATACAGAGAAAATCAGGGGTTATCAGGGACGACATCTTGATTAAAGAGCCATTATTTTGGCAATAAACAGGCAACAAACAGCAATAAATCATACATGGGGAAATCCCATTAATGATTTGTTGCTGTTTACTGCCTGTTTATTGCTGGGATAATGGCTCGTTAATTGCGATGTGCATGAAAATCTTTCACCAAATCATGGGATAATGGTCGGATAATGGCACTTTAAACCCCCAATTCTCCCCCTGTGGGATAAAGTCCATAGGGTTTTCTAGGAAAGATTTATGCAGAAGAGGCTGCCACTCTTTTCCTCCGAAGGCAACAGAGTGTGACTTGCCCAACATCAACCAGTGGGTTTCATGGAAATGCAGGGATTAAAACCCTGGCCTCTTGGAGTTCTGTTTCAATACTCAAACCACTGCACCACTCTTCAGATTACTTATTTACTAAAGTTATTTTCAAAGTGAAATGGCATTAACTAAGGGCCTTTACAAAACTACAGATTATAGTTTTTTTTCTGAGACATTGAGCCTTCTCTGTCAGAGAGCTCTGGTGCCACAATAAACTACCGTTCCCATGATTCCCTAGCACTAAGCCAGGGCAGTTAAAGTGGACTCAAATTGCATTATTTCTGGCAGTCTGTAAGGCCCTAAGATTCAAAGGGTCTAAATTAAGGAATACCTCTGCATTTCTTCCAACAAAATACAAAATAAGAACAATACATATGTCACACAAAAAAAACTAGCATGAAATATAAGACAAGCCTTAAAAAATTAACTAGGCTCAAATTAACCAAAACAGTTTTTGACACGGTTATATACAATCTCAAATAAAATACACAAATACAAATGGAGTTGTTTTTACTCCAAAGTAATAATGCAAAATTGCATTTGTTTCATCAAGTCCAACATGAATCATCTATTTGAACATCTGGTATGGGTTCAACTAACACAGTCAACAATGTTAATTACATTTATATTTCAATACTTTAAAAACATTATTATAAAACATATGTTTTATGAGTTAAGATTAACATAATCTAATTAAAAATGCCCAATTGTGGGGGGAAAATAGGCAGATCAAGTTGCTGCATAAACCTAAAACAACCTCAATCTAAAGTAATCAAAATGAATCACCATGACATTTTCAACACTGTGTACTTGGAAGGCAGCAGTCCTGTCTTGTCCTCACAGAGACTTGTGGCTCTTTCTAACCCCATCAACCTGTGCGATCAGCTATGCCTACTGGGTCTCTAGAATACCCAAGTTACAGTTCTTGTCTTCCTTCTCATCACCAGGCAGTGGCAATACTTCCTACCACAGAAGTCAATGCTTGATGCCAGCTCTAGCATGGTATGGTATGGTATGATATATGATATGTTGCCAGGGCCTAGCATTAAGACACTATCTACCTAATGGATGATTTGAATTATCACAAAAGGACAAACCTTCCTGACTAAAAACTTATACAAAGTTTAAGAGACTGTACTTGCAGTTGCAACCATCAGTCTGTAAGCAGCACTAGAATATAAGGTGTCATGTTAAAACACTACAGGAAAGGACAATGCAATTCATTTATTTCAAAAAATAAAAATTGGAGCATTTTCACTTACCTTGAGCGTTTTGTAGGCACTGCTCATGGTAGTTACTCTGTGGTTTGCATGTGTGCCACCCAGTTTGCAAAGATGACAAACAGGCCTTCTGCATAGTTCACAATACATGTTTACTCTCTCCATTTCATGTTCTGGACACATCAGAATCTGACAAGGAAAGATCAGAATATAAAATATGCTTGTATAGTTTATGATTAACATAGTATATTACAAAATACATTATATTGCACATACTATTGTCTGGATGAAGATATTCCCTTTTTTTAGATTCCACAAATAATAGAAAGGAAATGCAACTTAAGTTCAGTACTTCCAAATATTTTTAATTCTTGATAAAGCATCTTTTTAAAAAGTACCAGCAATCAAGAGCTCATATAACAATCATAACTCAGCAACATCCTATCAATCTCTTGGGGGAAAGGGGGATAGTTATGTATTAATAATGACTAAATCAAGCAGGCATCAAAAGCTGACAATACAGAGGAGTGGGGATAAAAACTGTTTTCTTCAAATTAAATTGGCCATGTTCTATAAACCAGCCTTTCTCATACTGACAGTCCAGGGATATCTAAAGAACACACCTCCCCAGAATCCTGATCAGTGGTCATGCTCATTGCAGCTGATGAGGGCTGAAGTTCAAAAAATGGTGGGCACCAGATCAAGGAATGCTGTTATAAACTATCTGACTGTCATGAATTTCTTTCTAAAATATTGCCTATGTAATCAATATAAATTTTGATTGAAAATATTATGTGTACCATATTTTCCGGCATATAAGACGACTTTTTAACCCTGGAAAAGGATCTCAAAAGTAGGGGGTCATCTTATACGCCGGGTAGAGAAGGAGGAGGATGAGGACAGAAGGGAGAAGGAGAAGGGAGCCAGGAGAGAGGAGGAAGAGGATGAGAATGAAGAGAGAAAGAGAAGGGAGCCAGGAGAGAGGAGGAGGGTGATGAGAATGACGGGAGAAAGAGAAGGGAGCCAAGAGAGAGAAGGAGGACAATGAGGACGGGGGAAGAAAGAGAAGAGAGCCAGGAGAGAGGAGGAGGAGGAGAACTAAGGGAAAAAGAGGAGGAAGCCAGGAGAGAGGAAGAGGACGATGAGAATGAGGGGAAGAAGAGGAGGAAGCCAGGAGAGAGGAAGAGGAGGAGGAGAACAAGGGGAGAAAGAGAAGGGAGCCAGGACAGGAGAGGAGGAGGAGGAGAACGAAGGGAGAAAGAGGAGGACGATGAAAATGAGGGGAGAAGAGGACGATGAGAACGAAGGGAGAAAGAGAAGGGAGCCAGGAGAGAGGACGATGACGACGAGGGGAGAATTGAGAAGGGAGCCAGGAGAGAGGAGGAGGATGAGAATGAAGGGAGGAAGAGGAGGAAGCCAGGAGAGAAGAGGAGAACGATGAGGACAAAGGGAGAAAGAGGAGGAAGCCAGGAGAGAGGATGAGGAGGATGAGAACGAAGGGAGAAAGAGAAGAGAGAGGGGGGAGGGGAAGAGGATGAGAACGGGGGGAGAAGGAAAAGGAAGCCAGTTCTACAGTATGGATGCAGCCTGAATCTGCACTGCAGAAATAATGAATGCAGTTTGACACTGCTTTAACTCTCATGGCTCCATCCTATGGACTCCTAGGATTTGCAGTTTGTTTTGTGGTACCAGAGCTCTCTGACAGAAAAGGCTAAATATCTCACAAAATTGCAAGTCCCAGAATTCCATACCTTGAGCCTGGGCAGTTAAAGCACTGTCAAACTGCTTTAATAAATTTCTGCAATGCAGACGCAGCCAAAGTTGATATTTTGCTTAGGCATGGCTTCTTTAACAAATAATTCTGCACAATGAGAGAGAGAGAGAGAGAGAGAGAGAGAGAGAGAGAACCTTTGAAGATTTATTTAAAGAAGAACCAAGTTCCTTAACTTGGAGGTTATATGTGTATGTTGTGTGCCTTCAGATTGTTCCTAACTTATGGTGATCATGGGGTTTTCTTGGCAAGATTTGCTCAGAGGAGGTTTGCCATTGCCTTCCCCTGAGGCTGAGAGTGTGTGACTTGTCCAAGTTCACCCAGTAGGTTTCATGGCAGAGTCAGGAATCAAACCCAGGTCTCCAGAGTGGTAGTCCAACACTCAAACTACTACACCATGCTGGCTCCTATTCCCATGTACTACCTTTGAAACAATTGCAGACTTTTTTTGTTGTTCTTGTGTGTCTTCAAGTCCTTTCCAACTTATGGTGACCCTAAGGCAACCTTATCATGGGGTTTTCTTGGCATGTTTCTTCAAATGGGGGTTGCCATTACCATCCTCTGAGGCTGAGAGTGTGTGACATGCCCAGGGTCACTTACTTGTCCACAAATTGTACATACCCCAAAATGCATTACCTAGTATATTGGCAGTCCTTCCCCCAAAAAACTTTCTTATTTTCCCCCAACCATCTCATAGCTGGGAGATGGAAATAATTTTTAAAGCAGCATTTAAATCTGGACTATTTTTTTAAAAGTAAGATCCAAAACACACTGCAGAAATAAATGCTAGGGAACATGGGAGCTGTAGTTTGTTGTGTTTCTAAGTGACAGTTTTCCTGCTAAGTACCTGCATGTCATAAGCATTTGAATTAAAATTACCATATTGAAATCAAATCTGATTTTTTAAAATTTTTATTTGGTGTGCATTGGAAGATATGGCAAGTATATCCCAAACTCTATATTTTAACTGGAAAAGTTGGGGGTCGTCTTATACACTGGAAAATACAGTATTTTCGTGAAATTCAACAGTTAACTACCTGAATAGGGGGGAAATGGGCTAAGGATACTAAAATAATATTTAAATTGTTGGAATGTACTGAAGAGACAAATGGGCTTGGATTCTAACATTTGTTTCAGACACAGAAGGACATGGCTTTACCATCTCATCCTTCCCTCTGTGGCCCTTCATGCCCACTAAAAATCTGAGATCTGGCTCCAGATTAGGATTGTAAAAGAAAGGGGGGTATTAGCAAAAATGGTTCCTCTAAATCTTTCAGAACTTTAGGTTTATATCATAAGCAATGCTTAGATACTACAGTCCAATAAATACGTCTCTAAACTGAAAATTTTATTTTTCTCATCAATTGGTTGTTGTCTTTGTACTGATTATGGTCATCCTCTCATCCTTTTCCTCAACAGCCACAGAGTAATTTTGAAAGTTTGCTCTTACTCCATGAGCTGAATTTCTGTCTTACTGAGGAACAAAGGGGGGGAAATTAACAATACTTAGAGAGCCAACATGGTGTAGTGGTTTGAATAATGGACTCTGGAGATTAGGGTTGAATTCCCCGCTCAGCCATGGAAAATAACTGGGTGACACTGGGCTCATCACACACACTCAGCCCCAAAAAAACCAATGTTAAGGTCATTTTAGGGTTGCCAGAAGTCAGAAACAACACTTGAAGGCACAAAACAACAACAAAACCACTTAGAAGTTCTAGTGATACAATTTAATTAATGATAGCATTTGGAGCTTGAAATCTGCCTTTTAAACTTTTATTTCTTGTGCATTTTGCTAAATTCTTATGGGCATTGGTTTGATCTACTGTGAAAGTTTTAAAAAATTAAGTTAATATCTTTCCAAGAGTCCAAAAAGTCTATTTTAGTGATACAGCTAAGTTAAAAAATAATCCTCTCTTGCTTCTTATCTTAGATGTTTAATACCTCAAATATACAAAACTGCCATAACTATTTTGTTTCTCACTCATTCATTCACCCACAATCCCACTCATGTGACACTTACTAGCTCAGACAATGTTAGATGTATCTCTGTTAAACCTCTGTAACTCAAAGAATAACAGGCAAGTCAAGTGATGTCCTTATAAAAACAATTACTTTGCCTTATTATATGTAGAATTGTGGTTGTTTTATTGTTGTTGTTATTGTTGTTGTATCACCAGGTCATTTTCAACTTACAGTGAACCAATCAGAAGGTTTTCTTGGCAAGATTTGTTCGGGGGGGGGGGTTACCATTGCCTTCCTCTGAGGCTGAGTGTGGCCTGCCCAAAGTCACAAACCCAGTAGTTTCCATGTCAGAAGGAGGATTTGAACCCAGATCTCCTGGAGTTGTGTAGTCTAACACACAAAAGACTAGACCAGAATTTTAATCTTCTGAAGAGACAGCATCTCAAGAAGATCAATCAGATTGATTTAGGAGGATGATACTGGCCTATTCTTTAAAACCCAAACCTGCAAAAACAAATCAACACCGCGTTTTCCTACTGTTTCATACTCTAATTACATAAGTGTTTAAATGCATATTTCCAGCAACCACCTGTAATTTCATCTTTTTAATGTAAGGATTCAAGACAAACCTGTAGATTACTGGTTGCATTGTTTATGCATTGTTTATTTATACCCCACAAGTACACTGTATTTGCAGCCCCCAGAGATGCAACAAAAACTTTTTTAAATCCACCATAATGGGGGTTGTAAACATGCAGCCCTTCAGATATTATTGAGCTGCACTTGGGAACAAATGAACTATCCATAAACTATTCCAAGATAGTACCATGGCGAGCTCATTGCAATAATCTAATTTGTAAGAAACATGGCCAAATAAAATCTTCTAAGAGCAAACAAGCTAACAAACAAAAGTTATAGCCACTCTTTGGATAACCCAGATGGAAAGCGAAGTCTAAGAATACCCAAATGTGAGTGCTACCCCATCTCATTCAAGCTAAATCCCTATTCCAGGATCATTCCCGCCCCTGACCAGGACCAAGACCATTTATGTCTTGTCTGGATTAAACTTCAATTTCTTGGCCCTCATCAGCCCATTATCATCTCCAGGCATTCATTCAGAGCATCAACAGCTTCCCTATAATCTGATGAAAAGAACAGAGCAGCATATTAGCAGCATACTAGTAATGTATTCAAAATCTTTGGACTACCTTTTCCAATGGCTCTGTGTTGGTGTCAAACAGCATATGAGATAAAATAACCCACTGCAAAATTCCATAAACTAGTGGTCAATGTTTCAAGCAGTATCTAACTCACCACTTTCAGGAACAGACTTCCCAGAAAGATCTGGAACACCACAAAGCAGTGCCTCTAAAATCTATTCCGGCCGAGTAATCCAAAAGGATACAGTCAGCTCTCTGCATCTGTGGGGTTCTGTTCTGGACCCCCCACCCCGCCCCCACAGATAGCAAACCTTGTGGGACTGCAAGTCTCATTGTTCCCAATGGCAGTATATGTGCACGCAACCATGTTGGCGCAGCCATGTGTACGCACAAGCATTGGGGAGAATGGTGCAGGGCCAATCTGCAGATGGCATGCCCTTGGAAAAGGAGAGCCAACTGTACTAGAGCCACTGAACTGAATAAAACACTACAAAGTACTATTGGTAAACAATGGAAGCATTAATTCCCACAAAATTGTTTCTAGAAACAAACCATCTGGCTCTGCAGAAGGGGATGAAAAAAGTCATTTCTGGGAAGGGGAGGCAGTAAAGGTCAACAGATGGAAACAACCTGTTTCACCCAGCTACTTGCTTAGCCTGTCAGTTTTTTCCACCTCATTTGATTAAACTCATATAGTACCTTTCTAAATTTAATAGCACAAATACTAATATCAGACATATTATAATTAGATTTGACTAAAACCCCACAACAGCCTGGAATTTAACATTTTAAGATTCATTCACTTAAACAAGATTACAGGCAATTATAGGATTCCATCTGTTTCTCTTTAAAGAGCAATAAACAACCATTTAAAACAGCATGTTATTGGAAATAAGCTCCACATGATCACCTTCTTGGCTATGATATTACAGGAAAAAGTCCTCTGATGAACAGGTAGCAGAGAAGTGAAATCAATGGAGGAATATAAGCAGTGGGGTCCTTCACAGATCTCTTGTGTGAATAACACTTTTTAATTAGTTACTAAATAAGTTTTGAGTTAGGTGTAAACCAAGTTTGCTGACAGAACCAAATTGTTTACAATGGTTACAATAACTGGATTGTGAAGAACTCCAAAAGGATTTCTCCAAACTGAGGGAATGGACACTGAAATGGCAAATAGGTTTCACTCTAAGCAATTGTAAAATGATGCATATGACAAATTTTAAAATTCCACCTTAACATATACCCTGGTGGGATCTGAACTGGTAGCAGATAACCAAGAAAGTGATCTTGAGACTGCAGTGGGTATCTCAGTGCAAATGCCAACCTAGTGTGTGGATGTTGTGAGGAAGGCTAATTCCATCTTGGGTGTAACTAGAAAAGAAATCACTAATAAAACGGTCAATATAGTACAGCCACTATAAAAAAATCTGCTTCTCTGAACAGAAGGCAGAAAGTGTGCTGAATGGGCAGCACACACATGGGTGTGCCAATTTCCACAGACCTTCTCTCCCTCACCCCCCTTGTCACTCTCTATGTTCACCACATTTTATCATAGGGAGTTCTCCAATGCTTAGAAAAGCAGCTCTTGAGGGGATAAAAGGACAACACTGCATTGATACCAGGTGTCAATATCAAACTCAATATGCTGCTGCGCCAACAACTGCCATCACCACTGACTTTTAGTCATCTTGTGGCAGAAGTTGATGGGAAATGACATCAGCAGGGCTATTTATTTTCCAGCCCTGATTCAAACAGTGTCAGTTATGGTTCTGTGGATCCAAGCCAATATTTAGGCTGAAGGGGAACATGGGTCTGAAGCAGGTAAACACTGCCAACTGTAAATATATGGATTTATAAGCTGGAAATTGAAAGTTATTACCCAGCTAGGAAATGAAAATCTGGAACATAGCCTCAATAAAGCTTGAAGTAAACAACCTCATTTGTTTTATGAAACTGCAGAGGCTCATAAATTCTGTACAGCAAATCTTAAACTCAGGCATCATTAGACAAAATCTCAGGGAAAGAGCTATTCTCAGTGTGACTCACATATCCTACTTAAGAGGCAAGTCCAACTTTGCATTAGGTCACAGGTGAAGACAGCCATATTTTGCAAGTGCTAAATAAAGTATGTAGATTATAGTTACTAGAGACTTCAGCAGCAACAGAAAAATATTAAGACAGGAAGGAGTCTGGATTTTCCTTCCAAGGCTGATGCACTTAAAGTGTGTGAAACTGAATAGAAGTATTAAATCGATTCTTTTAAAAAAATGGGGTATGTTGGGTTGATATTATGGGTTGGAAAGAAATCCCTACCTAACCTAAACTGGTGCTGACTAATTATACTGTGAGCTGGTCTGCCTGAAACAATAAGACAGGGAACTGAAGAAACCCTGCCTTATCAGTTACAAGCAATAAACTGGTGTGTACTGCCTGACCACTACTGATTGTGGCAAAAGCAGCTAACCTTTATCATGTCATGCAAAGCCAAGTACTGTCACCTCTCTCCCAACAATACAAAGATGGAATCAACAAACTTGAAACAAACTGTGGATTCCATCTTCCCCTGAAAGAGAAACAGCTAAAAGCAGAAACAATCAGGTGTACAATTACATACTGTTGGTCCAAGATAATCCAGGGACAATGAAATCAGGAGTTTTAATTTGCCATGTACTGAATTAAATCCTGATGCCAGTTACTAATTTCCTTTGCGGCTGTCCGACAGAATAACATGTTATATCATACTGGAATAGTTAACATTTTACAGGGAAGACCCATTTTGTTCCCTTCTTTCCTCAAACCACAACTGTTCATTTGTGAAAATAGCTCTGATTTTAACAGAAAACCTCATCCATGATAAAAGTTTTTACTTTTAAAAATATCTGTAATATAATGGGCCCTCAGTATCTGCTGTGGTTTGATTTCAGAACCTCTCTATGGATAGCAAAATCTGTGGATGTTCAAGGGGCTTTGCAGACAGATGGCTCTGGGCTGCCCCTGCTAGCGGTGGATCAGGGCCGCAGCAACCCCACGCCGCGGCCCAATCCTTCCTTTTGCCACCCCTAAAAGAGCAGCAAAATGTTGCTCCTTTTAGGGGTGGCAAAAGGCTGCCCTAAGAGCTGGCACCGCAGCTCTTCTGCGCTCTTTCGGCGCAGTGTGTCTACACGCTGTGCCGGGAGAGCATCCTGACTCCGTGCACCATACAAACAGGCACGCAGCATCAGGACGGTGTTGGGATGGGGTTGAGGCTGCCAGCGTGTGGCTGCCTCACCCCAGCTCCACTCCCAGGCCGGCCTTTTAAGCCAGTCTGCAACGCCCCCTAGTTTCATTTTATACAATGGCATAGTAAAATGGTGTCCCCCTCATATAAAATGGTGAGCAGCAAGGTTTGGAATGTTTTCCCCTCAAATATTTTTGAGCCACGGTGGATCTGTGGATGCAGAATTCGTGGATATGTAATGGTCAACTGTAATTTAAAAAGAATAGCTTATTTGTTGTTAACTACTGTCATGTTGGCTTTAACTCATGATGACTTTATGAATGAATGACTTCCAAGTCTCCCTGTTATCAACAGCCCAGCTCAGGTCTTCCAAACTCAGGGCTGTGGCGTCCTTGATTGAAATCTATCTACCTTTAACATGGTCCTCTTTTCCTACTGCTTTCCGCCTTGCCATTATTGTATTTTCTAGTGAGTCATGTCTTCTCATGATATGTCCAAAGTACAACAGTCTGAGTTTACGGATTGATCATGGCTTCTAGGGAGGGTTCTGGCCTGATTCGCTCTATCCACCAAACTCTCCTTCAACAAAGCATTTTGAAGTAAGTTAAGTCTCTTTGTATTATCTTGGAAATACAATGTCAGGGACAATCCAGACTTTGATATTCAATTAAGTATCTTTACACTTGAGGATCTTGTTCAGCTCCTTCATAGCTTCACTTCCAAGTCCTAGTTTTCTTCTGATTTCTTGACATCAAACTGAATTATTTCTGCAGTGCAGATGCAGCCAGCTTTTTGTACTTTTCATAACTACTTTTTAAAACTTGGACCAGATTCACCTCTTCAATGACACCAGAGCTATCAGCCTCTACTGTTTTGAACTACCATTCCCACAATAATTTACTACTGCCCATACTAGCTGGGACCTTTGAGTGCTGAAAGCCTGCAGTTCCCCACACCTGATCTAAAGGATATCTCAATAAAGACATTTTATTATATTTGGTTGTGGATAACCATGCAATCTCTGTAGTAGTAAAAAAACAGACAGAGAAAATCAAATTATTATTATTTTAATATTTCCACCGAAGACAGAAGCCAATTTATATCCAAATTTACAAATTTTAGAACAAAATCTGAGTTTGGATTATTAAATTGCAGCCTTGTTAACCATCCTGTTAAGTTAACTTTATATAGGGGTGCCATTTGTCCTGGAAAATCCCGGATTGAAGGAACTAGAAAAATGTCCTGGACCGCTGGGCCAGTTGAAGCAGTAAATCCTGGATTTCTCCTTTGTTGCAGGTCAATGGATAGGTTAAAATGTGGCAGTGGTGATGAACCAGGAAACTGTGCAAGAAGACAAGAGTGGTGGGAGCCTTAATCTGCTCTGCAGGCTCCAGTTGCTACTGCGCAGGGGTAGCACTGCCACCTTGTTCTTCCATTTCCTCCCCCCTTCCCCCAAATGGCCCAGAAGGCGGGAAAAGAAAGGAAGCAAGCAGAGATGGCCTTGTGTTGTGTAGTAATTGTGTCAGAAGCTTAAGTTTAGGGCTAGGCAGCACAGTGGAACTTCCCTTCCAAACAAATTAAATGCCCAGATATTAGGAACTGGGATATGACAACCCTAACTTTATACAATGCTTCTATACCATAGGTTTCTCTTACAAAAGTTATGGGATAAAGACCCTAAAAAATTTTCGGAAGAGGTTCATTTAAAATGTCTTTACAAGATATGAGTAAACACTAACATAACAAAAAAACATTCAAAACCTACTAAATGTGTTTTACATCACACAAACTAAAAATGTATGTAGTAGTATAAATGTTAGATGTGAATTATCTATGCATAAGTGCCTCCAAACATATAAATGGCTGAGTATCCCTTATCCAAAAATCTGAAATGCTCCAAAATCCAAAACTTTTTTCATGGGTGACACCTTTGCTTTCTGGTTATTCAATTACTGTTTCATGAACAAAATTATTAACATATTGTATAAAATAATCTTCAGGCTATGTTCATAACTGAATATGAAACATAAATCAATTTCATGATTTGATTTGTGTCTCACCTCAAAGATTATGTATATGCAAATATTTCAAAATCCAAAAAAAAAACCTTGAAATCTGAAATACTTCTGGTCCCAAGCATTTTGGATAAGAGATACTTAAGTTTTACTACATGTATTTTTCAATATATACATATTTTGGGTGCCATGGACATCGAATAAATGAAGCATTTTTTAAAGAAAGATCATTTCGGAATATTTAAATGGCATAGGAGAGAACCAGTACACTTCAGAGGCTGTAAGCAATTTGTTTGATCCTTCATTAACCTTTATTGCTAGAAAGCCTCCAATAATTCCTTCAAAGGTTTAGAATGGTTTTATAACAATCTGATGTTTTCTTTTGCTTTGTTTTTAAGACTACTGTAGAATACTGCCTTGTTGGGGGAGGGGGGGTTGGAAGAGTTCATCTATCTGGCCCAACAACAAATTCTGCAGTGTGGTGGTGGTCACACACACTCCAAAAGATTCAGAAGGACCAAAAATCATACTCACACAAACAGGGTACTTGCCACCATATGTTTACTACTACAATGTAGCATTTAAAGCAACAGTTTCTATTTTTATGTTATGCTTTGCTCAGTTTTTATTACAAGTTCATGTTCGTTAGAATAATGAAAATATTTTTCAAAACAAATACACAGAACTAAAAATTTTAGAGACAGCAACATCTAGTTATATACCTAGGTATATATTACACTTGATGTACAAGGAATAAAAAGTATTTTTTTCCTAAAAGAAAAAAAAAGCAGCAATGTAAAATAATTCAAACTATAGCAACTTTGTACTATTTTCAAACTACAACAGTTTCAATGCTATCTATGTTCTATGTTCTGGCTTACGTAGGAGTTGTGCAGAACTACTAAAATCAATGTCTTTGGAAGGTGCCAGAGTAGACTGCATAAAAACAGATGAAAGTGTGTGATTCATACAGACCATGATGAAGAATTATTTTTAATGGTAGTTTTCTGTAAAATATATCTCATGTATATTCTTAGGAACATTTCAGCCCATTCATCAACTGCCATTGCAAAAGAGCCAGAAGCTGAATTATGAATTACCAGGAATAATACTTTTTTTTTAAAAGTAGTAAAATAATTTTAGAAACAGTTCACATACAAACTGTATATGTGCAAAGGCAAGACATGCTGAAAGAAAAAGAATACTCACTTTAGGCCTGAAGTTGGTGGTTGGTCCAACATATTCATGCTGGGCTTTTAAAGTTCCCCAGGGATGATGTATTTTGAAGCATTCGTTGCAATAACTTGCACTACAATCCATACAGCTCTTTGTAGATTCCTGTGGTGGAGGTTTACAGAGATCACACATAATGGCTGTAGCTGCCCTTGCTGCCTGCCTGTATCGTTCTACAATAGTTTCCAAGGTGATGTTGCGAAACAGGCCATTGATGCCACGCTCTCCTAGGTCTATGTCATGTCGGCATCCAGGACAAGGGAAAGTAGTTGTCTTAGGAGTCAATGAATTGCGTTTCCAACCTGTGTAGATGGCAGGACCTGGTTTAATTGCAGTTCAATAAGAAAAATGATTTAAAAATTCAAGAGGTGAATAAACGGTAAGCCACTAGATCTTTACTTAGGAATCCCATATCACATGTACCTTTCAGATGGACATTATGTGGATATCATACCACTTATTAACTCTGCATATCAGCTGCACATCTTGGAAATTGGAAGCTACGATAAATTTTAGATATTTCATCTTTTCAATAACCTTTAACAACTTTGTCAACTGCTAGAGGACAGGGTTTGAGTTTTTTTTTAGTTTGTTTTGCTAGAGGGAATCATAAACAGAAGGCAAGTGTAGTTTACAGGAGAGCTATGTGGAAACAGGAAGCCCTCTTCAATCTTTATTTTTTAGCTCAGATGCTCACTAGATGGCCATTTGGAACCCATGCACTCCCAGCCTAATTCATTGCAAGTAACTGAGTTCAAGTATATAGTGTTATAATACATGCTTGGTGGAAGGCAAGAGTAAAACAAGAAGTGTAAATCAAAGAACCCCATATTTAAGAAATCTATCCTGAATACTAAGCCCAGTTGCTAAATGCCACAGACTTTCCATGGAGTAAAAGGTCTTCTTTGGACTTCATTCCCAAGTTCCTTGTCTTAACAAGTTAATAACTAAAATTATTGCTTTGGTAGAAGGGAACACATTTTATCCTAAGAATAAGAAATAAGTGCATGTCCATTTTATAGTAGGGTTTTAGTCCAACATTAATAATATTGATTTAACTCTCTTCAAACATTAAGTATGAAACCTGTGGCAGACAGCCAAGGCTGCATGTTCATCATGCCAAGAAAAATCCTGGGTTTTTCCACTCCCTTCACAAACATTGAAATTCAGTCTGGTTTACATAAATATTAGTAACTCTCACATATATTACATAACATATTTTGCTTCATAGATTGGATTTTTCAAAGCAATGTTTTTTCTTCTTCTTTTTTTTTTTTTTTTGTTTTGTTTTGTTTTGTTTTACTGAACCAGAAGAAGAATCCAACTGTTGAGGCACATAATGTAAGTAACTAAGGGACAGATATTGTGAAAACAAATCAAAAAGCTGCATGAGAAGTTTCACTTTGCACTTTTTCTCACAGTTTTAAGGGCAGTGTGTATACCTGGAATCTCAAGTTATCAAATTTGGTGGCACACCCCATTACTGTAGAGCAGTTTTGTAGAGGCAAGAAATATACTCCCTTACACCTAACAGCATTATATAAAAAAATAAGGTACCATGATCAAATCCATTTCTTAAAATATGTCATGTATAAGCCAGTACAATCTTTTCTTAGTTTAAAATGTGTATTTTATGAATACTGTACAATTCAAGAGACCTGTACTTCTTAAGGGAATAGGATACTTTTGGCCCAAAACCTGTAATTTCCAAAAATTTAAACATTATTTTTTTTAGTGGAAATTAATTCTGAATGCTATACCCACTTCAGTATACAAAGCTCTACCATTGAGAATTATTAATGGTAAAGTGATGAATGCAATTTATCTCATAGAAGACACCAAGAAATTAGGAAATTTGCTACATTTCAATTTCCTAAGAAATGTTGCAATCATGGTGATTAGTTTCACTGTTAAGTCATATAACGTGATGTCAGACCATAAAAGAAAATCCTGAAGTAGAGTGGGCCCTTCTGATCTGCTGGGATTTGGTTCCAGACCCCTGCCCCCCCCCCCCCCCCCCCCCGTGGATACCAAAATCTGTAAATGCTCAACAGATTATATACACTGAAGTAGTAAAATGGGATTCCTTATATTAAATGGCAAAATCAAGGTTTGTTTTTTGGAGAGAGAAGGAGATATAGACATGGAATATTTTCAAGCTGTGGATGGTTGAATCCTTGGATGCAGAATCTGCACATATGGAGACCCAACTGGTTTTTTTTTTCATACTTGAAACAAGTTTAATCCTGAAAATCACATGTTCTGCAACAAGACATACATGCAATATATTAAATGCAGACTAACTTAAAGCACATGCATATTTGGAAGTAAATCCCACTGAGTTCAATGGGGTTTACTCTTCAGGTAAGTAGTTATAACACTGCATCCATAAAGGTCTAAGTAGAATGAAAATACAACATGCAGCATGCAGTTAAAGGAAGATGTCACTAAAGAAGTCTTACTACAACAGATAATTAAAACATCTGACTTTAAGCCATCCAATATTTAAATGACAAGAAGATTAAAAACAAAACCCACAAAAAACGTTGCAGTGGTCAAGTTTAGATAATACATCTAAAATGCTTAGCTTGTAACATGCTTTTGAAGTGTCAGCAAATGTGAACCTTGCCATTTCAAGCCAAAATATGAAGTTAGATGCCACAGAACTTCACTTCAATTAGTTTAAAATGGGAAGCATGGTAATGAAAGCATGCTTTTATGTACATTCTGGTGACACCATGCTGATGACTAATAATCCAGATGATCTAAGATGTCCCATCCCTTTTCACAGTCTTGTTATCTTGGCTTAAACTAAGTTATTATATGGTATACTATCTCTCATGCACATAGATCAAAAAGAACTAAGGTTTTAAATTTTAGTTTAGAAGTACAAGCACTGAGATCTATCTGGCAATCCAATATTATAAAAATGGAATCAAAAAACTACTTGACTCCATTGTTTGCTTTTGATAGTAAAACTGTTAGATAGTTACAAAGGGCTAAAATGAATGGTTCGTTTTTAATTTATCTTCTTTGTCTGCAAGTATGCTTTATATATCCAGAGGATAAGAGTTCACAAATTTCATCTGGCTCTCAACACAGCTATCCTATTCTAATGTGGACATGCTGGATCATGACACATTTTTGTTAAATGTCTTCATTTAACCTTCACTGGCTCATGCAGCATTTCCAGACTTGAGATGTGCCCCTAAACAACTTGGGACCAGGGTTCTTGAAGAAAAGCCTTCCTCCATATGAGTCTTATCTTGAATTTAAGAGCTGTGTTAGATATCCCTTGGTGCTCCTATCTTCACAAAGCTAGGCAGAAAGTAACCAGGAAGGAAGTTTTAATGTCTGCCCGCCACAGGCAGATGTGACTAGCATCAATTATTTTATCATTTAGGCAACAAGTTACAGGTTGAGATGCCTGGGAACAGAAGTGTTTGGGATTTTGGAGGGTTTTATTCATTTTGGAATGCTTGCATATACATAATGAGATATCTTGGAGATGGGACCCAAGTCTAAACATTACATTAATTTATGTTTCATTTACACCTTATACAAACAGCCTGAAAGCAATTTTATACATAATATTTTTAATAATTTTGTGCATGAAACAAAGTGTGTGTACTATCAGAAAGCAAAGATGTCTTAGCCACTCATGTGGATGATTTTGGAGTATTTCAGATTTTGCAATTACAGATAATGGAGATTCAACCTGTATAACTTATTCTCCTGCTCATTAATGGCTGCTGCTTTTCTTATCTTGTCCTATTTTTAAATGTTTATTATATTGCTTTTTGTAGCAGGATTTTAAAGTGTTTCTGTATTTTTAATAAAGCTTTTTATTGACCTTTTCTGTAAACTGCTTTGGAGTGATAATAGAAAAAATATATATTATGTAATTATTTAGAATAAATCAAGAACTGTTTTCTGGCCGTTATTTTCCTCCATCTATATACACACAGTCCTTGCCAAAAATGTTTCAAACTTCTGGGTGAAAATAAACCCTACCATCTTTCTCTGCTTCCCATATGTTTTGCCCCTAAATTGCTACAATCCTGCAAGGCCTTTCATACATATGCAGCAAAGTGCACTTTGATTCCAAATCTTCTGCTCCCAACTCAAAGCTTTTTTGCTTAAAAGAAAAAAAAATCAGCAGTGTTTAAAAACATAATTTACCACAACAAATGCCAGAAGAACCAGAAAAGGGATAATACATCTTTAATTCAGCTTAGGGTTTTTTTTTTGTTTTGGTTTGTTTGTTTGTTTGACCACAGCAATATCACCAGCATAATAAAGATAAAAGAATGTATTTCTGGGACATATTTTAAGACTAAAAAAAAAAAGTCAACTGGATTCATGTATTAAATTAAAAAATGAATACCTGCTCTTCTAAAAAAAAATCTTTGAGATGACAGGGGGTGAATTACAGCTTGGTAATAAGACTGAGTGAATTAAGTAGTTTCAGAACCTTTATTTTAATTATATCTTTATGTATTGCTTTAGACAAATAAAACTTAAATTTCAATATAGGAATCTTTTTTTTTTTTTTTGCTTCATTCATAA
Organism: Phrynosoma blainvillii; assembly: GCA_026167975.1. Taxonomy (NCBI): domain Eukaryota; kingdom Metazoa; phylum Chordata; class Lepidosauria; order Squamata; family Phrynosomatidae; genus Phrynosoma; species Phrynosoma blainvillii. Next base: position 80,706,431 of record JANUYF010000002.1, read on the forward strand.
TCATTGTGGGATGCATTCTTCCTCACAGAACTACTTCTAAAGAACACTTGAATTTAGAAGCAGTGCAAACCCTCTTGCATTTGTCTGTATTTTTAAATATAACATTTACTGTAATATTATTGAAAATCATGCATTTCTGCAACTCTTTCATGAGAAGAAGTCACAATTATGACCGACAAAGTGCTGTTTATGACTAATAAAACACTATATGGCTCAAGTTCAGGGTGTTTGAAGGACTGTATCTTCATATATGAGCCAAGCTGGATTCAAGATCTTCAGCAAGACTGTTTTCTCAATCTCATCATGTTCCCAGGTACATCTGATGAGAAAAAGAAAGCTTTCTGGGTGGCCTCCCAAGCTTTGGCTCCCTCCCTGGAGAGGCTAGGAAGATTATCACATTCTATTTAAAGTGCCTTATCCCCGACGGGATAGAGGCGCATTTAATTTTAAAACGGGTGTTGCTGCATTTACCTATAGCCAGGCGAATGCAGCCCAGATGCCAGCTGCAGGATAAGCCCAGCTGGTATCCAGGCTGCATATGGTCTGTATTTGCCCAGCCACAGGTGAATGTGATAACACTCGTTTTAAAATTAAGTGCACCTCTATCCTGTCGGAGATAAGGCACTTTAAATAGAATGCAATAATCTCTTAGGCTGGATACCTCCTTGCTTCCTTTCCATCAGCAAGTGAAAACTTTTCTGTTCCAAAAGGATTTCAAGAACTGATTGCAATGGCTCTTAATAGTCTTTCATTGACTGTTACTTTTGCATTTTTAATGAGCCTATTTGAAAGTTTTAATTGTATGGATTAGATAAATTACATGTTTTTATGTTTTTACTTCTGCCTTTGCATGGGCTTATTTTTATTGGTTTTAATTTTTGTAAGCCACCTTCCAGTTTTGGTGAAAATCAGGATACAAATGAATAAAGAATAAGTTTTAAACTAAAGACAAATCAACCTCCAAAACAAAGAAGAGTTGGTAATCCCTAAACATTAAACCATATGTGATTACCACCAGCCTAGGCACACCTATGCAAATGAAGGTTTGGAAACAAAAACTAAAACATAGTTTAGCATTATAAGAATGAACCTACCCACCTCCACCCCATATTCAAGTTTGTGTACTTGTTCTCCTTTTTTCCATTATGGCTATGAAGAGGAGCTTGTAAGCTTTTTCTGTTTCTGTTTCAGATCACCTGTAGCTTACTATGTCAACCATATCCTAAACTGTGGTTAAAATAGATTAGTGAAAGCTAGCCAGCTTCGTAAAATATGGTTTGAAGCTTATTCCCATTATTTATATGTGGCAGGTGGTACACCCCCGCCTGTTTCTCCTTCCATTCTCCAAGGATCAGAATGCACAAGATATCAAGTCAACAGTCTTTATTTACTCCTGTTTGTTTAACAGGCAACTACATAAATTTCAAGCCTACTATTCATTCCATTTAAGATAATATTGGTCGGATTAAATTGCTGAGTGTGCCCAAAGTGGCCAAGATGATTGGTAACTGATAAGGATTTTGGTTTTAGTATATTATTTTAGTATTTTAGCATTTTATAGCATATTTTATCATCCATTCTTGATTATATATGTCCAGATGTTCCACCTTTGGTGAAAAGGGGGTTATAAATTATTATTATTAGTAGTAGTAGTAGTAGTAGTAGTAGTATGTGGCCTTCACAAAGGTATATTGTCTCTACTTCTTTCTACTGCTAAGCTTGTACTCCCCCTACCCAAACCCTATGTGGAACTGGCACAAGAGCAATGGGTGACCAAATGGGCCCAGCATACAGCTCCCGTACCTACAGCAAGCTACCCTGAGGCAGGACAGGGTCATGCAAAGAGCTGTACTGTGACAGAAACCTTAAAGGCCTAATCATCTCATCACACAATAGCTAAGATTAATAAGTGTCAGGATTAGATGGCAGAACAAACTGATCATAGAATGGTCTCTTCCAACTCTATGATTCTATAGAATGTAGCGAACACTTCCAAACTCCTCCTCACAGCTACTATAGAAAAGTGTGGGAAGCACACAAACATAGGAGAGCTAGGCTCATTTTAATGCTGAACTCAGCTTTTATTTCCATTAAGCCAGAAACAATATTGCAGTCCTGCCTCAAGCAAAGGCATGTTAGGGGAAACTGCCAGGGTTAAGCTGTAGCTTCAGGAATACAAAACTAATGCATGGGGTGTTTCACTGAACTTCTTAACAATTTTTGCTGTTGTTGTGTGCCTTCACGTTGTTTCCTACTTATGGAACTCTCATGGGATTTTCTTGACAAGATTTGGTCAGAGGTTTGCCATTGCCTTCCCCTGAGGCTGAGAGCATGTGACTTGCCCAAGGTCGCCTAGTGGGTTTCATAGCCAAGCTGGGAAATGAATCCTGTCCATCACTCCAAACCACTACAAATAGAATGCATTATATCAGAATATATTGCTTTACTAGTCCTTACTTTAATACTATATAAAAAGAAGAAGACAGATGTCCAAAACTCACGGCAGAAATAATCCACTTTGAGACCATTTTAACTGCTCTGGCTCAATGCTAAGGAATTCTGGGAACTGTAATTTTGTGAGACATTTAGCCTTCCCTGTCAGAGAGCTGTGGTGCCACAACAAACTACAATTCCAGGATTCCCTAGCACTGAGCCAGTGCAGTTAAAGCGGTCTCAAACTGGATCATTTCTGCAATGTGTTTTGGACCATATATATAAATACAACAACTAGCAACAACACTGTACTTTATACAACAATCTAAATTTGGGTCTAATTTGTCACCTTGCTGGTAACAGAAGCACTACCAATATCCAATTTAAAAACTACTCTAGTTATTTGTAAAAGTAATTCTATTTGTGTGGAAATGTTAAATCAGTTTCAAAAAAAGAGGTTTCAAGTGGCACACTTGAATCCAGTTGACCTTCACAGCTGTTGTACAAAATGAATGCAGTATTTCCTATGCAATATATTTTTATCAACCTGCTAAGCTTAGACTTGACCACTGATCCTGAAGAGAACTCTAAGCCAACAGATTCAAGTACTAATAAGAACTATCTACAGCCATACAAAAGTGAAACATTTCTACCTCTCCACCCAAGTGACCTCCTTTGTGAGGCTGTAAACAATGAACAGAGAATTGTTTTTAGAAGCTGGGAAAAAAACATGGATTTTCTATTGGTTTATTACGATAAACTTAAGAAAAGTATCAGCCATTCTCCTTCCCATTAAATTAAGCACAGGTAGACAACTATGGCCGTCAAGATATTTTTGGCTTTTAATGCCCATCAGTCCTAATCCACATAACCAATGAAGAGTGATTGTGGGAGTTGCAGTCCAATATATCTAGAGGGCCACAACTGTCCACCCTTATATTACAAAAATGAAATTAGACATAAGCCTTGCCATACTTTAAGGGTCTTATCCCTCAGCAAACAAGCATCAGATTAGGCTGCGCAATTGTTAAAAGGGTTGGGATAAGAAAAAAATGTTTTATTTCATTTCATCATGCTCATTAATACCAGTAAGCTACCAATATCTCTAATTGAAAAACTATAATTATTTTAAATGCAGATGTTTGCTTTTAATTACAGAATATGGTAACTTACATTTCAGGCATTTTTGCTTTAATATGATTTCCACAATCAAAATAAAATCTCACTTATTTCCTGTATAAAGTTTATTTATAACTCTATATCCCAAACACACACATGAATGCATCGAGTTTATTAATTCTGTATTGGATCACAGCCCTACTTTGTTGTTTACCTAATAGCCTTAATATATGTATTTATTAACAGAAATGTCATGTATTCAGATAGTCATAGAAATTATTTTGAAAATGTAAGGTTTGACTGTATTCAATTCTGGCAGGGCGGGTCTCAGTCTGTGGGATCTAATTTGTTTTTTTCTAGAACCCCCACATGCCTTGTCAGAGACATATACAAAAGGGAGAAGGCAATGGGATCAATTAACTACCCTACATACTTGACAGTAAGTCTATCTCATGGATAAGTCAAGAGCAAGTCTTGGCCCCAAAATTATGGAATTTGCTATGACCGGTGGACGTCAAGGGTAAAACTTAAGGGTAGATAACAAAGGATGTAAATGACAAAGCAAAGGAAAATGATGCCAAAGAATTTACAAAATTCCAGCAGGCATAACTGTTCATGTTCACCCTAAAGGCTGGAGGGATGAGATGGGAACTAACTTGTGGCTGAGCGCTATGTAGGATAGGTAACCAGGCACAAGGCTAAGTACACACCTGTTGCTATTAGTGTGGGATGTGTTCCATACACATGTAACAAAGGATGTAAAGGACAAAGCAAAGAAAATGGTGAGTACATTACCAGTGATTCCAGCCTTTAAATTTAGTATGATAATTTTGCCTGATTATACCCCAATCCTGGAAAAGCTGTCAGACATACACAGATGTCTTATTCAAAACCTTCAAAACTCAATTCCATTGCCAGAATATCTTACTAAACAGTGGAACTTTTCTTGGGTGATATCATAAACATTATGTTTATAAATGGCATAAATGGTATCTGTGCTATTGCAAACTATTGAATCATTATCCAATGTTGATTCATCTTTGTCTTTGTAGATGACATCATGTTCTGTACCATCCATAGCATTGCTAATGCGGCATTTGAGGAACACCTTTTTCACAATTTCTGGTGGAAATGAATCTCAAGCGGCCTTTACTATTTTCAGTACCAAATCAATGTCTGGTTTCATCAGGTTCCCTGCTTCTGTTAAGAAAACCAGAATGCATCCATTGTTGCCACATAGTGCAGTTGCTCCTTAAAAGGTTTGTTGAGGCATTGATGTTAGACCACGTAACATCTGTTAATATTAACTACTGTTAACACAGTTACCATTTTATTTCCTTTGTCCTTTACATTCCTTTGTTACACGTGTGCAGAACACATTCCACACCAATAGCAGTAGGCATGTTCTTAGTCTCATGTCTGGTCACCTACTCTACTCATTACACTGCCACAATTAAGTTCCCTGCTCATCCAGCCAGCCATTAGGGTGAACATGAACAGTTATGCTTACCAAAATTGTTAAGTTCTTTGGCCTTTTGAGTATTATCACTGGGTGCAGCTTTGAGTCATCTGCCAGTCAAGATAGAACAATTATGAAATAGGTCTTTTCATGACCTGTGGCTTTCACAAGCATCGTCTTCTCACTAATGCTTGCTATAGTTTGATTACCAGCATATCAAAATTCATTGAGGTTTTGAACACATTACCAGTGTTAGCCATACTGATGTCCTTCTTTTATCTTGGCCTTATAATAAATTTTATGGAACAAAATGACCTTTTCATCCAACTCTTTAGGTTGCTTCTGCAATTTATTCACTGATAAAGGAGCAATAAATTATCGGTTCACAAAGTTTGCAATATCTCCAGTCACTGAATGTTTTTTTCTTTTGCCATCTGAAGCACCCTTATTCAAATGCTTGAGCAAGTCACAATGCAGCCATTTTGCATTCTATTACTGTCATTCAGATCCTTTTCCATTGTATCAAAAGGCACAAGTTTGTGAAGCAGCATCTTCTTTGACTTTGGCATTTCTTGTAGTTCATCTTCCTTTTTCCTCTGGTCTCTAATGAGTTTTTCAGTGATGCCATATTCTATTACAGCTACACAACTACTGGATTCCTTTGCACGTTCAATAATTTTCAGTTTGAATGATGCCATGTAGAAGCTCTCATTTTCTTTTCAGAATTCATTTTGCACAGACTAAGAAGTTATAATTCTACTTTATATTACTATAATAACCACAGGATTAATAATAGGCTTATCGTGGGATTGAAATATAAGACACACATAAATGAAGGATTTAGTACCATAAGTAAGGCCTTCCTTTCTGGTGATTGTTAAGATTCAGTTGGAAGAAATGGAAGTAATGCATGCAGACACAATGGCTACTGGTACATCGTGACTCACTCAAGCATTTGGATAAGGGTGATAAAGTTGGCAAAAGATGGGAAACATTCAGTGATCAAAAGTACTGCAGAACATGCCTGTTCAGCCACATCCACAGCTGACTGTGATGGTTCAGATATGACAGTCAGCTTTCGAGGCACTACCTTATTTTAATAGATTGATGTTAACCTAATCCTATAGAAACCAACATCAATCCGTAGATAGGTCGACCCAGGTCTTCAGGGTAAATTTTTAGATTAAAATTTCTCAAATTATAGTCAAGCATATATGATACATCCCTTGAGAATTTCTGTGACATTTAGTTTGGCTGTCAGGATGAAAGAGATTCTTTGCCCTTGAGACATTCAAGTATAAACCTACACCTGAATTATGACATATTATGGATTCTAATACAAAACTCTCAAAGTGGCTAGCATGTCTGCATAATCTTGGCAAAAGGCAACTAATTAATATCTGCATTTTATAGGTGAACAACAATGATGCCAGGAAATGAACAAAAGGCCAAGCAAGAGGCAAAGCAGACAGGCAGCAAAGTGCGCCCTCTGGTTGCTCCAGCCATAATCGGCCCGGGGCTGCAGTGATCACATGGCCCATTCTCAAAGCAGGCTGCTACCACAGTCCCAAACAAACTACCAGCAGGAGCAGGTTTTTTACTACTCCTTTTGCCAGTGGCTTCAGGCTATCTTAGGCAGCCTCAGAGTGGCTTCTGGCCACTCCAGGGGCATACATCATCTGCATGCCACACCCTCAAAGTGGCCAGAAGCTGGTCCTTTTGGCCCATCTGCTTCAGGCCAATGTCATAGATTTTGTAACTTTTAATTTTAGTTATTATTTTTATACTATTGGGAATCAGAAGGCCTTGCTGATCCGCTTGACATAATCTAGTGAACTATCAAGAGATCACAATCTACTTTCTGCTCACTCCAGAATCTACCATTGAATGTAGTTTGTTGATCAGGCCTAAAGTACAGAAAACATAAACAAGAATCTTATAATAAGGAAGAAATCACAGTTCCATGAAACAGTATATACTCTGCATGCAAAGAGTGCCTGGCATCTGTGGCTGAAAACATCAAGTAGCAAGTAATAGAAAAGATCTGCCACAGATCCTGGAAAGCCACAGCTAAGAAGAGTAAACTGTACTGGGCTAGATGGAAAAATTGTCTGTTTTGTTGTGATGAACATCTCTGTTGATTCTGTAAATAATTCCAACATCACTTATCCAACATAAACTAGATGTAGCTGAGTAGGGAAGTGGATGGGGACATCAACCGCCTGATGCCAACCACTCTCTCTTGCAATAAACTGCATTATTACAGTGGGCCCTCATTATCCGCTGGAGTTTGATTCCAGGACTCCCCATGGATACCAAAATTTGTGGATGCTCAAGTCCCATTAAACACAATGGCACGGTAAAATGGCATCCCTTATATAAAATTGCTAAATCAAGGTTTGATATTGGAATTTATATATTTTTGAATATTTTCAATCCATGCATGCTTGAAACCATGGATAAAAAATCCATGAGTAAGGAGGGTCAACTGTAAATGGGGCTTATTTCCAATTAGATGTATTAAGAATAAAGAATACACACAAACATGGAATGCAAAGTGCTCTAAGAGCCTGGAAATTAAATCAGCACAAAGGTATGATATATTCTTAGCAAAGTGCAATCTATGTAACATAAACCAATCAAGTTTAGCAATTATACACCACTAAGTGGTACATGTACAAGTTTCTGTATTCTAAAATCTGTTTTGTTAGGAAAATAATATTTTAATAAACCTTGACAATAAGAGTAATCAAATGATTAGCTTTTAAATGCTAATGCTTTAAATGGTTGACAACTTAGGAATACACTTTGCAACTCAGTTTTTGGTGCTAATTATAATAAGTGTTGTTGTTGCTGCTGCTGCTATCACATACCTGATCTATTAACCCTGTCAATTCTATCCAAGCTAGGGGAATGCATTCGGTTGCGAGGGCTACTTTGATTGGAAGTTTCTGAGGCAGTATCATTGAACGAATCTTCAAGTGAGAAGTAGAGGATTTCTTTTACGCATTTGTGGCAGATACTGTGTTGACAAGGGAGAATAAGTGGATGGGTAAATAACTCCTTGCATGCTGGGCAGATGAGTTCTCGTTCAATATTCTTAATGGTAACCTGTAAACAAATAAAACAGATTTTTAATTGTTATTTCAAAAGTAAAACTAGCAATGTGAGACAAACCTATTGCAATCACCTATAGCTGCTTGTCATTTTAATCAACTTTTTTTTAAAAAAATGAAAGATTAGATCACTATATCTAATTTTTCCTGTCTGAGGATCAATATCCAGAAAGATGTAGATGTCACTACAGAAAACATTTTATAATAACTAAAGCAAACACTGAGGTTCCAATTCAATATTGCTAATAATGATGATGAATAAATTCAGTCAGGAATGAAGTATTATTATAAGATTTAATTGTATTATGACAGCACCAACATAACCTTTAAAAAACTGATGGCCTGCGTTTTGGACTATGATCTCAAGACTATTGTCAAGGTAAGTAGTGAATACATGGATTCCTACCATCTGCTCTGGAAGAAAGCCTTAATTTTAAAATCTATAATGTGAAGCAAAGCTATAGTTACCCTACAGAAAAGGAAAAGACATTGCAAAAGCCCCCATGTATTTATGTATTTTCTTAAAGCAAGGACAGGGTCATGAATAGAGGAATGTGCTCAACAGGAAAAAGCAAGGAAAAAAGGTTGGAACTACAAGATCAACAGAAGTATTTTGTTTCTCCATTTATACCACAAACTGTACGGATGCAACATGGTATTCCCCTTTCCACCCCTTCTTCTCCAAATGGTGAGGAGCATCATGTAGAAGGAAAATAAACTAAACACACACATATCAAGATGCTCTTTAAAAACCCAGTTATTGCCAATTGTTCCAAAAAGTAAGGAGAATGCTACCTTATACCTAAACAGAATGGCTATTTGGATCTAAGTAAAAATATGTAAAATCTGACTATAAATATGGAGGAATGTTTTCCACCTAAATTTAAAACAATTATCACATTAATTATCACCATTATCAAATGTACTGTTTCTACTTTCTTCTGTTGTGGGATCTTTGAAATGTACTCTGTCTTAGAACAATACTAGCCTTTCTTCACTCACAAGCCTCTAACCAAACATTCAAAACCAGAGTAAACTGAAAACTTCTTCCTTTTCTATTAACGCAACTCAGCTTCTAGGTACATATATCTACACTATACTGTTAATAACAGTTTCATACCACTTTAAATGCCATGGCTCTGTCCTAAAGAACCCAAGGATTTGTAACTAATGAGACATTTAGAATTCTCTACCGAAGCGTTTTGGTTATTTACTGAACTGCAGCACCAGAGCTCTCTGAGAATTCTAAGCACCTCACCAAACTATAAAATCTCAGGATTTTATTTCCAAGTATCGGTGAGAAAAATTGTATTTGAATAACTAAGGGATTAAAAATAAACCCTTAAACAGTCACACTCTAGTGTGCATGCAGCTGTTTGCTTTGCCTCTCTTCCAAAAGAACTCTTAAGAACAAGAAAGCACATTGTTATAAAAGAGAAATGCTTGTCCTAGTTACAATTCAGTCAGAATAAGTTATAGCCTGGTTGAATAGATTAGGAGACTCTTTTGCCTTTTGGGAATAGCACTTTGTGAATTGTGCTGCCATACGTTCAGTGAGGGATGATCAGCTTTCTATTCACTCTCCAGAAGCAAAAGCTCCACCTTCCATTCATCCAAAGGCAAAGGGAAAGAAAGGTTGAATTATATTGGTCTATAACATATTGGCTATAGGTATACAGTAATTTTTAAACTAACTGAAAGCATTATGATATAGGTTTCACTGACTGTGGTGTACAAACACATTTATTTTGTTCCACTGTTCTGTCAAAGGAATTTTGCAGCACCGCTAGCAACACAAACACTGATCACTTCAATGACAGTTTCATATGGCTAATAACCTATCAACTCACTCAAGATACTTACTCAACTCATTCAGGATACTTACTCAAGTCTCACTTATTCAAGGTATTTTCCATCCATTAAACAGGTACCACAGACACATCTTATGCTAGACAGATTGGATTCACTTCAGAGAACAGACTTTGGATGTCATGAAAGGGCAAAGTATCACTATTGTATTGTGTGTGCCATGAATGTGGAAAGATACTCCGGGAATTTTGTACCTCTCATGTCAAATTAACTCATCTGGCTTTGTGTTCTTTACACAATAACTTAAATGGGACCTACGTAGATGGGTCTCATCTGCAGCTTTCCTTGAGGCAGGAAAATATTTTGGGCCAGCCAGGAAGAGGTAAAAATCATATAAATAGGGGGGGGGATTCATTTTGTGATCCTCCAGTCAGTCTTAGATGATACTGGCTATTGGGATCCATTCCATCCCTCTTTTGACCTGAACTGGGGGATGGAAATCATCTTTATTATCTGACGGAGGATTCATGGGGAATGGCCAGGAAAAAGATAACCCTGTTGCTTCTCCAGGGCTCTTGCTACTATTGACTGTGATACCCCTTTAGACTTCTCCCTTGGAATAGAACTTGGAGGCTTAAGACTGGTTCCAGTCATCTCTGCAGGATGTTTTCAGATGGGGATGCTGAAGACCTGTCCTATTCCAAGGCCACTGGCCTTCTATCTCTTTAATATATACATTAATTTTTTGTTTAAGAGTTCATTTGGTGGTTTGGGTGAAGCTACTATGTTTCTTTTCCCATCTACTAATCCTAGGGAGTAAGTCAATGAATGCAGTTCCAGGACAAAGACAAACAAATTGAAGCTTAATCCAGGTAAGAGAAAGGAACTGTTGGTCGGGAAGACAAGTAATCTGAATTTAAAAACAATCACGGACGGGGTTGCAGCTATGTCGTCTGGGAACTTTCTTGGATATGGAGCTATCTGTGAAATCACAATGGAACTTTGAAACTATGTGTGCTGTTTACCAACTGCATGCACCTCCATGTGAACAAAGCAGATCCAGTTTTAGCTACAGATGCCAGATTAGGTTATTGGTAATAAGTTATTAAGGGACGCGGTGGCTCAGCGGTTAAGACACTGACTCTGATTATTGCAAGGTTGGCAGTTCGAGACCCAAGCACCATGGGACAAGAGTGAGCTCCCATCACTAGTCCCAACTTCTGCCAGCCTAGCAGATCAAAGGCATGTAAAAGTGCAAGTAGATAAATAGGTACATCACACCCGCACCATATGTGGCTTTGAGCTTACATGTACGGCAAGCCCAGGAAGACAAAATGGTGTGTGCTCAGTACGTGGGAACGCACCACCATAGAAACGGATCCCCCGAGTATGCCAAGGGCCCACTGTACCACTTTGGTGGGAAGGTAACCATTCCATGCAGTCATGCTGGCCATATGACCATGGAGTTATCTTTGACAATGTTGGCTCCCTCGGCTAATTAACAGACATGACTTGACAATCATGTCAAAGGGGAAATCTTTACCTTTAGGTTACTGTTACGCTTTCTACACAGAGCTGCCTTTTACGATAACTTGGAAACCACACAAGTACCAAACTTGTGGGAGACCAGGCATACAGATCACGGGATACCACTTCCATGCCAGTTGTATTAGCTGCGTTTTTTTTTGTTTGTTTGTTTGTTTGTTTTTAGGCTCAATTTAAAATGTTTCTGTGCCTTAGGGTCACCATTTAAGTCAGAAACAACTTAAAGACCCACAATAACAACACTATCTTTAGAGCCATCAAAGGTTTGGAAGCTGGTTGTTTGAAGGACTATCTGCACCCATATAAAAATTCTCCACAGACTACAAGATCAGCCTCAGGGATCCTTCTCTCTAGTTCATCTTAAGAATCATCAGAACAGCAGTTCTTAGGGAGCAAAGTCTGTTCAATAGCAGCCTTTCACTACTCCCACCTCATTTTTATATGCTACGGAAGGTGAAGTTGGCCAACTGTGAAAGATTTTACCTACAATGGTGAAAAGGGCGGTGTTAAATACTTCAAATGTATTTCATAAGTATATTAAGCATGAGAAGCCATGATTCATTAGAAAAGGCCATAATGCTAGGAAAGAGGAAGAGAGGAAGACCACATGCTAGATGGATGGACTCCATTAAGGAAGCCACGGGTATGAATCTGCAAAAACTAAGGAAAGGGGTGGAAGATGTCTCATCCACAGGGCAGCCATGAGCCCAGGTTGATTAATAGAAACAACAACCAATATTAAGTATTGGCATCAGGTTTCTGGAACCAGTTGAGCCTGCTGATTTTCCCATCACTTTCATCCATCATCACTCACTTTCATTTTTCCTTAGACAGCACTTGCATCTACGGTACTTTGCAGCATGTATGCAGAGGAGATGGGCGGCTTTTTCTTTCCCAGCAGGATCGAAAAGTGGTTTTCTCACTCTCTTTTCACACATCCAAACCTCACTGAGGTGACCCCCATCCCAGCAGCCTCCTCAGCCCATCTCAGGGGATCTCAAGAGCCCCCAAAATGAGGCTGAGGCGACTGACAGACCCGCCCTGAGGCAGGAGTGCCCCAATTGCTCCTCCGCAGAGCAATGAATCTGCACAAACCCCCGGCGCAGCCTCCCTCTGCCTGGCCGCTGTATGCGCCTTAAGCAAAGAGAGGAAGGGACAGACTGCCAGAAATAGTGCAAATTGAGTCCACTTTTAGGGTTAAGGTTAGGGAATCATGGGAACTGTATTTTATTGTGGCACCAGAGCTCTCTGACAGAGAAGGCTCAATGTCTCAGAAAAACAACAGTTCCCATGATTCCCTAGCACTAACCCTAACCCTTAAAGTGGACTCAGTTTGCACTATTTCTGGCAGTCTGCAAAGGCCCGAAGAGGAAGAGGAAGAGGAATGGGCCTCCAGGGCAAGGAGGAGAGGGACCCAGCCGCTGCACAAGACAAGGGCAGAAACGCCTCAGAAAAGGGGAGGGAAGAGGAGGAAAGAAGGGGAAGCCCTTCGCCTGGGAAGGAAAGGGAGACTCCACTCCCTCCCCACCAGGCGTCCTCCTTTCCCAGGACACGTCCTACCTTTCAGCCTTAATTTCCAAATGCCCTCCGCTCTCAGCAGGACTAAGCAGCATGGATTTCTAGTAGTGGTGTCTTCCCCCCCCCTCCAGCTTTTCTTTGGTCACGTCCTCCATTCCCCCCCCCCCCTTAAGTGTCCTCCATTTGGAGCATGACTCAAAGCATGAGATTACATTCCTATGAGCGTTTATCGCTTTTCTATTTGGTCACGTCCTCCATATTTTTTTGCTGGAGTGTCCTCCATTCTAAGCATGACTCAGAAGAAGCATGGGTTTCTATTTCTGTTGAGTAATTTTGAGCTTTTTATTTGGCCATATCCTCCATTATTATTTTTTCCGGAGTGTCCTCCATTCTGAGCACGACTCAAAAAGCATGGATTTATATATTCTATGAGTATTTTTTTGAGGTTTTTATTTGGTCATGTCCTCCTTTTTTTTTCTGGAATACCCTCCATTTGGAGCATGACTCAGAAGCATGGGTTTACATTTCTACGAGTATTTTTTTTAACCTTTTCTTTGGCCACGTCCTCCATTTCCCTTGACTGTCCTCCATCTCCCCCCTCCTGTGCCCCTCCCCCTTGTCCCCCAAAAGAGAAGGCGAAGAAGGGAGGGAAGGGTCGCAGGCGCAGAAGCCACTGCAAAGGCCAGGGAGCCTCCCAGTCCTTCGCCTCAGCACCTACCTCTCTGTGTATTGTGTGTGTCTTCCATTCCTTTCCAATATATGGCGACCCTAAGGCGAATCCATCATGGGGACATGCTAAAACAAATAACAGGACTTGCCCATAGGAAAACATTGGGGAATACCTGCCCATAGAGAGGCATGGAGGAATGCTGGCGCATAGGAAAACATTGGGCAAGTATTCCTCCAGTGTTTCCTTATGGGCAAGTATTCCGCAGTGATTCTCTATGGGCAAGTATAGTTTCCCTGTGGGCAAGTACTGTCCTTTGTTTTAGTACATCTGTTCACCATGAGTTTTTCTTAACCAGGTTTCTTCAGAGCTTTGTCACGGCCACCCTCTGAGGCTGAGAGAGTGTCACCCACAGTGCCCGCATTCGAACCCAGGTCTCCAGAGTCGTAGCCCAACACTCAAACCACCACCAACCACTACGTTGTCTCTCTTCAGCACCACAGACCTTCCTGAGGGGAAGAGCCCCCTGTCCGGCACTCGGGTCCCTCCCTTCCTCCCTCCCTCCCTTCCTTCCTTCCTTCCTTCCTTCCTTCCTCCCTCCCTCCCTTCCTTCCCTCCACTCACGGTGGGCTCCAGCCGGTCCCCTTCCATCCTCGAGCCTCCGCGGTTGAGACGGTTGAGCCGAAGGTGTCCCGTGCGCGCGTGGCCGTTCTCCTCTCTCTCGCTCTCTCTCTTTCCTTCGTCGGTTGCTTGGTTGTTTGGCTAGATCCTCCCTGAGGGAGCGTCGCTTGAGGGAAGGAGAGAGAAGAAAGCGCGGGCGGGCGGGCGCGCGAAGCGGCTACGAGGCGCCCAGCAGCAGCTGCTCCCTCCGCCGCCACCGCCGCCTCCTCCTCCTCCTCCGCCACCAGCCCCAGGAAACTCCGAGGGAGGCAGCGGCCCAGGCGCCGGAGAGCAGGAGGAGGAGGAGGAGGAGGGCGGGGTGGGGCGGCGGCCAGCCTGGCAACGACGCCCACGACACAATGGAGGGAGGGAAGGAGGGACAGGGCCGCCACAGCCGCCACCTGGCACCTTTGTTGACCCGGCGCCACACGCCTCCCTCGCCGGCCCTGAGGACTGAGGGAAGAAAGAAAGAAGGAAGGAATTCAAAGATATAGTAGCCATGTCAGGCTGTAGGATCAGTACCGTATGTAGAGAGAGGTCTTGTCTTGTAGCACCTTCTTTGAGACCCACTGAGAGAAAGAAGTTGGCAGCAGGAGCTGCCCTAGACTTCAGGTCTACTTCCTCAGATGCATTTGGATATAAATAATAATAAGTAGAGAGAGATTTTGTAGCACCTTTCAGATTTACTGAAAGAAAGAAGTTGGCAACAGGAGCCTTCCTAGACTAAAGTCTACTCCCTCAGATGCATTTGGATATAATAATAATAGAAAGATCTTGTAACACCTTCTTTGAGACTCACTGAGAGAAAGAAGTTGGCAGCATGAGCCTTCCTAGACTTCAGTCTACTTCCTCAAATGCATTTTGATATAAATAATAATAATAATAATAATAATACTATGTAGAGAGAGATGTTGTAGCACTTTTCAGATTTACTGAAAGAAGTTGGCAGCATGAGCTTTCCTAGACTAAAGTCTACTCAGTGCGCTTGGATATAAATAATAAGTAGAGAGACCTCCTGTAGCACCATTGAGACTAACTAAAGAAAGACAGCATGAGCTTTCCTAGACTAAAGTCTGCTTCCTCAGATGCATTTAGTGGAATGGATCTGCATCTGAGAAAGTGGACTTAATGCTGCCAATTTCTTTCTTTCAGTGAGTCTCAAAGGTGCTAAACATCTCTCTGTTCTCTCTCAGACAGAGACACACACACAGAGCAGGGTGGCCAAGTAAGTCCTCGCCGCCAAGGAGGATGAGGCACCGTGAAATGGAGGAGCATCAAGGGAAATGGAGGACCAGGACCAAAGGGCAGGGGGAGCTCAAAACACTAGAAACGTAAAATCCGTGCTTCAGAGTCAGGCTCAAAACAGAGGATGTTCCACAAAAATGGAGGACATGACCAAATAAAAACTAAAAACTCATAGAAATATAAATTCATGCTGCTTAGTCATGCCCAGAATGGAGGACATTACCAAATAAAGGCTAAAAACACTATAAATTAATGCTGCTTAGTCATGCTCAGAATGGAGGACATTCGGGGGAAACGGAGGACATGGCCAAAGAAAAACCTAAAACACTCAGAAATGTATTAATGCTTCTTAGTCATGCTCAGAATGGAAGACATTCAGGGGAAATGGAGGACAGGGCTGACTGAAAGCTAAAAACACTCATAGAAATGTAAATCCATGCTTCTTAGTTGTGCTCAAAATGGAGGACATTCAGGGGAAATTGAGGGCAGGGCCAAAGAAAAACTTAATACACTCAGAAATGTAAATTCATGATTCTTAGTCATGCTCAGAATGGAGGGCATTTAAGAAAAATGGAAGACCTAGCCCAAAAAAGCTAGCAACACTCATATAGGTATAAATTCATACTGCTTAGTCATGAATTTATTAGCCTTAGCTCAAAATGGAGGACAATTTGGAATTCCTCCTAGACAGAGGGCTGGAATGGAGGACATCTCTTGGTAAAGGAGGACATCTAGTCACCCCGCTAGGGAAAGCTACCTTTATTAGGCCAACCAAAATGCACCCCAAACATATCCTGCAAAGTTTCGAAGCTCCACTACTCATCAAGCAAATGTGTTAAGAATCAATCTGGAGGGGAAAAATATATGTATAAAATGGCGTACCCCTGAATATGTTACACACAGCGAGAGAGAAGGAGGAGGAGGTTGCTGAAAAGGGGTCCTGAACAGGGTGCGCACCTTTTTCCTCCTGTCTGAACCCTGAGAAAGTCATGGGACACAGTTTTCCCTGATGTGGAGCGGCCAGAACTGAAGGCTTCTCCAGTTCAGGGTGACCAGGCATCCTCCTTTCCCAGGGCATGTCCTCTATTTCAACCTTCTTTGCAGCCAGGAGGAATCCCAAAATGCCCTCCATTCTCTGAGCAGGGCTAAGCAGCAAGAATTTACATTTCTGTGGGTTGTTTTTAGCTTTTATTTGGTCATGTCCCCCATTTTTTTTTCTTGGATGTCCTCCATTCTGTAGCCTATGGACCCATCAGGTGGTTTATTTCCTGGTGATGCCTTGTCCTCCTTTGCGGTGGAGGACATATCTGGTTACCCTGCTCCGGTTGAACTCTTGCCTGCTGTGCAGATGTCAAGAGGAGGTCCAGGAAAGGGAAGGGGCAGGCAGCCCCCATTTTCTTCGCTTTGCCTTTGCGGCCAAGCCGGCTAATGAGGGAGAGCTTCGAGGGAAGAGGTCAAGGACAGCTCTTCCCTTGCCCTTTAAAAGTTGAGTCTGTCTGGAAAGAAACCGCACCTGACGGATTGATAGCCTGCTGAAAGGGCTCCTTGCCTCCACCCTCCGAAAGGTGTTCAGGAGATCTCTGCATTTGCAATAGCAGTCTGTCCACTTCTTTGGCAAAGACAAAAGCCATTCTTACCATCACTCTCTGAGCCATTTTTACATTATGTAAAATTAGGAAAAAACAATAATGCTGGGAAAGGTGGAGGGAAGTAGAAAGAAAGGAAGGCCACATGCTAGATGGATGGATGGATGGCTCTATTAAGGAGGTCCCAGGTATGAATTGACAGGAACTAAGAAGCATAGCAGAGTTCACAGAGAACTTACACACATTCAAACTAGACAATGAGGAAATAGAAATAGTAAAAGAGTTCTCATATCTGGGATCAAACATTGATCAGAACAGGGACTGCAGCCAGAAAATCAGAAGAAGATTAAGAATGGGGAGGGTGGCTATGAAAGAACTAGAAAAGATATTAAAATGCAAAGACATACAACTCAGCACGAAAGTCAGAATCATGCAAGCCATCATATTTCCTGTTACCATGTATGGATGTGAGAGCTGGACAGTCAAGAAAGAAGATAGGAGGAAAATCAACTCCTTTGAGATGATGTGCTGGAGCAGTGTGCTGAGGATTTCATGGACAGCCAAAAGGACAAACAAATGGGTCCTAGAACAGATCAAGCCATATCCCTAGAAACCAAGATGACAAGACTTTAGACATCAAGAATCATTGGAAAAGACAATAATGTTCGAAAAGATAGAAGGAAGTAGAAAGAGAGGAAGGCCACATGCTAGATGGATGGACTTTATTAAAGAGACCACAAATAAGAGTTTGCAGGACCTGGGCAGAGCAGTAGAGGACAGGGGGGCTGGAGATGTCTCATCCATAGGGTCGCCATGGGTTGAGACCGACGTGAAGGCAGTTAACAATAACAGAAGCAGAGTAGTGGAGGACAGGGAGTTTTGGAGATGTCTCCAAAACAGGGTCGCCATAGGTCAAGATCCACTCGAAGGCAGTTAACAACAAAAAAATCCATATATTATGTATGTGCGCACATATGCTGCCAGCAACCCATGTTTATAAACTGGGATCATTCAAAAGTAGTTAAGATACCTTCCCATGAAGGAGATCACCAAGGGCAGGCAGGTTATCCTGGGTGTTGCTTGGCCTTTGCTAGGTATCTACTCTTTTGGAAGGAATGATCATGCCTCTCTGCCTCACCAAAGGAAAATATCTAGCAAAGAAATGTTTCCTTCAGAAACTATAAGGAAGGAAACACCTCTTCCCAAAATTTGGCAATAGCTGGAGTGCAGCCTGCTAATTCAAACTTTAGTCCAAGAGTTTTGGATTTTGACAAGAGATTTCCTCCTGATATGTGCCCATGCACACAATATCTGGAACAGCACCAGGAACTGATTACAACAAATCATCAAAAACATCACCTTAGGAGTGTTATAGCAAGTGAATTGTAGGAATGTATGGCACAGACTGATGGGTTCAAGATGTGGATTTCATTTCAAGCATACACTTAGGATTACAGTATTTATATCCAAGCATGTAGATGTGGAAGTTGAGAAACTGAGGTTTTCTCCAAGTGTACTGCCAAATGCATAGACAACACGGGACAACTGGTTGTTGTATGCCTTCAAGTCACTTCTGACTCACAGCAACATTAATGCAAACCTATCACACAGTTTTCTTGGCAAGATTTTTTGGGGGGGAGGGGAGGGACATTTGCAGGTATCTTCCTGTGAGAGAGCATGATTTGCTCAAAGTCATATAGTGGGTTTCCATAGCTAAGCAGAAATTTGGATCCTGGTCTGCCAGAATCCTAGACCAGTACTCAAACCACTGCATCATACATATTGTTCTCAGAAAAGGACTTACTAGTGGCAGAGAACAAGAGTCAGGCACAATGTCTCAGTCCAGCTAGGCTTGGACCTTTGAGTTGCTTGGCAGGACCAACAGGGCATTTGCCTACAACCTAACAAGGCACCAAAAATGGGTTTGGTGCCAAAGAAGGTCTTCATACAAAAAGCCCAAACAAAGGAGGCAGCCTAGTGCCTTGGACATGAAAGATGAACATCACCCTAAGTCAAGACATCAGAGAAGAGGGGTGGTAGCTGGGAGGGGTCAGCCTTTGACGTTTTCACACGGGGATTTTGGAGGACGCTAGCCGGCCTCCGTCTGGCCCCACTCCGGCAAAATGTCAAATTTTTCACACGACGTCGCAGCAAGCCCCGCCCCTTCCGGTGCCATCCCCGGCGCTAGCCGGCGTCAGTCCGGAGTTAGAGCTAAAGGGGGAGGGGCTTGCTGCGCTTGTTCACATGATGTCGCAGCAAGCCCCTCCCCCTTTAGCTCTAACTCCGGACGCCCACCGGCATAAGCCCCGGAGTTGTAATTCCTTTTTTTAAAAGGAATTAGGTTGCTGCCGCCGGAGCCATTCCGGAGTGAGCGGAAGGCTCCGTTCCGGAATGGCTCCAGGCGGATGGGACATTTGTGTATGAAAACGTCCCTTGTCTCAGCTGGAAATTACTCTCATGACTCAGTTGGCTTGGCTTAAAAGTGGCTTACTTTTCCCACCCACCCACCTTCAACAACACTCACAACAAAGCACACAACAAGGATACAAACATGCCATTTGCCAGAAAAAACACCCACAAACCAACAACAGAAATGGCAAAAAAATAAAAGAGGTTAAATACTCCAGTTTCCCAGAGTTGTTTTGTCACTGACTGTAAAGTAGCCATTGTATGGGGGGGGGGGGAGTCAAAGGGATATTAGAGCAAGACACTGCTGAGTTGCGATTCATCAGGAAGGTCTAATTATCCCCTACAAATGAACTGGGATAATGGTTTCAAATCACACTATACGTGTTAGTTGGTTTACCAGATGTCAGGATGTTTGTGTTATCACTAACAGTTCTGTGAATGACCAGTGTTGATAATTTAATTGTCATTTTCAGTATAGTCTACGCTTAATTTTCTTCTGGCATCATTTGTCTACAACCCTACCCTCAAACTCATGCAATAATGCATTTGTTGGTCTTTGGTTATTGTTGTTGTTAACTGCCCTTGAGTCGATCTCAACTCATGGCAACCCTACAGATGAGACACCTCCAAGACCCTCTGTCCTCCTCTGCTCTGCTTAAATCCTGCAACCCCTTAATACCCATGACCTCCTTAATAGAGTCCCTCCATCTAGCATGTGGCCTTCCTCTCTTCCCCCCCCCACCTTCCCCAGCATTATTGTTTTTTCCAGAGTCCCTTCTTCTCATGATATGTCTGAAGTACAACAGCTCAGTCTGGTCATCTTGGCTTCCAGCGAAGTTTGCGGCTTGATCTGCTCTAGGACTTTTTTTTTTGGTCTTTTTGGCTGTCCATAGGATCCTCAACACTCTTCTCAAGTACCACGTCTCAAAGGAGTTGATTTTCTTCCTATCATCTTTCTTAACTGTCCAGCTCTCACATCCATACATGGTAGCAGGAAATACAATGGCTTGTATGGTTCTAACTTTTGTACTGAGTTGTATATCTTTGCATTTTAGAATCTTTTCTAGTTCATTCATAGCCACCCTTCCCATTCTTAATCTTCTTTTGATTTCCTGACTGTAGTCCCCATTTCTATCAATGTTTGATCCCAGGTATGGGAATTATTTTACTATTTCTGTTTCTTCATTGTCTAGGTTGAACTTGTGAAGGTCCTCAGTGGTCATTATTTTTTGTTTTCTTTATGTTCAACATTAAGCTTGCCTTTGCACTTTCTTCTTTGATATTCCTTAGTAGGTGTTCCTGGTCTGTGAGGTTTTCTGCTAGTATTATGGTGTAATCTGCATATCTTAGATTGTAGATATTCCTTCCTCCTATTTTCACTCCTCCTTCTTCTGTGTCCAAGCCTGCTTTTCTTATAATATGTTCTACATACATGTTGAACAGAGAGGGTGAAAGGATGCAACCTTGCCTGACTCCTTGCCAAGTTGGAACCATTCTGTTTCTCCTTGTTCTGTCCTGACAGTAGCTCTTGTCATGAGTACAGATTCCTCATCAGAGCTATCAGATGTGCTGGCACTAAAAAGACCAATGCAATTTTAGGCTGCATTAGTATCTAGATCAAAGGAAGTAATAGTGCCACTGTATTCTGCTTTGGTCAACCCCCACCTGGAATACTGTGTCCAGTTCTGGGCACCACAATTCAAAAAGGATGTTGAAAAACTGGAGCGTGTCCAGAGGAGGGCAACTAAAATGGTGAAGGGTCTGGAAATCATGCTGTATGAGGAATGACTTAGGGAACTGGTTATGTTTAGCCTAGAGAAGAGAGTTAAGAGGGGATATGATAGCCCTGTTTAAATATTTGAAGGGATATCATATTAAGGTGGGCGCTAGCTTGTTTTCCGCTGCCGCAGAGAACAGGACCCGAAACAATGGATGCAAGCTTCAGGAAAAGAGATTCCACCTCAATATTAAGAGGAACTTCCTGACAGTGAGAACTGTTTGACAGTGGAACACACTCCCTCAGAGGTTGATGGAGTCTCCTCCTGTGGAGGTCTTTAAACAGAGGCTGGATGGCCATCTGTCGGGGATACTTTGATTTTGAGTTCCTGCATGGCAGGGGATTAGACTGAATGGCCTTTGTGGTCTCTTCCAACTCCAATTCTATGATTCTATGATTCCCATGTCTTTAAGGGCATTCCATACCCTTTCATGATCAATGTAGTCAAAGGCTTTGCTATAGTCTATAAAGCACATGCTGATTTTCTTTTGGAATTCCCTGCTATGCTTCATTAGCCATCATATGTTTGCAATGTGGTCCCTAGTGCCTCTTCCTTTCTTGAACCTCACTTGGACCTATGGGATTTCTCTCTCCATGTATGTTTGGAGTCTATGTTGCATAATTTTGCTATGGTCCTATAGTTGCTGCAGTCTCTTGTGTCTCCCTTTTTGTGGATGGGGATGTATATTGACTGCTTCTAATCTGTTGACCATCGTTTTGTTTTCCATATCTATTGCTATATGTTGGTCAGCACTAAAGTTGACTCTATAAATGTGGATTGCAACAGTTCAATTGGAATATCGTCTGTTCCTGGTGATTTGTTTTTCGCCATTTCTCTTGTTGCAGTTTCCACTCGTTTTTTAGTCTTTGAGGCCTCTTTTATTTTTGCTGCAATGTCCTGTGCAACTATGTGCCCCACCACAAAATGGTTGGGGAAGCACCCCTCTGCTTGATCCATAGGCTGCCTGTGCCTACTTCTGCATGAACGTGCATAGGATCACACCATAATATAAACATGACAGAGCCTTAAAAAGGGAGAAATAGGAGAGGTCAACATACTTGTTTCTGCTTCTGTTAAACTCAGTTTGATTAACAGAAAGTTATAATTAATCCTAAAAGAAAAGTAACCCAATTCAGAGAGAACTAGACAGCAGACATCTTTATCTACACTCAACAAACAATCTCTCCATCACGAGGAGTGGGGGGTGGGAGTGGAAATGCTACCTGAAGTTATGTAGAGTTAAGCTTCTAAAAACAGACCAGCTGGACATTTAGGCTGACAATGTCCTCAGTGCTCTCTCTCTCTCTCTCTCTCTCTCTCTAATTTTTTTAAAGGACTTAATTAAAAGGAATTAAGAGTCTGTCAAAACCCAAAAGGACTACTCTATCTGACCTATATATTTTTATACAGTTGATTATCTCAGTTTTTCCAACTGAGTTGGAGAACAGTTTTATTCCTGCAGTTTTTTTACAATTCTTACATGGAAATGAGACTGGCCAATTTGGGTTGGAGGGAATGTTTGGAAACTCAGGCTGCATCTGCACTGCACAAACAATCCAGTTTGACACCGCTATGCAATTCTGGGAACAGTAGTTTTGTGAGATATTTAGCCTTCTCTCTCAAAAATCTCGGGTGCCACAACAAACTACAACTCCAAGAATTCCAAACTTCTACTGTTATCTTTCTGATTATCTGACCTGGTGGTGATTGGCACTGGTTCCAGAAGTAGTAATGATGGGGGGGGGGGCACTTGCTAGAGGCTCCTTTTGCTACCTAGCAGCTGTGGGAATGCTGAAACAACTGTATTCAGGTGTCAAAGAAAGTGAGAAATGTAATGTTCTCCAGGGCACCTGATAATCATGCAAAAATGAAAACCAAGGAAATCTCATCAGGAGCTTGATGGGGTCTGAATTAGGCTCAGAGTAACCTGAACTATTCTCCTGGTAACAGTAAAATACTTTACCAAGTCTAGTTCCAAAATGAATCAAAGATGGGATACTCAAGTATCACTAATATCACTTTTTTATTATGAAGCTGAATAGAATGTATCACTTGAGACAAGACTTTTTCCTTGTGTAAAAAAAACCCCTACTAATAGGAAATCAGCACAGCAGAGTGCTGGACTAGAACCTCTACTTTCCTATTTGTAGGAAAGGTTTTGAGGTTTCGCTGCCCATTCGCTCTTTGAAGTGATAGCGCCAATTCTACTGCCTAAATTCTATCTACAGCTTTACCTTTAAACTTGCAAGACATTCAAGGATGCTGGTCTTTCGTTGTTGTCGTGTGCCTTCTAGTTGTTTCTGACTTAATGATGACTCTAAAAGGCAAACCTATAACAGGGTTTTTATTAGCAAGATTTGTTCAGAGGGAGTTTACTTTTGCAGCCCTCTGAAGCTGAGAATGTTTGACTTGCCAAGGTTATCTAGTGCATCTCCATGGCTGAGTGGCAATTCAAATCCTTGTCTCCAGAGTCCAATGCTCAAACTACTCCACCATGCTGGTCTTAGAACAGAAAAAATATAACTGAACTCTGGAGAGACTCCCCCCGCCCCAAAGTAAGTGGATAGCAGGCACAGCTGCTTTATGCTAACCTATCCCTCAGTCTGTTCTCTGAGTAAACAACAACCATTAATTCTTATAGATAATTGCTCAATTGTTGTGGACAATAAAAAGCAAACCTTGGACTGCCCCAGTTCTGGAATAAAATGAACAAAGCCTTATTAAGACTAAGTTAACACAGTTAGCATCTATTCATTAAGCATTAGTCAACAATAGCGTATTTTGTATACACAAGGTAGATCTATTATACATTGCTTTGCTGCCTTTCCCAATTTTTGTTGCTGTCAAGACTTCTCATGAGAGACTGCTCACACAGTTCTATTTCTGACAGATCAAAGGGATTAACCTGTTGATATATCAGTTTGTTTGGGCTTTCAGGTGCTTTCAAAGCAAGACTTCAATTACCTTTCTTGCTTACTAGGCATTTTAAAACTGCCACAGATTAAAAAGAGGTCATGAATGCCTTTCACCTAGCAGACATAAAGTAAAGTAAGATTTTAAATGGTTTTAATTCTGTTATTTAATAATTTTCATTTTGATTTTATATGTTTTTAACTACATGTGTTTTATTGTATTCTATCTTTTCATAAGCTGACCTGAGTTCCAAACTGGGAGATAGGCAGAATATAAAGTAAAGGATGGGTGGGTGGACATGGCAGCACATTTTAAGTTGCTGTACACCACTTATCTTAGATCTTTATGATGTAACAACATTGTATGATCAAAGCAGTAATCCATTATTTCAGTAGATTGACTAAGAAATCACAAATTTTTCTCTTATTCAGCGAGGAACCAGGTAGTCAGTTCTACTATTTGCTCCAGAGGTAGAAGGAGTACAAAATGCTTTAAATCAGGCCTGCACAACTTGGCAGTCGGTGGAGGCCAAAATTAAAATAGGCTAAACTTCTTCGGGCCGCAGATAGGTTTTAATTAAATATTAATTGATTAATAATATTAATTATTATTATCTAATATTAATTAATTTTATAATTCATTAATATTAATTCCATCCTCCTCTGCTCAGCCCTCTCAGGAGAAAGCTGAGCAGCGGAGCAGCCTTGCCTGTCCTTCTCCTCTTCCACTCAGACTTCCTCTCGGGAGAAAGCCGAGCAGCAGAGGAGCCTTTCAGGGTGGGTGTTTGCCCATCCTTCTCCGCCGCCACCGCTTGACCTTCTCCTCAGGACAAGGCAGGGTAGCGGAGGAGCCTTGCAGGGCAAGTGTTCACTTGTCCTCTTCTTCCACCCGTCCTTTTCAGGAGAAAGCCAGAAGGTAGAGGAGCCTTGCAGGGCAAGCGTTCACCTTCCTCCTCCTTCTCTGCATGACCTCTCCTCAGGAGAAGGCTGAGCAGCAGAGGAGCCTTGAAGTTGTTCTACATCCTTAGGGGCTACCCAAAATCCTTTGGTGGGCCACATGCGGCCCCTGGGCCATATGTTGTGCAGGCCTGCTTTAAACAAAGCAAAGCCCTTGTTCATCACACAGTCATGAGCTATATTATGCTATCACATGTATTTTTCTCTTTTTT
Source organism: Phrynosoma blainvillii (assembly GCA_026167975.1). Classification (NCBI taxonomy): domain Eukaryota; kingdom Metazoa; phylum Chordata; class Lepidosauria; order Squamata; family Phrynosomatidae; genus Phrynosoma; species Phrynosoma blainvillii. The sequence goes on from JANUYF010000002.1 coordinate 80,731,856, forward strand.
TACTATCTAATTTGCAGTGTCAGCATTTTAATCAAAAAAAGTATCTTTTATACTAGTAATTTAAGGATGAATAGCAGTACTCACATGAGAACCAGTGCAGCACAGTTTGAGTGTTGGACTAGGATTATGGACTAGGATCCTGGAAGATCAGGGTTCAAGAGCATGCTCAGCCATAGAAACATGGGTATGTAATACTTTTACAGCCTGAGAACAGCAATGGCAAACCACCTCTGAATAAATCCTGCAAACAAAACTCCATTTTCAGGTTGCCAGAGTCAGCATAAAATCATATAATGACAAATCAGTAGCTACTATTTTATTTATTATAAATGGGTGGATTTATAAACTGCTTTTCAAGACAAGAAACTAAATTATAAAATAATAAAACAAAATAATAAAAAGTATTATAAATATATTATCAGTATTATTACTTAGTATTAGTATTAGTAATAATAGTATTATTTTAAAATAATAATAAAAAGTTTTTTAAAAAAGAATAATCCAAGATTTTAGAACAGCCAAAACAAACAGTGAAGTCCGTACAATAAAGCAGAAATTACACGAAAACCCAAACAATATACACTAAGTATACAAGTTATTCAAACGTATATCTCAATGGGATAAATGAGGCTTTTTCCTAAGTAAGCATTAGCCTCAAACCAGCTCTTCCCATCCTCAGCTGACTTCGGTTAGGATTGATAAAACAATTCAAAAGGGCTCCTGGAGATATAGATTAATTGATTTGCTGACATTATTACATTTCTGTATGTTGGTGGAGGAGGGGGCTTCAGCACTCTCCTGACCTCACTGACCCAGGAAATGACAGACTGTGAGCTGTTTCCAGGACAGATGCTTAAACAGTACAATCTGCCACTAAGTTCCCATGTTCAATGGATCTTTTCCCCCAATAATTCTACAATGATGCCTACTTCCTAATGTATCCATGCTTATTCCATGGGACTAAATGTTACTGAACACAATGACATTTACTTTTGAGTAAACACAGATAAGATTACACCTGTCAAATAGTGACAAGCCACAATAACATCAAGCAAGCCCGAATATACTTTTGCTTTATAGGAAGGAGGAAACAGCTTCTCAGAGTTCACAGCCTCGGAGTGGATACTTCATGTATTACTAGATAGGTTTCTAATTAAGGAAGCATCCCTATTTGGAGGGAGAATCTATTATGTTTGCTTCTGTAATCAGAGTAATTGGGAAACCAATCCAGGCCAATTATCAGTGTGTAGGCCGGGTGTGGAAAAGTGCAGCTCTTCAGATATTGGAGTTTATCACACGGGGGCAAACTGCAAAAATCCCATGCAGAAACGGGATTTAAAAATGGGAAAAACCACAAAAGTGGGTAGTTTTTCACACACGGCGGGGTTAATGTGACATTAACCCGAACAGAAAGTAGACAAACCCCAGCCCTTTTTACTTTCAGGATTTTCCAAAAGTAAAAAAGGAGCAAGTTTTGTCTAGTTTCTGTTTGGGTTAACATCACGGCATGTCAGGGATGATGGGAATTGTAGCTCTTCACCTCTGGCTCTAACTCACCACCTTGTTATGCAGCAGAGCTGACCAGCTTTGATCAGTGGTTGATGCTTCTTTCCCAAGCAGCAGAGTTTCAGAGAATAGGCTGAAGACCCTGACAAACTCTCCAAGCCTTCTCACTCTTCTTCCTGAGATGTCTCCAAACTTCTCCAGGATTCTTCTGGTTCTTGTATCTTCCCTCAAGACACCAGACAACTCAGTAGTCTTATATAAAAGATCTACTTTATTCTACTATATACATAAATACTATATGCCCTACAAATCACAATCTCTACTCCACCAAAATACTCCACACTACACATTGGCAAACACTGCACTTATAGCCATTGTTAGTCACCACCCACTAGTCAGTTTCCACCCAGTGGGCGTGTACATTCATTTTGATTGGTTTACATGGATCATCCCATACTTAAGACCAACCCAAGTATTTCATCATTTTACCTTGACTACTTAATGAATCTCAGGTGTTTGCAATCTATAACAGGTGTTTTCAATATACACTCTATAACTTTGTCCTTGGCTCTCAAGGCTTCCAAATTACATTATCCTTTTCACCTGTGTAGCTTCATGATTGCTCCTGCTTAGTCACTGTGACTATCACATACATATTTTATTTCTATTACTGTATGTCCCATGTTGCATTTTCCTTAACACGGCATCCATCCCATGTACACGGGATCTGTCCCATGTGATAAAGTCCATTGTTGGATTGCAACTAACATCAGTTATAGCCAGTGGTTAGGAATGTTGGGAGCTGCAATCCAACAACATGGAAAGGGGAATATTTTGTCCATCCTTGATGTAACAGGAAATGCCACGTCTGAAACAACTATCAAGCTAAAAAGAAGTCACTAGCAACAAACAGTGCTCTCTTTTTCCTAGCCATTACTCTACAAATTGAACCAAGTCTCAATTGTGCTCTTAAATTACCCAGAAAGATCTGAAAGGTGGGATGAAAACGAAAGCCTACAAGAGGAGCTTAGCAACTGCAATTGGCAATGATTCCCCAAGATGACAAATCTCTTTCTCTTGGCCCTGACATCAGGTAGGACAGACATTAGGAATATGTGGCCCTCCTTTTATAGCCCCATCAGCCCTGCCAGCATAACTAATGAGAGAATGTGAAAAATGACATCCAAAACATCTGGAAGAACACATATCTCCCACTACTGGTTTGAGGAGTTAGGGTTAAGGAGTGCTCAAGTCAAAAGAAGATGCATCTCTCTAACCTGGCCCATATGTACCTCTGTTTCTTTCCTTTTCATAGGCATGAAGTACATGCACTTCCAGACAAAGCTTTTATGGTGCAATTGTTTTGCCTTATTCACACAATTTTGCAGCAGGGCCATAAAATGATGCCTTCTATTTTTAACCCTCTACTTCTTCCATCTTTTTTTTCCTACCAAGAAAACTCCCATTAAGGAATGGAAGTTGGTATGACTGCACAAAGCTTTTTTCACTGGTAATGCTAAGGGCCCCTCCATCTGAAGGCACCCAAAATATCACTGAGCACTTGGGAAAGAGATCCTTACAGGTTTCTGAAGAGAGCTGTAACTTATCCTGGAAATTGTAGTTTATTGTGGCACCAGAGCTCTCAGATGGAGAAGGCTAAATGTCTCACAAAATTACAGTTCCCAGAATTCTCTAGCATTAAGCCAAGGCCGTTAAAGCAATCTCAAACTGGATTATTTATGCAGTGTGTTTTGGCCCTTAGATAGGGAAGAAGAAGAGGCAGAATCTTGGCTTATCCTGTAGACTCAGGCAAAAGCAAACTCTATAGCTTCTGCTGGCTTGTGTGTTATTCCTCATTAATAACCTTTGACATCTTGACCACACTCTCTAATGTTCCTTGGTTACAGGTGTCCCAATTTTCATCTCTCTATTCCAGATCTGACTCTTCCAGTTTGTTATACTGATATAGCTCAAACAGGTGGTTAGCAAACCAAATGACAAGAGATTTTATTTTTAAAACTCAACAAGAACTGAAATATTAATCTAAATTCCTTTTGGATATATGGGGGTATTATTTCAGATGAATAAATTTGTAAAAAATACCTGCTTTACCAGTCATCTCTTTCTCTGCCCCACTCCATGTTTAATCAGGATCCTCTCTTAAGTTTGATTGCATATCTATTTTTGAAAAATTCCCCATTTGTAGAATTTTTGGAACCACCAAACCAAAACACACTAGAACATGAGTTGTTGTTGTTATTAACTGCTCTTTAGTCGATTTCAACCCATGGTGACCCTGTGGATGAGATCTCCAAGAACCTCTGTCCTCTACTGCTCTGCTTAGTCTGTAAAATCATACCCATGACCTCCTTAATAGAGTCCATCCATCTGGCATGTGCCCTTCCTCTCTTCCCACTTCCTTCCACCTTCCCCAGCATTATTGTTTTTTCCAAAGAGTCTTCTCTTGTCATGATGTGTCTGAAGTACGACAGTCTCAATTTGGTCATCTTGGCTTCCAGGGAGGTTTCTGCCTTGATCTGCTCTAGACTTGATTGCAAAATCCTGAAAAGCTGTTGCAGACATCTTAACTAAGTTTCTTGTATTTTATATAACATTTAGTCTATAAAGCTTTCTGATGCTGCTACTGGTTAGAGTTTATTTTGCGCTTAATTTCATAACTCTAACCTTGGGTGGAAATATTTTGTTAGAGTTTTCCCTTCATGAATGGCTGAGACTGATGAGGAATCCAGCCAAAGTTTGGAAATATTTTAGTGTTTAAACTTGTCTGAAGCTTACATATTCAGGGGTAGTCATGTTGGCCAAGCAGCAAAATACAACCAAAATCCAAAATCCACATAACAAAGCAAAAGCAAAAAGCAAAGCAGCTTCATTTATATACTGCTTCATACCACGCTATGCAGTATCTCTAAGCAGTTTACAACTGTAAGCAAATTGCCCCCAACAAGATGCGTACTCATTTTAGTGACCTCGGAAGGATGCAGGCAACCTTGTGGTTTATGAGTGAGTGGCTGCAGTACAGGCATTTAACGACTGCGCCACCAGGGCTCCTAACAGTGATACCTTTATTGGTCCAACTAAAAAGCACAAAATGCATCATGCAAGATTTGAGATTCCATTGACATCTAGGCGATCTCTGTCCTATGCAAGCCTCACCGCCCCCTTTCCTAAACAGGAAAATCAGTGTTCTTTGCCTAAGAAAGGGTAGTAGTAGCCTCACACAGGGCAGAGATCGCCTGGATCTCAATGGAAGTTACTTTGCTGATGCTAATGGATTTGAAATCTTATTGCCTATCTTTTACTGCCCTTTGCCCCTGGTCCTCAACTTATACAAATAAGTTAATGATGATGAAGGCTTGAAGCAGATTACCTTCTGTGAGGGTCATAAGAAAAGTTGTAATCCTAAAAAACTAAAAACCTTAGTTGCTAGGTTGTTGTGCAAGCAGATTTCCACTCATCAATGGACCTCCTTTCCATTCCCCAGCAGCCCCAACCCTTGCTCTTCCGAACTGCACCCCAATTTTCGAGGGCATATTTGAGTAGCAGGAAGGGGCTTTAGGGAGGGAGAACCAATTCTGTTAGAACCTTCTTGCCCATTTTTAATTAACGATCTTGAACATTTTGCTTATTTACAGGCACATAACATTTATACAACTTTGTTTTCATATGCTCTTTCATATGCTATTAAAACCTTATACTAAAGATAACCAAAACCAGAGCTGTCATTTCACAAGTCACTTATCACATGGTGTGTTTTTCAAACTTCTGCTGCCAGGCAAAGAGCAACATTCCAGACTAGGAAACGTCTCCCCCTACAAAGAGAGATTATGAATAAAATGAGGAAGCAATTTTCCCCCTTTAACCCCAAATCCTATTGAAGGCCTACCATCACTAACATCAAAAAAATGAGGTTTCAAAGCAGCTACTGACTGAGACACATTAATGTGCTAAAGAACATATTTGTCTTTTGTGGGGAGAAGGTTAATCCAGCTACACATCACAACCTCTTGATCCAAATGCTTATTCTTTAGTCCAAGAACACACATCATACTACAACTGACAGCAAAGTCTAAGAGCCTTATTGTATGAGGAAACCAAAACTTATTGAATAGTAGTGGCTTTCTCCATGCCTCTCCACATGCCATCAAAGCACTTCTGTTCTCTTCCTGAGGGAGACTGTCATAAAAGTGTGCCTTTTGGCAAACAGATGTTTCCAGCAAAACAGAAGACACACTTTTATGATCTTCGCCCTTGGAAAGAGAATGGAACTGGTATGACAGCAGACGGACAAGGAGAAAGCTACTACTCTCCCAATCTGTTTTGGTTTTCGTTTTGCATACGGTAAGGCTCTAAGTGTGGTGCATATACACACAGACAAAGACTGTGGAAAGGAGAAGTACATACAAAGATGAAAGAAATCACTGATAGCAATATCATTATGTCACCAAGAGAGGAAAGCAGACAATTTGGGTTATGTGTTTTTTTTATGACTAACCAAACATGGCTTCATTATCATTTTTATTTTAATTCACTATTTGGGCATTTTAACAATTATTTATGATGTTCTTCAAAGGAGGTTTCTCATGAGAATAGAAGAAAATGTTTCAGCCACACTGTTATTTTCCACACTTTTATCAAGGGACACAGGTTCTAGGGACATCTAAACACAACTACAGGCATAACTGAAAGCAGAGCTTGAAAAAGTTCCCTTTAAGATAGTAGCTCTCAGAATTTCCTCTTGAGATTATGGGGGCTATATTCCAAAAGAAGCAACTTTTCCAAGAACTAAATGGGAGGATGCAAAAATCACTTATGGACGATGAAGAGCAACAATGAGAAGCCTCAGCAAAAAGTGCACATATATTTAACCCCTCAGCAAGCAAGGGCAGAGTCAGGATTGGAGTAACAGAGCAAGGAGAGAAGCAGAGTAGAAGAAACAGGCAGAAAAATTCATAAGATCAACTTGAATTCTCAAACTTACTATAAAATGTAGGCTGCCCATTTTATGAGTTGGAGAGAGGTGACATCACACCAAATGGAGTTTGGTTTTCAGAGTTTCTGAAAGATACAACTATTATTTGTTTCCTCTCCTAAACTACATTTACAAGTCCTGAATCATTTCCTTAAAAGATGACAGCTTTTTCCTATTATACTCCCTATCTGTCATCACAAAAAATGCAAGAATTTTTAGGAGTATCACTTAGCAACATAGGACCATTGCTTTGGCATCCTCAGATCCTCATAACAGCCATAATAAACTTCCAGTAACACAATTCATACACCCACTCCCACAGGATGAGACCAGTGTGCAAATATGAAAATAAAGGTAAATATAGCCAGCCAGAAACTCTTCAAATTCCACACCAAGTTCATTTCTTCAAAGATTGTTCAGTGGATTCTTTGTTTACCATAATTAAAATGGGGGGAGCACTATTTTCAAGGTAGTAATTAAACAGAAAGGTTTAAGAGCTGAGTCATCTTTGTCAACTGAGGGCCTTTACAGACTGCCAGAAATAATGCAGCTTGAGACCACTTTAACTGCCCTGGCTCAGTGCTAGGGAATCATGGGAATTGTAGTTTTTCCTGAGACATTGAGCCTTCACTGTCAGGGAGCTCTGGTGCCACAATAAACTACAGTTCCCATGGTTCCCTAGCACTCAGCCAAGGCACTTAAAGTGGCCTCAAGCTGCATTATTTCTAGCAGTCTGTACAGGCCCTGAGCTGGCATTTTGTTAACATCATCTTGATCAAGAACTGGCCTTGCAGTCACTTCACACATTATGCAGCACAGACATAATTTGCCACTGTATAGCTGCAACAAGGAGCCACATCTTACCCTGTCTCCCTAGTTCTTATGGCGCCTTTCAGAACTTTTCACTCTCCCTTTTTCTTTTTTCTTTTTTCTTCTAATTAAATGTTTATTGACTTTTTACAATTAAACACATAAAGTCTGTAGAACAATGACAACAACAACAACAATTAACTACAACTGCCAAGATATGTATCTGAGGAGTAATTGTTCTGCAGCAGAATCAAAAAATTAGTTCTCAGCAGGAGCCAGAGAGTTTGGCTTGTAAAGGTGTAGACTAGAGTGTCTGTCCAAAGATCCATCTGTGAAGTAAAAGGTTGGATCCAGTGGGAGTGATGATTAATACAGTCAATAAATAAATAAAATAATAATAAAATAAAGATCATCCAGTCTTTTTGAAATTTATCAGTCCTTTAGTGGCCAATGGAAAACCTCATCACTGCAGAGTTTCTCCATCAACCACATATCCCAAATTCTAGAGCACCAGTTCTCAATGGAGAGGTCACCTGACTTCCAACATTTGGCTACTTCTACTCTGGCAGAAGTAATAAGAGCAACAGTTGTGAACAGGCAGACTATTGCCCTCAAATATGGTGGCTGTCAGTTGAAAGGATTTAGGTGGGAAAACAAGAGAAGAGGGAGAGGCAAGATGGCAGAGTGGGGGGAGAAAGGTGTGAAGGATACATCAGAAAGATACCAGAAGTTAGAGCAAGGGGAGGAGTGGGAGAGAACTGAGGCAGAGAGAGAGGGAGAGTTAAAACAATAAAAGTGAAATTTAGAATGAGGCTAACAGGGAGACCATTTCCTTCAAAGATGGCTGCTGTCATTAGGATTAAGGCAGGAAAACAAGAGAGGAGGAAGAAAAAAGATTGTGGGAGCAGGATAAAGTTGTAAAGAATAGATGAGAAAGATATCAGAAGTTAGAGCAAGGCAAGGTAGTTACGCTTAATCATTCACTTTATGATGTCAAAAAAAGTCAAGAAAAAGGTTTTCTGTGCTGGAAGTTGATTTAGTGTCAGTTTGGCTGTGTGGCTTTCAGCTGTGCAGGACCACCAAGCTGCTTGTGTTTACTCTGTCTTGTCCAGATTTGGGTGCAGCTGAAGAAGAGATATTATTCTTCATCTCCTTCTCAACATCCTAGGGCACCTTAATGTCTAAGCGGCTTCACATATGTGAAGAACCTGAGTTTTAATTGAGGCAGTCGTGACAGAGCCATTATAGAAGCCTATTAGTTTAAAAGGGAAGCCCCATTTGTATTTGTGCTTGCTTGTTGGAGCAGAGAGGTGAAGGGTTTAAAATCACGGCATTTCCTCAAGGGAGATGTCGTGGTATACTTGCATGTTGGCGTCCTGGTTGGCAAGATTCAGGGTACTGGAAAGCTTCTTCAGTACTTGTGCTTTTTTCGGATAATGTGCAAAGCATGTAATTATGTCCCTGGGGGGAGCACCTTGTCTCTGGCTAAGATCCAAGGTCTGATGTGCTTGTTTTATGTCAGCTGAAAGGAGATCAAGACCTGGGCAGGTGTTACTCAGCCAGGTAAGGAGGAATGAAATCATGTCCTGATGCTCCTCCCATTCAGGAATCCTGTGAATTCTGATGTTTAAGCATCTATTTCTGTCCTCCACATCCTGTATTTTGTTTGTGAGATAGTCATTCATTTGTTCTAACTTCTGTATACAGGCCTCATGAGAATGACCCTGTTCAAGAGCTGCAATAGCTGTATTTTCTATATTTCCAATGTGGGCTGTCAGGACAGTGAGCTTTGAGTTCACCAGCTGAAGGATGAGTGCCCAGTCCTTTTGTAAGTCCTGCACTAAATTTACAAGAAGCCTTTCCAAGAGGTCTGAACATGATGGGTGTGGTATCGGAGGACTCACATCTACCTCCCTTCCCTTGTGTCATCTCTGTGTCTTCCATTTGAGTTTTTGGCTCTTTAAGGGCCTCGGCAGACGACTAATAAAGTTGTATCCGAGGTAAGGAAGAGGAGGGGCAGCCGCACGAGCGGCACCCCTTCCTCCTCCCGAGGTTGTCCTCGGAGCTGCCGGCCCTCCGCACGGCCAGCGCGCCGAGGGCAACCTCCCGCCGCAGCGTCCGCACACGCTGCGGCGGAAAAGTCAGGGAAAGTGCGCCCTATGCGTTTAGGGCGCACTTTCCCTGACTTCTGAAAGGAGCGCCAATTTAGCGCTCCTTTCAGGGACGCCGCCGGTGCGCCGCGGTGCGGCTGCCGTGGTCCCGCAGCGCACATTCCCAGGGCGCCCCGGACGCCCTGGTCTGCTTCCCCCCCTAAGAGATGAGCAAGAACCCCAAATTCCTTAATCTACTGACCTTTTAGTTCCTTGCGTTAGATAAGTATTTTTGATCTTGAAAGTTGGGCGAAATTCACTCCTTTTAATTGGTAAGAGCTGAGATCTTGTCCTGCTCAGGTTTTATGCATCCACCATGATTGATGGCTAGCCACGCACCTCTCACTCCCCCCCCCTTTTTTCCCCCTATATTTTAATTGTGTTTCAACCAGGAATTGAAATGGATTTGTTATTGTTACCATTTAATGGACACAAGACATTCAACACTGTGAAAATATTACTGTTATTCTTGTTTAATTCTAACTAGAAATATAAACCTTAAGATATATTGAGACTGGGGGAGAATGCATATTACGGTAATTCCCTGAACAGCTTGAAAGAAGCATGTAATATAGTGTAGAAGAGCTCTCAGGAAGAGACTTGCTAAGGCAAAGATGACTGTATAGCTATAGATAGCCAATATATCTTATTTTACTTGATGTACATTTAGTACTGCCAAATGTTTAGTTTAACATTGTTCTAATAAGAATTCAGTATTTGGCTACAAGGTAGTTTCCAGACAGACATGGAAGTCGGAGGCAGAACATCCCTTTGGGACAAGCTACTTTCAGGAGGATGGTGTTACATTGTTGTTGTATGCTTTCAAGTTGTTTCCAGCTTATAGTGACCCTAAGGCAAACTTATCATGGGGACTTCTTGGCAAGGCTTGTACAGTACAGAGAAGGTTTGCCATTGCCTTCCCCTGAGGCTGAGAGCATGTGACTTGCCCAAGGTCACCTAGACAATTTTATAGCCAAGCAGGGAATCGAACCCTGGTCTCCAGAGTCCTAATCCAAGTCTCAAAAAACTATACTACACTAGTTCTCTGATGTTACATTGCATCATGATAAAACTCATACCAATCCTATGCAATGCTAGTTCCCAAGGCCTTCTCATCTACTTCTGTTCTATTCTGTAATACTAATATACTCCTGTTTCTGAATGCTTTCTTTATAGCCTCTCTGCGTTGGTATTTTTGCTAGACTGGAACACGCTTTAAGGTGAGTCAGAAAAGCCAGGCATGAAAACTGTACTTCATTGGGTCTGTATGTCATGCCAACAAGGGACTGCTCTGTGTGAGCTACAAGAATTTGAAAGCTCAAAGGAGAGCATTTCCAAACCCAGCAAATAAACTGTCTTGAGTGTCCTACGATAACACAGCAAAGTAGAATTGATAAGCATGTACACAGTATACACTCCTTCCCTGGTGAGGACCTTTGTCCCTTTACCATCAACTCCTCAGAGCGGGCTTTGAGACTACAGCGATCAAATGACTGAGAATGAACCCAAGAGATCTAATTTCTCATTCTCTAGGCTGCTCTAACCTAATCATGTTTCAGCCAGCCACGATCTATACAAACACCTTGCTCTAGGCAAAACAATATTCTCTCTACCCTTTAGCCCATATATCCTTGAATCAGATTGTTCTCTTGATTCACATCTATTCCTGTTTTGATCCCCCCAGTCAAATGTCAACATTTGAGAATACAGGGAAAGGAAAAGTATGGTCAGACACCTTGGATGAGGCACAAACCTAAGGTGAATAGTTTTACTTTGGGGGCAATTCCACAACCTTCAGTTACAAGATGACTTGGGTCTTATGTGAAGTGCATTTGTTCCAGAACTTTGAAAACATCTGGACTAAAATTTAAAAAAAATTGAAGTTTTTTCTTGCCTATCTAATTACATATTTGAACCTCCAACAAGCTCTCAGTAAATAGCAGAGGGGAATAGTTTGTGGCTGACAACTCTAGCTTCCATCAAGGGATCTTCTATATACTTCTTTCTAATCACAAGGTCAATTGGGAGGGACATAGAAGAAATTTCGAAGAAGCTATTCCAGTATGTTCATTGTTTTCTTGTGACTGAGAGGGCCAGTGCTCAGGGCTAGAGCCTGAAAAGTTACTTTTTCGTCCCCATTACTCATTACACTGTTTGAAAAGTAAATTGTTGCCATTACTTGCTATGGTAATTAAAAAAAAACTTGTTACTTGTTACAGTGGGCCCTTGCTATCTGCTGGGGTTTGATTCCAGGACCCCCTGTAGATACCAAAATCAAGTCCCATTAAACAGAATGGCATAGTAAAATGGTGCCCCTTATACAAAATGGCAAAATCAAAGTTTCCTTTTTGGAATGTATGTATTTTTTGAATATTTTCAAACTATGGATGTTTGAATCTGTGGATACGGAGCACTGGCTGTACTCTGCTTGCTTCTTTTCCAACTTTCATTTTATTTTCCTTCAAATGGGAAAACCCATTTGAGAATTGGAAAATTTATTACAACATGCCTCTAAAAACGTCCTTAAAAGTATGTTTTGCAAAAATCTAGAAACCTTTACTCCTTACAGCAGTAGAATAGCTTAACTCTTACTCATTTGTTCAGAAATGTAACTCTATGACACTCTTGTTACCATCCAAAATAGCTAGCTTTAGGTTATTTATTAATCAGTTAGTTCCAAAGCATGGTCATGGCTTCCAAGGACCTTCACTTTGGTGTACTGCTATCTCTCCAATGATTTCTGACACCAATTCCTCAACTACAACCTGACCAAGGGGGTTTGCAGACTGCCAGAAATAGTGCAAATTGAGTCCACTTTTAGGGTTATGGTTATGGTTATGGAATCATGGGAACTGTAGTTTATTGTGGCACCAGAGCTCTCTGACAGAGAAGGCTCAATGTCTCAGGAAAAAAAAAACCAATTCCCATGATTCCCTAGCACTAACCCTAACCCTAAAAGTGGACTCAATTTGCACTATTTCTGGCAGTCTGCAACCCCCCCAAATTTCCCTAGTGCTCACTCCTTAAAGTAAAGCCACAGCTCTAAACCAAAGAGCGAGAAAGACTCAGACACCTCTTCCTCTGCTTGAAAGAGTTGGGTACTGGTGCTCTTCAGATTTTGTGTTTTGTACCAAGCACTACCTGAACATATAGCTTGGAAAGAAGTAAGAATTTTTTAATTTTAAAAACCAGTTAGTTAATATTATTGATTCAAGTCCTTCAAAAGGAGTTAGTTACAGTCATAATTACAATTTTCAAAAATAATGTATTACACACTTGCTTATTTAACAGAAGTAACACAAATAAAAGTTTTAGTTTTTTAAAAAATAATCTGAATGCTATGAGCCAATGGGCACAAAACACAATTTCTTCCTGCTCACCTCACCATTTCTTCAACACTCACAACAGAGCAGAAGGCAGAGCAGGAGCCTGTAATTGAACCATATGATTTGTTGTTGTTATATGCCTACAAGCTGTTTCCAACTGACGGCGACTCTAAGGCAACCCTATCATGGAGCTTTCTTGACAAGATTTGTTCAGAGGTTTGCCATTGCCTTCCCCTGAGGCTGAGAACATGTGACTTGCCCAAGGTCACTCAGTGGGTTTCATGGCTGAACGAGGATTCAAATCCTAGTTCAAGACTTCTCAACATCTAGTTTTCCAGGTGTTGTGGAATTAATTTTACCTCCCCAGGTCTAACTTATTAGACCAGTGCAAAAGCAAAACATCTGAAGAGATGTCCTAGACTATTCTGGAACTTGGTACAAAGAATAGTAAGTTAAAATTATATGCAGAGGTCAGCCGAAAGAACTATATAGCATAGAATTATACTAGTGTTGTGCACTGATGACTGAAGCACCATTCCTATTCATTTTAATTAGAGAATCCTCCCCAGGTGAGCAGCCAAGAAAATTCCAGGAGACAAAACTACAGTCTATAAGGACAGGCAGTGTTCTTCCAACAAATGCTGCTCAGTGACCCTAAAAATTGGCAGTTGTGTTATGCATTAAATGTTCAAGTGGCAGATTTCCCATTTTTAATACACCAGATCCCTGGTCAGAGAGAGGAAATGTTGCCTCACTGGAAGGTGTTAGAATTATGGTTTTGGTCAGGGGTAGGCAACCTTTCCCCTTTAAGGGCCGAGGGACTTCAGCTCCCAGAAGCCTCAGCCATGTTGGCCAATAATCCCATATTGGCCAATAGCTCCTGGGATTCTGGAAGCTGAAGTCCCTCGGCCCTTAAAGGGGAAAGGTTGCCTACCCCTGGTTTTGGTTAATTTGTGGTTAAATCAGATTAGCAGCAGCAGCAACAGCAACAAGTGTGTACTCCACAGGCATTTGGTAAAAAACAACTACAGTCCTTTCTCGTCCATGGATTGAAGCATCCACGTACAGCAAGCCCACATTGTCCACAATGGCAGCATGTGCCTGTGGCCATGCCACCATTTGGGACAGCCCTCGTTGTCCCCAGTGGCAGTGCGCGCACAAGGCTGTGCCACCATTAGGGACAACGGGGCTTCATTTGAAGTCCCATTGTCCCTAAATGTGGCACCACTGCATGCACACACCACCAATGGAGACCAGGACTTAAGATCCTGTGGATTTTTGTATCTACAGGGGGTCCGGAACGGATCTCCTGTAGATACCAAGATCCCATGTACTTCCCTCTGGAGAAGATACTCCATTGTCCAGAGACATTCGCACTGATTGTCCAGTCATTTACAAATTCCCTTCTCATTAGGTTTCTGTGAGTTTTTTGGACTGTGAGGTTGTGTTCTAGAAGAATGTATTCCTGATGTTTCACCTGCATCTGTGGCTGGCATCTTCAGAGAATGGTGGCATGGAGGTGTGTGGGGTGTATGTACTGTGTGACCCTCGGCTGAGAGGATTAGCATGTAATCCCTTCCTATTCTCTCCTGGAAGCTTTATTTTAATCCCAAATTCTACCTCAGGATTGCTCTATAAATATGCCTTCCAAGGCATCCACAATTTGGTCTCTCTCTGTCAGTATCTCCCTTGACTCTTCAGCATGGCTGCCAGCTGCTGAGCCATTTCACTTCACAGAACCTTTCCTTCTGGAACTGATACAGTATTACCTTCTGCAGTAGCTACCTGCTACCACCTTTTATATTGTTAGTTCTTGTGAGTGTGTGTGTAAGCATGCTTTTGTGTGAGTGGTGATTCCCTTTTACAGATAAAACTACATTTGGGCCTTGCATTCTGGAGTTCTGTTTATCAGAAACAGTATACACAGGCTTGATCCCTCCTTTGAGTTGCCCAAGCCCTCTCAGCTGCTGTAACTGAGCTAATAAATCCCCCTATTATATATTGATTGTGAGTGCCCTCTCACAGTCCTGGTATTTTGGGTAAAAAGTCAGAGTGTTCCATTTAGAAAATATTTGAAATCAAGGTAATACCATTCCTTTTTCAGAACCTAGAATGAAATCTGCACAAGCCATTTATTTCACCTCACTGATCACACCTGTCACATCTTGGTGGAGGCCCAATTGAAAACAAAAAATAAACTGAGGGTTCTTTGATCTTACTCAGCACCTGTTTATATGGAATTCTAAACTGGATACCCTCTTCACACAAAAGCCTGCAGGAAAAGCTTTTTGCCTCCCAAAAGATTAGAAGGGATTTTTGCAGATTTTGGGAAATATATTTCCTTACATTTGAGCTGTCTTTAAGGTGTATCAAACACAGGGTGATCCAAAAAGAAAGGTGCAGAAGTAAAGCATACTTATTTGTTTTTGCACCATTCTTTTTTAATCACCCTGTATATGAAAGTAGATCTGGGGTTGGGTCCACAAAGCACTTACAATATTGGAAAGACTCCTTCATATTGTCCAAAACACACTGCAGAAATAATCCAGTGTGAGACTGCTTTAACTGCCCTAGCTCAATGCTAGGGAATTCTGGGAACTGTAGTTTTGTGAGACATTTAGCCTTCTCTGTCTGAGAGCTCCAGTGCCACAACAAACTACAATTCCCAGGATTCCCTAGCCAGGGCAGTTAAAGCAGTCTCACACTGGATTATTTCTGCAGTGTGTTTTGAACCATAGTGTTTGTTAAACTACAGCAAATGTATCTTCTGGGGGGTGGGGGTGGAGGACACACACAACATCCCAAACCACATTTGATAAATTGCTACACAATGTATGGCTAAAACTACGGGCAATTTCAGGAGATTGTCGCACCTCCTCCCAGACCCGGCTTACATCTTGCAATTTAGAGCCCAATTCAGGCTGGAGCTGGGTCTTATTGCACAGCTTTTGCCCCTAAAAGAGCTGTCTAAGTGCATCTCCTCTCCAATGCTAATTGGGAAACACGCTCGGACTTGGAAAAATGACCACCTGAGCACGTTTCCCAATTCACATTGAAAAGGGAATGCACCCAAACAGCTCTTTTAGAGGCAAAACCTGTGCAATAAGACTCAGCTCCAGCCCGAATTGGATTCTAATTCGCAAGAGATAAGCCAGGTCCAGGAGGAGGTGCGATAATCCCCTCAGCTTTCAGCACTGATGCTTCAAAACTGGATGCAATACCTGGGTTATACCTACTTTCCACAACTGACTACACCACTCTGCCAAACCTCTTCACCTGTTATTGACTAATAGGACCACACTATTATCTGAATGAGCATTGTCCCTCCTGGTTATAAAAGTATACAATTCTATGGTAAATACCGTATTTCAAGCCTATAAGGCACTAAATTCTCAGGGGACTGAAAAGCTCACCAAGCACCAAATGCCAATTTAAACCCATCCTCCAGTCAGCACAGGCCTTCATTTGACTTTTAAATTAATTCTAGCTAACACATAATAGGGTGCGTAAGAACCATGGCTCAGCTGGGGAGTACACACAAGTATTAAAAGAAAGACTGGATTGTTCATAAAAACTGTTCATGAAAATATTCCCACTGGTTCCATTATTTCAGGGCACAGGCCAAAGAAAGTATCTGCTGTGATGACAGCATCTACCAAACATACATTCACACCGTCAGCTTTAAAAACCTAGGCTCTAATACTGGGTAAGGGAGATTCCTAATATATGGCTTCTGCTTCTCAATTCACACAATGCAATACTAACAAAGGTGTCACAATCTCAGATATACCTATCAGGCATGGCTATGCAAAAGTAATTCTTATTGTGTTATTGACTCACGGGTAAATGTGTATTTGGATTTTATATTATTTTGGGAATACAGTATATATCCTGCCCCTTCATTAGTTTACATGAGGAATTATAACAAAAAGTAAATATAAAAACAAACTAAAACTTGAAGTGTTACAGACCACAAATTGAAACAATCATAATGAAAGCAATGAGAAAATACATATATGTAAATACAGAGAGAGGAGGGGAGAGAGAGAGAATATCACCTTTACAAACCTGGGTTCTAATATTTCATCCCATCTCCACAGTGAACTCAGCAAGCAGGATCAGGAACTGCAGAATCTTTCATATTCATAACCAACTTTTTAAGAGCTAACTATAGTAATTCAAAATATAATAACTCACAAGCAGGCATCTTTTTAATTTGCATTCTGCCTTCTGTTTTTTCATCTCCCTGATCACAATAACAAAAGATGAAGCAAATACATTAATCAAGGATTGTGTGAAGTGGGGGGTTGCAGACTGCCAGAAATAGTGCAAATTGAGTCCACTTTTAGGGTTAGGGAATCATGGGAACTATATTTTATTGTGGCACCAGAGCTCTCTGACAGAGAAGGCTCAATGTCTCAGAAAAAAATACAGTTCCCATGATTCCCTAGCATTAACCCTAACCCTAAAAGTGGACTCAATTTGCACTATTTCTGGCAGTCTGCAACCCCCCAAAGACACTTAAGCATTTGTATTGATAATAATGCTTGTGTACATTTATTTATTTGACTCTGGACCCCTCTTTTGCTCAAGCATGAGTCAAGGAAGGTGATTCTTACAACCAGATTAAAACAGGTAAAAAGAGATTTTAAAAACCACATATAAATAAAAACTAAAAGTTGTAACATTAAGTCATCATTAAGCAATTATACCAGTGGCTCTCAAATGGTGGGGCTGGGCTCTGGGGGGGTGCGCAAGAGTTGCTCAAGAAAGGCGCTAGGGGGGTATGAGACTTGGAGGCTCTGATACCACCTCCTCCTCTTCCTCCTCCTCTTTCAAAACTTTTTTATGGATAAAATTTACACATACATTGAGTTAAATATTGAATTTATTTTAATGAAAGTGCGAATGAAAATACGTACACTAAATAAATAAAATATTTTTATTCATATACTATGTCAAGTGGGGGGAGGTGTAATGTCCATGTGTAGATGTAAAGGAGGGGGTCTCAAGGATAAAAAGTTTGAGTACCACTTTTAATTAATTATTAATGTCTTAATTATTACAATTTAATTATTGTTTAAAACATTTTTAAAACATTTTGAAGCATAGCACCCAACCCTTTAAAACTCTTTCCTCACCAGCCAGTCAGTTCCTGGAATCCTATCTGAACAAAAAGGTCTCTTTGCATGAAGCTGAAGGAAAAGAGAGAGAGAGACCAGCCTAGGCTTCCTTGGTTGGTAGGAAGTTCCACAATCCAGGGGCACCACCAAGAAGGGGCTTAAACCACTGCTTAGCTGCATTAAGGGCCTTTGCAGACTGCCAGAAATAGTGCACATTAAATTGAGGCACTGCCCTGGCTCAGTGCTAGGGAATCATGGGAACTGTAATTTATTGTGGCACCAGAGCTCTCTGACAGAGAAGGCTCAATGTCCCAGAAAAAAATACAATTCCCATGATTCCCTAGCACTGAGCCAGGGCAGTGCCTCAATTTAATGTGCACTATTTCTGGCAGTCTGCTTAGGCCTTAAGTCTCTTTCAGCAGGAAAAGGGAGGCACGAAAAGTACTCTTGTAGCACTTTTTAAGACTAAGCAACTTATGTCAGCATAAACTTCTGCGGGCTAAGCACATTCTATGCATCTGAGCTGCTGCCACACTGCAGAAATAAAGCATTTTGACAACACTTTAAATGCCATGACTCAATGCTATGGAATTCTGGGATTTATGGTTTTGCAAGATGCTTCGAATTCTTGGTTAGAGAGCTCTGCTGCCACAATAAACTACAAATCCCACAAGTCCATGCAAAGTAAAGTGGTGTCAAACTGTTTTATTTCTTCAGTGTGGCGGCAGTAAGAATGAGCTGTAGTCTAGGTTGAAGACTATGCTGTAGTAGACTTATGCTGAAATTACATAGGCTTAAAGGACAGTGCTAGTGTAATGTAGTGGCTAGAGTGTTGGAATAGGACTTTGGGAGAACACTATTTTAATCCCTTCTCAGCCAGGGAAACCCACTGGGGGGGTTGCAGACTGCCAGAAATAGTGCAAATTGAGTCCACTTTTAGGGTTAGGGTTAGTGCTAGGGAATCATGGGAACTGTTTTTGGGTTTTTTTCTGGGACATTGAGTCTTCTCTGTCAGAGAGCTCTGGTGCCACAATAAACTACAGTCCCCATGATTCCCTAACCCTAACCCTAAAAGTGGACTCAATTTGCACTATTTCTGGCAGTCTGCAACCCCCCTAGGACAAGTCACCCACTCTCAGCCTTAGAGGAAGGCAATGGCAAACCTCTTTTGAGAAAGAAAACTCTATGGTAGGCTACGACTCAGGAGATCAGAGTCTAATTCCCCGCCTGAGCATTAAAAAAGACCCACAGGGTGACCTTGGGCAAGTCACACTCTCTCAGCCTCAGAGGATGGCAATGGCAAACCCCATTTGAAGACATTTGCCAAGAAAACTCTATGATAAGTTCACCTTCGGGTCACCATGAGTCAAAAATGACTTGGAGGCAAACAACAATGGGTCGCTGTAAGTCAGATTAGAAGGCACAGAAATAAGCTACCGCAAGACTCTTCCCTCCTTCCCTTTCCACATACAGTCAGCCCTCTGTATCCACTGATTTTTTATCCACAGATTGAAGCATCCACAGCTTGAAAATATTTTAAAAATATATAAATTCCAAAAATCAAATCATGATTTTGGCATTTTGTATAAGGGACCCCTACTATGCCATTGTACGTAATGTGACTTAATCCTCAGAGGTCCTAGAACTAAACCCCAAAGGATAGCAAGGGCCCACTGTAATATCTGCCTTGCAAGGTAAATCAATATAATGCTGTGATCACTACAAGGAAGAAAGACTTCCTAGTTGTTGTATAGTCTTAAATTGCTTAGTCTTAAAAAGTGCAGCAAGACTACTGTTTTGTGCTTCCCTTTTCCTGCTGAAAGAGACTAATGCATGTGTAAATTTTATGCATAAAGAGGTTTGAAGAAGAACTAGGTTCCCAACAGCCATCTAGTGACTTCTTCTGAGGTTGACACTGCGTGGGGGAAACAAAGGGAAGAAAGCCAACATCGGTCCAAAACACACTGCAGAAATAATCAGTTTGAGACCACTTTAACTGCCCTGGCTCAATGCTAGGGGAACCTGGGAACTGTTTGTTGTGGCCCCAGAGGTCTCTGACAGAGAAGGCTAAATGTCTCACAAAACTACTGTTCCCAGGATTCCCTAGCACTGAGTCATGGCAGTTAAAGTGGTCTCAAACAGCATTATTTCTGCAGTGTGTCTTGGTCCTCTGAAGCTTTTCCTCCACTCAAAGCAGCCTTTTTTACCTGCCAGGAGAGATAAAAATAAAAAAGCCACGTACCACAATGCTAGGGGTCTTGAGGGGGCAGCAAAATGATTGCATTGCCCCCCCCAAAAAAAGACTTGGTGTAAGCTGCCCCAATTGTTTTAATAGAGGGCTGGGGTATAAATAAATAAATAAATATATTATTATTATTATTATTATTATTATTATTATTATTCATAGAATCATAGAATCATAGAGTTGGAAGAGACCACAAGGGCCATCCAGTCCAACCCCCTGCCATGCAGGAACTCCCAATCAAAGCATCCCTGACAGATGGCCATCCAGCCTCTGCTTAAAGACCTCCAAGGAAGGAGACTCCACCACTCTCCGAGGGAGTGTGTTCCACTCTTGAACCGCCCTTACTGTCAGGAAGTTCCTCCTAATGTTGAGGTGGAATCTCTTTTCTTGCAGCTTGCATCCATTGTTTCGGGTCCTAGTCTCTGGAGCAGCAGCAAACAAGCTTGTTCCCTCCTCGATATGACATCCCTTCAAATATTTAAACACGGCTATCATATCACCTCTCAGCCTTCTCTTCTCCAGGCTAAACATCCCCAGCTCCCTAAGTTGTTCCTCATAGGGCTTGGTTTCCAGACCCTTCACCATTTTAGTTGCCCTCCTTTGGACACGTTCCAGTTTCTCCACATCCTTTTTGAATTGTGGCGCCCAGAACTGGACACAGTATTCCAGGTGGGGCTTGACCAAAGCAGAATATAGTGGCACACTCTAATAATAATATTATTAGAGTGTGCCACTTTATTCTGCTTTGTATTCTGTATTATTACTCTATTATTATTATTATTATTATTATTATTATTATTATTATTATTATGTCCCTGTGAAATTTTCCTCGAGTCCCTAAATTCTTGCCATCACAGTAACTTAAGACCTCAGTATGTAGAGATCTTGTAGCATCTTTGAAACTAACTGAAAGAAAGAAGGTGGCAACATGAGCTTTCATAGACTTCAGTCTACTTCCTCAGATGCATTTGGTGGAGTGGAAAGCATCAAAATGCATCTGGGGAAGTAAACTGAAATCTATGAAAGCTCATGCTGCCAACTTCTTTCTTTCAGTTAGTCTCAAAAATGCTACAGGATCTCTCTACATTCTGATTCCACAGACTAACATGGCTATATCTTTGAATTCTTAAGACCTCAGTTGAGTCTTAAGAAATACAAGATGATAAAATAGAATCATAGAGTTGGAAGAGATCACAAGGGTCATCCAGTCCAACCCCCCTACCATGCAGGAACTCAAAATCAAACCATCCCCGACAGATGGCCATCCAGCCTCTGTTTAAAGACCTCCAAAGAAGGAGACTCCACCACTCTCCGAGGGAGTGTGCTCCACTGTCGAACAGCTCTCACTGTCAGGAAGTTCCTCCTAATGTTGAGGTGGAATCTCTTTTCCTGTAGCTTGCATCCGTTGTTCCAAGTCCTGTTCTCTGGAGCAGTAGAAAACAAGCCTGCTCCCTCCTCAATATGACACCCCTTCAAATACTTAAACAGGGCTATCATATCACCTCTTAACTGTCTCTTCTCCAGGTTAAACATACCAAGTTCCCTAAGTCGTTCCTCATAGGGCATGGTTTCCAGACCCTTCACCATTTTAGTTGCCCTCCTTTGGACATGCTCATTTCTCAACATCCTTTTTGAATTATGGTGCTCAGAACTGGACACATTATTCCAGGTGGCGCCTGACCAGAGCAGAATACAGTGGCACTTGCAGACTAAAACTGCATTGGCCTTTTTACCTGCCACATCATATTGTTGACTCATGTTCAATTTGTGGTCTACTAGGACTCCTAGATCCCTTTCACACATAGTCACGCTAAGCCAGGTGTCCCCCAACCTATATCTATGCATTTCATTTTTCCACCCTAAGTGCAGTACCTTACATTTCTCCATGTTGACATTCATTTTGTTAGCTTTGGCCCTGCTTTCTAATCTATTAAGGTTATTTTGAATTTTCATCCTGTCTTCTGGGGTATTAGCTAATCCTCCTAATTTGGTGTCATCTGTAAATTTGATAAGTATGCCCCCTATTCCTTCATCCAAGTCATTGTTAAAGATGTAGAATGGCACTGGGCCCAGGAAGAACCCTGTGGCACCCCACTGGTCACTTCTCTCCAGGATGAAGAGGAGCCATTGCTGAGCACCCTTTGGGTTTGGCCAGTCAACCAATTACTAATCCATGTTGCAGTTACCTTGTATAGCCCACACTTTACTAGCCTGTTTTTCACAATGGGCCTTTGCAGACTGCCAGAAATAGTGCACATTAAATTGAGGCACTGCCCTGGCTCAGTGCTAGGGAGTCATGGGAATTGTATTTTTTTCTGGGACATTGAGCCTTCTCTGTCAGAGAGCTCTGATGCCACAATAAATTACAGTTCCCATGATTCCCTAGCACTGACCCAGGGCAGTGCCTCAATTTAATGTGCACTATTTCTGGCAGTCTGCAAAGGCCCTATGTCATGGGGAACCTTGTCAAAGGCTTTACTGAAATCAAGATATACTATATCCACAGCATTCCCTTCATCTACCAAGCTGAAAATTCTATCAAAAAAAGAGATCAGATTAGTCCGGCATAACTTGTTTCTCTGAAACCCACGTTGACTTTTTGTGATTATGGTATTCCCTTCTAAATGTTCTCAGACTCTCTTAACTATCTACTCCAGAATCTTTCCTGTATTGATGTCAGACTAACTGGGCGAGAGTTGCTGGGATCCCTTTCCCCCCCTTTTTGAAGATGGGGGCAACGTTTGCCCTCCTCCTATCTGCAGGGACTACTTCTGTTCTCCAGGGGTTCTCAAAAATTATTGCCAATGGCTCCAATATTACATTTGCCAACTCTTTTAATACCTTTGGATGCAGTTCATCTGGTCCTGGAGACTTATATTCATTTAGATTAACCAGGTATCCCTGC
Organism: Phrynosoma blainvillii; assembly: GCA_026167975.1. Lineage (NCBI taxonomy): Eukaryota > Metazoa > Chordata > Lepidosauria > Squamata > Phrynosomatidae > Phrynosoma > Phrynosoma blainvillii. The sequence goes on from JANUYF010000002.1 coordinate 80,754,911, forward strand.
ACTACCTCTTTACTTATTCTGTGCTGCATTTTCCCTATTGTGTCCTCTGCTCCATTTTCCTCAGGTTGAACGCCCTTTTCCTTTTGTGAGAAGACTGAGGCAAAGAAGGTATTGAGTAGTTTTGTCTTTTCTCTGTCCCATTAGCATTTTGCCATCTTCTCTGCGCAGTGGCCCTACCATTTCCTTCTTTCTTTTGCTACAGACATACCCCAAAAAGCTTTTTGTTGTTCTTAACCTCTCTAGCAAGCCTGAGTTCATTCTGTGCTTTAGCTTTTCTGTCTTTACCCCTACATGTGCTCGCTATTTGTTTGAATTCGTCTTTGGTGATTTCCCTTTTTCCCCCCATTTCTTATAATGTTCTGTTTAAAACTTAGCTCACTTGTAACTTTCTCAGTCATCCGTCCTATTTTCTTGAGACACCTCCCATTCTTTCTCCTTATTGGACCTGTTTTAAATTGTGCCTTCAGTATCTCCCTTTTGAGATACTCCCATCCATCCTGAACTCCCTTCTCTTTTACTATTCCTGACCATGGGATCACCCCAATATTTCCCTAGGTTTACTGAAATCAGCTTTCCCAAAGTCTAGAATGAGTGTCTGACTATGCTTGGCTTCTCCTTTCCACTGTATAAGAAACTCCAGGAAAACATGATCACTTCCACCGAGGGATCCCACCACTTGCACCCCATTTACCAGGTCACCCTTGTTGGTTAGGATCAGATCTAAAATAGCAGATCATCTTGTTGCTTCTTCCACTTTTTGGACAAAGAATCAAGAAAAGGGAAAGCAGGCAAAGTGAAAAAGCAAACATAAGAGGGGTCTAATTACTGCTGTTTTCGGTGCCTCCCTCTTGCGATGCTAGAAATTTAGGGACTTAATAATAAATGCCCTATTCTTTTTGGGGATGCAATGCCCAGAGCTACTGCAATCCTACTCAGTGCCCATCCTGCTGGGCGCCCCCTCCCTCTCCCAGGAATGAACGGGTGAGGAGCTGCCTCTCCCATCAGCCCCAGGCTTCTCTTCTCTCTGGACCTTTGTTGCTCCTTTTTCGGGAGCCACGAACCTACCACGCCTCCCACATTTCTGCCCCGAAATAAAAACAAGGAGGTGGAGTTGGTAGTGGTCACTCACTCTTTGTAAACTGGAGGACAGAGACGGCCACTCCATGCATAGTAATAGTAGTTTGCTGCTGTTGTTGTGTTCCTTCCTTCGTTTCTCACCCTATAATGGGGTTTTCTGGGGCTGAGACGGTGTGACTCACCCATGGTCATCCAGTAGGTTTTCATGACCGATCAGGGATTCGAACCCAGATCTCCAGTGTCCTAAGTCCAACACCCAAACCACGCAGGCTTTCAGTAATAATAGGAGGAGTATTCCCTTAGTCTTACCTCTCCAGCTGCAAGGAGGAAGCCTTCCCCGATTTATGGGGACCCTAAAATGAAACTATAATGGGGATTTTTGGGGCTGAGAAGATGTTACCCCCGTGGGTTTTCCATGCCCGAGCGAGAATTCAAACCCAGATCTCGAGAGTCATAATCCAACACCCAAACCACTAAGTAGAGAGATCTTGTAGCACCCTTGAGACTAACTGAAAGAAGTTGGCAGCATGAGCTTTCCTAGACTTAAGTCTACTTCCTCAGATGCATTTGGATATAAATAATAATAAGAAGAAGAAGAAGTAGAGAGAGATCTTGTTGCACCTTTGAGACTCGCTGAAAAAAAAGAAGTTGGCAGCAGGAGCTTGCCTAGTAGACTTAAGTCCACATTCTGAGATGCCTTGGGATAAAATAATAATAATAATAATAATAATAATAATAATAATAATAATAGAGAGATCTTGTAGCACCTCTGAGACTCACTGAAAGAAAGAAGTTGGAAGCATGAGCCCTCCTAGACTTAAGACCACTTCCTCAGATTCATTTTTCCACAGATGCCCCCCAACCACTACACTACAATGACTCTCACAAGGGTTTCCTTGCCAAATTTCGTTCAGAGGGGGTTCGCCATTCATTGCCATCCTCTGAGGCTGAGAGAGCGTGACTTGCCCAAGGCCACCCATTGGGTTTCCAGGGCTGAGCAGGGCTTCAAACCCTGATTGTACTCCAACCACTACTCCAAGTAGTAACAGTAGTAGTAGTAGTAGTCTTCCCTCCTCCTCCTCCTCCTCCTCCTCCTGGAGCAGACGCTGCCTCCCCGCCCCTTCCTCACACCCGGCTTTTAATGGAGAGTCAGACAGCGGAGACAACACACATTTTGTGGGGCGTGTGTCTTGTGTGAAATTAACCCCAGTTCTCCCCACAGTTGAGGAAAGGGAAGAAAGAGTGTTTCCCAGCTGGCCGACTTACCTTGCCTTTCTCTAACAAGTCCACGATGTAGCCAAACTCGCTCCTTTCCTCCGCCTCAGACATCCTCCTCAGTCCTCACAGCCTCCACACTCGGCGGAAATAATGGCTCCTTCGCCAAGGAAGAGGCGCTGCTGCCTTAATGGAGGAGGAGGAGGCTCTCTGAGAGCCGGTCAAGGCGAAGAGGAGCCAACGGAAAACGGAGGAGGAGGGGGGGGAGAGAGGGAGAGAGGAGAAGCCATGTGGGGAGGTGAAATTTTCATGAGTAGGACTCCATCTCGGGACACTTAAGCTCCGCCTAAAGGAGATAGGCTCCCTCTCCGTCTCCCCTCAGCGACCCCCGAGGAGCTCCCTTCAGCAAATGGAGGTCGCAAGCCTGCAAAGACGCCTCAGTTTCTTAGCAGGGAGCCAAGTGCAATCCTAATGACTGTGGCAAGAAAACTCCCTGAGAAGATGGCCTTAGTTAGGTTAGGGGCACCACAAGTTGAAAACCACCTGAAGGCACGCCACCGCTACCACAACCATAACACCGTGGCTTTGTGGTGGTGGTGTGACTTCAAGTCGTTTTTGTCTTGTGACCTTTTGTGTGTGTGTGTGTTATGGGCCTTCAAGTAGTTTTCGACTTGTGACCACATATGTGTGTTATGGGCATTCAAGTCATTTTCGACTTGTGACCATATATGTGTGTGTTATGGGCCTTCAAGTTGTTTTTGACTTGTGGTAACCCTGTGTGTGTGTGTGTGTGTGTGTGTGTTATGGACCTTCCAGTCATTTTCGACTTGTGGTGACCATATATCTGTGTGTATGTTATGGGCTTTCCAGTTGTTTTCAACTTGTGACCATATATGTGTGTGTTATGGGCCTTCGAGTCATTTTCAACTTGTGACCATATGTGTGTGTGTGTGTGTGTGTGTTAGTTATGGGCCTTCCAGTCGTTTTTGACTTGTTACCCTGTATGTGTGTGTCTATGTGTTATGGGCCTTCAAGTCATTTTCAACTTGTAACCATCTGTGTGTGTGTTATGGGCCTTCCAGCCGTTTTCAACTTGTGGTGACCCTATATGTGTGCGTGTGTTCTGTGTCTTCCAGTCATTTTTGACTTTGGTGACCCTATGTGCATGTGTGTTGTACCTTCAAGTCTTTTCCGATTTACGGCAACCCTACAACGAACCTATCAGAGGGTTTTCTTGGCAAAGTTTCCTCAGAGGGGGTTTGCCATAGCCAACCTCTGAGGCTGAGACAGTGTGACTTGCCTGAGTCCTAGTCCAACACTCAAACCATTATATCACACTGGCTCTAAGGTGACCCATTTCTTGGGAAAATCAAGTGCTCAAGCTGGCATAGGGAAGTGGGCAGAAGAGGGTCCGATCAAGGCCAGGCTTGCATCACAGTGGGATGGTGAATCTGCTCTGGGTTTTAATCCTGAATTTGAAGCAGCTATCCAAGGTGCTGAAATCTGGCCTCCAAATAGGCTTTTTAAATTTTTATTTTATTTTTGCACACACAAAAGACCAAAGCAGAAACAAGCAAACAAACCCCAAACCTAATCAGTAAATGAATGAGAATAAAACGTGAGTTGTAATCAGGCTAAAACTCAATTCTCTTTCCCAATGGAAAAAAAAGAAGAAGCAGCACAAACTATAAGAATCATTACTGTATCTAATGTACAGGGAGAGAGACAGTGTGGTGTAGTGGTTTGAGCGCTGGACTATGACAGGAGACCAGGACTCGAATCCCCGCTCAGCCATGAGACCCAATGGGTTATCTTGGGCAAGTTACACTCTCTCAGCATCAGAGGGAGGCAAAAGCAAACCTCCTCTGAACAAATCTTGCCAAGAAAACTCCCATGAAAACCAAAAAAGATTTCTTTGTTAGGTTCACCATAAGATGGAAATGATTTGAAGACACACAAGAACAACAATGTCAGGGTAGTGGGGTTAACAGGCCTTAGATTTACATTTACTTTTTTATATCTATCCCCCAAACAGATTCAGCATCTTGGATAGCTCCACTAAAATTCAAACTAAAACCAAGAACAAATTAATCACCCCACTAGTTGCCACAATTTACAGTTAGCAAGCTATTATGGGGCCCCTAATCTGTTTACATTGCTGAAAATGCACATGTGTAAACAAAGGAAAACTATATTGGACAATAGCAACAGAAAAACATTTTCTTAACATGCCTCTTAGTGGAAATGCTTTCCTGGAATCAAAATACTTTGAGCAGGGTAAACAACTCAGTTACAGACGCGGGCGGCTATTTTCACTTCCCTTTACAGCGCACAGGGCAACACAAACTCATATAACACACAAGCTGCAAGAAGTCATACTGTCTCAGACATAACAGCCGAATATCACAGGAAAAAGAAAGACAAGCATAGCTGGCCAAAAGATTGTACTGCCTGAGTAGGCCACCAAATATGAACTCTCTTCCTCTATATTCCTCACCAGATGACTTTGGATCAGCCCCAGTTATTTCACTGGATTGTTGTAAAGATAAAAATAGGGATCTCTTTAGCCCCTGGAGAAAAGGCATGGTGCACATGTAATACAATAAAACAAACACTTGTGGGGGAAGATTAGAAACCCTGGGAGGGAGCTAAATCCTGAAAGCTAGTACTACCTTTTATAGCAAGCCTAAATAAATAAATAAATAAATATTTTTTTAAAAAAAATGAAAGGCCTGTATCTTACTGCTAGTCCAATGTAAAACTGAATCGATGAGTGTAAATTGCATTGATTTGGTGAGTTTACCCTAGTTAGCATTAGCAACTAGGCCAGCATGTGTAAAATCCTCAGTTTTTCATTTGCTCTGCCCACATGCTTCCATCTTTTGTATGATCGTGCCCTAAAAATGTCCACTCAAAAGAACAGGCCACTCAGTTCTAAGTCTTAGGGCCTTTGCAGACTGCCAGAAATAGTGCAAATTGAGTCCACTTTAAGGGTTAGGGTTAGTGCTAGGGAATCATGGGAATTGTTGTTGTTTTTCTGAGACATTGAGCCTTCTCTGTCAGAGAGCTCTGGTGCCACAATAAAATACAGTTCCCATGATTCCCTAACCCTAACCCTTAAAGTGGACTCAATTTGCACTATTTCTAGCAGTCTGCAAAGGCCCTCACTCAGGCAAATTTATAAAAGACTGCAGCCTTATAGCACAGACCCATGTAAAAATAGCAGCTTTATTTTTATTGTTACCCAATCCATTCAGTAGCACCAGAATGCTGAGTCTTGCTGCCATTTTAAATCCCCACAATGCCCCTGCTGTGACATCCACTCTGGAACAATCTGGGAAGTTCAAATAGCAGCCCTGAGCCACCCAATGTAATTCCTTCTTCCAGCACTATTGCCCACCAGGGCCCACTATAAGAGGAAAGAGACCATCACAGTGCACTTTACCCAGTTCTCTTTCAAAGCCAGGGCTGCTCCTGATGACAACATTCAGAGACAAGGGCCAGTAAATAACAACCAGGTCACCATAAATGACCAAGGGCTTAACTGCAATGAAACTAGCACAGTATTGATCTGATAGAGCTAGCCTTTTCATGTGTGGGAGCAGAAAGTGTTTCCTCTTTTTAAAAGCACACAGAGAACGTAATGGATGTCATGTTCAGAATATCTGCCCTGAGGCATAATGGGTTTGTTTACACGCCTCAGCAAAATGGAGACAGAGAATCCCTTTACAAACACCATTCTATAAATGTGTACTGAGAATCAAATCATTTGGATGATAGACCTTTTTCCCAAGTAAGTTTGCATACAGATGTAGCCTTATGTTCGTATTTGCTTACACTGCCAGGAAGACATCACAGACAGAATGATCATTGCCCAATATCCTAAAGCAGGGATGGAAAAACATGTGACCTTCCTGATGTTGTTGGATTACAATCCCCGTCATTGCTCTCCATTGCTTATGTTGATTTAAGCTGTTCAGAGTTGAAATCCAACCGTATCTGGAGGACCACATGTTTCTCAACCCCTCTCTAAAGAGTTCGTTCAGATAACTTGTTTCTGTAGTTATGATAGATCATACATCCAAATCCTACAAAATGTTAATTCCCATAAACACTAGAATAAGTGAGTTTAGGCAAATGCAACTCTGTTTAGGATCACACTGTTCTGTATCACCTTCCAAAAAGAGATATACAAAGGGATAATAGTATTAATCTGTTGTTGCAAAAACAACAAAGAATCTTGTGACACCTTAAAACTCAAAACCCTAGTGATGATGATGATGATGATGATGATGATGATTTCCCCATCATAAGGCTCATACAGGTTACATATGAAAGCTGGATATGTTATGCTCTTTGCTTGCAATGTGCAGAATATGTGTTTTTGTTTTTTCCTTTTTTTCCAGACCATTGCTAACTTTCCAGCTTACAGGTTTGCAGCAATATGAAAATCATGTTGCAAATGTTGTCAGCTGTGCACATGGGTACACTCACAAAGTCTTACATTTATTTAATTAATTTAATTTATATCCCAACTGTCTCCCAATATGGGACCCAAAGCAGTTTACAATATAAGCTGAAATAAAACATAGCTAAAGCTATATATAATACAAATGTTTAAAAACCATTAAAGAAGCAAGCCAATGAATTTAATTAAGTGAAAACAATCTAAAACGAAATAAAGAATGTAGTTAGAGATATCTCATGCTTCTTTTTTAAAAAATCCTTCAACCTCAAGCAGGTCTTTACCTGCTGTCTGAGACAGTGCCAGCTGAGCCTTCCTTGCAATAGAGTTCCATAGCCTAGGGCCAGCCACTGAGAAGGCTCTGCAGTGTCCTCACCAGAAAAGCCTGGGATGTGTTGAGGCCAAGAGAGAGACTGTTTGACTCTAGCCCACTCATATGGGGAGACACAAGCTTGCAAATAGTCTGGAAGCTCTGAAATAGGTAGCTTACTATCCAAAATAAAGAGTTAAAACAAACCACCTCAGGCCAACCATCCCTAGAAACTACACAGCTGCAGACTTGAATAAGCCTCAGGTTGCTATGGAGGAAAGTCTATAGCTGTGGGCAGAGGTCAGGTAGCTCCCTAAGGCAGCACGTTTGGGGTATCATGAAAAAGGCACACATTGTTAGTTATTCAATTAATTATGGTGCTTTTTTTCCTCCCAGGACTGGGGAGAGGTGCTTAGAATTTCTGCCTCATGTGCCAAAATAGGGCTTTGTGTAGCTCTTAACTAAGGGTTGCCATCGCTCTTCTACCTCAGACAGCAAAATGTATTAGGCCAGCCTGGTTGTGAAGAAGTTGTTGCAAAGAATATCCAAAGGCTGAGAAAGAGCCTTTGCAGACTGCCAGAAATAGTGCAAATTGAGTCCACTTTAAGGGTTAGGGTTAGGGAATCATGGGAACTGTAGTTTATTGTGGCACCAGAGCTCTCTGACAGAGAAGGCTCAATGTCTCAGGAAAAAAATACAGTTCCCATGATTCCCTAGCACTAACCCTAACCCTTAAAGTGGACTCAATTTGCACTATTTCTGGCAGTTCGCAAAGGCCCAAAGTTACTTTTTTTCACTACAGCTCCCAGTCTGTTAGCCAACATGGCCACTGGGTCATACAAGATAAGGAATTCTAGGATTGTGGTTAGAAAGTAATTTTTGCACTCCGATTTGTGTATTTTTCTATGCTTGTGCCCTCCAGTTAAATAATACTGAATGACTGTACTGCTATTGGTACTGATTCAAAGGACATTCCTTATCAATCTTAATGTAGAGGAAGATATCTGTAGGACTCTAATATACCCTAGAAGTGTTCCATGTTTATTTCCCTATAAGTAAGCCCCATTGTATACTGTGGTACTTCCAAGTAAGCATACAAACACTGCACGATGAGGATGATTCCATGACCATAAGTTGTAGATGAGGCATACAAATCTTTGAAACGTGAGGCCATCTTCATCACTGTTTTAGCAGCATTTAAATGTTAGGTTGCAAGCTGCCCTGCTTCTGAGAAAACCACGCCTCTGCTTTTGCATTTAGAGACTCTGGAATTGAAATGGTGCCTTGTAGATTTGCAAATCAAATAACCAGTATTTGTTTTGTTCAAGAAATACTTGGATCCCAATGTGTGCCATGCAAATTACCGGAACAGGAATTCTGAATTTGTCGCAAAAATTTGCTCCAGGATATGAGATATTGGAAATGCTGCCTTTTGACTGGAACAACCAGAATCACTCAGTGGCTATTCTGGCCGGGGGGAATCTAAGAATTCAAGTATTAAAAAATAACTGTTCCAAGCGGTGATCAGGACCACTCAGAAGTTTCCAGAGATCAAAGGCAATACTGACAGTGTCTACTCATTTCTTGGCGGGCCTGTTCTGATTCTAGTCCTGTTGGCACTCAGGCAATTGTGTTTTCTGTTAATGGGATTTTTAGTATGTTTATAGGAAAGAGGGTTAATTAAAAATACTTTTCTTTATGCTTTCCTCTTCTTCCTGATACAAATCACTTGATTTAATTGAAAAGATAGATTTCCTTTCTTGGTTGTTTTAATATTCCAAAGAGCAGTAACAATGAGATAGATTGTATCCCTCATCTTCTGTGATGCCAGCCTTCTTGTCCAACAGTAATGCCACACCTTCTCAATAAAGTGGTACTTACCTAGTCCCAGATTTTTAGCAAAACACAACATCCTTGGAAAATTGGGAGGTAAATTTTGTGAAAACCTGTCCCCACTCCCAGCTTGTTATTTAACTTCACTAAATCTACCCATAGAATTTCTCTTCTTTCTCTTTAGAACAGCAGAATGGCTACTTTCAGAGGCTCCATGGGTAAGCTTACTTTAGTAATACTACTCCAGTTCCATTCTACAGGTTGTCTCTGACATAATATACTCTTTTATTTCTCAGGAAACTGAGACATGAATAGATATCAGGCTCATTTGCTACCAGATACTGTGCAGTTCCAATCGAACATGCATTAGCTAAATAGCTTGCTTTTCAGATCTCTCGGCACATCTCCAGTGCCTTTTTCAACACTCTCTTCTATTCCTGCTACAAAGGGTACAGCCTAACAATATGATTCTTAGGAGAAACAAAAACAGTCATCAACCAATGAAGAGGAGAAGGCCTTCAATCTAGACAATCTAGAGATGGTAATTTTATATTGTTGGCTTTCAATCTAGACAACAAAACAGATAAACTCTCTCTTCTCTTCATGACAGATGAGGACTTTCCAAAGTTCTATCAAAGTCCTGTGACCTTTCTGAATTATGATGCAAGTCAATACGACATCCCAGAGCTTGACCCAGGAAGCAAAATGACTTATTTTCTTCCTGAAATAGCCTTTGTTATACCTGTGGCATAGCAAGAGAAAGGAATAATTGGCTACAACATTAGAATGAGGGCAACAACTGCGGTAAATACCAGAGATAGAAAAAGATTATTTTTGGACTACAATCCACCAGTTGCCATGCTGGTTGGGGTATTCTGTAGTTCAAAAAAGGAACTTAATGCAAATTCTGATACAATATGTAGCTAAAAAACAACTTCTAGATGATGTGTTCCTCCTGGCTTAATCCTCACTGCTCCCTTTTGGTGCTCAACTATTCTCTCTTCTTTGCTTCCTTGCCTTAAGTTGCCTTTCCAGTAAGGAACTGAAGAGGGGTTCAGTTTAGGCAGAAGCAGCAGATTCCAGAGTTTCTACACTATTGAGGCCTAGCAAGAATGTATTGGGTGGAGGCAAATGGGGGGCAAGGAGTGGCCTTTGGCTACTCCAGCCACGATCATCTGGGATAGGGGAAGGCAACCTTTTTAAGACCTGGGCCAGTCTCCCGTAGCCCAGGTCTCGGCTGGGGCAAGGGGGGGGAATGGCGGCGTGCACGCGCGCGTGCCCTCCGCCATCATGCGCAACCCCCTGTACGCTGCCGCGGCAGCCGCCACAGTGCACACAGCTGCCACCGTGCGCACGCAGCCGCCGCCGCCGTGGCACATGCCGTGCCTGCCATTTTGGAAATCAAAATGGCAGGCGCGACGCATTTGCGCATGCGCAAGAGTACTGCGCATGCGCAAACGCGTCACGACCGCCATTTTGATTTCCAAAATGGCGGGCGCAGCAAGCGTGGCCGCAGAGCGGCAAAAATGCACCACGGCGGTGGCGGTGGCAACCTTCAGCCTGGGCCGGTAAGTCCAGGGACCGGGGCCTTAACCAGCCCCTGGGCTGTAGGTTGCCGGTCCCTGATCTGGGACTACAGCAACTGCATACTCTTCTCTCAAAGTAGGCCACTGCTGTGGTTCCAGAGCTAGCATCCAGCAGGAGCAGATTAAATCTGCTCCTGGAAGGGCCAGCTCTTGCTGGCTTGGCATGACCTCACTGTGGCTTCCAGACACTTTGGGGGCATACGTCATCTGAATGCTATGTCTCTGAAGCAGCCAGAAGCCACTTATTTGGGCCCATCTCTTTTGGGCCTCAGTCCAGTAAAGTCACTTGGCCAGTCACAGGAACAGAACATTAGCCAATAATAGACATGGTGATTGAAAAGATGCAGCATTAGGTATGGACCCAGGAGACCTTACCTTAAATTTCTACTTAATGATCAATTGATTGAGCACTCCATTATTTATAGTAGGCATTTTTCCATCCATGGAAAGTGGCATAACTAGGTTGACTGTGTGTATGTGTCTTCAAGTCAACTGTTGACTTATGGCAACCCCATAAATTACATAGGGGTTTCTTAGGCAAAGAATACTCAGAGGAGTTCCTTCCTCTGAAATATAACCTACAGCACCCAGTATTTATTGGTGGTCTCCCATCCAAGTACTAATCAGGGATGACCCTGCTTACCTTCCAAGATCAGATGGGATCGAATGCCTTTAGGGTATTTAGCTACATTGGCACAGCTTTAATAAAATAAAGAATCAGGTCAACTAATTACCTAAAAATTGTAAAACTCATTTACACATGGATAAGATGCTAAGCTTTCAACTGAGTAGACAAACTCTCCCCATCAGTATTGCACACACTTTGCTTTCATTCCATGTAGAAATGGAATAGGCTTTTATTCTACCACCTGAATTGGGAGAAAGCATTTTCTGTTTCTGTGTCCAGATAATTTGGAACCTACCGTAAGTGCTTTCACATTAGCAGCTTATTAATTTTACATAAACTATTCCTGCTTCATAAAAAAGACCTTTGAAGATGCTTGCAGTAGCAGCAATAATAAAGCAAGATTAATCCTACTCATCTCTCCCTCTCCCTCATCCAGTAATACTCAGGAGAAAGGCAGTATGACTAGTAGGGATAAAATTGTCCATTTTGTAACATTTCATCCTTTTAAAGTTCTACTGCTTCATCCAGTATATCAGTAGTGTGGTGGGAGAAGAAGGTAAATGTGTATTGTTTAACTGATTGTGTATTGTTTAACTGATTAATTGTTTAACTGTTTAATTGTTTAATTGCTTATTGTTATTTAATCCAGTTAGTTTGTTTTGTTTTTAGGGGTTGGGTGGGTGTGGGAAGAAGATAGGGGATTTGAAGTGATTTTATTTGTCCTTATGTTTTGATATGTTGTACGCCGCCCCGATTGCTTGGCAGAGGGGCGGGATATAAATAAAAATTATTATTATTATTATTATTATTATTATTATTATTATTATTATGTGGTAAATGTGCTACCATTGGCATGGCAGTATGCGAAGCCATCTGGTGAACCTATCACCTGTGGGTCAAATTCAACCCATTAGGCCTCCTCATATGGCCCAGAAGACATTCAGGACCCCTCCCTGCCCCCTGCCCCCACCAAGTGAGAGAGTCACTGCCAACAGAGCTATAGCCTTAAGAAGCATTCCTCAAGGCTGAGGGGCAATTGACTTTGTTCCTCCCTCCAAGTAGAGAAAGCAAGGCTGGAGCAAAGGGGGCTCCAATCTGAGCCTGCACCTTGGGGTTCTGCTCTTCAAGACATCAGCTTGGGGAGCATAGGAAATGTTCCTGTCTTCTAGGATTTTCATTGGAGAGGCGGCAGTGGAAAAAACCCATGCGAATGCCCAGTGATTTTTGTAAAATACTTAAAGGTAATAATCACTTAATTGAAAGTAAGGGCTACTGTATTACTGCAGATTTTATTGTTTACCAATATAAGCATGTTTTATGGGAAAGTGGAATATACATTTAAGAAACACAGCATATAACTTAATTCCTACTGATTTCCAATGCAACTCTTATATTTATGACAGGCCATCAAAATGCTAACTGGGAATATCTTCCACAGAAGTCTGAAATCTGTGTTCTCATAGAAACAGGTACAGTTATCTTAGAAGCAGTGACACATAGTTCCAAGGACTATATATACAATAAAGAAAAAAGCTGCCACATTTCTGGTACTGAAAACAATGTAGATTCCACAGTTTATCATTTTAACTCCACTGAAAAACTCTATTCCATACACCACAGGCTCCTGCAAGAAAGAGTTCATGTCAAAAATATGGGTTAAGTATGTAGACCAATATGAATATTTCATGCATAATGTTCAATCTGCTATTACATATTTATAAAGAACAATCCCAAGTATATAGCCACACATACCATAAATATGCAGCAGGTTGGGTGGGTGAGGGAAAATGGAATCCAAAACCAAATCTCAAACCTTTCTTGGCAGATAATGTTCACTGCAGCTGCAGTTCTAAGTACTTGTTGAAATAAGTCCCACTGAATTCAATGGGATTTACTTTGGGGTAAACTTATATGTGATTGGTACTGCATTTCAGACAAGTGCAGGTACATCAAGAGTTAAAATATTAATTGGCTTTAGAAGTGTTGGCTGGGTGTCCTAATTGTGCTAAAGAAACAAACATGATATTAAAGATTTATGGAAATAGAAGGAATGGAATATTCTCGGGCAATTAACTGTAGCCCAGGGCCAAGGCAGAGTCCCTCAGAAGGTTTTTCCAGCATAATCAGTTGTACTTTGAAATGTATCAAACAGCAGGATACCTCTGGTTCTTCCACAAATACATCTACAGAGAAGAGAGTTCAGATAACTGGCTACTCTTCTAGGTCTTTCTCTAAACCCCCCTCCCCATTGTTATCTGTTCTTAGCATCCTCTTTGTTTGCTCTGCACTAAAAAAAAAATAAAATCCTTTTGCTTCAAACAATTGGACAACTACATGACCTTCTATCTCAAGGACAATCATGGTATTACTCAAAAAGCAGAGAAGGATGAGAAGAAAAAAGAATATTGTTATATACAGAAAGGCCAAAGTTTGGAAATACTCCTTTTTGGGACTATCAGAATCCCCCAGTTTGGGGAATTTAGGGAGGTGTAGCCTCCAAAAAGTCACTTTCTTAGCTCTGGCTAAGGACCTGTTCAGTGAAATGAAGCAATGGTTCTCAAGAAGAAAAGCTTGGCAATATAGGATAATGTATGCGCAGGTCTTAGGTACAGCAAAAGGTCACCTCTTTTCTTTCACCACAGTTTCTGTACTGATAATACAGATTAACATGCATCTGAGGCTCAGGTTTATGAAAGCTCATGCTACCAACTTCTTTCTTTCAGTTAGTCTCAAATGTGCTATAAGATCCCTTTGCATACAAATCATCTGGTTCAAGTTCTCTGAGCAAGCACACACAAGACAACTGAAATTCTTGTCAGTTATAGCTTTGCAAGGTCAGTCCTAGTTAGATAGTGCCAAAAGATGAGACTCCCAGGTTGTATGGCATGCAATAAGTTACTGATGTAGAGTAGAGGACAACTACAAGTAGTACTGTGATTAATGATGCAATTGGACTCAAGCCGAAAGGAGTCTAAAGGAAAGTCCAAACCTACAACAACACATTTTGTGAGATTGTGAAATGTGAGAAGCATGAATCATGTGAAGCTAGACATAGTAAAACAAGAAATGGAACATATAAACATTACAATACTCGGGGTGAGCAAGATAAAGCGGACAGAAATGGGACATTTTGAATACTTTACTCAGGAAACAAAAGTATTAGAATAAATGGGGTGACATTGATAGTAAGGAGAGATGTAGCAAATAAAGTAAAACTGAAGTGGAACACTAAACCAACCATCGTGTCAACTTGCAACCTAAAGAACATTGCCATAGAATTTAAAGATAAGGTAAAAAATAGATTTACACTGTTATGCCTAATTGACCATGAACCAGAAGAACTCTACACTGAAGCCAGGGACATTGTCAGGAAAGAATACCAAAAAAACCCCACAAACCACTATCTGCAGCCAAAAAGGAAGAGAAGCCTCAGTGGATGACAGATGAAACTCTTCAAGAAGTTAAGGACAGACAAGAAGCAAAAGTCAACGGTAACAAAAAAGAGTCACACCTCTGAATGCAACTGTTCAGGAACTTGTGCACAGGGACAAAGAGAATTACTATAATAATACAGAGAAAAAGATGATGACAACAAAAAAGGAAGAACAAGAAACTTCTTCGACAAGATCTAAGAAAACAAAGGGAAATTTAAACCAAGAGCGGGGATGATCTGGGGGAAACACATTACATCAGTGGTCTCCAACCCCTGGTCCGCGGCCCGGTACCGGTCCGCAGAACAAATGGTACCAGGCCGCCCTGCTACTGCATCTTCTGTGCAGCGGCGGCGGTGGGTCCTTGAGATTGTTTTGATTTAATAATCAACGTGACGCTGCAACCCCTCACCCCCAGTGGGCCACGGAAAAATTATCAAACGTAGACCGGTCCATGGCAATAAAAAGGTTGGGGGCCACTGCATTACATGATCAAGTAGAAATAAAAAGATGATGAAAAATTGCATTGAAGTACAATATAAAAGAGGCTAAAGGCTGGCAGATTCATTCAAGAAAGAACCATTTGAGGATGAACCTACAGTTTTAGAAAGTAAAGTGGAAGCTGCCCTCAAAGCAATTGGGATAAATAAATCACGAGGAAGAGACAGCATACCAACAGAGCTGCTTCAAGCTACATAGACAGTATTTATTCTAGTTCTAACTAAAATCTGTAAATAATTATGGAAAGCAAAGCAATGGCCCATAGATTGGAAACACACAATATATGTATTCCAATCAAAGTGTAGAATCTGCACACAAAGCTTTCAAACCCCAAATTTGGTGTAAGCAGTGGTGGGATATAAATGGAGTTCCCCAGAGGAAACATGCAACCTTTCAGTTGTTGAATAGGAACTACCGGCATCTACCCCCATGGGTTATGCTGCAGTCCAGCAACATCTGGGGCACTGTATGAGCTCTACCCCTGCTCTAGACTGACCTTTTCACCAATCTAACCTTCTCTCAATGTACAACTCCCACCCTCTCCAGCCAGCATTGGCCATTTTTTTCACCTTAGTAATGCTGTTTCCTTTGCAGCAGTTTGGGAAGATATTTCAACATCTGAACTGAGAGACAGCGCAGCTTCAAGAGGAGAACAAGCAGAAGAACTCTCTTTGCTTCCTTCCTTTCAATGAACTATAACTAACTAGTACACCAGGCTGCCAAAACCATTTCCATACAGATGCCCATTATAAGTTTGGGATTTTATTCCCCCTCCTTCCCCATCTTTTTTTCCTCCTGCATTGTGACTAAAAATTAGATTGTAACCTGAAAGCATGGGGATGTGGTGGCTCAAGTGGTTAAGACGCTGACTCTGATGATTGCAAGATTGGCAGGTTGGCAGTTCGAGGCCCGGGTGCTGCATGATGGGTTGAGCTCCTGTCACTAGTCCCAGCTTCTGCCAACCTAGCAGTTTGAAAGCATGCAAATGCAAGTAGAGAAATAGGTACCACTTCAGTGGGAAGGTAAACAGCATTCTGTGCAAACATGTTGGACACATGTTCACAGAGTAGTCTCTGACAACGCTGGCTCTTTGGCTTAGTAACGGAGATGAGCAGTCAGACACAAATTGACAACCTTGTCAATGGGGAATACCTTTACCTTTACCTAACTTGAAAGCAGGAGCAGTCACACTAAACTTGTAGGCAGCCCTAGGAACCTTTTTAGCTAAAGGGCAGATACACACATGAATGAATGAATGAATAAGTGACAGAGTTATTTGCGGGTGTGGATAAAACTATTGCCTTAATTTTTGGTCCAAAGTGCAATACTGTAACACATTTTTAAAGTTTAAATATACCACTTGTGCCCATTATAAATGTTTTAGATGTGATGGGATTTAAAAGAAATGTTAAGACACACATTAAAAGGGTGGAAGATGCTCTCGCTGTTAAAGGGAAGTGTTTATAGTCTGCCTGAAGCATTTTGCTCAACATGCACCCCACAAACACACACAAACACACATATACACACAACACCTTGCCTTCTCCATCCTGCCCCCCTTCTGTCTAAACACAAGAGGAGGAAGATATTCTTCACTGCTCATTTGCTTCAATCTCAAAAAAGACTTCATTCATTAAGAGTAAGCAAACCTGTGGCAGCTGCTGAGAAGGGGATGGGGGGAGTGAAAGAAAGGGAAAGCAAAGAAAGAGAACCCAATCCAGACTTGGTATCAGATGGACAGCTGCAGCAAAATTCTGTTGCCTTTTTTAGAACGAAAACCGTGGGAACTCTTTCTCTCTGATGGCATTCCAGTCTGCATGTGTTCTTGAGATCAACATACAAGAGGCCCACTTTACATGTATCTAGATTCCATAGCACCATTACATCTCAGAGCCAAAAGGGCAGAGCTACAGTTTTAGACTCTAAAAATTAGACTAGGTGTTGAATACAAATGGAAGAGGGTCTGTAACACATTTGTGCAAGCTGCAAGTAAGAAGCCCTTGGTATCCTAAGCCCAGACATGTATATGTTGTAAGTAGACTTTTGTCTCCTTTAGGTGAATGACTCCAAGGCACAACAATAGAAAGAAGTATAGGATGTGATTAATCAAACCAGAGATAAATGAATATATATGTAATAAATATAAGAAAGTTATAATAAATCTGCCAAGCAATCACTAGTTCATATTTTTAAAAGTACATAGTGCAATCAATATAGTAGTGAATGTCTGTTGGATATGAATCTGTAACTGGAGGAAAACTGATGACCATGGATCTTAAGCCTTCAATAAAATAGAGTCCAGACACGTTTTAATCTCGCACTCTTTTCCATGGCCAATATTAAAGTTCTTGTAATCTTTAAGTCCTTCCCATGAGACTAAGCATGAGCTCTGGGAAGAACAGCTCATCTGTCCAGCAGCCTTTGCTAAAGATGACTTCAATAGAAAGTTAGTTGAATTGGAGGAGGAAGCAAGCTTTTGTGCCAACAGTTGTATTCCAAAGATTTAATACAGGCTGGGTCTCCCTTAGTGGAAATGCTTGGGATCAGAAGTGCTTTGGATTTTGGATACAGTATATAAAAAAGGCAAAGGTATTCCCTGTTGACAAGGTTGTCAAGTTGTGTCCAACCATAGGGGGCGGTGCTCATCTCTGTTACTAAGCCCAAGAATCAGTGTTGTCAGAGACATGATGGCATAGATCAGATATCTTGGAAATGGGGCCCAAGTCTAAACATGAAATTGATTTGTTTCCTATATACCTTATAAATACAAATAGCCTGAAGGTAATTTTATATATTTTTAAAATACTTTTTGTACATGAAACTAAGTTTCTGTACAGTAAAACATCAGAAAGCAAAAGTGACTCTATCTTGGCTACCTATGTGGACAATTTTGGATTTTGGAATGCTGGATAAGAGACTCAGCCTGTACAGTCTCAAAGGAGGGGAAATTAATGGTAGGAAGGTTTTGTAGACATATGCTGCAATGTGTGTGCAATATTTTTCTTCTTCCCAGAAGACCCCTCTGACTATACCTGCAGCAAGTGCAAACTGGTCAGAACACTTCATCAACCTATTGACATTCTTTAGTGCAGGGACAGGCAACCTTTTTGAGACCTGGGCCGGTCTCCCGTAGCCCAGGTCTCGGCTGGGCCGAGGTGTGGGGGAGAATGGCGGCGCGCGCGCACCCTCCGCCGCCGTGCACGACCTCCCCGCACACGCTCCCGCCGTGGCCTTTGTTGCCGTGGAGGGGGGGAAATGGTGCGTGGGCCGGTTGTACGGGAGTTGGGGTGTGCGCGCGCATGTGCGCGCGCCCGCCCACTCCTCACAGCCGCCATGGGGCCATTCCAAGCCCCCCTCCCGCCCTGATCCTTCGGCGAATTCGCCTCAGGATCGAGTGAAGGCACCTTGGAGGACCGTTGCCAAGGTGCCTCTCCTTGATCCTGGGGTAAATTCACCCAAGAATCAAGAGGAGGAACCTTGGAAAGGTCCCCCCAAGGCCCCCCTGCCCTGATCCTTGGGTGAATTCACCTCAGGATCGAGCAGGGAGGCCTTGGAAAGGTCCCTCCAAGGCCCTCCCTGCCCCGATCCTTGGGCGAATTCACCCTGGAAGCCCGTCGCCACTGAGGGTCCTCCCGGGAGGCTTCCCTCGGTGGCGACGGGCCTCCTGGAAGCCTGTCGCCACCGAGGGTCCCCCCGAGGATTCCCTCGGCGGCGACGGGCCTCCTGGAAGCCCATCGCCACCGAGGGTCCCCCCGGGAGGCTTCCCTCGGCGGTGATGGGCCTCCTGGAAGCCCGTCGCCACCGAGGGTCCCCCCGGGGAGGCTTCCCTTGGCGGCGACGGGCCTCCTCCCGGGCGCCGCGCACGCTGCCAGCACCACGGCCACCATTTTGTTCTCTAAAATGGCGGTCGCAACATGTTTGAGCATGCGCAGTAATCCTGCACATGCGCAAACACGTTGCGGCCGCCATTTTGGAGAACAAAATGGCGGTTGCAGCACACGTGGCCGGGCGACGACCGAACCGGGCAAGTAGAGAATGCAAGTAGAGAACTAAATGCAAGTACCTTGATGACAGTGCAGTGATCAGTAGGAGCCAGCATAGAATTGTTAAGAACAAATCCTACCAAACTAATCTTATATCTTTTTTTGATCAGATCACTTGTTTAGTAGATGGTAGGAATGCTGTGGATGTCATTTATCTAGATTTCAGCAGAAAATTTGATAAGGTCACCTATAATATTTTGTTTAGCAAACTAACTAAATATGGAATAAATGGAAACACTATCAGATGGGTCCATAATTGTTTGGAAAACCACGCTCAAAGAGCCATCAGCAATGGCTGCACTTCAGAATTGAAGGAGGTCTTGAGTTGAGTGTCTCAGGGTTCTGTCCTAGAGCTATTCTTCAACATTTTTATCAGTGACTTGGATGACGGGGTGGAGGGACTTCTTATCAAGTTTGCAAATGATACAAAACTGGGAGGAGTGGCTAATACATTGGAAGATATGAACAGAATGCAAAAGGACCTTGATAAATTACAAAATTGAGCAGAAATTAATAAAACAAAATTCTATAGGGACCAATGCAAACCTCTACATTTAGGCCACAGAAACCAAATGCACAAGTATAGGATGGGTGATACATGGCTCAGCAGTACTCCATATGAAAAGGACCTTGAGATCATTGTTCATCATAACATGATGCTGCAGCAAAGAAGGCAAATGCTATTTTAGCCTGCATTAGTAAAAGCATAGTTTCCAAGGTTAGGGAAGTAATAGTCCCACTATATTCTGTGGTTATCATGCCTTATCTGGAATACTGTGTTCACTTCTGGGCATCTCATTTTAAGAAGGTCATAGTCAAGTTGGAGAGGCTCAGAGAAGGGCAATGAAGTACGGAGAACAAAACATACGTGGAAAGGTTGAAGGAGCTGCTCATGTTCAGCTTGGTGAAGAGAAGACTGAGTGGTGGCATGATTGCACTCCTTGAATACTTCAAGGGCATTCAAAGAGAGAAGGGGGCAGGCCTGGTTTTTGTTGCTCAAAGGATAGGACTAGTTCTAATGGTCTGGTTACAGTAAGGTAGATTTGGATTGAAAATTAGAAGAACCTTCTTCTGAAAGAGAATTGGTTCTTCTACCAACAATTAACAGAAAAATATAAAATGAATAGAGAGTTGGGAGATTTTGAGATGAAGCCATCTGAAATAGAAAAAAATAATTGCAAACAATCAGAAACATCATATAACCAAGTACTATAAGTTGGTCAGAACACAAGAATTAGAGGATGAAATGATTAGAGAACCAATGATAAAATGGGCCCAGTATATAAGCCAATTGATTTGGAAACCTGGGAGAGCTTATGGAGAAAAAGCCCAAAATTTACTTTAAGTCAGGATTTGAAAGATATCTATCTCAAAATGCTACACCAGTGGTATCTGGCTCCAATTAAATTAGACAAAATGTATAAAACAGGCAAGACAAAATGTTGGAAATGCCAGAACACAAATGGTTCTTTTCTACATATGTGGTAGAAGTGTAAAAAGATTAAAAGATCTTGGAGTAGCATTCGTAAAGAAATAGTGGATATCTTGGATATATAATTTTCAGAGTCCAGAACTCTTCTTACTAAATATGATGGGTACCATAGACAAGTAAGCAGAAAATAAAAATTGGAAAGTGATATTGAACATAGCATCAGCTGCTAGGATGCTTTTTGCTCAAAACTGAAAAATAACTATAATACCAGTTAAGGAAGAAAGATTGACAAAACTGACTGCGAGTTGGAGCTGGACAGATTAACTACTCTACTCAATGGTAGGCCATTATGCCTGATGGAAGAAGACTGGAAGCTGGTTAAAAAGCTTGAGTAAATACATGGACAAGTTTAAAGCAATTAGAAGAGAGTGGAGCAGAATAGTATATACATATAAATACAGGACTAGGACAGTGTGAAAAGAGGAAGATAAAGTTACCAAAAAGAACTCTGAAATACTTAAGACTATTGCATAGTAGAAACCATATTAAAGAAAGCAAACATCTCCCAAACATGGTTTTTTTGTGGGCTTTTTGGGCTGTGAGGCCGTGTTCAAGAAGAATTTCTTCCTGATGTTTCACCTGCATCTATGACTGGCATCTTCAGAGAATCTCCTGAACAAATTTGCCGTATATGCTCGACTATAAGTCAGCCTCATGTATAAGTCGAGGTCAACTTTTGGGGTCAAAAGTATGGATTTTGGTATGACCTGTGGATAAGTCGAGGGTCAGACTTCCCGAGGCAGCCTGGCTGCGGAGAGGCTTCTGAGCAAGCAGTCACCCTGCCCAGTCTCCCCAGCTGGGCCTACTCCCCAGGAGAACGTCCCGCCAGGGAGAGGCTTCTGGGTGAACAATTGCTCTGCCAAGCTGGGCCTCCTCCCCGAGAGGGAGCCCAGCCAAGGAGAGGCTTCGGGGTGAACAATCGCCCTGCCTAGCATCTCCCCAGCTGGGCTTCCTCCCTGGGAGAAAGTCCAGCCAGGCATTGGGGTGAGCAATTGCTCTCCCGGCTAGGCCTGCTCTCCGAGAGGGAGCCCAGCCAAGGAGAGGCTTCTGGGTGAGTGATCACGCTGCCCAGCATCTCCCCAGCTAAGCTTCCTCCCCAAGAGGGAGCCCAGCTAGGGAGAGGCTTCGGGGGATCGGCCGCCATTCCTAGCCTCTCTCCAGCCAAGCTGTCCCTTGCAGAGGCAGCCCAGATGGGGAGCGGCTCGGGTCCATTACCATACTGACCCATGTATGTCAACCCAGGTTTTTGGGTCACTTTTTTGACCTAAATTTCTTGACTTATACACAAGTATATATGGTAGCAAGACTTCAGATAGCCTTTAGGAGGAGCAGGAAAATAGAAGAAAAACACAAAGCCACTGTTTCCTTATGACCTTTTACTGGGATTATCTCAAGAGTGTCCACCACATCCCATTTAAAGTTTAGACCAGTTTGGAACTCTAGACCTTCTAAGATGCACCCCCTACCCCAAAGAACCATTACTTTGTAGTACAATTGCAAAGCGTTAATATAGCCAGTTTCTCAGGAGTGTGCACAGGATGAAATGGTGTCCTGGATCATGATTGTTTTGGGTTCCAAATAGTAATTTTTGGATGCTTTTCACTTGCAAACCAAACAAGTCAAACCAAAGCAGACAGCAAATGCAGTGGTGCTTACTCCCAAATAAGCAAGTATAGGATTGTAGTCTGACAAAATTTGGAAGCAATGCTAAAGGTATAATATACAGCATATACAGGTCCTACGAGTGTGTATTATCAGGAAATTCTTGTTCACCTGATAAAACAATTGAATAGTTAATTTATGGTATATATAACCTGCTGTCCTGGAAAGGTGCAGAGCAACTCATCTATCAAGAAAAAAAGGGAAGATGGGTGCAATGTTTTGCTTTTAAGACAACAGATTTAAAACGGGA
The DNA here is from genome assembly GCA_026167975.1 of Phrynosoma blainvillii. Lineage (NCBI taxonomy): Eukaryota > Metazoa > Chordata > Lepidosauria > Squamata > Phrynosomatidae > Phrynosoma > Phrynosoma blainvillii. The sequence goes on from JANUYF010000002.1 coordinate 80,777,404, forward strand.
AGCATCTAAGCAACATAATTTAGGATTCTGCCAGCCTTTTTAAGCAACATGAAATATTTGACACTGTATTTGCAATCTTTTCTTGATCTCTTCTCTGGTTCTTTTAAGAGGTTGCACAAAGGCAACAGTTGGGATTTTTGTAGCTGAAATGTGAGAGGACTGTATGCATAGAGAACAATGATCAAATTAACACTGGTTGAACCTTTGACATTTGTGATTTGTTTAGGTGAATCCTCTTAGTTTTGATGACGATATCCTTGCTGCTCATGTTCTGTTCAACATAAAAGCAACAGAAATGAAGCTAGCAAATTATTAGCCATCTTAAACACTGAAGTGATTAATATAAAGAAGTGATTTTAAATTAACAATTTGTAATATACATAGAAGAGGAAAAATGTAGTAGGTACATACTAAAATGTTTATAAAAACAGAAATGTTGAAAACTGGCAGAGAATGCTTTTTCAATGGAAAAATTAACACTTGCTCAAAAAGGCTAGTCATCCAGGCAGCCAAATGATGTATTAAGAGCCATCTGTTCACTTTTCCATAATTTTTTTAACAGCTTAAAAATAAAATCTTTCTACTGACGCAATACCTTAGCTCTCAGTTATCCATGTTGCAGACATTATATCACCCTTTCCACATCCTGGAAGTAACTAATTCACAAATAATTAACTACTTGTAGTTCATTCCTTTCTCCAGGAATGAAGTTGTAACTCACATATTGATTGCAACTGAACATGGGTACGCTTCATTCCATTTACAGTGTGCAGTTATTATTATTATTATTATTGTTGTTGTTGTTGTTACTTTATAGTTATGGGGATGTGGCTGCACAAGTGGTGGTGGTGAAATATCAAAAGAATAACTTTGATTTATTTATTTGGAATATTTATATCCCACTCTTCAGCCCTGGTTCAGGCTCCTTTACAAAGCTTGTTAAAATTAGAGAATTCATAATATTGGCACTTTTCAGAACACACAAATCAGCTTGAAAAGATAAACTCAACACAATAAAAACAAGTATGCATAGGAATGAAACAGCAGAAAATATAACTATACCATTGATGGCCACTTTTAAAGTTTTAATATAGGGCTCATCTGTATTATATTTTGCTGCTGTTGTGTGCTCTCAAGTAATTTCCAATTTATGCTGACCTCAAGGCAAAGCTATCATGGGATTTTCTAGGGCTGAGAATGTGCGACTCCTACAAGGCCACCCAGTGGGTTTCCATCGCCAAAAAGGGAATCAAACTCTGATATCTGGAATCGTAATCCAACATTCAAGCCACACCACCACACATGGCTCATTAAAGTTAATCTTCCTCTGTACTGACAGGATGGAGAGAAATAGGAAATGCTCTAAGGCAGTGATTGGGTTTTTCTAGGTTTGGGTATGTTCCATGTTATTTCCTGTCATATGAGTATTGAGAGCTTGTAGGGAAGTGTTGTGCTCCATAAAGAACAAACAAACCAGAATATGTACTTCATAATAAAGTTTAATTGCTGGGTTCAACCTGAAGTATCTTAACTTTACCACAGGTCAGTGCTTCTTGAGAGATCACAAAAGAGAAAAGAAACCAGCTAAAGCTCACAGGCACAAACATGTGTGCCTATAAAGACTGGCTAGAGGGGAGGAAGTACTTCTCAAATTCTGACACCCTAAATGAGCTACAGGGCTTAAATAAAGCCATGTATCTGCAATAGATGGTACTCTTTGGCAATTGGATACCTGACAAAACATTCAGAAATTCTTGCTAGAAGGTAGAAGAAACAACTTCATAACCACTGTGAAACCCTTTGTATTATTTTTACAGCTACAAAGATATAAAGCACAAGAGTTGTTTAAAAAAGCAGCAGCAGCAAGCATCTACTATAAACTATAATTTAGAATGGAATTTTAACATTCTGATTTGTTCTAAAACTTGTCAACCTCGGTCAGAGCTATGGGATCACTGTGAAACAGTATTTCTGGAAAGACGATTTGTGAAAGTTTGTTTATAACATTTTTGTTTTGCTCCCAGGAATTCATCTTCAAAACCCTGCAAGGCATGGTGGGCTGAGATAGCAGACCAGCATCCATAGTCACCCAATAAGCTCCATACCTGAGTGGAGGATCTGGCCCAGAGGCTACCTACTCCCAACCCAGAACATTTTGCCAGTACACCACACTGTTGCCTAATGCTACTTGTCACACAGTTTAACAGAAAGTTATGCATTGTATCCTTGTGCAGTTTTCTGCACCAGGTCATAGTAACTGCCGTACACTGTACATTGGTGGAAGCAGGTGTGGTCCTCCAAGTTCTTCTAAATTGCTAATGCAGACCCCTAGCCTTGCACAGTCTCCCACCTCCTTGTCTAAGTCAAGCTGCCCCCCAAAAATAACAACACAAGGGTTCAATATATTATCAATAAAATAATCTTTATTTTTTTACAAAGGTTATAGAATTATCTAATTTAAAAGAACACCTTTTAGCAATCAAGACTTAATTTATAAGATTTTATACGAAGTATATGTCAAATAGATGTCACTAAATTCAAGCGACTAAAGTATGAAAATATGCAAATACATTTTGCAGAGCTTTTTTTTTTTTACTATTGTTACACTTCACCATTGCACTGTTTAAAGTAATACAATAGGAGTAAATGATTAATTTTGCTTGGAAGGGATTCTCTGAAACCAAATTTGTTACCCTGCTGAGAGTGGGAAACAATTTCTTTTCACTCCCAATCCAGAATTGGCTGAAGGCCATTTGCTGTCAAAATGATGACAGTGACATGAATCTGATTGTGTGAGTCCAGCACTTTAAAAAAGAGCACATTGGTTACACATGGCTTTTAACCTTGGGCTACAATTATGCTACCAAGCCCAACTGGCGTTTCAGTCAGTCATGTGGCACTGTGCAGTTCCTCTGAACAGTGTTTAGAGCCTTTACTTGTCCAGGTTTGATGAAGGTGCTGAAGGCGCTCTGAGGTTCTTGTGCTTACATTCAGGGCAGGGTGAACCTTGCGAATACCATACTCTTCCATTAACGACAGGCCACAAATCCCAAAGTAGGCATGAAGAGCATCTAGAAAGTGAAATTAGAAGGTATGGTGGGTGGATTATATAGTAGTACCCAGTTATGTCTTAATTTCCCAACTTTCCAATATGAGGGGGTATTGTAAAGTAATAATTATCACCCGGAAGTTATTATGGTATACGGAAGAAATTTTGTCAGTGAGATCATTGGTCCCTAGGTAAGAAATGTTGAGAAAATCAGCTCATTGTGTCCTTTACTTTTGAAACAGGTTGTGCCAGAAGTCACTAAAGTGTAAGTACAAGAGGGTATTGTAAAGTAATAATTATCACCTGGAAGTTATTATGATATATTGATGAAATTTTGTCAGTGTCATCATCAGCAAGGGACTTTTTCTTTTCTCAAAAATGAAAAATCCATTGCAGGGTCGCTGATTTCACAACCCATATAACGTCATTCATGAAGTGGAAGAGTGGTTTAAGACACAAGCTGCAGACTTCTACAATAACAGTATTCAGAGGGTCAAGAAACGCTGGTGAAAATGTGTAAATCTGAATGGTGACTACATAGAGATAAGTTAACAACTACAAATCAAAACAAACTTTGTCAATTTTTTTCAAAGGTGATAATTAAAACTTTACAACACTCCCTGGAATTAATTATAAGTCAAATATGAATATAAGCTCATCATAGGGTGCTGCCTGAAAAATATGCACAGTGGTTAAAAAGTTTACAGAAGACAGTAAGTTTGGGCTTGGGGAAGAAAACAAGACTGCTCATCTATTCCATCCAAGTATCTGAACCTCATGAGAGCCAGTGTGATGTAGTGGTTTGAGTGTTGGATCATGACTCTAGAGAACACGACTTGAATCCCTACTGAGACATGTAAACTGGGTGACCTTGGGCTAGTCACATTCTCTCAGCCTCAGAGGAAGGCAAAAGCAACCCCCCTCTGAATTTATCTTGCCAAGAAAACCCTGTGATAGGGTTAGAATAAGTGGGAAATGACTTGAAGGCACACAACAACAACAAAAATCTGAACCTCACTTAATGAAAATGAGCATTCATCAACTTTCATTACTATGCAAGCAGAAAACATACTCAGCATATGACATTCATTTTGCATGTGTATAATATGTATGTACCAACTATTTATAATAGTCAAGAAATGGACACATGGATGCTAAGTCTAGCAAGGTGCTTTGAAACATTCCATAAAATAAGCACAGGCTATATGAACAGTGCAGATACATACGAGTACACACTCTTTTCATTTGACAGCTTGACTTATGCCCTGCTTTTTAATTGTTCTCACTGACACAAATGTTTCAAAAGATAGCAATTCTTGAACTAACTTTCACAAACCCAAAATGGAGAGTGAAGATAGAGGTAGTTCGGATGTTCACCATATGGTCTGCATCTTAAAAACCATGAGGTAAGTTGCAGAGAATACTACTGGCTTAACAACTGCCATTTACTTTTCCTCCTCATTGGTGGCTTGCCGTTGCTTTTATATTTATCTCTGATGTGGGATTAGGAAATGAGAATACTAAAACCAAGACAGACAGTAGTTTTGTAACATTTAGTCATTTAATAATTTAAAATAGGCACAACCAACAACATAAAGCACTCGACTAACTTATTTTCCCAATTCAAAAAACTAAATACTCTGAGTCAACCAGGTGAGACAATGAGCTGATTCCAGAAATGCATACGTGGATGTCTGTTCACTAGGTTCCTCCCTCCCACTGCTGCCCCCTGCACAACCCACATGCTACTCATGACAGTCAAAGAATCTGGGTTGTGCCTTGAGTGAGAATAGCTGCCTTTTCACTCACAAAAGAAGCCTTCTACTTCAACCTCTAGACTTCGGGCATTTTCCAAACGTTTTGGCCATATCTGTCATCCACGAAAACAGGTTTCTGGTTTTCCAGGAACCTTTTAGAACCTTTTATGGTCCATTTGAGTCACCACCTTGAATCACTTGCTGTTATCTGTAAACTTTGTCACATAAATGTATTCATGAATATCTGGAATAAGATGAGCAGTTAACTTATTCATGCACTGTTCCCAATATAAATCCTTGAAGGTCCCCACTGTACACTCCCCTTTATTATGACAATTACTCATTCATTCAACTTCAGCTTCTGGTTTTATAATCTGTTTCTAAAAGAATGAACAGTTGGCCTATGAATGCTGTGAATCCTCAGGAATCTTCAGAAAGACATTCTTCCAAATCCTTCCTGGAAATCTGCTTGTCTAATGGATGCATGTACAGTATTTGTTGACAAAGCTCTTTAGAAGTAAGGAAAATATTTTCTTCTGAAGATGCCTCTTTCCACTTCCAGCTTTTGACTTACTTTATTTTGCTTTTTAGGAAAATTTGTAATTTTAACTGTTTTTCAACCAATCTTCAGTTGTCTCACAAGACCAATGTTCTACCTACTACTACTGGGTAAGCTAAAAATAATGGATTAAGAAATTGTTCAGAGAGAGTTGCATTCATCTTATAAGTGTGAACTACTCTTAGAAATTACCGTATGTAAATCCTCTGTTAGCAGCCAGCTTATTAATGAAAAAGAGAATGTATTATATTCAGCAATTTTTGTCCAAATTAGGTTTAGAGAAAGATGGGATGTTTTTATAACTTTTGGAAGGAGTAAGGGACTATAAAAGGCATAGTTCAATTAATTCAACAATGACAAATATTCTATAAACACATAAAGAACAGATTTATATTCAACCCAGTGGTGTCACTGCATTGAATTGCTTCTTCCAATGGAACGGGGTAAATCCTCCTCCAAACATGTAAAATCTACTTTGAAAGTTTACTTTCTGGGGCAGATTTTTGTGAAATGGAAAGATGTGAAAACAAGAGTCCTGTTGTACTGGAACCACTACATTATGCTCCTTATGCTCAGTACCATATATCTTAGTTTCTTGTTGCTCTGATTCTATGTATCTCATTTTGTAACTTTTAAAAAATATGAACTCAACCTATGAGTATCTTGATACAGCTCTCATTCTCACACATACTCTCACTCTCACACCCTTCCGTGGGCAGACAAGAAAATAAATTTACCTGGATGACTATCTGGCCATTTAGCAAATCCACCAACAAGACGATCTTGGGTTGATAAAATGTAATTTCTGTTCTTTTCATAATTTGTATATTGAAATATTTTCAGAAGCTGAAATAATAAGTTAGTCACATTAAACACACCACAGAAGCATTATCAGCTTTAATTATATAGATGTAAAATAGAGCATTTTAACAACATCCATATATAGTTGCCCCTCTGTTCTCATGGGGAATACGTTCCAGACCGCCCCCCACCCCCCCACAAAAATGGAAAACTGTGGATATCCAAGCCCCACTGGCTTGAATGGAGGCACGGGCCATGGGCATTCACTACCTGTGAATGGGCGAGGGATGCGGGTTTGAAGTCTGAGCAAACAGAGGGGCGACTGTACTCTTACATCTTACAGGACAAATGTAGATTTGGTAACAAAAAATAATGTATTTGGTACTGAAAGGCAGCTTACATGAACTAACAATCTGACATAAGCAAAAGTCTCAACTCAACAAGTAAATCATATACCATGACATATTATGTGTAGTTATAACTTACCTTAAGAGTTGCTCCAACCCAAAATGAGTAACACGTATCCACAGGTTTGTTTGGTCGACCATGATAGCCATTTTGTTGCCTCATGATGCACCATCTCCTTATCCTGTCAAGTTCCTTCTCAGAGAAGACCTCCTCAAGTTTACCCATCAGGCACAGAGAGGCAATACCACAAAATGTAGAGCCACCTGTAAGATGAAGAGTCTGTTCAATATGGTCTTCAGTCTCTCAGGGAGCTTTTGATGTGACTCAACTTATATAAAGTAGCACCTCTAATGAAGTGTGGGATCATTTTCAGTGATGCAAGGCCTTTCATTTGGGCAAAATGGAGAGGTATGCATGTAGCTTGACAAACAATTTTCTAGCAAAAATGTAAGGTAGGTCTTTGTTGGACCAGATAAAATCCTGCTCTTTTGCTACCCAGACATCATTGTTTTGATATCTGGTTGCCAGAAGAATCTCTGAACAATAATTAGTATTTTCTACAATGATTATCCAGAAAAGGAAGCTACTGCTACTGCTCCATCCTGGAAGCTATTTCAGTCAAGTCAAGCCATTACTCTTTTCAGAAGGCACAGTTTTCTTAGCCTGACTGCATGTTTACACAACTCAAAATAAGACACTCCACCCCTGCACTTTATGCTCATAAATACATAGAAATATTGTTAATTCTGGCTGAAAAGAAATTCTGAACACGTCTTTAAACCAGTGATGTTTAACAGTCTCATATCTTAGAGATAACAGGGTATTGAAAGTCAATTAAATTTTAACTAATCCTGCACATTACTAAGGTATGCAAATGGCAAGTTGCGTGGAATCAGCTTTACATGTTGCAAGCTACTGCACGGACCTCAGCTTTACAATCTATGATTTTACACGTAGTGGGGAAATGTCCTAAAGACTCTTCCAAAATGGGAACTTTAACCTGGGCACAAAAGCATTCCCCACCCATTAACACTATAAAAGCCAGACTCTAAATACTTATTTATAAAATTAGTTCAAAGGCAGTGGAATGTTAAGCCCACCCACAAGCTATGGGCTCCAGTTCCCTTGAATTCTGATTTCTTTCGGCTCATAATGCAGGAACCTATGAATTTATGTCAGGGGTAGGCAACCTTTCCCCTTTAAGGGCCGAGGGACTTCAGCTCCCAGAAGCCTCAGCCATGTTGGCCAATAGTCCCATGTTGGCCAACAGCTCCTGGGATTCTGGGAGCTGAAGTCCCTCGGCCCTTAAAGGGGAAAGGTTGCCTACCCCTGATTTATGTGAAAGTAAGAACTGCATAGACATGCCTAGCAAGCAAGAGGATGAGGATAGAACAGTTCCAAATGTAGGGGGAACCTACTCTTGTCAACATCAGATGAGCGATGAAGGTGTTGTTTCCACAAAGGATATTCTGAACACATGACTGAAAATATCCATATTTTGTCAGCACACGAGCTAAAACCAAGCTCAACAAATGAGATTCTTTTAATGTGCAGTTTCATTTTCGAAAAGAACACAATATGTACTCTATCTGAATGTTGTAGTATTACAACCAATGTTAGTCTTATTTAGAGTAGACATATAAATCAGTGGAACAAGTGAATTGCGATTAATAAACCCCAATCATTTAAGTATATTACTCTAATTAAAAGTAATGCTGGATTTAGTTCTTGCTTTAAAATGGCTTGTAACATAAGTATTCTTCTTACCATGAGATTCAAGTCCAGCTCCTTGAGCAAGTCCATTATCATAGGACTAGAAAGAAAAAGAAAAAAAAAAGCCCAGACAATTGTAAATGTTAATACAGACATGAATACAAAGCATTTTTGAAGAATCTGAATGACACTGAGTGCCCAGAGTCTAATTCCAAGCTAATCTATAAAGGTCTAACAGGAATACTGGAAACATACTATGACATGTACACTTTTTGCAGTGGATGGAGGTCATCCTTGGATTGTTTTATCCTGCCATTCAGTTACAGGCCCACCTACCCTAACCCTAACAAAATAAAGGGTTCTCTTTTTAAAAAGGCATGTCTTTTAATGTGCCCTCAGACCCCTCTTTCCTCCTTGTCATTGTTTATCTGGAAGGTTTCTTTTAGCAGTTTTGGCGTTAGGAGAATGGTGAAGGAGGGCTAGAGAAACACAGACTTTCAGTGCCTGACTGCAGCAGTGTGTCTGCAGTAAACGGTACAATAACGTCTGAGCTGGGAAATAATGATATCCTCCTCTAGCAGAATCTACTGTAGCCATGTGGACCTGCATACAAGGGGCAAGGAAAACAAAAGCTGCCCCCAGAGTTCCTTGTTCAGCATATGTAATAGCAAAGCAGAGAGACAAAGGGAAGCCGATAACCTTGCCTTGCCATCTACCACCAGCACACTATAGGAGATTTTTAAGTTTGGCCACCTAAATGGAAATGCATTTTGGAAGAAACTTTTAAGTATTCTCTAGAAGGTTCAAAGTGTTTTTGTTTAACCATGTAGGCTTGCCTGACCTAGTTGTTTAATTTCACATAAATGTACAGTTGTCCCTCCATTTTTGTGGACTTGAAGTCTGCAACCTTCGCTTATCTGCAAGGGATGAATGGAGGGACACAAAATGGGGTGCGCCCCCACAGACACATCCTCCATTCAAGCCAATAGGGCTTGAATATTTGTGTTTTTCCTTTTTCGTGGGATAGGGTTCCAGAACGGATCCCATGCAAAAAAGAAGGGATGACTGTATTGCTAAGTTTTGAATTAAAAATTATTAAAACATCTTGAACTGCTCTTCTCTTTTGTAGTGTGGGAAATTATCCTGATTCTTTTCATGTTATTTCTGCTTATGGTGTCAATTTTTTTTTAAAGAAGTAATGCCCAGGAACATATCTACTTTGTTAATTGAGTTATACCTATGTGTTCTCCTCCTCTGCACAAAAACCAGTGCTATGGAGAAGCTCCTTCCCTTCTCTTCCCCTCTGGAGCCCTCAGTGCTACTTTATTCCTGTTGGCAGACAGTTCTTCAGCCCTCCAGTGCAGGTTTTTAAGGTGCATGAGAGGCTACAGCAGGAAAGGAGATCACACTCATACAATTCTGTTGACAAAAACAGTTTCCACAAGTAGATTTATCCCATTGAATCCTGGCCTCAGAGATACTTCAGAAGATAAAATATGATCTTCAAATGTTAGAACTTGCAACACAGCACTTAAATCCATATAAGATGTGTATTTTACACTAATCTCCCCCAACTTGGTGACTTTTTGATGTTTGGCACTGCAGTTCCCATAACCCCTCACCATTAATCATACTGGTTGGGGCTGACAGGCGCTGAATTCCAAAATATCCAGAGACCATTTGGGCTAGGGAAAGATCCCCTGCCCCCAAAATCTCTCAAACAGCCCACCTATTGGTAAGTGTTTAAATTTTCTTCATAGTGACATCCATCTCACAACAGGTCTAACGCCCAACTTCAATCCTTCCCTAACTCAGTTTAATGCACTATCAGAATACTTGCAGAAATTTTCTAACCTAATTAACTATCCAGTTTGCGAGATACCTGTGTTTTTTGGATTTTACAGAAAAATAGGATAGAAAGGGAAGAGGCAACAATCCACATCTCCTCAACCTATTTTGTGACATTTCAATACCAAAATCCTTCCAGCTGATAAAATGGCTTGCTGTGAAATGGCTGGTCTATAAATGCCATAAAAGAACTTTTAAAAAATGTTAGGTTGGAAATTATTCTTTTTCTTAATTATACAGATGCTCAGAAAATTGTCATTTTGAAAAATGAGAGTACACAAAGAACTAAAATGCAATTTCGTACACTAAGCATGCAAAGAAGAATGAAGGGCGACACATCAGGATTACTATTTACTAAAGATGTACTGATTACTTCAGAATAATCTAGTTATGGATATGGGGTTGGGTCTCGACTTCCTGTAAGCCAATTTCTACTCACAGGATGCTCCTCCTAAAGAAAGTGGGGAGAATTCTTGCTGATTTCCCTTTCTCCTATGCCTGAAAGATCAAGGAAGACTATTGGCTGTTGTAATGTGGAAAATGAATTGGGAAAAAAACTCCCTCAATTCCATCCAGCAGAAGCACTGGCAGGATCTCAATGCCTTCTGCAAACAGAAGGAGCCTTTCCATTTGTGAAAGGTAAAGCTGGATTAAAACCATGATGCACAGATAGCCACAAAACATTCAATGAGAACAAAATACTATACCAAGTTGGAGCACAAACTCTATAGGACAGACTTAGCAAAGGGGAGGTACTTTGTTATATGAACTACTGCAACACTGTTTGATGTTGGTTTATCTACATAATGTGATATTTGCCAGTAAAACAACTAAATTTTTGCCCTTTTAAAAAAGGGGAAGTGTAAGCCTCCACTTTCCAATAGTGACTGTAATACCATGTTAGACTGGTGCAAGACAGGAAAAGCAGGGGCCCCAGTAAATAGCAGCTTTTATTTCATTGTACAGTTAGAATGTATTCTATAGCCTAATTATTTTGTTGTTGTGTGCCTCCAAGTCATTTTTTGATTTATGGCGAGCCTAAGGCAAACTTTTCATAGGTATCATAGAACCTATTTCTTGGAAAGTTTCTTCAGAAGGGGTTTGCCATTGCCTTCCTCTGAGGCTGACAGAGTGTGACTCGCCCTAGGTCATCCAGTGGGTTTTTATGCCCAGCAGGGAATCAAATCATGGTTTCCAGAGTTGTAGTCCAATGTGCAAACCATTACACTATACTATCTAATTACATTACTGAACTGTAAGGAAGTTTGCTTCAAAGTTACCAATCAAACTGCAACTATTCTTAAACCTTTTTAACACCAGGCAACTCTAAAATAGTTTGAATTATTCTGTAAGGTTTTCAGTAATGCCCAGTACTGCACATTATCTTGTAGTATTCACTGGGTCAATGAGATGGTGCTAAAACCTGATCTCAATACTATTCAGAGTAGCAATTTGAAAGGAAGGAAATAAATTATATATGACAAAGGGCCTTTGCAGACTGCTAGAAATAGTGCAAATTGAGTCCACTTTAAGGGTTAGGGTTAGTGCTAGGGAATCATGGGAACTGTATTTTATTGTGGCACCAGAGCGCTCTGACAGAGAAGGCTCAATGTCTCGGGGGGTGGGGGGGGGGAATCAAATTCCCATGATTCCCTAGCACTAACCCTAACCCTTAAAGTGGGCTCAATTTGCACTATTTCTGGCAGTCTACAAAGGCCCGAAGTGATTGAGAAGATTTACTATGATGGTTCTTAATCTGATGCTCAAAACTGGGCACCCAATTTCCCAAATAATCTTCAGAAGCAGGAATATAGTGCATATATCTTATGGCAGTGGCCCTCAATGTATCTCTGTGGAAAATGCTGACAAAGCCATCCCAAAACACAAAAGGAACATTCTAGATCTACTGAGATGGAAAATGAAGAAAACAGGCATGTCTTTGCTGGTTTCTTAATACCACAAATTTTAGCTTTTATATATAAAAACATCACTGCTTATAGCTATAGAGCACTGCAATCCACACATACAAACCTAAGATGTCAGTAACATAAAAGGAAATTGTGACTGACAATCTTTTGTTGTATCTTTACATAAAGGCAATGTGATATTTCTGTGATGATTATTCAAGAGGGGGAATCTTTGGAAACACAGATCTACACAGCACTATGTCCCCTAACATAAGAGAACTGTGTCCAGTGAGACATAGGAATGTCTCTAAATTCTCACTTGTTGTAAATAGACTTTACCACAAATGGGCAAAGCTAAAAAGGGAACACATAAAAAATGGGCAACAAATAGCACTTGACAGGGAGAAAGATCTTCTGAATTTTTTTCCATTCAAAGTAAATGTCCTGGAACTAAGAGCTATGACACTGTGCTCCCAGTTACAAGAAAGGGAAGTGTACATAAGAGCTCCTGGCTAGGTATAGCTGATCAAATAAAGTTGTATAGTAACTGCCAAGAAATGGTGGTGCCCATCACAAGCATGGAGGTTGTGGCTTGCTGCACAAATGCCTTCCTGCTCCCTTGTGCTGGCCAGACATAGTTTACTATTATGTTTCTGGCCAATGCACTATAAGAAGAAAGTGAAGAGAACAAGCATCTTGGCATTACACTGGGAACATCTATCCAACGAAATATCAGAATAGCACTTTTGGGATATCTAAAATATTTCATGAAGAGGAAGAAGGCAATTCACTAGAGTCACAGAGAAAGAAGCAAGCCTCACCAGATCCAAACTGCTTCTTTTTTTTTTGTTGTTTTCTTTCTTTTTCTTTTTTTTTTTGAAAACGATCCAAACTGTTTCTGAGGAGGCTTAAAATGTAAGACAGAGAACTACACTGATCATTATGTATTGGAATAATTAGGAGAAACAGCCATTTATTCTTGCCAGGACACTTGTGAAAAAAGTCTATCTGGATAAGCTTAATTCCAGTCTTGAGAACCGTACCTTTATAAAAATTTGGATTATTATTTAAGATACTCTTTAAATACTGAAATGTTTTTGGATCCAAAGGATCAGTCCATAGAACTCTGTTTACACGATGGTTCTTATCCACTTGAAAATCCACATGAGTGGGTCAAGGGACCCTTGGCATGAGTGAGGGGTAACCGGCACAAAGGAAGTACAATCTGCACAAGGGAGGGGCACATTGTACAAGCATGTGTCTTCTTTCTGTCTGTATGAAATTGTTGGCCTAAAATATTTTACAGGCCAAAACAATTGCTGCCTAAACAAAGTACATGAACCTCAGCAGCATGCCAATTTGCATTGCAGAGAAGTAACATAAACGGTAACAAAACTCTTTTATCCCCAGGATATGGTGAAACAAAACTACATCTATAAAAGCATCTGCTAAGCAAGGACATCTATTTTGCCTATGCTGAGGGGACATTATCAGCACAAGTTAACTTGCATTAGAACCAACACAATCATTTGCATCCATGATGCACTTATTCTCCATTACAATGAGATACTTCTGATGTAAATACAATGTTTATCAGAAATATTCTCAGTTTCTAGTATCCACAATATATTTTTTGAAAAAAACTCAAGAGTGCAAAAGAAGCTGCTATTCCGAATGTTGGACAACAAAAGTATTATACCCTGTCTTGATTAAAAGTTGGGGTGTTGGGGTTTTTTGCCTTAAATTAATTACACAATTCTTTTACTATAAGGATTCCAGCCATGAAACATAAACTCCATCAACATATTCTGGTACTGAAAATTGTGAGAAATATAAAGTAAGTCCTTCTATTATAAATATATTCATACAAATCTGAACTGACCTCAGTGCAAAACTCATTACTGGATAGTAAGGACATTAGTGCAAAAGAACCCAGTAATCCAAAAGGGGGAAGAATGAAAATGATGATAGCAGGAGCATTCGCCTATTAAGCTGGAAAATAAAAGGAACACATGAAGACTGAATGATTTTGTTCAGCAAACAGGATTCCAAACATGTACTTAACACACACAAAGAAGGGATGTGGCATTTATAAAGGTTCTTGTTAGCAGCAGAAGACTAAATGAAAGTTCTTTTACCTGCCACCTCTCCCAAGAAAAGACTCTATTTCTACTTTCAAGTTGGGAGCAAGACTTGGGGTGGGAAATCCTTTTTTTTTTTTGCTGCCAAAGGCCTAGCTGTGTTTATGCACAATTATTACAGCAAACTGCTCTGTCCTGTACTAAGTGTGCACAGCTATTTCGCCTCCTCATTCTCTCTCACACACACTTGGCTCTCTGTATCCACAGATTTTACACCCATGGATTCAAACAAAAGCAAACCTTAGTTTTTCTATTTTATATAAGGGATTCCGTCTTTACTACACCACAGTATATAATGGGTCTTGAGTATCCATTGGGGCTCCTGGAACTAAACCCCAGCAGATACTGAGGGCTCACTGTATAACTTTTCATTCTCCTTATTTCAACTGTATATTTACTCTTTCTGGCAACATCATGGACTGGATGAGGGAAAACTGACTCAAACTGAATCTAGGTAAGAAGGAGGTACTTGTTATAGGAACCCCCAATCCAGGAATGGAGATACAAGCACCAGTTCTGGATGGGGTCACAATTCCCCTGAAAGACTGTGTACTCCTTGACTCATCTCTACAGATGACAGCCCAGATAGACACAACGGTCAGGAGTGCCTGTTATCAGCTTCGGCTGATACACCAACTGCACCCCTTCCTGGAGCCCAGTGACCTACATGCTCTAGTAACCTCTCGGCTCGACTTCTGTAATGCGCTGTACATGGGGCTACCCTCATGCCAAGTTCGGAAACTTCAATTGGTACAAAACATGGCAGCCAGACTGGTCACGGGCACTTCAAGAGCTGCCCACATTACACCTGTGCTAACATCTCTTCACTGGCTGCCTATTAATTCCCAGGCAAGGTACAAGGTGTTGGTTATTACCTTTAAAGCCCTACACGACTTGGGTCCAGACTACTTGCAGGTGCGCCTCTTTTCACACTATCCACCCTGCACACTTAGGTCCCTGCACACTTAGGTCCTCTAGGAAGAATCTGTTACAATCAAAGACGACCAGACTATCTATGGTGACTCAGAGGACCTTTTCATCTGCCACTCCCAGACTCTGGAATGGCCTGCCAGACGAAATCCGTCAGATCACCACCATGGAAGCCTTTAAGAGGGCTATTAAGATGGATCTCTTCTGGCAGGCCTTTCCCAACTAGCCTTTTTTAGTTACCCTCCCCTTTATCGATATTGCTGATATCATGGTCTCCGCTTCTCTCCCCTGGAAAAGCACACTTCTCTCCCCCTGAACTGGAATTTTGAATCTGGTATTTATTCTTTTATTTTTTAATCTTTTACTTTATTCAATTAATTCTTTGTTTTAACTCTTGTTCGGTTTAATTCTGTTTTAACTGGCTGTGTTTTAAAGTTTTTATTATTATTATTATTATTATTATTATTATTATTATTATTGGGGGGAAGGTTGGGATAGGGGATTCTCCTTTTAATCTTGATTGTAATTTTAATCTGTTTATGTTTTATATACCTGTTGTAATCCGCCTTGATTCCCACTGGGAAAAGGTGGGATAGAAATAAATTTATCATCATCATCATCTCTAGCAGGTCTTCAATATTTCAGTTTTAAATTGAATTTTCTCCCTGGGTACTAATTTGCAGATTGTGTGGACTTTAGCACAGGGGGGCAGGGAATTTTAATTTCATTTGGATAAAAAATAGACACATTTAAACCCAGCCAAACAACAAGCTCTAGGATAAGAAAGCATCTGCAAGGCTTTTCACTTTTGAATTTGAACCACCACCACCACTCCCGTTCAGCGGTACATACAACTGCTTCTAAATTAGGTGACTAGAAATGATCCAGACCAAATCAGAGAATAAAATGTAAATCTCCAAGTAAGGAATGCATGGCACAGAAAAACTGAGTAAAATCCTTGACCTGCTCCTGTTGCATTAACCAGGCCCACAAGAATGTCAGCTACAGTTTTTCAAGATCTTCTCCATAGAGAGCATGTACAGTTTTTGTAAGTCAGTATTATAGTAGTGGCTTTGAAGAGATTGAACTTACTGATTTTTATTTATCCTTGGCAGAGCTAATAAGAAGTACTGGGGTGAAAATATTTCATTTTCCTCATTAATACATATAAAATTACTTCAACATTAATACATATAAAATTACAACAACAAGGTTAATGAGAAAAGAAATTCCCAAGCTCATACAACTTCCCAGGCATCTAAATCAAATAGAATTTTATGCTGCTTTTAACTCCTGTGCTTGATTATCTTTTTGTACTGATACATTTATCATTCTATCTGTAAACTGCTCTTAAAACTGACACTGAAGTACACAAACTCCTCAATTAAATTAAAATGGTATTGAGCTGTTCCAATCCTAACCTCTCATTTAAATAGAAAACTGCCCTTTTACACAAAACTAATCTTTATGGATCTACAAGTATCTAGTGGGAAGTCAATATAAGTATAGTAATCTTAGTTTCAACTGCATTTTTATTAAATTGCACTTGCTATACAATTTAAAGGATTCATTTCTGTACAGTAATTGACTGTTTGCACTCTGACAGAATTTTAATTGGGGAAGGACATGGTGGGGCTCACTTATTTGGTTTTCCAGACTACTGTTTTGGATCACATTTGATTTTCCAAGTTTGTAATCAGATGTAGTGCAAACTCTAGTATCTCACTGTCGATGTTACTCCAGTTACTTGAGTGTTTTCCCCATATCACATCAGAACTAAAAATACTCCATGCCAGATTCTTGGACAATAAAAGACAGATGATGCAGTAAGGAGATTGTTTCAAGAACCAAATCTAGTCAACTGGGTCTCATGATTCACTGAGAGAAACTTTAAAAAGAAGGAACTCTTTATTTTCTCTGATCTGTTTGTAGGGGGTTGTTTTGCACAGTTGTAGGTTCTTAATTTTAAAGAAGACACATTTAAAAAGTGACATTCTGATATGTTTTAGATGGTGCATTATCTCTACTTGCACATTCTAAACCACTATTATGAATTTAACACTTACTAAATCAGACAAAAGGAAAGACAGAAGTGAGAACAAAGGTAATTATTTGTAAATTTACACCAAGAAATGCAAATGTATTTTAAAAGCTACTGCTAATTTAGTCACAGCACAATTCTGTGTTCCACATTTTGAAAAGCTAAACTTTAAATTTTAACTGTTCATAAATCATAAGCAGTTTGAATTTAAACTTATCTTACAGATTAAATAAAGCTGACAAAGACAATGTATTTCCACCATATTAATGGATATGCTGCACTGATGTAATCATAGTAACACGAGTAAAAGTCAGCATAAATATGAATAGTTATTTTTTAAATGATCTATTGACAAACAAGGTCACTCAAAAAGTTAATACCAGTCACACAAGAACTTCAAAGACTGTAACACCTATGCCTATTTACTAGGTCATTAAGTTCCACCAAATAACCTGAAAATGGGAAAATTCTCAAAAGATGACACTTGGCAAAACTCACCATGCTTCTTCTAATATAGTCTATGGCTTTCTTCATATCCATCCCTGACCAGTCATTGAGCATGTAGCATATACAAGCAGCGCAGTATATAAATCTCATGTCATTTTCACTTCCTTCAAGGACTGCACAAAAACTGAAACAAAGTAAAGTAACAATTAACAGTCACTACAAAAATAAAGCCTGACCTGTTTATTTTAAAGATAAAGAAAATCTTACATTTCCTTCAAAACATTCATTTCTATGGGGAAATTATCAACTTACTCATTGCAGGGCAGCACCCTGTCTCGTGACAGCAGGACTTCTGCCTACTCTATTCATAACAAACCCAGCACATCCACAGTACTCTTCAGTTTCGTAACAGTTTGGGCCTACCAGATTGCTCAATACTCAGATTAAGAATCTTCTGTTCCACCCCACTGACAGGGCCTACGCTTTCTTAGGATGCAATGGTAAGGTTGTACATTTGCACCAGTTAAAGAGGAAACAGACATCTGAAAAGGAGATGAATCTCCTTCCTAACACCACTGAACTTCAGGGAACAGCACACTAAGCATGACCATCTGAATGTTCTTTAAAGCAAATGCAAAAGCAGCTTCATTTATATACCGCTTCATACCACGCTATGGGGTGTCTAAGCGGTTTACAACTGTGAGCTCATTGCCCCCCAACAAGCTGGGTACTCATTTTAGCGACCTCGGAAGGATGCAGGCCTGAGTCAAGCCTCAGCCCTGGCTGGTATTGAACTAGCAACCTTGTGGCTTATGAGTGAGTGGCTGCAGTACAGCCATTTAACCACTGCGCCACCAGGGCTGCTATCTACTGCCTTCCTCTAAAGAGGTAAATTTAGCCACACCTGCCTTAACTACATGCGCTTCTTAAAATAAAAATGAACACCCAGAGTTAGGTACCAAAAGGCCCAGGTACTTTGAATTCTTTATTTCATTTGAAGTGGCTGTAGAAAAATTTGTCCCATGTCCTAAGTTTTGGGGGAGGATTCATATGGCTCACCAACTGCATACAAAATCCAAGATTGTTCTTGTAAGTAGCAAACCCTACCCATATCCCCTCCCCAGAAAAATAATCAGCTAAAAAAAAATGGAATCCTCTAGGAGTGGTAATTATCTTTTAAAAGAAGACAAAGGGCCCTCCTGGACCCTGCAAGCTTGACTAGTCCTGCTCTAAGTCAGTGTCAACATGTGTATCTCAAACCACTGCGGCAGTATTCACTATAAAATACTACTTCATATTCTACATATTAAATGGGGGGAAATGAAATAGAAGCTCATACAATTTAAAAATGAATGCCTAGCTTCTTTTATTAATATTTAATTGAACACTTTATTGTGCGGATCTTCTTCCATCTGTTACTGTATCACATTGCTACAGACACACTACTGCAACATTTCATGGCATAATTTCTCATATAGCCATTTCTCCTTAATTAGCACCTGGCTTAATGGCATACTAGTTAGAACCAACATTTTCAGTGGCAAATTTTCACTCAAGAATATGTCAAGTAGAAGAGATACTAGTTTGCATGGTCTTCAACATCACAAAAGAAAATATGTAAAATATCTGAATTCCATAGGTACAAAATATCAAAATGTTTATCTATATTTTTGTGGTTTGCAACATGAGAAATGGGGGGGGGGAACTAATTTTACAGTTACAATTTAACAAGCCAAAATCTCTCTCAAATACCATATAGATATTGCCAAATCACAGCAACAATTTATCTACCGAACTTCAAAGGACAAAATCTGCACTCCAACCTCAGCCATCCAACCAGTGCATATGACATTTTTTTCCTGCTTGCTCCCCCTTTACCATCCATTGTCCAATGCACGTTTTTCATGCACATCTATTTTCATGTCCAGTTCTGCTCTATTCACCTCTTGAAGGCATGCTTTTTATTTTTCCTGATCTTCCTTTTCCTTGTATGTCATTAAGCCCACCTGTTCCTTTCCCTACAAAACCCATAACTTGTTTTCAAAAAGCTTAACATCATTAAAAAATTAAAGGTTTCTAAACTCGCTTAACAGAGAGATAGAAACTAACAGGGACACAAGGTATTTTGCAGAAATGTCCAAGAAAACTCATTCAACGCTGAAGGGAAGAAACACACAAATTCTGCATTTATATTTCTGAAATTTTGTTTTAAAAGAGCATGACTTCTACAAATAAAATCTTCTAATTATCAGACTGTAAAGTATCAGCTTTCTACAGAGTATAGGTACTTGTATATTTCAGATATATTAAATATGTAAAACTAATAGGCAGGTGTATTCAAATATTATTTTCTAGCTACCTTCATATCCTAGATACAGAAGGATCACTTTTCTCAAAGTCTCCAGGCTATGAAAATGTCATTGTGATGGAGAAATAAAATGATAGCAGTTAATCTGAGCCATGAAGTAATCAATAGCTAGTTTGAAAGACAATAAAAAAAGATCAGGACCATGCTTGTGGGCAGACAGAAAAGAAGGGTAAGGCTCTATAGCAACAGCTGGACACACATCTGAGAAACAAAGGAGATACAATAGGAAATATGTGAGTTAAAACAAGGTGTTAGGACCAGAAAACTGAGTTAGCTACTATTTTATTCAGTATCAAAATACCAATCCTTGGTCTACAAATTTCTTGACTTCTTGCCTCAATATTTTTATCTTCCACTTCTCTAGAAGCCGTTTCTATCAGCCTGCAACCACTCAAATTCAGCCTTTTCACCCATTGGTTGGTGATACAGGGTGTAAGGATTAAAAGATGGTCTGTAAGGACAGGACTTTCAAACCATCAATGATTAGTATCATTAAAAGCAGAAACAGCATATGCCTCTCTTTGCTGTGCTACGTGAAGAAAAAAGTGGTCTAAATTTGCCTTCTCCAGAGAAAAGAGAGTACAAAGCATGCAAGCAAGAGGGAAATCCCTTTCTCCTCTTCCTCCAAGCTGGCATCAGCCTGGCCAATTCCTACTTTACAGCAGAGTACATTATATATTTGTATTCAGTTTTTCCTTTCTAAAAATATCTAACACTTTGCAACACTGAATACACTGTACCTCCCATCTTCCAGCTGGAGTGCTCTGAGTCCTGCCAAGCAGGCTTCTTTATTTACGCGGCTCAAGTCATCGCCAAGAATAACTAAGCAGCAGAGGCCAGTGTAAGTCATTGCTATGTGCCCACTATCATAGGGATGAGAAACACCAGGACCCTGAAACACAAGAAAATTCAGGTTTTAGTTTGCTAAACAGAATCATAACTGTACGCTCGTAAGACACAAGCATTTATTTTAGAAGAAAATTAAGAAAATTTCCTTGAATTATCTTTCAAGTAACTGGTCAGGAGAAACATATCCACAGAGATAAGTCTGAAAAATTATACATAAATGCCCATCTCCATGTTGTCCACATATATCAGCAAGTATGCAAGCCATCAGATGCAGTTAAGATTAGGATGTGTCTCTTGATACCCAAATTATTTTGCACAGATTTCTACAAACAGATGATATTCTTTTTCCAATATGCCACACTCAACCATTATATCTACTGATATAAGGAGTAACGAACCAACAGATATTGACAAAGAACAATAAAGCAACTGACACTGCACTGGCTGAGCCTATCAAACCAGTCATCATTTATCTGCAAACTTAAACATTTGCAGTATCTGCAAACCTAGAAAGACAAAGGGTTTGAAAAATGAAGCACATATTTAAATGAGCCAATTCTCCCAATAGACCCTTGATACATGATAGAGCAGGGTACTATCCTTGCAGTATTCTCTGGGATTTATATTTAAGATATTTGGTTAAGTAACTCCGGTATCATCTAAGGTGCAATGAGATACTGCTAAATTAGTATTAAAAAATCACCCTCAATATATCTGGAAATATGATCACACAATATAAGAAACTATACATCTAAAACTTATTCTGTATTGTTTTATGGGTGATTTTTTTTAAAAGAGCTAGTCACACCAAGATAAGATATACTGTAGTGCAAATCAGGTGTCTTATATGGAATCCTTTTTATAAGCCTACCCAATTTGGGTGTGTGTGTTAAAAATCCTTTTATTGCTTTTCAGCAGTGAAGAAAAGTGTGATCATGTGTTGGTTTGTCTGCCCCAATACTATTTTTATCATAAGGCCATCTATTTTCGGCCTTGTACACAAGACCTACACACTGATGCTGTACAGTAAGAAGAAATGTTAGGAATGGAATCTCTGGCTATGGATCTAAGCTGCCAGCAGACAGGCACTGTGAACTTAAGATTCCTCTAACCTTGGACTTGTATAGTTCTGGTCAATGTACTTAGGAAGATTTTGCAAAACTGAAGAAGTTGTAGTAGTAGTCAAACAAAATGATTAAAAGGCTGGAACTCCAGCATGAGGAAAGGTTAAAACATTTGGAATTGTTTAGATATGAGAAAAGGCAAACAAGGGGAGCTAAGATAGCTGCATTTAAAACTGTGTATGGTGTACAGAAACTCTTTACTTCCTAACAATATAGAACATTCAGTGAAGTCAAATGGTGAGACATTCAAGACATATAAGAGCAAGCACGTCTTCACAGTGCACAGTGCAACTGTGAAATTCATCACCATAAGTTGCAGTGACAGTCACTAACTTGGATGAGCTGTTTAATGCATGGAGAATAAGGCTGCCAATAGTTGTATTACATCCAATATGAGGTAGTATTCCTATGAATATAATTTGCCCAGGGAGCATGAGTGGAAGGCTCCTACTGCATTTGTGTTCAGCTTGTGGGCTTCCCAAAGATATATGGCTGGCCACTGTACAAAGAGAATGCTAAAACTTGATAGGCTTGAGCCAGCAGGGCTATTCCTATGTTAATGTCAAGAAATGTGTTCATGCTGTGTAGGAATCTGACTTGTGATGTCTGCCAAAAATGTCACACAACCATCTAAGTGTAGGCTCAGCTACTTTGAGCTCATTAACCCTTCTGCAGAACAATTGAGGGCCTTTGCAGACTGCTAGAAATACAGCAACAACTATTATTCAAGCCAACAAAGCTTGAGTGGATTCTGTGTCTTCACTGAGATGAATGCTGTTTGCAGATTGTACTGTTTAGAAGACTGCAAAAAGTGAATGTCAAGATCTGGACTCTCCATGTTTATGCCAATATGCAACTCCTGGGTCAGAAAGTTCACACAACACCAAAACAATTGCTTAGAACAGGAATGGGGAAAATGTGGTTTCCCATGGCCATTTTTGAGGTCCCAAGGAACCTTTGCTTCCAATTTTTAAAACATATTTTTTAAAATATTCAAAATACCCTCTATGCCTTCTAGGGGATGTTGGGGACCGTTTCAACCAGGGTCTTTTAGGCTGGGGGGAAGCTGTTTTCAAAGCCAGACGTGACTGCTAATATGCTGAATTAAACGTAATAGTAAATTATAGTTTGAGACAAATAAGCAAATGATGTAATAGAACACAGCAGGAGAAAAGGGAATATGTAAGCCCAGGGCTTATTCCTGTGCCACCAAGCTATGATTTGTAATTACAAGAGAATCTACTTGTTGAATGACAACAAGCTGCTCCTACCATTTCCAATTCCTAATCTCACTTATTTTAAAAATTTAATAATCCCTCCTTGTTTGCAGGGGATCTGTTCTGGACCACCACCACCCCCGCAAAATTAAAAAAATGTGGATATTCAAGCCCAATTGACTATAATGGTGTCATGCTTCTGCGCGTGCTGCTGCAAGCACACAGACCATT
Organism: Phrynosoma blainvillii; assembly: GCA_026167975.1. Taxonomy (NCBI): domain Eukaryota; kingdom Metazoa; phylum Chordata; class Lepidosauria; order Squamata; family Phrynosomatidae; genus Phrynosoma; species Phrynosoma blainvillii. The sequence continues at coordinate 80,800,794 of JANUYF010000002.1, forward strand.
TTGTCCCTCCTGGCTTGCCATGCACGGAAACTCAAAACCGAGAACGATAAGTCCACGAACGGGGAGGGACAACTGTAATTCTTAGTTTTCATTAGAACATTACATTTATACTTCTCTTTAATGTCACAAGGAAACTCTGCAGAGCTTTCTGTTTAGAAAATTCTGCAGTTTTCAGGGAAGAAAAAATAAAGCATATTTTTTATTCCCCCTACTCCAATTCCCAATGTCAAGACTCTAAAATGTTTTGGGGTTATGGCCATCTGAGAGGCTTATTTCATAATCATCTAAATATTTGACAAAGGTGGAAAAAGGAAAACAAGCTTTCACTAACCTTGGACGGATTGAATGGCATTCCTAAATAAGAAGAACCACGGAATCCACAGTGATGCATGTTTGATCCTTAAGATGAAAAAATCAAATTAACGTTGCATGTTCATTGGGGCAGCACTTAGTATTATGCAGTTCAAGTTAAATATAAAGGCTTTCTAGGCTTACTGTTAATGCCAGACCATATTCTCTGTCTCAAGATAGCAATATATGCACATTTACCCAATGATAAGTCCCCATAAATTAATTCTGACAATGTATACGACTATGCTATCTGATACTTTTTCCTGTAAGAGATAACTGAACCAATGAACATCACCATCACAAAACATTAAAAAGACAGTATACAATTGATGGTGTCAATACATTTGTGTTTGAAGACGCATGTCTCAACAGAATAAGACAAGTGTGGAACTAAATCGTGAATGGATGAAGATCAGCAGAATACAGTCGCCCCTCCGTTTTCGCAGGGGATCTGTTCCAGACCCCCACATGAAAATGGAAACTCTCATATATTCAAGCCCCATTGGCTTGAATGACTGTGCACATGCGCCACAGGCGCGCAGACCATTTTAGCCAATGGGGCTTGCCCCTCCATGAATAATTGAGACTGTGGACTTCAAGTCTGCAAAAACGGAGAGATTACTGTATTTCAGAATTCATTTGTTAAACATTACTGGTTGTACCCATTGCATTTTGTTTTGGCTTCAGGGACTAAAAGCATGTTTCTTCAATATGAATCCTACACATCACAAACATTACCAAACATTCCTATTCCTGGGATTGAATTATTATACAAAAGCCAACCTAAAATCTGTCACATTATCACAGTTCTGGATTCCTGAAACATAAGTTGCACCCTTTAGTTGAAGAGACAGGAAAACATATCTGTCTCTTTTTAATGTCATGTAAACAAAGTGCGCCCGCAGGCCATAAAATACCAAATACAGTCATACCTCCTTAACACTTCTATGCATAGTTAACATTCATAGGTAACCTATGTAAGAATGTTAGCATGAACTGATGACTTTATTTTTATAGTTCAGTTTAGAAGAGATGACGAATATAACCACAGACTATTCATGACATTTAAGAACATAAACCTACTTCCAACTATTAACTGGTAGATTTTCATTTTATTGCTTGAACAAAGCTATTGTTACACAAGAAAAATATTTTAATTCAGACTCCTCTTCCTGCAACTTTCACTAACATTTTATTATGTACAGATATTTGATAGCCCTTGAGAATACTGACCACACTAAAGTATATTTTTATTTTTCAAGCAGAATCAATAGCACTGCTACTTCTAAGGATCTTAAACCTCCTTTAATCTATTCATTTAAGACAAGCACTCCACAAATTCAACAGAGAAGAGGCCACCTTACACAAGGGAAACAGCCAAACCTAGATCACTATTCATTGATCAAGAGCTCTTTAGCAGTGTCAAAGACCACAACAGCAGCTATTTTTTATAATTTCCTATTGGTGAGGTATTATTATGATCCAGGAAAACTCTATCAAGACCAATTTATGAGGCTCCAAAGTTTTTGAAATAATAGCAGAAAAGTTTTTAAAAGGTACTATAAGGATGTTTCACATCAGGATTATTGATGTATGCCACAAGATACTGCGACTTAAAAACAGGACAATTAATTGTGTGGAGGGGGGGGAGGGAATAGTATCATAACTAGGTAATATTTTAGTCAACCATAGGTACCAACTAAACTATAAAAAAATGAAGCACAGCAAATTTGATTGAGTTACTGTCATTTGAAACAAAAGCCAAAACAAAATTTATAGCGCTTTACACACCAAATATGGTATAGCATCACATGAATAAGTTTACATTCATTATAGCATAAGATTTTAAACTATATAACCATCATATGGCATCAGTGTATGTCACAATGCATATTTGTGTTTAAGGTGCCACAAAATTTTGTTGCTTTCCAGAAAATCACTCCCATAATTGTAATCTTGTTTAAACTCAACTGTGGTATAGCACCATCTAGTGTTTGTTCTCTACATTTGCTCATTTGTTGCTCCTTGCTCACTCCATAAGAGAGGTAGAGTAGGAAAATATCACCATGAAAATATCATGATGATATTTTCCTACCCTACCCCTTATAGTATTATTGAGTATACTAGTAGTACTGAATAAGATTAAAGCATCTACAGAAGGATAGAAGACACACTAGTAACTTTAACCCACCATTATTGAAGAAGAAGAAAAATACAATCTTTCATCAGCTTAAAAGACTTAACATATATGTCTGTCTGTAATGTACCACTAAGCTTATGTTATGCTTGCTTTAACAGAATTGTTTAAGACGCCAATTCTGACAATCAGAAGGTTGGCAGTTCGAGGCCTGAGTGCTGCATGATGGGGTGAGTTCCTGTCACTAGTCCCAGCTTCCGCCAACCTAGCAGTTCGAAAGCATGCAAAGGCATCCTGCCTGACTCTTCTGCCTCTGAGTGGCCACTGAACGCCCCTGATGCCCCCTGAGAAGGAGCACCACCCGCTCACCTGTGCTGCCAACAGCCCATGGAGAAAACTGCACCACCCTGGTGCCCCATAAGGCCTACCTGCCTTTTGTATTATTTTCTCATTTAAAAGCAAAAGCATTCACTGTTATATGTGGTTTCGATACCTGTGGAAAATCTGGGAATGTACCCCCACGGATATGGGGGTCTTACTTTAATGAGAGCTCTGGAAATCAATCAATAAGTTACATTTTTTACAGTGATGCTAATATGTCTTAGAGGGCAGGTGGCACAATTTTCAATGGGGGGGAAATCAACTGAGCAATATAAAAATATTTAAGTAACCTTAACAAAAATTAATGAAAAAGTATATAAATGATAACCTGTACATCTGTATACAAATGACAAGAAAAACAATGAAACTAACTGACATCCTGTTAGTTAAGATTTTGTAAGTTAGACTTACAACCGCATAACTGTTTCCTATTCACATGTATGAGCATGGGATCATTGCCACAACTGTAAAAGCCCCTGGAGCCTATGTTAAAAAGCCAGTTGGCCATCCTTAATAACAGAACTCTGTGTTGCAGGATGACATGAACAGCTTCTCCCTGCCAGTGAGCAATGGTACAAGAAGCAGAAGCAAGGGCCCCTATGGGGTCCTGTCACAACTTTTTTACATCATCACTCACGGGCAGGAGATGCCTACTCATGTCATCCTGCAACGCTCCACTCACCAGGACTACAGATTACTTAGGATGCCTGATGGACTTTTAAGGTAGGTTTCAGGAGCTGGATAGGAGACAGAGCATACAATATAATAACTACACTTCAAATGCAAGATCTTGACCAACTATTTTTAATATTGTTGACAGTTTAATTCTAAATTAATGGAAACTTTTTATATGTTTCAGCTATACTGTGTCTTAATTTGTAAGCAGAACTGAGCCCCAGGTTTTTGAGGGAAGGGCAGAATATAAAACTAGTAATAATAATAAATATTACTGTGGAGCAAGAATTTCTTGAAATGTGAGGGGCAACCTATTTGATAGCTCAACCAATTTTGCACTGTAGACACACATCAATAACTCGCTTTATGTACAACCAATGTGAGCAAATTGCAATGCTCTTGAAAGGCTTCACTGCTTTGTACTGCAACCAGAGTAAGAGCATACACACATTTTAGAAATAAGGATCATTTATAATCATTCAAATTAATTGGTTTCTGCAAGCACCCAACATTTCTGTGCTCTTCTATTCATAAAAGCTAGAAACATCACAAGTGTAATGAAACATCAATATGAGAAAAGCTAAAAACTCACTCACTATCTTCTGTGGGAAGGACCTGCAGAGAATAAATCCATTCTATTATATCTTCTTTGTTCACCAGGTCTAAGGAATCCAACATATCCAGACCAGAAAGTGCAAAAAATGCAACTGTCAACCTAAAAAGGAAAAAAACAGAATTTTATTACTCACCAAGAGTATCAAACTGTTTGAAAGCATGAAAACTCATACTTCATGCTTCAAACCACACAAAGGTCATACTTTTAAACCTCCAGAATAAATTGAACAGACATGAGTGCAGCTGCAGGGGAGTTACTGACGCAACAATTTTGGAAGCAGATAGTTGTATGGCTGTCAAGCTCAGCTTACAAATTTCACTTGGAGGCAAAAAGTAAAGAACTGGTACCAACAATTATCTCCCTGTTACCGTATTTTCCACGATTTATACGATGACTGGGCATATAAGATGACCCCCAACTTTTACAGTAAAAATATAGAATTTCGGATATACTTGCCGTATAAGACTCTTCTAACGCACACCAAATAAAAATTAAAAAAACATCAGATTTGATTTCAATATGGAAATTTTAATTCAAATGCTTATGACATGCAGGTACTTGGCAGGAAAACTGTCACTTATAAACACCACAAATTACAGCTCCCATGTTTCCTAGCATTTATTGCTGCAGTGTGTTTTGGACCTTACTTTTTAAAAAATAGTCCAGATTTAAATGCTGCTTTAAAAATTGTTTCCATCTCCCAGCTATGAGATGGTTGGGGGAAAATGAGAAAGTGTTGGGGGAAAGGACTGCCAATATACTAGGTGATGCTTTCTGGGATATATACAATTTGCAGCCAAGTAAGTGACCCTGGGCATGTCACACACTCTCAGCCTCAGAGGATGGTAATGACAACCCCCATTTGAAGAAACATGCCAAGAAAAGCCCATGATAAGGTTGCCTTAGGGTCGCCATAAGTCAGAAAGGACTTGAAGACACACAAGAACAACAAAAAAGTCTGCAATTGCTTCATAGGTAGTACATGGGAATAGGAGCCAGCATGGTGTAGTGGTTTGAGTGTTGGACTACCACTCTGGAGACCTGGGTTTGAGTCCCCACTCTGCCATGAAACCCACTGGGTGAACTTGGACAAGTCATACACTCTCAGCCTCAAGGGAAGGCAATGGCAAACCTCCTCTGAACCAGTCTCGCCAAGAAAACCCCAGGAGAGGGTTGCCTTAGGGTTCCTCTCTTCCTCCTCTTCTTCCCGCCCCCGCCCCTGTCCTCCTCTTTTCCCAAGGCTTCTTCTTGCCCCCGCCCCCGCCCCTGTCCTCCTCATCCTCTTCTTCTCCCAAGGCTTCTTCTCACCCCCACCCCTGTCCTCCTTGTCCTCTTCTTCTCCCAAGGCTTCTTCTCACCCCCACCCCTGTCCTCCTCTTTTCCCAAGGCTTCTTCTTGCCCCCGCCCCTGTCCTCCTCATCCTCTTCTTCTCCCAAGGCTTCTTCCCGCTCCCACCTCTGTCCTCCTCTCCTACCAAGGCTTCTTCCCACCCCCACCCCTGTCCTCCTTGTCCTCTTCTTCTCCCAAGGCTTCTTCTCACCCCCACCCCTGTCCTCCTTGTCCTCTTCTTCTCCCAAGGCTTCTTCTCACCCCCACCCCTGTCCTCCTCTGTCCTCCTCTCCTGCCAGGGCTTCTTCTTGCCCCCACCCCTGTCCTCCTCTGTCCTCCTCTCCTGCCAGGGCTTCTTCTTGCCCCCACCCCTGTCCTCCTTGTCCTCTTCTTCTCCCAAGGCTTCTTCTCACCCCCACCCCATCCTCCTCCATCCTCCTCTCCTGCCAAGGCTTCTTCTCGTCCCCACCTGTCCTCCTTGTCCTCTTCTCCTCCTAAGGCTTCTTCTCGCCCCCACCTATGTCCTCCTTGTCCTCTTCTTCTCCCAAGGCTTCTTCTCGCCCCCACCCCTGTCCAACTTGTCCTCCTCTCCTCCCAAGGCTTCTTCTCGCTCCCACCTCTGTCCTCCTCCATCCTCCTCTCCTCCCAAAGCTTCTTCTTGCCCCCACCCCTGTCCTCCTTGTCCTCTTCTTCTCCCAAGGCTTCTTCTCGCCCCCACCTCTATCCTCCTCCGTCCTCTTCTCCTCCCAAGGCTGCTTCCCCCTCGCACCTCTGTCCTCCTCCTCCTTATATCCGGCGTATAAGACGACCCCCGACTTTAACCCCAGGTTTTCCTGGGTTTAAAAGTCATCTTGTATGCCGGAAAATACGGTAGATGAAGGAGGCCGCACAAAGGAAGGACAACTTCCTAAGCACTGAGAGCTTTTTCAAAAACTACCATGGGACAGGTATGAGTGCTGGTTTATCTCTTTTAACACAAGTGACAGATAATTTTGTACTAGAAATCACACATGGGTAAAAAGATGAATGGTGCTTTTGCAGTATAAGCCTATACACCTGTGGATTACACATGAAAAATTTAGGTGGGATGAGTCATATTGCCTCAAAAGTGTGAGCTGCAGAAAAATGAAGCTGTGAAGCAGATCAATAAAAAGGACATAATCATGGTTAAGGTTACAAAAATCCCTGTATTATAAAACAGACTATACTATATTTCTGTACCAACAGTTATATAAAATAAAGGAACAGCAGCAGAAGGCTTTCAGTATGTAGCATCACACTTCCCGTGGCTCAGTGTAGACAGCACCACCAGATGGTAGAAAAGCTATGCAGTATGACAAAGACATACAAGTCGAGGCTCCAGACCTTAAAAAATCTCTAGCTAGACAGAGGAAAATAAAGAAAAGAGAGGAATTGGGTGGGTGTAAAAAGCCTCTGCAAAAGGGACCTTTTTTCTCAGAGGCTTCAGTAAGTGAGGTATGCCTGTATTAATTATTCCATATACTTAAATTCACTTAAATATGAAATTGACTATTATATTGACCACTGACAACAAAAAGGAACTAAAAAGACTATAATACTGACTACACTGTATTTAATTACTTTCCCACTGAATTCTATCAGCAAACCGCAACATATATTTTAAAAATCTTGGACATAGAAGGGGTCACTAAATCCCAAAGGCCGTACTTTGTTCATCCTTGGACTAACAAAATTCCCCAATTCAACATTTATATTATGAATAATAACAGCAACTTTATATACTCTGAATGATAAAGAATTAATTCTCCAAGCATGTAAAAAGAATTCATTCTTCAAATATGGACTCTTATACAGCCAAAACAGTAAGAGCCATGTGCTGAAACACCAACAGTTTCAGAGAAAGCCCAAGTTCTCAGCAGTACAATACATTATTTTAGACATGAAACCTACTTTGAGAGAGCAAAAATAAATAGCCCTTTCAGCAAACATGGTGTAGTGGTTTGAGAACAGGGCTATGAAGCTAGAGAACTGGGTTCGAATCCCCGCTCAGTCACATAAACCCACTGGGTGACCTTAGGCAAGTCATACTCTCTCAGTATGAGGGCGTCAAAGCAAACATATGAGCAACTGTTGCCAAGAAAATCCCATGATAGGGTCATCATCAGTTGTATAGAATAGTGAAGTCTGAGTCCAGCACCCCCAGAAAGAACATCCAACAATGCAACAATCATAAAGACATATAATGCTTTAAAAAAAAATCAATTTAAAAACACTCCAGGATATATTTGCTTATTTTATTCCATTCTGCCTGCCCTCCAATCTAAAAGCTGTAAATGTTAAGAGTTTAACCAGGTTGAAAAGGTTACACAGCATGTGGAGCAGTTGCTGCCAGATGCAAGATGCTATGCTAATACACTACAGAACAATGTATTGATTTTGACTGCATTTTAAATATTTAATGTTTTCCACTATTTGCCAGCATGCCTATTTTTCACTGTTCTGAACCAACTATAATACAATTATGTTTATCTTTCAAAGTGAACAAACGGATTGCCTTGGAGTCTTCTACTAAGTAAACAGGTCACATTTAAATCTAGTAAGATTATCTCTAAGACACAACATGTTTAGCCAGTGCTTTCTCAATACAATAGCATTCCTACGCACAAGTTGTAGAACACTGCTGAAATGTGTGTCACTGTCTCTGAGAACCAAGGTGCTGCCTAATTTTATTTTGAAGGTTGTGAGACTTATAGAAAGAGACCAATTATTAATGTTTGGGGGTCAGGACACATTCACACTTTACGAGAACTTAAGAGAACAGCCTATTATACTTATCCATGACTTACTTTAGCGTTGCAACCTTGTTTGCAATACTCTTAGTTGTATCTATCCAAAGTTTGCAATGTTGTCACCATCAAATAATAAATAACTAGAAGGATACTAATGCTTGTTACACCCATTTCAACCCATAACCTGTTTTTAATTTCAACACTGAAACAAGACTCCTGCAAAACAGGTACTTAAAAAGGTGGTTTAGTATAATACAGAATATATTCAAAGAACAAGCAACACTGAACAAACCCTAATGAGGAAACTGTTCCATTAAATATTAAATAGGCCAGCGTTTTCCAATCATTGGCATCAGGTCTGCACTGTAAGTTGCAAACATAGCAATAGCAAGTACATTTCTATACTGCTTATCAGTGCACTTAAGCACTTCCTAAGCAGTTTACAATGTGTAAGCCAATATGTTATAATGTTTACAATGTGTTGTAAACATGTGTTGTACTATGTCTTTTTATAGATGTTCCAACAGCTCCACCATACAATCCTATATAGGTATACTCACTACTCTTTAGATTCATAGAGCTTATTCTCAGCAAAGTAGGTATTCAAATGCATTTTCATTCCTATTATTCAGACTGACTCCCTCAGTTAGACAGTTTCTATAGTGGGTTTTTTAAAGCTTTCTTTTAAAATGATTAGCAGGAAAAGAGGAAATTATCTTCAAAATAAACCCCTTTATAAATAAAAGTACTTCAGTCCTTTAGTAAGAAGCACCACCCTTATTCTTGCTGCCCAGATTCCATCTTTTCACAAATCTAATTCTAGCAGGTTTCTGCCATGCAAAACTCTCACCTTGATCCTCACAGCTCTAAGCTTTTCCTTACATGATATGCAAAAAATATCTTTGACAACTATAATGAACTCTTCATTACCTCCTTACTTGAAAGGCAGGCCCTTTTTCTTCCATTTTTGCCTCTGGAAGATAGTTTCCAGCTGTAAACATGTCATTGCTTTTTACTTTGGCAGGTATAAACCCCATTAGGTGAAACTAAACATCTGGGCTGGTAAATGGAAAGCAACTCTTCTCTTAGACTTGGTTAGAAAGCCCACACTCCAAACCACAAGCCCAGATTAAGAGAAGATAACAAGAAAGGAAAAGTGTGGTAGGCACCAAAAAAACGTAAAACAAAATTGCATAGCTTCTAACTTATGCTAACTGCATCACTCCAGAGAATGTCACACCATAATACAGGCATACCTCTATTAGCAAATCCTCTTATAGTGAAGCTCCTTTTAATAAAGGCTTTTTACATGCATTCCTTTCCTCACTTGTCTTAATGGGATGGTTTTTTAGCAGCATCAGCATTGAGAAGATGGTGAAAGAGGTCTGGAGAAACACAGTTGTGGTCTTGGTTACAGCAGCATTTCTGCAGTAACAATACAATAAAACTTGAGCCAGCAAAGAGTGGGGTTCTATGCTAGCCAATCCTACTGCAGCCATGTGTGTTGCCTACAACAGGCAAAGTAAAGATGTGTTACTTCCATAATCGCTTGCTGACCATAAGTGAACAGCAAAATGGAATGAAAAGAGGACAGCAGATAAGCCTGCCTCACCAGCTAACGCCAAGTTTTAAAAGCACAAATTATAAATTTAGTAACCAAAATGTAAACTATAAAAAAGTGGAAGCTGGTGAAAGAAAAAGTAATTCCCAGATGCATTTTGGCAAAAGCTTTCAAGTAGTCTTCAGAAGGTGTAAATTGCTTTTGTGTAATTATGCAAGACTTACCTGACCAAGTTGTTTCATTTCACATGCACACACTGTTAGCTCTGAATAAAACGTTTGCTGATATGTTGATCCACCCTTCTGCTTTGAGGTGTAGAAAACTATCCCTATGCTTTCTCTCTTACTTATGCCTCCTGTACCAAATTTTCTGTTAGAGTAGCAATGGCCAGTAACACATCTACTTTTGTTAACTGAGAGCCTGCACAGACTGCCAGAAATAATCCATCTTGAGGCTACTTTAAATGCCCTGGCTCAGTGCAAGGGAATCATGGGAATTGTAGTTTATTGTGGCACCAGAGCTCTCTGACAGAGAAGGCTCAATGTCTCTGAAAAAACAAACAAAACAAAACTATAATTCCAATGATTCCCTAGCACTGAGCCAGGGCAGTTAAAGTGGTCTCAAGCTGGATCATTTCTTGCAGTCTGTTCAGGCCTTGAGTCTACCTGTATTTGGGGGAGGCATTCCTGGTCAACAGTGTGAGAAATTAGTAAGGGAACTTGTACTATCTATACTATGTTTTTGTGTGTGCAGGGGGAAGAATGCTTAAATGACTCTCTAAGCAGGTGTGTCCTAGGTATGCGAGACCATCCTCTGCATCTTCTGGGCTTGGAAATGAGGCTACAGAAGCGTTAATTACATGGACACAGCTTTCTGACATCTCTGTCAGCTAATTACATCAAAGGCTTCCTGTTTTGTAGTTCTGGAAGCCTGGAAAAAATGTTGTGCTTAAAGAGATACTAAGGATACCATCTCTCCCAAATAGACTTTCTGCAGTAGTAGAGAAGTGGATGAGAGCTAGCATGGCATAGTGGTTTGAAAATTGGACTAGAAGTTTCAGGACTCTGAACTCTCACTTGAACCACCAGCACCTACTGGGTGACCTTGGTCAAGTCATAGGCCCTTATCACATGGGGTCTGAAGCAGAGCTAATCCAAAGGGCATCCACAGCTAATACATATTATTCCCCCGTGTTTACACACGACGCTGCCCCAGAACACGGAGCTAATCCGTATTGTTCCCCCGTGTTTACACACGACGCTGCCCCAGAACACGGAGCTAATCCGTATTGTTCCCCCGTGTTTACACACGACGCTGCCCCAGAACTCGGCAGAATACGGAGCTAATCCGTAAGGAGTAGGGAGATTTTGACATTCGGTTTGTAGAGGAAGTACCTAGGGAGCCTTCGCATTCATTGCGAATTGGTGAGCAGGGCGAAACTCCCAGCGAGGGGAAGGGATTGCCTTGGCAAAAGGCAAACCGGATTGGAAAGAAGAGGAGGAGAGGAAGAGGGAAGAGGGAGGCGATCTCTCTCTCTCCATGGGCTGCCTTCCCTTCTCCAGTCCTCCAGCCCTCCTCCTCCTCCCCGGTTCCCATGGCTGCCTTTCCTCCCGGCTTTTTGTGACGGGAGAGAAGGGAGCCTTGGTATTAATTGCGAAATGGCCAAAAGGGCGATATTCCCTTCGTTTCGCTATGGAACCGAATTTATTCCTACTTCGGTTAGTCTTCGCTTTTTCTTTGCTTCGTGGCCAGCGTTTGATAAGGTCCATACTCTCTCAGGCACACTAGTAAATGTGAGAGAACAAATTGTGACAAAGTTACAGAAAGCATCCCTTATGCAAAGAGGGTCTTGTAGGACCTTTGGGACTAACTGGAAGAAAGAAGCTGGGAGTCTGAGATTTTCCTAGACTTGAGCCTACTTCAAGCTCAGATGTTTGGGAAATATCCACAGCAATTGCGGGTGCTCAGATTATACAGTTGGCCCTCCACATTTGTGGCTCTGACTTTTGCAGATTTGAGTAATATGTTCTCTCTAGGAATTTGTAGGTTCTCCAATGCAACTCTGTTTGGAAATTGACCATAGAGTTGAGGACTTTGAGATTCCTGGAGAAAACACTTCTCTAGGCATTTGCAAGTCCTCCAGCATGATTCTACAGTCAATTTCTGGCAGATGTTCATAAGAGTTGTGCTGGAAGACCTAGAGATTCCTAGAAAGGAGTTTTCAGGTAAAAACTTAGGGCCTTTGCAGACTGCCAGAAATAGTGCAAATTGAGTCCACTTTAACTGCCCTGACTCAGTGCTAAGGAATCATGGGAGCTGTAGTTTATTGTGGCACCAGAACTCTCTGACAGAGAAGGCTCAATATCTCAGAAAAAATACAATTCCCATGATTCCCTAGCACTGAGCCAGGGCAGTTAAAGTGGACTCAATTTGCACTATTTCTGGCAGTCTGCAAAGGCCCTAAGTGTTGGGATTTTTAATATTATTATTATTATTTGAGGTGGTTCGGGGGAGGGTTTCATGTGCTCCTAGCTAAACACACACACACGCTGCGAATGTGGAATGCCAACTATAATTACAGTTATCATTTTATTTATCTTTAGCCCGCCTTTCTCCCGCTTTAGGGACTCAAGGAGGATTGGTAAAGCCTGGTCGGAGTTACGGAGATTAAAGGGCTCAAGGCGCTGGGACCAGATTATCTCCGAGTGACACGGAAAGGGAGCCAAGGCCCGGGGGGGGGGGGCGAGGAAAGTTTTCAGGGGCTGCATCTACACTGGAGAAATAACCCGGTTTGGCACCGCTTCAAGTGCCCCGGCTCAAGGCTATGGAATTCTGGGAATTGGAGTTTGTTGTGGGGCCCAGAGCGGAGCTCCGCTCCGCTCTGGGCCCACAACAAACTCCAATTTCCAGAATTCCATAGCCTGTAACCAGGGCAGTTGAAGCGGTGCCAAACCGGGTTATTTCTCCAGTGTGGATGCATCCAGAGTGTGTGTTTGCGTGTGTCGTGAGGGGCTGCGGCTTCCCAGGATCCGCAACCTTCTCGAGGTCACCCAGTGGGTGCCTCTGAGGGAGGAAAAAGGCGCCTCCGCCCTGCCGCAGAGGCGCTCCCTCCTTCCCAGCCGGCATCCCTCTCTCCCTTCCCTCCCTCTGCACTTCCGAGGGTACCTGCTGGTCTCCAGGGAGGAGTACCGCTCCGGCAAGATCTGAAGGCAGCGCTGGAAGAAGCGGACGTGCCGCTCCTTGAGGAAATCCAGCCGCTCCCCGTCGCCGAAGCCTCCGTCCGCCTCAGACGCCGCCATGTTGGGCAGCCGACGCCGCGACCGTCGCTTCCAACCGCCTCGCCCTCGCGCGCAACGTCCGTCGCCTGCAGCCCTCGGTCACGTGGCCCAGCGCTTATGCTAATGAGAGCGGCGGCCGCGGAAAGGATAGGCGCACCGTTGGTGGGCGGGTTAAGAGAAGGCCGCCTGGCCACGCCCCTCCTGCGGATCAAGTGGGGCGGGGCCAGGCAGTTGCGAAGCTTCCTTTCGCTTTCCATAGCTTGACTTTCGCTGTTCTTCAATGGTCCTTTGGGCCGGGTAACCGGACGTCCTCTTTTTCCCGGACATATCCTACATTTCAGCCTTCTGTCCAAGAATGGATTCCCAGATGTCCTCCATTCTGAGCATGAATTCATATTTATAGTAGCGTGGTTGGTTTTTTTTAAGCTTTTATTTTCTAATGTCCTACATTTCAGCCTTCTATCCAGGAGGATTTCCCAAATGTCCTCCATTTTGAGCATGAATTTATAGTAGTGGGGTTTTTTTAGCTTTTATTTTCTAATGTCCTACATTTAAACCTTCTGTCCAGGAGGACTTCCCAAATTTTTTTTATCATGAATTCATATTTATAGTAGTGTGTATTCTAGGTTATTTTCTAATGTCCTACATTTCAGCTTTCTGTCCAGAAGGACTTCCAAAATGTCCTCCATTTCAAGCAGGACTATGAAGCATGGATTTCTACTTATACGAGGGGTTTTTAGCTTTTAATTTTCTAATGCCCTACATTGTTCTTGAGCGTCCTCCATTTTGCAGTACCTTCTCCTTGGTGGTGAGGACACCTGGTCACCCTGCATTTGGGGAGTCTTTTAATTACAATGCTCTTTTTTCCCCTTTTTATATACTAGATCACTTCCTTTAAGATCAAGAGCAGAGAGTTGTTCTCTAGAAAAAAAATTCTACTATAGGATGGCCACCTACTTGTTGGTACTGTGTGGCTTCCAGTTGCTTCCAACTTACAGGGACCCTAAGGGGACCTATAATGGGGTTTTCTTGGCAAGACTTGTTCAGAGGAGGTTTGCCATCACCATCCTCTGAGGCTGAGAGAGGGTAACTTGCTCAAGGTTTCGTAGCCAAGCCAGGATTTGAACCCTGGTCTCCAGAGTTGTAGTTCAACGCTCACACCACTTGCACTTCCGAATGCCTCCCCAGATAAAATAAAAACCAGATTATTTCTGCACCCAGCTGTATTAGTTATGCAACTCAGTTCTCTTCTTGAATAGATTTCCTGCTTGCTGAAAGGGGCAAGGATCTATCTGTCATAGGTTTTGTTGTTAACTGCCCTCAAGTCGATCTCGGGTCATGGCAGCCCTATGAATGAGACATCTCCAAGACCCCATGCTCCTCCTCTGCTCTACTTAATTCCTGCAACCCCTTAATACCCATGACCTCCTTAATAGAGTCCATCCATCTAGCATGTGGCCTTCCTCTCTTCCTACTTCCCTCCACCTTTCCCAGCATTATTGTCTTTTCCAATGAGTCTTCTTTTTTCATGATGCGTCTGCAGTATGACAGCCTCAGTTCGGTCATCTTGGCTTCCAAGGAGGTTTCCAGCTTGATCTGCTCTAGGACCCATTTGTTTGTCCTTTTGGCTGTCCATGGGATCCTCAGCACTCTTCTCCAGCACCACATCTCAAAGGAGTTGATTTTCTTCCTATCATCTTTCTTAACTGTCCAGCTCTCACATCCATACATAGTAATAGGGAATACAATGGCTTGTATGATTCCAACTTTTGTGCTGAGTTGTATATCTTTGTATTTTAGAATCTTTTCTAGTTCATTCATAGCCACCCTTCCCATTCTTAATCTTCTTTTGATTTCCTGACTGTAGTCCCCATTTCTATCAATGTTTGATCCCAGGTACGGGATTTCTTTTACTATTTCTGTTTCTTCATTGTCTAGGTTGGACTTGTGAAGGTCCTCGGTGGTCATTATTTTTGTTTTCTTTATGTTCAGCATTAAGCCTGCCTTTGCAGTTTCTTCTTTGATCTTCCTGGCATAGGTAGTACATGGAATATAGGAGGAGGAACCAGAAAATCTACATCTGCTGTTTTGGGTTTAGAAAGTAATAGACAATATGGTTTGGAATAGGGAAGGCCAGGAACAGCTTGTTCTTCCCCAAGAATGCTTACTGCTATGTTTGTTGTTGTGTGCCTTCATGCTGTTTACGACTTATGGATACTCTGCCAAATGTATCATGGGGGTTTCTTGGCAGGTTTCTTCAGAGGGGGTTTGCCACTGCCTCCTCCTGAGACTGAGAGAGTGTGACTTGCCCATGGTCACCAGTGAGTTTACATGGCCAAGTCAGGTTTTGAACCCTGGTCTCCAAAACATAGTCCAACACTCAAATCACTACACCAGTACTGCTTTGTAAGGGATTTCTATTTTAAAAATTACTCTATCTTTCCCCTGCTTGTATTTTTAAGGTAATGAAACACATTAGACTACTATACCATTAACCATATTCAAGATGAACTAAGAATGTATTGTGAATTTTATAACAAAGAAAAGGCACTAATTTCTATTTCAAACATATGACAAGACCAGAATGCATCTGAGGAAATAGACTTACCGTAAGTCTACGAACACTCATGCTACCAACTTTTTTTTCAGTTAGTCTCAAAGGTGCTACAAGCTCGCTCTCTATATGACAAGGCCTACATTGCTAAATTTGGGTTCCAGCAAGGGGAGAAGAAAATGCAAAGGAAGTGAAAATGACTATGTGTAAGAATGACCAATTGCCAAAAATGGGATCATTTGACCGTTTGGAGAAAAGGGTGGAATAATATTAATAACAACTCTTTGATATAAAATAATACATATTATAGTCAGTGCATGTAAGATGCTCTTTTATTAACATGACATAAAACTCATGTTTACATAACTTCACTTTCATACAAAATGAACATCCTTAAATTCTGTAACATTCCTTCCAAATACATAAAATAGCAAGTAACTGTACACATTATCTATCATCTAATATTTCTTTCGGCAGATATCCATTTACAGCCCTTGTCGCCAGCTTGGGATAGCCCTATTAAAAAACAACAACTTGTTAAGTAAATTTTAATGACTTCGATTAACCATTCAAATATTTTGTTGTTTCTTTACCTGTGTGGAATATGCAAAAGTGGTCCCGAACCCTCTGGCCCAATCTCTTTTATCCGTTCTTCCCAAACTTTAGTAGGTCTGTACAACCTATATGGGTCCCGGGTGACATTAATTTCAACCTGTTGTATGTGAAAACAATTGAAATAATAAAAATATACTGGCAACAAATAATTCTGTAAGAAGCTTGACAGCAGTGCTACGCAGTGAAGTCCCCTGATGACTGCTGGTCCCTGAGCCATTGGCTGCTAGTCCTTAGGAAGTTTCTAGAAAAGAAAGAATTGTAGCCAGTGGGCACAAATATAGTGCCAGTCCCTGATACACTCGAGGGGGGGGGCGGGATAACTGTCAAAGATGCCTGGGAAGCATTACTCGAGAATGTTCTTGTCATTTTAATATTTTTTACAGATATTAAGTGGAGAACCTTAAATATAATACCGTAATCTAACAAATGAACCGTATGACAGATTTCCAAAATAAACTACATGAATTCTGAACTAACAAAACTGTTTTCCCCACATGATTTAGACACATTTTTAATACTACTGAAATTATCTCCAATTTTCCTTAATCTTTCATTTGATTGTTCATTCATGGACAAATACTTATTACTCTTCTAATATTCTGTAATTATCAACCAACGTGCTGTGATTAACTTCTGTACTGGATATTTACTTCCAAAGATAATACCTCTTGTTATTGCTGGTAATAAGAACAGTTTCATAGATTGTTCCAGTTACTGCTACTCAAAAAACAAAACTGGAACCAACTACATTTTGATACCAGTGGTATAATCTTACAGCTTCTGAAGGAAATGTTGCTTAGTGAGATTTTACAGCTCAATCTTTGCACCCCACCTTTGACTTTTCCACTTTTTTTCTGTTACATTCTGGAAATGGAATTAATGTAATACATATTGTTACTACTTGATGTCTGCAAGATACTCAGTACTGTGGAGGTGCAAATTATTTTTATTGTGGCACAAAAGCTAGGTAAACAAAAGCAACTTTGCACTTGTTGGTTGCATAAGTATTCACCCCACAGAATCCACCTTTGGCAGCAATTACAACTCTTGAGTCTTCTTGGAGAAGTTGTGCATCTGGATTCTGTAGTTTGTGAGCATTCCTTCAAAATTGCTCTAGCTCTCAGTTTGGATGGGGACCACCGATGAACAGCAACTTTCAACTCTTGCTACAGATTCTAAGCAGTGTGAGGCCTGAGCTTTAACTGCACCATTCTAAGGGATTGTCCACATGGGCTAAAAAAACAGTCCCACCCCATTTTGAAACCCAACTATTCAGATGATGCATGTGGCCCAAACAGGAGGGATACAGACCAAAGCTGCACTCTGGGACTTAATTCTGGAGCAAAAAACATTCTAGTTTGCTCCAGTTCAAGCCAGAAAAAGCAAACTATTGCACCAGTGTGAACACTGCATGCCAGTGTGGAAGCGATTAAGAACAAGTGCCCTGGCCTGAGTGAGCCACAGCGACACTGCTGGCCATATTTTTCTTGTTGCCCACTTTCAAGTCAATCACAAAAGTACATGAGTGGGCAGTTGCACCATTAACTCATTGCACAGCATGTGGAGTGCAATGGCAACAAACATGTCATGTTACCAACAATACAAAGGATTTAATAACAACATCAACAAAAAGGCTGATCCAGTGGAGCCATGGGGGATGGGGAGAAAGGGGGTATGCACACTGATTGTGCTGTGCCAATGTGTTACTGGATGCACCGATGTGTCATACAGACAGTTGATCGAGCGGTCGATCACACAGGTGTCCAATGGGCCAGCAGCTGGGCAAGATGGGGGGGGGGGGGGCAAGGTTCTCCCCACAAATTTGGAAACCCGAGAAGTAACCCAACTTTCCCCCCTCAATCTTCTCTCAGTCTAAGACAGGGGTAGGCAACCTTTCCCCTTTAAGGGCCGAGGGACTTCAGCTCCCAGAATCCCAGGAGCTATTGGCCAACATGGGACTATTGGCCAACATGGCTGAGGCTTCTGGGAGCTGAAGTCCCTCAGCCCTTAAAGGGGAAAGGTTGCCTACCCCTGGTCTAAGACATTCAGGTTCTTGTTTTAAAACCACTCTAGTTTTACTTTGGCTGTGTGTTTACTATTATTGTGCTGCTGGAAGGATCTCCTGCAGAAACAGGTTTTCCTCTAGAACTGCTATGTATTTGGCTCCATTAATCTTGCCCTTAATCTTGACTAGTTTCCCAGCCAAGAAAAAGCATCCTCATAATATATCTCTCACCACCATAATTCACTGTAGGAATGGTGTTGTCATAGCAATTATCATTGTTGGCTTTGCATCACACACATACCATTTTGCCAAGAGGAAAATTCAGTTTTACTCACTGAGAAGAAGCCTTCTTGCATATTCTTGCTATATCTCCCATATGCCTTTGTGCAAGGTCCAAATGAACTTTGATAAGGGTTTGCTTTAGCAATAGCTTTCTTCTTGCCACCTTTTCATAAAGTGCAGCTTTCTGCAGCATCCAGGGGATAGTTATCCCTTGGGCTGTTTAGCACATCTCAGCTGATCTCCTGCTCCTTCAGTGTTACTGTTAGCTTCGTAGTTGCTTCTTGGATTCATGCCCTTATCTCAGAATTCTGATAGATAGTCTTCTCTAGGCAAAATTGTGGTTGATCATGGTTCCCCCCCCCCTTGTGTTGTAACACAATTAATGATGATCTGAGGCGAGTTCATAGTTTGGTGTTTTTTAAATTTAATTACCCAAGCCTGACTGGTGCTTCTCACAACTTTCCCTGACACTTGTTTAAACAGATTAGTCTTCATAATGCTGTTTGTTTAGATATGCTCTCCAGCAAATTCTGGAACCTTCAGAAAAACTGAGATCAGGTGGTGCTGGAATTACACACATTATAATGGATACCATTCAACTACTTATGTGACCTCTAGAGGCACCAGAGCTTATTTAGGCATGTCACAACAAAGGGGTGTGTGTGACTACTTACACAACCAACAAATGCCAGTTTGCTTTTTGTTTACTTAATTCTTGTGCCACAGTAAAAATGTTTTAGATCTGCACAGAGTTGGATATCCTGGGTATAGTGGACTCTTCTTATTCGCAGGCTTGCCATCTGTGGATTTGAACTTCCACGGGTGGCAAATCCTGTTGTTTGTAATGCAGGCATGTGCACAGTCGTACACACACTACCCCACCACAGAAAACAACAGGATTTGGTATCCTGTGTTTTTTGTTATCTGTGGAGTGTCTGGAATGGATTCCCCACTGACGGGACAACTGTATCTCAAGTAGTAACAGCAGTAATTAAATTTCTGTTCCAGGCTTTAACAACAAAATGCGGAAAAGTGAAATGCAGAGTGAACACCTATTCAAACACTCAAAGACATACCCATGTTAATCTTACCAGCATGCAAAAGTATCTTTGTAGCACCTTTGGTTTGCAGAATAATCTTTTCTAGACTGGGTCTACTTTATCAAATGCATTCACATTTCATGAAGTAAATCTAGTCTACAAAAGCTTTTGCTACAAACCTCAGTCTCTCACTTACAGTTCTTCCAACTGCAGAAATAAAAGAGTCTGACAACACTTTAACTGCCATGGCTCCTTCCTGTTGAATCCTAAGATTGGTAGTTTGGTGTGGTAGTCAGCCTGGTCAGAGTTCTAGTGCCTCACTGAACTACAAATCCTAGGATTTTGTAGAATAGTCACAGCAATTAAAATGGTGTCAATGTTTTATTTCTGCACTGCAGATACACTCTTAGTCTCAAAGTTTATTGTGGCACCAGAGCTCCCTGACAGAGAAGGCTCAATGTCTCAGAAAAACTACAATTCACATGATTCCCTAGCACAGAGTGGACACAAGATGGATTATTTCTGGCAGTCTGTATAGGCCTTCAGTTAGGTTTTGACTAGACATGTACACCTTCTCTTTAAAACACCAGCAAATAGAAAGGAGGACTATATTTACTTATCTTATGCTGAGAGTAACTAAACATAGTGGGACACTTTTAATAAGCATAACAAATTAAAGTATTACCTTCTCTCTCAACTTGGACAGCCTTTTTTCTTTCTCTACCTTCTCAACTTCTTTTGCCTGTTTTTCTTGAATCTTAAGCTCAAGTTTATGCAAATCCTGAAAACATACAATAAAAAAATTTTCAAACTCCAATGTAGTACAAAACAACTACTAATATTGCAATAATTTTACAATGCTAACCTGTAGTAAGTAGCTTATTTTCTAAGAGTAACCTTCAGCAAGGCCTCCGCACAAAATGGCCACCCCATATAGTATAGTTCCAACTCTTCATTCATGAAAGAACAGTGCTGCATGTAGAATTTTATTTACATTCAGGTACACTTCCTTCCTCAACTCAAGGAGAAAAGGAACAAGCAGGAAGATTGGGTATATTTTACCCACAATCCTAATGGCTCATTGATTTTTTTTTTCTGGGCTCAGTTCAAAGTGTTGGTACTTGTACTTTATGTCATGTGCAGATTAGGATTTGACTATGGTGGACTCTTCTCTTCTGTATCAAACAAAATGTCTGTGAAGATTTACATTACAGGCTATTCTGTAGGTGTTTTGGAAGCAAATGGTTGGCAGCCAAGTAGTAAACCTTTGTATAGAGCAGGGGTAGGTAATCTTTCCCCTTTAAGGGCCGAGGGACTTCAG
Organism: Phrynosoma blainvillii; assembly: GCA_026167975.1. Lineage (NCBI taxonomy): Eukaryota > Metazoa > Chordata > Lepidosauria > Squamata > Phrynosomatidae > Phrynosoma > Phrynosoma blainvillii. Next base: position 80,821,710 of record JANUYF010000002.1, read on the forward strand.
CTCCCAGAATCCCAGGAGCTATTGGCCAACATGGGACTATTGGCCAACATGGCTGAGGCTTCTGGGAGCTGAAGTCCCTCGGCCCTTAAAGGGGAAAGGTTGCCTACCCCTGGAATAGAGGTTTCACCCCACCTGTGGAAACCCTTTTCTGCTGTCTCACACCTTGTAATCATGTCATGCTCGACAAACATCTTTTTATTTTCCTGCTTTCAATATTTCTACCTTTTATAGTTGAGTGTAATTGTGCACTGTGGTGCTGTTTTGTTTTATTTATTTATATATGGTAAAATTTCTCCTTTCCTCTTAAATAACAAGCTGCCTAGAATGTCAAAAATATCAGTATTTTAATATTTTACTAAAATGAGTGAGCACAATTTTGTGTCAGCTCAGTCTAGGTTTTACTTGCTCCGGGTAGGGTATTTGTTTAAATTTGTATTAGTCATTATTCTGTAAAATCCATGAAAGAAATCTTTTGGGCTATTTGTGATCTTTTTCTCCCAGCAGAGAATTGTCACCAGATCACATACAGCAATACAAGATAATAAGCAAAGAACATATGGCACTCAGCACAGTTCACAAAGTAACTATGGGGGAGACAAATGAGTCCACTTACACGCTCTTGGAACTTAACAATTTCTTCTGCTGCAGTTTTTTTCCTCTCTTCCCTTTCAACTTCCTCCTTTTTTTCTTTCTCAAGTCTCAATAGCTCTTCCTGTGCCCTTTTCTGTCTACTATAATTTTCCAACAGCAACTTGATCTCAAACTGCCGCTGACGTTCCCTCTGTTTTTTCTTTTCCTTCTCTTCTTCCTCTTGTAGTTGAGTGGCTTGTTTCATTGCATATGCAATTGCTTTCTGTCTTTTCCATGCTTCAAGTTCAGCCAGTCTTTTTTTTCTTTCTTCTTCTGCTTTTTGCTTCTGAGCTTCTTCACGCTGAAGTTGACCTACATTGAGCACTTTCTCTGGTTTCTCCTTCTGGGCTAAGATTTTCTCTCTCTCTTCTTGCTTTTTCATCTTCCAATTCTGAATGGACTAGATAATAGTAAGAACAAATTATGGCGTAAATCCAGTTGTTAGTCCCGCTAGAGAAGGCCCATTAAATCAACCGAAACTTAATGTCATTATATTTACTTAGGGCAGGGGTAGGCAACCTTTCCCCTTTAAGGGCCGAAGGACTTCTGCTCCCAGAAGCCTCAGCCATGTTGGCCAATAGTCCCATGTTGGCCAATAGCTCTTGAGATTCTGGGAGCTGAAGTCCCTCGGCCCTTAAAGGGGAAAGGTTGCCTACCCCGGACTTAGGGCTTTTACAGACTGCCAGAAATAATGCAGCTTGAGTCCACTTTAATTGCCCTGGCTCGGTGCTAGGGAATCATGGGAACTGTAGTTTATTGTGGCACCAGAGTTCTCTGACACAGAAGGCCCAATGTCTCAGAAAAAACTACAGTTCCCATGATTCCCTAGCACTGAAATAAGTTCCACCGAAAAGTAAAAGGTGGAGTGCCAATCAAAATTACATCAACCAGCACAATCCAGAAAGTAGAGTTGTGTAAGCAAGGTCAAAACAGCAGCATCAATACACTACTTTGTGATATAAATGACCTGAGGCTGGGAAGGAGGTGGGGGTGGCCATTGGAGTTGTGTCGGGGAACAGGAGATATGGGCGTAACAGAGCAAACAAATGTTGCAAAAGAAGACGGGATCGCTGTTTGAAAGCTATCCCGCCTTCAGCTCCCTCTGTTCCCCAGAATGGCTTGGAGAGCAGACCTTCCATTCCACAGAACCTCACTCTGCTCCTCTGCAATGCCAGGCCGGTAAGAATAAGACTCATGTCATCCATGATCTACTCTTGGATGAGGATGCCGACCTGGCATGTTTCACAGAGACCTGGCTGGGGGAAGACAGCATCGTCACTTGGGTGCAGGTCCTCCCAGCCGGGTACTCTGTTAGTGAGCAGGTGAGGGGAAGTGGGCGGGGGGGTGGAATGGCTCTCGTTCATAAGACCAACCTGACCTTGGCCAGGATACCTGTCCGAAAGACGGTCCACTTCGAGTGTATGTACCTGAGCCTGAAAACCAGGGATAGTTTGGGGATTCTGCTAGTCTACCGACCACCCCGTTGTCTAGCAGACTCCCTAACGGAGCTGACACAGCTGGTTTCAGAGCTGCTGTTGGAGTCCCCCAGACTTTTAGTTTTTGGGGACTTCAACATCCCGCTCGAGACCAGTTTAACAGGTGCGGCTCGGGAGTTCATGGAGACCATGACAAACATGGGCCTATCCCAACTGGTCGTTGGGCCCATACATTGTGGTCATACACTCGATGCGGTCTTTAGTAAGGAACAGGAATATCCGTGGGCGGAGGTAAATAGTACCTCCACATTGTCATGGACGGATCATTTCCTGGTCAAGATGGAACTTAGAGCCTACATCCGCCCCACCGGGGTGGTGGACCTATTAGAATGGTCCGCCCTCGAAGGCTAATGGAACCAATTGGATTCCAGAAAGCCTTAGAGGGTTTAATGGTTGGGAATGCCGGTGATCCTGTTGATGCTCTGGTTAATACCTGGAACACCGATCTTACCAGGGCTATCGACACGATTGCTCCCAAGCGTCCTTGCCAATCCGCTTCAAACCGTAGGCCATGGTATACGCCTGAGGTTAGGGAAATGAAGCGGTTTGGACAACAACTAGAGCGCAGATGGCGGAAGACTCGACTCTTATCCGACAGAACTCACCATAGGAACTTTCTCTGGTCCTATTGGGAGGCAATACGTGCAGCGCAGAGATCCTTCTCCTCTGCACATATTGCGTCTGCAGAGTCTCGTCCAGCAGAGCTGTTTAGGGTGGTGAGGGAGCTGACGCAGGTGCCCCCTGCGCCAAATCCCCTGCTTAACCCAAGGACTGCCTGCTGTGACGCATTTAACAACTTCTTTGCAGATAAAATCTCTCAGATAAGAGCCGACTTAGATGCCAGTATTGTAACAGAAACAATGGATGAGGTGTCCAGTGACTCCGCCAATGTAATTATACTGGATCAGCTGCAATCTGTGAGTACCGATGACGTGGACAAGCTCCTTGGTAGTGTGAGGAAAACAACCTGCCCTCTCGACCCTTGCCCATCTTGGCTGGCCGTCCAGGGGGGGATGCATTGCGGAAGTTCCTTGTGAGCATCATCAATGCGTCCTTCAGGGAAGGACATATTCCATCATGTCTGAAGGAGGCGGCTGTTAAGCCAATTCTGAAAAAACCTTCCCTGGATCCCCTATATATGAATAATTATAGGCCAGTCTCTTTATTACCATTTTTGAGCAAGGTGATCGAGAGGGCGGTTGCTCTTCAACTCCAAGCTGTCTTGGATGAAACCGATTATCTAGACCCATTTCAAACTGGCTTCAGGACAGGCTTTGGGATTGAGACTGCCATGGTTGCCTTGACCAACAATCTGCGTCTGAGCATCGACAGGGGTAGTGTGACCCTGTTGGTGCTCCTAGACCTCTCAGCGGCTTTTGATAAGATAGATCACAGCATCCTTTTGGATCGCCTGAGGGAGTTAGGTATTGGAGGCACTGCTTTGCAGTGGTTCCGGTCCTTCCTCTCGGGCAGGTCCCAGAGGGTGCTGCTCGGGGACAGTAGCTCCAGTAAAAGAGAGCTTACCTGTGGAGTACCACAGGGTGCTATTCTGTCCCTGATGTTATTCAACATCTATATGAAGCCGCTAAGTGAGATTATCCAGAGTTATGGAGCTGGGTGTTATCAGTACGCTGATGACACCCAGATCTATTTCTCCGTATCTCGTTCGTCGCCCTCGAATTCCGATGGCGTCTCCTCTCTCAATTGATGTCTTCGGGCAGTAATGGGCTGGATGAGGAAAAACAGATTGAAACTGAATCCAGACAAGACAGAGGTGCTCACGGTAGCGGCCCCGAAACCAAGAATTGGGTTGCAACCTCCAGTCCTGGATGGGGTCACACTCTCCTCCAGTGACTGTGTTCGCAGTCTGGGGGTGCTCCTTGACTCATCCCTCCTGATGACAAATCAGGTAAATGCAACAGTCAGGAGTGCTTGTTTTCAGCTTCGGCTGATACGCCAGCTGTGCCCTTTTCTGGAAGTAAGGGATCTTGAGACTGTTGTGCATGCGCTGGTAACCTCACATCTTGATTTCTGTAATGCGCTCTACATGGGGCTACCCTTGTGCCTAGTTCGGAAACTACAGTTGGTACAGAATATGGCGGCCAGAGTAGTTTCGGGAACATCTAGGAGGGAACACATTACTCCGATTCTGAGGTCCCTCCACTGGCTGCCTATAGGTTTCCAGGCTCAGTACAAGGTATTGGTTATCACCTTTAAAGCCCTAAATGGCTTGGGTCCAAGCTATCTCAGGGACCACCTTCTCCCATATAATCCTCCCCACGCACTCCAGTCCTCTGGGAGGAATTTGCTACAGCCACAAAAACCTAGGCTTGCAACTACCTCCCAGAGGGCTTTTTCAGTTGTCGCCCCCAAATTATGGAACAGCCTGCCGGACGAGATCCGTCTGTTGACGTCGTTGGACAGCTTTAAAAAGGCTGTCAAGACGGATCTCTTCCGGCAGGCTTTTCCGGAATAGTTAATCCCGGCCTCAGGAATTCCCTCTGGAAGATGATTCCAGGGCTCCATATGGCTGCTGCTCGCTAGGATGGTTTTTCAAAAATTAATTATGTTTTATGTTGATTTTAACTTGAATTGATTTAATAGTGTTTTAAGGGGGGAAGGGAATTTGGTTTGTTTTATACTATGTACTATTTTATTGTTGTAAGCCGCCCCGATTGATCTCAGAGGGGCGGGATATAAATAAAATTTATTATTATTATTATTATTATTATTATTATCATCATCATCATCATCATACAGGAACTACCACCATGGAAAGAAACCTGTGTGCCACAGAAAATGTGTTCCCAATCAGGATCAAAACTTTATTACCTGAAAAAAAATCTGCATCTTATAATGTTATCAATATAACCTTTGATTAAAGGAATGTTTCTACTTTTAATTTATTTTTGGTGACCATAATAATGCTCTAATTATTTTGCATGAGCATTTTCATAAAAAATAATAACAGCTGTGACAACTAGACCATGTGGCTCTTGCTTCTGCTTTGGCTGACCCAGCCAGCGGCATGCAGGGACAAAGGTAGTGACTTCTGCATGCCATTCAGTTGCCAGAGAAGTGGCTATGTCTAAGCAGAACCATGGCCACAGGAAAACAAAAAGAATTCGTACCGTGAAGGAGGAGTTGAAAGGAGACAGGAAGCTTCAGCAGTAGTCAATAGGCAGCTCAGCAGCAAATTCAGTGGGCAAAAATAGGCAAGAATACAGAAGGCAGTGGTAAAGGCAGTTGTTGGGATAATAACAGGAACAGTACTAAGGCTGCATCTGCACTGCAGAAATCTGGTTTGACACCACTTTAACTGCCATGGTTCAGTGCTATAGAATTCTAGGAACTGTAATTTCTTGTGGCACCAGAGCTCTTTGACAAAGAAGGCTAAATGTATCACAAAACTACCATTCAACAGTATTGAGCCATGGCAATTAAAGAGGTAGCCAACTGGATTATTCCTGCAGTGTGGATGAAGCTTAAGCTGAACCTCAATAATTCAGACGTTATATAGGTGGGGCTGGAACTTCCCAGTCTCCCATTTGTAACTCCAGGGAACCTCTTTAAAGTCACAACTGTGTAAGGAAACAAAAAAGGATCCTCAACTGTGGCTAAACAAACTCAACATGGCTAAACTACCAGTCCATATAAAGACCAAGAAAGCTGGGAAGAAATATCCATCAGCTGTACTCTCTGAAGGTACAAGGACTGGGCATGGGGTAATAAAAAGAGATAGTTGTCAAGAAAGAAGTGTGTGGTTCTGTCCAGAACCAACAGAACATACACCACATTTCCAAAGAAATGGCACTTCATTCATCCTCTTTGGATACAACATGTACATATTAAAAGAACACCATCATGTACATCTATTGAATATTTAATAGGTAGTAAGTAGGTCTTTACCAGTTGAAGAAGAATCATTGTACCATAAAGAGCTGGAAGTGAAGAAAAGGACTGTCTGCATCAGTTTTGATACACACATATTGCAAACTGGAAAAAATACTTCAGCTACTGCAGCAATCATTCTCTTACCTCCTTTTTTCGTGCCTCCAAAATTTGAAATTCTTGATACCATTTTTCATGCTGCTGAATGTCCTCCCTTGTTCTGTCAGGAAGATAGTCAATGGCTTCATCTATATATGATGGTTTTCCTTTATGCTTCACAAATATTTTCAAAAAGGTTTGATGATCATATTCATCCCAACCACCTTGTCTCCCTCCTGTCTGCTGAAGGAATCTTTCAAGATCAAGTACTTCTTCAGGCAGATGGCTTTGGAGATCCTTTTCCAGAGGAAGTAAGCCTTGTTTGAATATTCTTGTTGTTGTTGAAGTACCCAGTGTCCACCTCTCCATTTTTCTCTCCATAGCATTAAGTTCATAAGTAGCAGACTTTTCCTCTCGCATAAGCTCCTCATAGCTAATTAATTATAGAAGTAATTAATAAACCATTTTCTTTTTTTAAATTTTATTAGTTAAAAACAAATAAGCAAATCAGCAACAACAATATATCACCGAAACATAACTCAAACTTATTATATATCTTATTTTAAATCAATATAATATTATTAAATTCTGAGTGGGGGAAAAAATTAACTTCCTTGACATACCATTTCTGCTAAACTGCCCGATTTAATCTAACTTCATATTTTCTTTAATATTGTCATCAAACGTATATCCTTTTTTATAATTAAAAAGACTCTTAATCTAATCAAGTTTTCTATCATTACATCGTTAAATTCTACTATAATAGGGTAAATCAGTATATATATATAAATCAAAATGTCTATTTTGTATCTCTTTCCAATAATCTATGAGAAGTTTCCAGTCCTTCTTGAACCCTTCTAATCCTAATTTTTTTATTATACGTGTTAATCTATCCGATTCCATTATTTCAATAATTTTCATCATCCAATCTTTGTTTGAAGGAGACTCTTTACTTTTCCATTTCGAAGCATAGTTGATTCTCGCTGCTGTAATCAAATAAAAAAGTAGCTTCCCATTTTCTTTCTCTAACTTTTCATCTGTTATCATCCCCAATAGATATATTTTTGGATCAAATTGTATACTCTTCTGTATTATTTTAGTTAATTCCTCATGAATGTTTTTCCAATATTTTTTTGCTTCTCTGCAACTCCACCATAAGTGAAAGAATGTGCCTGTTTCTTTTCCACATTTCCGCCATAAATTTTCATGATTTCTTCTCATTCTGACCAATTTGTAAGGAGTTAAGTACCACCGGTACGGCATTTTATAATAATTTTCCTTTAAGTCATAATTCAATGTATATTTGAGTCAAGCTGTCCAACATTTCTCCCATTCTCTTAAGTCAATATTCTGTTTTACATCTTGGGCCCATTTTATCATATGTGTTTTTATTAATTCTTTTTCTATGTCTAGTTCCAATAATAATTTATACAATTTAGATATCCTGTGTTTATCTTTTGAATCAATTATTTCCTCAAATTTCTTATTCATCGTACCTATTCCTCTAGTTCTTTTAGCTATTAAAAATGTTCCCTTAGCAGTCTATAGATAAACCAATTACAATTGTATCCCTCCTCTATTAATAATTCCCGTGATTTGATATTCATATTTTGACCTTCTCCGTAAATTAAATCTTTATACGTTGGCCATTTATTTTTACCTGTATTATCGTTTCTTATAAAAGCTTCGTTAGTTGATATCCACTTTGGAATTACATTTGGCCATTTACTTTTAACTTTTTGCCATACTCTCAATGGTGCTCTGCTCAAGTAATGAATAAACCATTTTCTGTCAGCAAAATAATTATCCAATAATACAAAGAAAAAACCCCTGTATGATTAATTTGGAACTTGTGCCTACATGTTTCAAAGATGTTTGAAACACAGGAAATTTCCAGACGCAATTTATAATGGGACATAAAGTATCTATTCAGGGTCAAAGTTTCCAATGGAAGGAACTACTTATTAACACATTAAATGGGGAAAGGAGAAAAGGAATAATGACTTCATTAAGTCATGCAAATATAATCATCCATTAGACCCGTTCATGCCACTAAATTGACAGCTTCCTTACAGGCAAGAAAACTGTTTTTAAAATCAACAAAGCAAAATCAAATTTGTCTTTCCTTAAATGATTTTACAGCAAAACAATAAAACTAAAGAGGAAGGGACATAGTAATATTACAAGATATAACACCTATAGGTTCAGAATTAGCATCATGCAAAGTACTGCTATGTACTAGTGTAATGATTAGGTTTAGAATCAGAGCACATAAAATACCATAGAGAACATGTCTTTCTTAATGGCTATGACCAGGTTCTGAAACGCATTCTGAAAGAGGATGTGCCTTGCCCCTTCTTTAATGGCTTTCTAAAGTCTGTCACAACCTTCCAATCCAGGAAGGACTTTGGGTCATAAATTTTTTAAGTGGAACTGCTTGAACTTAAACTGCTGAACTTGCTGTAAGGTCATAACTTCATGAATTCAAGTTCATTGTTTGATGGTCTTTTAAATAAGGTCCAAAACACACTGCAGAAATAATCCAGTTTGAGACTGCTTTAACTTCCCTGACTCAATGCTAGGGAATTCTAGGAACTGTAGTTTTATGAGTCATTTAGCCTTTTCTATCAGAGAATTCTGGTGCCACAATAAACTACAATTCCCAGGATTCCCTAGCACTGAACCAGGTCAGTTAAAGCAGTCTCAAACTGCAGTGTTTTGGACCTAACTTTTAAATTTATATTTTTATTGAAGTTTTTGTATAGTTTTTTTTTTAATTTGCATTGTTTTTAAATATGTTATAAGTAGACTTGAGTCACATTTTTTCTCCCATAAGTGGGAGAAAGGTAAGGTAAAGGTATTCCCCATTGATAAGGTTGTCAAGTCGTGTCCGACCATAGGGGGCGGTGCTCATCTCCATTACTAAGTCAAACAGAAACAGCCAGCGTTGTCAGAGACTACTCTGTGATTATGTGGTCAGCATGATTGCACAGAACGCTGTTTACCTTCCCACTGAAGTGGTACCTATTTATCTACTTGCATTTGCATGCTTTCAAACTGCTAGGTTGGCAGAAGCTGGGACTAGTGGCAGGAGCTCACCCCATTATGCAGCACCCGGGCCTCAAATTGCCAACCTGCCGATCTTGCAGATTTTTTTCTCCCATAATTGGGAGAAAGGCAGGATGTAAATGAATAAATAGTAATAAGTAGTAGTAAAGTGTTTGAATGAATTTAGCTTTACAGTGTTAACTTCCACTCTTTATAAAAAATGTTTTTAAGAGCTTTGTTTTTATTACTAAGGTTTCTTTTTTGTAGTTAATCATTCTGAGCTCTAAGATATGTTACTAATACTTTAAGTAAACATAAATACACACATTTGTCGCTGTTCTTCTTTAAAGGCATTTATTGCCATTTCAGCTTCCTCCATCATTTCTCTTAGTTTGTCAACAACTACAGAATAAAGGAATATTATTTAGAATAAAGACATTTAAACTTATCAAACGCTATAGGGAAAGTAACACATTGTAAAATAATTTAAAGAACAGGGAAATAAGGGAAAAGCAGGAGATTTATGTTTCCAATACAACTCCTAATATTCTGCAAAATCTACCCAAATTTATCCGAAGAACAGCTATGTATTCATCTTTACCAACCAAGAGTCCACCTGCTAGACAACTAATAAAGGTGCAGGAGTCCCCATCTGCATCTGGCTACACTGGCTTGTTTTCTCATTTCTATCCATCACTGCTTAACTGGAATTAATACAAGATGGAAGAAAGCAGAGTGATAACTTCTTGGTTTAGTAAACTGAACCTAGACACCTTCATGCTATGTATATTTCCTCAAAAGAAACTCACAGTGATTTCACTGACACTTATTTCAGGTAAGCACACACAGGACTTTGTTTTTGTTGTTATTGTTGTGTGTCTTCAAGTCCTTTTCAATTTATGGCAAACCTAAGGTGAACATATCATAGGGTTTTCTTGGCATGTTTCTTCACAGGCAGTTTGCCATTGTCATCCTCTGAGACTGAGAGAGTGTGACTTAACTGCAGACTTTCAAATTCAGAATGCAACCCTGGTCACTCCTGCCGCTCTCCCCCCCAGTACACAATAAAAAATCCTTTCAAGTTTATAAGATAGGGAAATTTACTAGGGTTAAACAAAGTCAGGAAGTTAATTTAGAACACAGTTATTCAAAGATTTTGTTTGCCTAAGGAAATCAGCAGTAAAAAAACTTACATTCTGGTGTTGGTTTCACATCTTTTAACTGTCGCTGAAGCCCCTTAACATTATTATGAATTCTGGCTAGTTTTTGCTGGATTTTAGCTTCTGTGTAAAAAAAACAAAACCAAAAATCATTATCATTATCATTTTTTCATTTCAAACTATTTCATTATATTTTTTTAAAACAGGCTGCTTTTTATAGCTTTTCATAGGCTATATACTTCAATAAGAGAGGCAACACAGTGAAATCTCTCCACTGGCTGCTAATTAGTTTCCAGGCACAGTACAAGGTGTTGGTTTTAACCTTTAAAGCCCTACATGGCTTGGGTCCATCTTATCTTAGGGACCACCTCTCCCCGTATGATCCCCCCCCGCGCTGCAGCCCATGAAGACCAGGCTCTCGCAGACCTCCGAGAGGGCCTTCTCTGCGACTGCTCCTAGACTGTGGAATGGCCTGCCGGACGAGATCCGTCTTTTAACTAATAATAATAATAATAATAATAATAATAAGTTTTATTTCTAACCCGCCCCTCTGCGTCGCAATCGGGGCGGCTTACAACAGTTAAAATACAATAGTTAAAACAATCCCACATCCCAATCCCTCCACTCGCATCCCTCCCACCCCCCCTTTAAAAGGCAGTAAAGACGGATCTCTTCCGACAGGCCTTCCCGGATTAATCTCCCGGCTATTTTCCTAGACCGTCTGGTTTATTAATCTGCTCTCCTACCCCTAGCTGCTATTGTTTGTTGTTTTGTTTTACGATTTTATTGTTTGATGTTGTTTTTAATAGCATTTTAGTTTAATCTATTTTTAAGGGGTGGGAGGGTTAGGGGGGTATTTGGTGATGGGTTTTATCCTTGTATTGTTTTAATCTGTTGTACGCCGCCCCGTTGCTTTGCAGAGGGGCGGGTTAGAAATAAAACTTATTATTATTATTATTATTATTATTATTATTATTACACAGTGTAGCAATTTCACTCAAAATGCTTCCAAAATGTGATCTTATTAAAAGACTTTCCTACATTTTAAAATTTAGAACTATAAAATGTGCATATGCCTCTCTTTTTGGGGGGGGGGGGGAGAGATCTTTTTAAACTATTTTGCAAAACAATTTTATGCACATATGTTGTTATGCAACAAATATAAAAGCTGCAGAAAGTTCTTCTCTGTTATTAACAAAGCAGTAGTGGAAGGCATAAAATAAGGAAAACAATATTTTACTTTCTTCTTTCCGGTTTTTAGTCAGTTTATGTTCCAGTTCTTCCAGTGTGCAATATTCCACTCTAAAGTCACTCTTCTTATTGAAGAGAAGGATATTTTTATCTTTTTCGATGTTCATCAGCCTGAAGGAGGAACACATATTTGACAAATTACACAATAAATATTAAGACCACTTAAATCAAAGCTTGAAAGTTCTGCCTAGATAGGTCTTTTTATAACAAAAATTAAAAGTCACTATTCATTTTAATTAGTCCTTCAAATGGGTAAATTATTCTAGTAATATATAAAACATTAATAATCTTCAACCAAATCATATTCAGAGTAATATAAAAGTTATAATACCCACACTACTCAGTGATGTGCAAAGTAGTACTAGGGGAGATACCTGAGAGGAAGTGGTTTAATCTTTATATTCTTTTCCTGACTAAATGCCCTGGAGACTAATTGCCTTGGAAGCTAAGACATGTAAGGACAACACAGTCAGGGTTCTCCAGAACAGCCCCAGCAAGAAGTCTTTGGAAATGCCATTTATGAATAAATATGGCATTGATTAAAACCTTAGGGATAGGACATTTTGTAGAATAATTGTCAATAGGAGCACACAGTGGCTACTGAAGCATAACATTCATCAGTAATTTTACACCTTTTAAAATACCATAAACATTAGGAATTGACATTTTGTTTTTTTAATGACGATAATAATATTTCATGACCCTTTTTTTCTTTGGCCAATCTTTGCTAATAGTTTATGGTTATAATTTTCTGGGATGTGAGCTTTATACCATTCAGTGGGATTTATTTCTAAATAAGCATGCATGGGATTGAGCCACACGTTTTCTAACCCATATAAAATTATTTTGGAAGGTCACCCAAAATGATTAATAATAGATCTCTGTAAAGCTGAACAAGCTATTTTGGCATTGAAGAATATTAATCTTCATGTATTCAGAGCTATGTTCCTTCTTATAATGCCTCTCTAATGTTAATGCTTTCTTTGTTACCTCAAAAGCATTTCTTCACTGTTTCAGATAAATTAACTTCATTCTAAAATTTGATTCTAAAATTGCTCTGGCCTTTAAATGGGGAAAAAGCAGACAGACACAGCTCCATTATGTCTTGGCCCAACAGCTGGTGAAAATTCTCCTTCCATGTTCCACTTGCTATTGCTCTGGCCTCTCATGGCAAAACAGCAGGCAACATCTAACAGACTCCCTGACAGCCATTCCCTTTTCCTTATGTGTCATGCTTCACTTACCCTGTAAGCCTGAGGGCAGGGAACCATAAAATTAATTATCTGTAAGGCATCCTGAAGACCGTTCTAACTGAAGGGCAGAGTATAAATATGCTAAAAAAAATAAAATAAATAAATGTAAACTTACTGATTCTTTAGCTTATCTCCTGTTCTAAAAAATTCAGCTTTCTTAACTTGGTCAGCTTTCATCTTCTGGTTCTGAAAATGCTGAACAGCACTTTGACCACTGGAACTGTTGCCATTCTATAGGGAAAAGAGTGGCAAGAAATATTGTAAAGAGAAACATTATAGTTCTTTAAAAGAAGACAGTGGCTGCATCGGCATAGAAGAAATAATGCAGTCCAACAACACTTTAAATGCCATAGGTGAGTTAGTCTCAAAGATGCTACAAGATCTCTCTATGTACTGATTCTACAGACTAACATGGCTATACCTTTGAATTCTGCCATGGGTCAGTGCCACAGAATCCTAGGATTGGTGCTTTGTTGTGGCACCAGAACTCTCTATCAAGAAGGTTGAATATCTCACAAAACTACAAACCCCAGAATTCCATAGCACTGAGCCATGGCAATGAAAGTTGTGTCTACGGCCTCATTCCCACTATGAATTAACTTGAATTGCTGATTCAGTTATATGTGTCTAATCCCTACTTGAAACCGATTTCGTTCCTATTGAGCTCGGTTTCAGTCGCGATGAAGCGAGGCAAATGCAAAAAACCCGCTCTTTTCTGACAGTAGTTTCCTGGCGGTTTTTTTGAAGAGAACAATTCAGAAGTGTGTTCAACAAGTGGGAACTATGGATCTGAATCACATCATTCTGGAGAGAAGGGACTAATGGAAGACTAATGGCAGACTCAGTTTTTGGGAAATCAGCCATTTCCCCTCCTCTCAGCACTGCCTTTGCTTTGCGGTGTGACCTATAGGTTATTTACCTCCCTTCCCCACAATTTTCCCCAAGACTGATGATGGCTTGCAAAAAGGAGGGCACAGACCCCCAATTTCCCCCCTTTCCCCTAGGCTGATGATGGCTGGCCAAAAGGAAGGCACAGACCCCCAATTTCCCCAATTTGATGATGCGCAGATGATTGACAGGCATTTTGAAGGGGCACAAACTAATGGGAACGACAATCATGCAAAAAAAGAAGCAATTACAAGGGAATAATGAAAAGATCCGCTTTCATAGTGGAAACGACATACCTTTTGAAACCAATTCACTGACACGGAATGAAGGCAAATCACCAACTGGTTTAAATGTAAGTGGGAATGAGCCCAAACTGTACTATTTCTGCAGTGAAGATGCAGCCAGTGAAAGATTAATTGAGGCCTGAAACTACTCAGTCACACAAATACTGCTCACTTTAATGAACTATGCTAGTTTAAACAGGCCACCCTGTCTCAATTTTGTGCCCCCCCCCCGATGTACTGGACTACAATTCCCATCAGCCACAACAAGCATGGCCAATTATTTGTTTTGATGGAAGTTCATCATCTAGAATGGGGTGGAAATCAAGCAACCCCCTAGACTGCAGCTCCCACTATTCCTTACCACTGACCATCCTGGTTCGGGCTGGTGAAAGTTATAGCCCTGCAACATCTGGTGGGCAGCATGACTCCTTCCTTTGATTTAGATAGTGCCATGTTGGGAGAGGCTAAAGTAAAAATGTCACGTGACAATTTATTACAATAACAAGTCCTCAAAATGCTGCAGCAAAGCAAGGCACATGGCAACAAAGAAACAGAAAATTCAGAGCAATCAGAGGGGTTTAGATGATGCACAGATTCTTCTGAAAAATAGTGGATGTGCTACACCCTTCACCGTAATATCTGTGCACAAGAGGAATGCAAACACAGATTATTCTTTATCACAAAAAATGATCCTATTTGATAAGCTAAAGCAGTCTCAAATTGGATAATTTCTGTCGTGTGTTTTGGACTGTTGCTGGACCTAGAGAAGGGCCCCTTCCAAAGTTCTTAAAACATGGGAAGGCTCATATAATAGAACACAGTCTTTTAACTCCTAGCTTGGTCCCAAGTCTTAAAGTGCTTTATAAATCACAAGCAGTTTGATTTGTACATGGGAGACAAGCAGCAAGTAAGGGGAACCCTCTAACCATCTCCAGTGTAACAGTCTAGATGCAGAATTTTGCCATTGCCATCCTCTGAATAAATGAACTTTCCAGACATGTCCGAAAGTCAGCCCTGCATGCAGCATTTTAGCAATCCAAATGGGATGTATGTAACAAAGGCTGAATCCGCACTGCAGAAAATAATCTGGTTTGACAGCACTTTAACTGCCATGGCTCGATGCTATGGAATTCTGGGGATTGTAGTTTGCTGAGGCACTAGAGCTACAATCCCCAGAATTCCATAGCATCGAGGCATAGCAGTTAAAGTGTTGTCAAACTGGATTATTTCCGCAATGCAGATGCAGCCAAAGATGCATCCTTAGAGTTAGATTAGACATCTACAGGGACAGATAAGAATTGGCCCAGGAGTTGGAAGAGGCCACAAGGGTCATCCAGACCAAACCCCCTGTAGATGCAAACACAGACCAAGTTCACAGAGAAGTCCATGGCCTGGGTGTCGGATCGAAAGAAATTAATGAAGGGTGCATCTATACTGTGGAAATAATGCAGCTTGACACCATTTTAAGGGCTGTACATTGACAGCACTTTATAAATAAACTTTAATAATAATAATAAGAAGAAGAATAAGCTCCATCCTATGAAATCCTGGGACTTGAAGTTGGACAGAGTCTACAAATCCCAAGACTCTGTAGGATGGAGCCATGGCAGTGGTGTCAAACTGCATTATTGCTGCACTGTAGCTGTACCCTCCCTCCTTGCATCCAAAGAAATAAACAGTAGCCTCTCGAAACCTAGCTTATCAGTGCATTTATTGATGAAAAGAGGTGCAACTATTATCAATTAGGATACATCTATAGTGTAGAAATAATGCAGTTTGACAGCACTGTAGCTCTGTCCTATATGAAATCCTGCCATTTGTAGTTTTACAAGGTCCTTACCCTTCCCTACCAACTAGGGCTGGTACTTCCCAAAACTAAAAGTACCAGGATTTTGTAGGATGTAGCAGTGGCAATGAAAGTGGTGTCAAACTGCATTTAATTTCTACAGTGCAGATGCACTCTAAGAATCCTAAGAGCTGGAAGAGACCATCCAAGTAGACACAGGTCCAAAACACACTGCAGAAATAATCCAGCTTGAGACTGCTTTAACTGCCCTGCATTATTGCTAGGAAATCCTGGGAAGTGTAGTTCATTGTGCTCTCTGACAGAGAAGGCAAAATGTCTCACAAAACTACAGTTCCCAGGATTCCCTAGCACTGAGTCAGGGCAGTTAAAGCAGTCTCAAACTGGATTATTTCTGCAGTGTGTTTTGGACCTCAGATCAATGAGAAGTCGATGGTTTGGGTCTCAGGTCTAATAATAATAATAATAATAATACCAACAAACGCCGGGTCCAACCTGACTTTCCCTCCTTTGCTCTGTACAAACACATAACCCACGACTCCCCAAAGAAAAAGCCACCGTGAGCCCCCAAACCACCTGTCATACAAAAGCAAAGCAGCGTCATTTATATACCGCTTCATACCATACATACACACTCTCACACACACACACACACACTCCTAGGGGAAGGAGGCTGAGAAAGCGGAGAAGGGGAATTATGAGGGGGCTCAGGTGGGCCACTTTACCTGGCGGCCCTTGGTTACTCTCCCTGGTGCCACCGTTGCTAGGGCGGCCATCTTGGAAGGCGGCCCCTCCTCACTCTCGGAACGACGGACGCCGTGACGCCTAGGCCTCGCCTCCTCTTCCCCAACGGCCGCGAAAAGAAAGGCGAGAGGCGGGTCATAGCCGCCATCTCCCGGCTGGCGAGGCCCTGGGCTGCAATGGATTGGTGCCTTTGGTGGGCCTTGGAGGCCAAATACCCCTTAAGGTTGCCCAGCTTTGGAAAAGGCGTTCAGGAGCTCCTGAGTGCTAGCATTCAAAGCTATAGCCGCGTTAGTCTGTAGAATGAGTATGTAGAGTATGTGTCTGGCAAGGCTCTTATAGCATCTTTGAGACTCACTGAGAGAAAGAAGTTGGCAGCATGAGCTTTCCTAGACTCAAGTCTACTTCCTCAGATGCATTTGGATATAATAATAAGTAGAGAGATCTTGTAACCCCTTTGCAGGAACTTTCCTTGACTAAAGTCTATTTCCTCAGATGCATTTGGATATACCTGTAATAATAATAAATAGAGAGATATCTTGTAGCACCTTTGAGACTCACTGAGAGAAAGAAATTGGCAACAGGAGCTTTCCTAGACTAGTCTTTATTTCCTCAGATGCATTTGGATATATCTGTAATAGTAATAATAATGATAATAATAATAATAAGTACAGAGAGATCTTGTAGCACCTTTGAGATTCACTGAAAGAAAGAAGTTGGCAGCATGAACTTTCCTTGACTAAGGTGTACTTCCTCAGATGCAGTTAAATGCTTTCCACTCCACTAAATGCATCTGGTGAAATAAACTGAAGTATATGAAAGCTCATGCTGACAATGTCTTTCAGTTAGACTCAAAGGTGCTACAAGAGCTCTCTACATACAGGGGCTCCTGAGGCAGCCGATTCTTATCTTAAAAAAAAGAACTTCTAGGCCAGATATGTCCTCACTGCCAAGGGGGACATTCAGGAAAGATGGAGGACATGACACAATAAAAGCTAAAACGCTACTATAAATATCAATTCATTGTCTAGTCCTGCTCAAAATGGAGGGCATCTGGGGATTCCTTCTGGACAGAAAGCTGAAATGCAAGACCTGTCCTGTGAAATGAAGACCAAGTGTGGTCACCCTGCCCCAGATGCATCTGGCAAGGCTCTGGTCAAGTATCTCCATTTTCCTGGGCCGAAATTAATATCATAGAAACATAAATTGGGAGGGATCTCGAGGGCCATCTAGTCCAACCCCCCTGTGAGAGGAGACTGTTCTTATTGGGTGCCTTCAAGTTCCCGACTTGCGGTGATCTAAAGCAAATCTATCATGGACGTTCTTTATTTAGTATGATATATTCAGAGGAGGTTTGCCATTGCCTTCCCTTGAGGCTGAGAATATGTGACTCAGCTAAGATCACCCAGTGGGTTTCATATCCAAACAGGAAATCAAACCCTGGTCTCCAAAGTTGCAGTCCAACATGTAACCCACTATACCAGAGATACTGCAACTAAAACACCACTGAGGTAGCCAACCTCTGTACCTTATATAAAATGGAAAAACCAATTCTTGCTTTTAAGATTTTTAAAAAAATTATTTTCAAGCCATAGATGTTTCAATCTGTGGGTGCAGAATCTGCATACAGAAGGGCAACTGTAAGAATTTAAAGTGGTCCCTCCGCATTTGCTGGGGTTAGGGGTGAAGGACCCCCATGGATGTGGAGAAACCACAAATAAAAAAACTTATTTTTACCTAAGAGAACACCTCTCTGGGAATTTCCAGGTCCTCCAGTGCAACTCTGTGGTCAACAGCTGCCAAAATTTGATCATAGAATCATGTTGGAGGACCTACAAATACCTAGAGAAGTGTTTTCTCTAGGCACTTCTAGGTTCTCCAGCACAACTCTATGGTCAACTTCTGGCAGAGTTGTGCTGAGGACTTCAAGATTCTTAGAGAGAACATATTAATCAAAACCACAAATAATAAAATCTGCAAAAGTTAAAGCCACAAATGTGGAGAACCAACTGTACTCATCTAGATAAATAGGCTCAATTCCAACTGCTAGTTCAAATTCAAGTAGACTCATTGATTCAGCTTCTGATTGATGAGGCTAAACCTATGTAAATTATTTATTCTATTTATTTATTTCCAGGACTTATATCCCGCCTTTCTCCCACAGAGGGATTCAAGGCGGGTTGCAATAAATCACAATGGTTCAATGGGATTTGACCATACATGTTTTCATACATCCACAAAAGAGCAATATTTTTATCAGCCAACTAAAATACAGAAAATGCATCATGCAAGCTTCTGAAGCTTTACTGGCTTCTTCATCAGGCAAAGGTTTTTAAAAACCATACAGGAGAAAAAGGTGAAGATGTTCAAGTCACAGGCCTACATTCTGTCTCAGATGTTTTACTGTTGTCAGTAAATATGGTATTTTGAGGGATCTTAATGCAGGCAGAGGCCATGCCTACTTGGTCATATGACAGGGACAAAGGCCAACAAAAGACATAAGACAATTTCAACTCCAGTAATAACAAAAAAGTAACTTTTCTGCCTTCCCACTTTTCAGCTGCTTTTAAAATATCTCAGTTTCTCTCTCCTCCTCCAACATCCTCCTTTGTCCTCAGCTCACTGTTACCCCAAGGTCAAGCCTCCCTCCACACCCCCTCTTTTTGATATCACTTAGTATTAAAGGGATGTTTTAGGCAGGTTACCAAGAGGGCATCTCCAGTGCAGGAAAACAGCTATGCCATACAAGGACTTCCATGACCAAATGTGGAGATCCTGCTGGCTCAGCATGTGAGAAACCCAGGCACTTAGCTGGGATAGATCAATTGAATTTGGAATCAGCATAATCCCTTCACTGATAGGAGTGGTGGTGGATGATAGACCTGGGGTGTACACGTGAATAGAGGTCCAAGAGTACCTCCCTCTGTGAATGAGAATCCATTGTCCAGGGATGTTTATGGTGATTGTCCATCCATTTACAGACTTCCAGTTCTATTCTTCCCTCCTGGGGACTTCACTTTAATCCCAAAACTGCCCCAGGATACATTCTGCCCTATAAATATACCTGCTCAGGCGCTACCAATTTGATCTTGTTTTGAGGTACAGACACTCTTGTCTATATCTGACCTGACTCGTCAGCAACCACTGTTCAAACACAAGATCCACAGGCAGTGTGCTGAGCCACTTCACCTCAATGAACCTCCCCCTCGATTGGAACCTCTGCTTCTGGAATCAGGTATAGTATCAGCCCCTGCATCCTGAAAATCACTATCTGCTGCCACCTTTTATATTGCTAGTTCTTGTATGTGTGTGTGTTTGTGTGAAAGTTGATTTCCGTTTTGCTGTTACAAATAAAACTACATTTTGAACTTCGATTCTAGAGTTCTGTTTCTCGGAACCGGTATACACAGGCTTGATCCCTACAAAGCCCTCTCAGCAGCTTCACTTGAGCTAATAAAATTCCCTCTTAAATATTGTTGTGGGTGCCCTCTTGGGACCCTGGCATTTTGGGTAACATTTCAGTTGCTGCAAATTGTGTTCAAAGCCCAAAAGTACTTTGTACTTGGTTAGCTCAGCACGAATGAGAAGAAGAGGGTGGAATCTTGCTTTCCCCAGTTGGATCAAACATGGATCAGAGTGGAAACTGCAGTCAAGAAATCAGAAGAATACTGGGAAGGGCAGCTATGGAAGAACTAGACAAGATCTTACAGTGCAAAGACATATCTGAACACTAAAATTAGGATCGTCCAACCACTGTATTCCCCATTATCATGTACAGATGTGAGAACTGGACAGTAAAGACAGCAAATAGAAAGAAAATCAACCCATTTGAGATATGGTGCTGGAAAAGTGCTGAGGTTATTGTGGATGGCCAGAAAGACAAATGCATCCTAGAACCGAACAAGCTTGAACTCTCCCTGGAAGCCAGGATGACTAAACTGAGGTTGTTGTACTTTGGCACACCATGAGAAGGAAAAATCATTAGAAAAGACAATGATCCTAGGAAAATTGGGAAGCAGCAGAAAGACAGGAAGACTGCATACCATATGTCTAGACTCAATCAGAGAGACCACAAACCTGAGCCTGCAGGACCTGGGCAGAAAGGTAAGGGCTAAGGGGTATTGGAGATGTTTCATCTACAGAGTGGCCAGTGAGTGAAGGTCAACTCAAGGGTAGCTAACACCACCAAAAAACAGGCAAAAGCATACTGCTGTAGCCTCTCCTACCTTGTGTGTTCTTCATTAATAAATTTGCCATCCTGACCACACTCTGATGTTGGCTGGCCACAAGTACTGTATTTCATTTTTCAGATATGAAATGTTGGAGTGAAATATGATGGCATGAAACAAAACACCTAAAGCTTAAGAACTTTCCTCCTAGATTCATTTTTTAAAAATACTAATGAAACCTATGTACTGTATTTTTTTCTATAAATGTCAGTTTGCTGGATGGAGATACCCCAGTGACTGGATTTAAAGGCTCCAACTGGATGCTTGTCTGGGAACAAAAGACACCTCTTTCCAAAGGAGCCATTTATCTGCAAGCTCCATAACTATCTGAGAAAAGGCCAGAATTCTATAGCATTGAGCCATAGCAGTTAAAGTGCTGTCAAACTGCATTGTTTCTGCAATGCAAATACAGCCTGAACCACACACATATATATTTTTTTTAACCGGGGGCCATTTCATGCTATACAACTATAGCACTATGATGCCAACTTAATTGCCATGTCAACATCTTACAGAATCCTGAGATTTTGCAATTTAGGGAGGGTTATTTAGGATTCTCAGCTAGAGAGCTTCACTGCCTCACTAAACAACGATGCAGCCATGGCAGTTAACAATGGGATCATAGTGCTATGCTATAATTGCGTAATATGAAATATAATATGAAAGACCCCAGGCTTTATCAACATGTATATTGTGAAGTTGTAGGCTTTCATGGCTGGCATCCATAGGTTTTTGTGGGTTTTTCGGGCTGTGTGGCCATGTTCTAGAAGAGTTTCTTTCTGACGTTTTGCCAGCATCTGTGGTTGGCATCTTCAGAGAAACCACTGAAGATGCCAGCCACAGATGCTGGCAAAACGTCAGAAAGAAACTCTTCTAGAACATGGCCACACAGCCCGAAAAACCCACAAAAACCTAACGTGTATATTGTTCTAGCATTTCTTAAATACCTCTCAGTCAGGCTACAATCTGTGCACTTCTCTTATACATACATTTATACTTGTATGCCTTTCCCCCCCCCTTTTTTTTTTAAATCTAGCCATCATTGCTGAACCACATCTCCCAAAAAACCCTAGCCAGCCAATGTGCAGGTACTATGTGAGGTGTAGTCTAGATCACCAGAAGAACATGAATTGCACTTCAAGAATTAGGTGAGTGAGGTGAATGAAGATTTTTCTCTGCATGTCGGTTGACCACATCTGGTCGAGTCTCCTGGAAATACTGTATTGTTACAAACAATTTAGTAGAAATTCTCATCCTGTTCAGTTTTGTTTCAAGAAAAAGAACAGCTTGTAACGAACATGTTGCATTTCCCCTCATTTGCAGACCTTGAGTCATCAGCATCATTAACATTAATGCACAGAAGGGACAGCACAGAAAGAAATCAAGGGGAAAGCATTTTGCTTCATTTCAAATTAATTTTCTGAATATTGGGTTTCGCTTTTGGTTCATGTTGTTTTAGCTCAGTCACACTTAGGCATGGAATAAGGAAACTGGCCCTCCAGATATTCTTGGATTCCAGCTTCTATTAATCCCAGTAGTCATGGCCAATAGCTAGGGATACTGGGAACTGGAATATCGAAATACATGGAAGGCACAGGATCCCCACCTCTGATCTATGGCATCGTCAGATTTTCCTCCCAGTCCTGGCATACAAAAATTGGCCAACTGGTCCATGCTGAAGACATTTTACTGTCTAATTGATGTTTTCAGAACACTTTCCTGCTGTATTTTCAGCCTTCCTTTCCAGGCTGCGATTATGTTTGATGCCTTTGTCCTAGCGGTTTTTATGTATGTCACTTTGAATGAGAATTAGCAAGTAGTGGGAAGCGTTTGAATGCCTGAAAATAGTCATCAGTGCACATTAAAGAGAATTGTTCTTATAGATTATTTCACCAAGTAGATTGAAAATACCTTTTTTGTTGTGTCACTGCAGTGCTGTTTAATCCTTTGTCTCAAGTTGCACTGCTGTTATTCCAAGGGAACATATTGTCCTCCATAAAGCAGATCGGCTTCAATTTTTTTCTACTGACTCATCAGTAGTTCTCTTCTAAGGTTACTATTTTGTTGCAAGGCTTTTCAAACTTTTCTTAGGCCTCATCCAAAAAACTGAATTATTTGGAATGAGGAATGCAAATGCCATTTCTATATTGTTGCAGGAATTCAATCTTGGCATATTGGGAAGTGTAGTTCAGAGCATCTGGAGAGCGTCAGATTATGGATGGCCAGGAAAAAAAGAACATTCTGGGAATGGTAATTTCCTCTCCTTTGCATTCACCACCACTCCAGCATGTGATCTGGAAGATGGTAGCTTTGTATGACCAAAGCCACAAAAAAAGATGCACTTAAAAGGAGAGCCACAGAACAAAGGTCCCTATGATCAGTGGACTAGGATCCTCTGGGTCTGGCAAGCTTTTGAATGCATTTCTATATTAATGACAGCTTTTTATAAGGCTCCATGTCAATGCTCTAAGAACAGTCTAGTACGTAAAATGACCTACCTATGCCCATCATGGCGGGAGTGCCACATCCCCTGAAAGGGCCACCTTCCCTCATATCAGTGATCAATGGAGTAGAGCTATTACCATTCACTTCTCTCCTGTTGCATACAGTCCACATGGACTCTTCCATTTCTTTCCATACTCTCCAACATTTCACCAAGTGAAAACCAGGACATATGTGCCAAAGCAACATCAGAATGTGATCAAGGTAGCAAAAGGTATTGATGAAGTTAGGAGAAGTTGCAGCAGTTAGCTTTTGCCTAAGTCTACAGGCAAGGACAATATTCTGCCCCCTCTTCTCCTCTTCCCACTGTCACATTAATTGAGTGCAATCTACGTTTGCATTTTGAACACAGTTTGCATTAAATGAAGTAATCTGAGGACAAAGAGGGAAGGTGGGACAAGGAGAGAGAAACCAGGACATTTTAAAAGCAGCTGAGAAGCTGGGATGGCAAAGGATTAATGAGAACTGTCACTGACAAACTGGGATATTTGGAGGGTATTTTTCTTCTCTTCCCTCCACAACCTCATCCCACACAGCAATCAGGCTTTTAAAACATCTTCTGTAGGTATTAAGTTTGGAATCTAGTCACAGGAGAAGAAACAAGCATACTATTTTAGGAACAGGTGCACCAGAGGCTGGTTCATGTGTTATCAAAGCCGCATTCTTCTGGTTTTTCTTCCTTGTGATTGGATCCCAAATGTTTCTACTAACACTTGAAAGCCAAGGTCATGTAAGTCATGCATAGATAATGTTTCCTAAGGGTACCAGCCAAGCCTGTATCATTGTACCTCCTTCCCTCCACCCAAAGTCCAGGTTAACAGTGGTGAGGTGGATAAAGGTAGCTCCTGAGTTTCAGTGAAACCACTAACATGGTTCCAGTTTTGAAGTGTTGCTGGAGTATCTTTGGACCTAGCCAGGTAGAACAACTACTATGTTTCTCCAGTAAAATATGAACTGGCTTTCTGCCTATACATATGGCAAGGTATGTTCATAAAGCTCAGGATGCCTTTATTCATAAAATTAAACTGCATGAAGTTAAAATTGCCAGAATCCTTACACCATCAAGTGGATCGTTTTCCACACTGAACTATCATAGCAGACATTGCCCAGATTTAGTTTTGTTTGTCTTTAAACTTCCAAGAGAGAAACCAGGACCAGTTCATCTGTAATGTGGCATTTATCTGTAATCTGAGAAGAAAGCAAGAAGCAACACTATGTTCTCAGCCTATATGTTTGCTTCAGAAAGGTTTTGAACCTTGGATCTTCATACTGAAAACCTCATGATCTAATAATTGAATGGAGACTGGAATGTTTTTTAGGGGGGGAAACACATTCAAAGGGATATATGGCTGAAATTCATTATGATAGAACAGTGGTCCCTAAACTTTGTCAGGCTACTGCCCCCTTCCTCTTTGCTGACAACCCTAGTGCTCCCCCGCCCCATTTATGTTTTTTATTATGTCTACTGTTCAAATGCAAATTCAAAACAATCAATCTTGGCTGCTTCTCCCTTTAAATCCAGTCATCTTGAGAGCAGCAACTAAGCAGCTGGCTGAGCATTGACCAAGAAACTTCTTGCTTGTGCTAGCCTTGCAGCAAAGGCCAATACAAGCGAGAGGCTTCTTGGTTGTTGTTTGACTGGCTGCTCAGTCCCTGCTCCCTTTGTACCCAATCACCCTGGAAGCAGCAACCAAGAAGTCTCTCACCTGTGCCAGCCTTGCAGCCAAGACCATTGCAGACAGTTGCTGCTCCCAGGGCAACCAAATGCAAAGGGAGAAGCTTCTCCCCAGTGAGGAGGGACCCTCAGTCCTTCATTGGGACTGAGAAGAATGCAGCCAGTAGGTGTGTAGTGGGTTTACAGAGACCACATACTTTGGAGTGGAGACTATCCTCTTCAGGAGACACTCCAAGAGGAAGGAGTCTGTCCAAGAAACAAGCACAGATGCTCCTTTCCCAGAGACATGTCTTCCCCACACAACTTCAAGTGTCCCCCTCCCACAAAAACATTGTTTCTTTTGCTACCTCTTCTCTCAGCCTGTCTGATGAAAGAAAGCTGGAGCAGCCGTGCAGCTCCAACCTGCCAGCCAAATCCTAGCAAAGTTCGCAAAACTTAAACCAGGTCCCAAATCTGAAAGCTTTTTTTTCCCCCCGCCACTTCTCCTCTCCCACCATGTACTCTTAACTCCTTGCTCCAGTCTGTCCCAAAATGGCATTGCTGTGGGTCACAGAAGCAATGCCCTGTGTCCAAGCCTGGCAAGAGTTTCCCAACTAGTGAAAGACACAGCTAAAGGAGTGAGCTTCCATGGGCAGGCAAAGAGTGGGGGACACCATCACACAAAGCAATTGGCGAGGCTGTGCCCTGGATCTTTCCACTGCCCCCTGGGAAGCCGTACTGCCCACTTTGGGAATCACTGTGCTAGAAAATGAAGAGGCCAAGGATAAAGGAAAATAAGGAATTTTAGTGCGATTAAAATTTTGACGAATTTGATGAGTGTTGTTTTATCTTTTTAAATATTATATCTTAAGTGTTCAGTCATCCCTCCCAATTCACAGGAGAGCCATTCCAGACACAGACACACACACCATGAACTGGGAAAATCACAAATATCCAAGCCCCATTGATTCCAATGGCCATGCACACCCGCCACATGCTATTTTGTCCCTCCCCACTTGCCGTCTGCAAAGGACCAAGACCACAGACTTCAAGTCTGCAAACGGGGAGGGGCGAGTGTATATTTGTTTTCAGCCCCTGAGGAAGGCCTAGTGGGGCCGAAATGCATTAGACTTTTTAAACACTGAATAAATAGTTGACCATCTTAGAGCACATGGAGCTTGTTTCTTCTTTGTTTGCTGCTTCTCTCTGTGCTTCCTTACCTATACTGTAGAAACAATTGACCAAACACCAAGGTTGCAAAATAGTGTACAAGCATTTATGTTTTCCAGAACTCTTAATAAGATTGTGAACAAAGGCAGAAGGGAAAGGGGGAGGGAGAAGTGGGTGATGTTGTAGCTCTGTACATTAATCACAGCATTAAGATGAAATGTAGGATATAGCTGCAAATATTCAAATTTGTGATGGTTTCAGGTTGCATCTGGGGCTGCCTAAAGATTGTGGGGATGAAGAAACTAAACTGAGAGTGGTTTATCCTTAATTTCTGAACATGTAAAATTCAGCTATAACCCAGAACTGTCTTTACCCATCCTTAAAAGACACAAGTTCCTTGCTAGGTAGAAAACAGAAAGTGAAAGAAAGGAGGTAGCTTTTATGTATGATGTACTACATTGCTTTTCTGGGAATTGACCAGCAGGTGTCATCTAAAAAACACCACAGCTACTACTCCACAGAGGCATCTGACTAACATCTCCATTTTTTTCCTCCGGTTTGGTTTGTAACATCTTGCCTGATGAAGAAACCAGTGGGGCTTTGAAAGCTTGCAACAAGTATATTGTGCATTTTGGTCAGCCGATAAAGGTATCACTGTTTGGTAGATTTTTGTTTGACTCCACAGAGTATTTTCTTTTTAATTTTCTTCTACCCACACCAGTTAAATATCATGGACAGAGGAACAAAAGAACAGATACCAACCACTTTGGTCCATTTCCAATGTGACTATACAACTCTTTTAAATCTAACACTCTCTCAGCATTCATAACAGCGATGAAAGACAAATAAAAATATAACAATTATAAACATCTCTTTATAGAAGTTCAGGTCTCTGTTCACCCCTTTTACTCTGATGTGTTTAAGCTTTTGTGACTACTGCAATCCAAAGCAGCAGAATGCTTCAGGCCAGAGTCTGGGAACAACTCATTGCAAATAACAATTTTCTTGCAATCATTTCTTCTCCCCAATTATAAAGGTATAACTAAGTTACATTACAATAGTAGTTTGTCAAGGGATTACTTCGCTTCTTTTATAGTGAAAATTTAAAGCTACTTTGATATTAATGGTGTGTGTGCGTGTAACTAAATTGTGGTAGAAAAATATCCCATGGTACAAGTGCAGGCTCATACTGTGCTTCCTGATGTTGCATTCAGCTTTTTCTTAAAGTGAACCCAAATTGCTTTTGTGGTTATCATACCCTCCAAATGTCCCAAATTTGCAGGGATAGTGCCAATTAAACTTCTGTCATCTCGCTTTTTCAGCTTCTTTTAAAATATCCCAGTTTTTCTCACTTTCTTACATTTCCCTCCTTTGCCCTCAGCTTACTTCAATTGCTGCAAACTGAGTTCAGAGTACAAAAATAGTTTGCAATCAGTTAACTCAGCAAGGGAGAGTGGAGAAATGGGGCTCCCCTTCCAACTAAAGAAGTCTCTCTTCCTGGATATTTAACTTCCTTTTTGCTGGTCAGGGGATAGAATTACTGCACTAACCAGGGTATGGGAACATAGAAACAGCTTGTCATATTCCAACAGCAGAGGTGAGAAGGCAGATGCCAGCAAAATGGCACATTTTACTAAATTAAAACCTGAAGGAATTAGTAGAGTTCTGCTGAATGCCTTCATCTAAATGATATTTCCTCCCAGGGATAGTAATGTACCAGATTCCATGAAAAAAGTTTTTTCAGTTACATAGTGGGACTTCCAAGATGTATAATTAATTCCATCAATTCCCTAACAAATGTATTCAACAGAAGCGTAAACAATTTCATCATACCATCTGAAGTCTAATATGATTTTATTGTTGCAGTCTATTGATTTCTCCTATCAATGTTCCTTTCTCTTACACCATTAGGCATCTAAACAGGAATGTATTTAGAGGAAATGTTTAAAGGCTGAAATGCAATTGTTCAGCCCAGTTAGAGTAGTTGTATTGAATCAATGGAACTTTTGTAACTGTTGATGTTCCAAGTTCCCATTCATTGAAGGGGTCTGTGCTAGTTGGCCCTAACAATAGAATTTAGGTCAAGTATAAAAGCCAGCATGATGTAGTGAGTGGTCTGAGCATTGGACTTCAGCTCTGGAGACCAGGGTTTGAATCTCTGCTCAGCCATGGAAACCCCCTGAGTGACCTTGAGCAAGTCAAACTCTCAGCTTGAGAGAATGGCAAAGGGGGGGGGGGGGGAAACCTCTGGACAAATTTTGCCAAGAAAACCCTGTGATAGATTTGCCTTAGAGTCTACATAAGTTGGAAATGACTTCAAGGAACACAGCAACAAACAAGTATAAGGCAGCTGAAATGTATCCAGATGTCACTTGAAGCTTGCAGCCCATGCCTATGATTTCTTGATGTGATAATATCCTTGCTTCTTACTCAGACCCCAGTGGCATGTTATTTCTGGAGATACTGAAACATCATCCATGATGTTCCTGTAGAGTGAATTAGTTTTTTCCCCAACCCAGCATCGTGAGGTGTGTGCAGAATTGCATTTGCCATCATCATACCCAGCAAGCAGGTTAGTCTTATGGTTTGGGGGGAATAATTTTGTGGTCCAATATGTCAGGAAGGTGCCTGGCTTTAGAGACTGAACTTGACAGAATGTAGGCCAAGATGTTGGGCTGCATCCAGAAGAGCTTCCTCCAACTGAAAAGCTGGCTGTCTCGGAGAATGACACTTTCCTCACTGGAGGAAAATGTTCCTATGGATCTGTTTTTGTTTTGTTTTTTCCTTGATGGACTGTTTTGCTTTCCACTCAGATGTGATTGTGACAACTGGGACTGGGAGGTTGTTTTTAAGTGGGCTTTATGGTAGGGGGAAAAAATTATAGATTGTTCATATATTAGATCAGGACCTCAAACTAGTGAGTACTATTGCCAGGATGAACATGGGACAGGGCTTCTGAGTTGTTCATAGTTAATAGATCCTGGAGCAGAAAAGTTAAATGTAAAGTCCACTACAGTTGGTCTTCCTTATCCATGGATTTTTTTATCCATGCATTCAAGCATCCATAGTTTGAAAATATTCAAAAATGTATAAATTCCAAGTAGCAAACCTTGATTTTCCATTTTATATAAGGGACACCATTTTACTATGCCATTGTATTTAATAGGACTTGAGCATTCATGGATTTTGTTATCCACAGGGGGTCCTGGAACAAACCCCAGTGGACAACAAGGACCCACTGTATATGGAAACATCATGCCTTTCCCTTCATCCCTCTGAAACCTACCTTTTAGCTGCTGCAGCCCTGGTTAGCAGTACTTGGTTAGGAGAGCGCCAACCAATAAAAGATGCTGTAGGCTATATTTCAGATGAAGGCACTGGCAAAGCCACAGGATCACTGTCCTGGCAACCCTACTGGTGAGAGAGTCCAGAAAGGCTGCAAAATATGGCTAAATGGCCAACAGTGCCCCTTCTGAGGCTTTGTGGACAGTTACTGGCTATTGGGGGGGGGACTGACTTCTCAGTTGGAGCGTGTGTGGAGTGGGGAGCACAGTCCTCCAAGGTCCTCTTGGGCAGCAATGCCATCCCCTATCTCCTGACAATTTCCCACATCTATATTAGACCTTGTCTTACTCTGAAATACGTTATTTAAAAAAAAACTGGAAAAGGTATGTTTGCTTCAAAATACTGTCTCCGGCAATGTTAACAGCTGTCCCTACAAAGTGTGGGCTGTATCCACCCAGCATACTCATAATGGCTTGAAACCACTTTAACTGATGTGACTCTTTCCAATGGAATATGAGATTTCTAGTTTCGTAAGGTACTGTGCCTTCCCCTAAATTACAGCATTAGAGTTCCCAGCCAGAGAATACTATTAGTTCACCTACAAATCCCAGGTTTCTATAAGATGGAACTGTATCAGTTACGAGTGGTGCAGTAATTGTACAGTGTAGATATACCCCTCAACTTCAGCAAGCTCAAGTTCATCTGTGCATAGTTCTTTACCCAGGATAGGCATCTACAGTGGGTCTGAGGGCCAGTTCTTTGCCCCAGGACTTGCCAAGGACTGCAGGGACTGCCTACATGCCCCTTTCTCCATGAGGAAAAACAGCTCCAGAACTGGCTTGAAGTCCACTTCTGGTTTTGACAAGTGGGGGTTTGAAACAGACAGAAGAAAGGTGGTCTGGGTAGTTTGGAGGAGTCAAGGACCGCAATAACAGACTTGGAAGCATGCTTGCTGTCCCAGGCTGCACTTTGCCCACCCCTTTAGTAGTGTGTATGTGTGTGTGTGTGTGTGTGTGTCCAGCATAGCTCCAAAAATAGCCACCTTAAACTTGGCATGCATACTACAGGGACCCTAAGCATGTGCATCTTGGGGCTATTTTGTTTATTACGTGATTAGTTAATTGTAATGAACATGACCCATTAATTAAAGTCTGTAGTTTGCAGTGCAGAACCCTCTTTAAACATTATGCATTCCTAAACCACTCCTGAGGGCCCTTGGAGAATATTGGTTCAAGGCTCAGTAGGGCCCTATTTTGACAGAGAGAAATTTCTGTTTGCCTGATACAAAGCTGGAGGAGAGTGAAAATGAGCACAGTGGAGAGACGGGGAAAATGAGAAAGAAAAAAGAGAGAGGAAATAGTAGCAGGAAAGCAGAAGAGGGCGAGAAGCATACACCAAAGAGTTACTAATCCAGGCCATCTTGGCTCTTCTGCTGGAATATAATAATAAAATGGTCTCATTGTTCAATGCATAAAAGATTCCCCAACGTGAGAGGGCTTAAATCTCTAAAATTCAGAGCACAGCAAATCCTCATGGGGATCCTCTTGTACAATAAGAAAGGAGAGAGGGAACTGCTAAGTGTGGCATAGCTAAGGTACTTTTGTTTGTGAATATTTCAAATCTCTGATTATTCTTTGTTTCATTTTTGCAGAGTCTCAGAACAGTTCAGTGCAACAGTCATGCTTCTTCACTTTGGCACAAGGAAGACTGCCTCTCAATGAATCTCAGCAACAGCAGCTACAGCCCCCTTTCCTCATGCTCCTACACAATGTTCAGCATCTTAAAAAGGAGCCATCAGAAATTGAACTGTTAACAAGGTCTGATCCTTTTTTAACTGAGAGAAGAAAGAAAGACAGAGGTGGCTGGTTTCTTGCTTCGCTTTTCAGAAAGAAAGGCAGGGTGAGGTATTCAGTCAAGAAAATAATTCTGCTTGCAGAAGAAAGAGGACAACCAAAGGTTGTCTTCACTATTAGTTCAAAAATAGAGTTGCCAGAAACCATTCCAGCTGTCTTTTGAAGGAGATTGTTCATACTGTCCCTTTATCACTGAATGTCTGAATTGCAGCATTTATTGAATGAAATCTCAAACATCTGGCATTTCATATGTGCAGCAAAACCTTTTCAACAAAGCCCCCATCTATTTATTTCTGTTTCTTATAATAAGTAAAAGAACTATGCATTTTGAACAGCTATTAAAACTGGAATAGGAATCTTCAGCAGGTGGCTGAAAACAATTCTGTGGATCAAAAACTATAGAACTGTAAAGCCAGATGAGAGCTATCTGGTGCAGAAGTTGGGAATGTTACTTTTTGGATTGCAAACTGTGTGCCACTGGCTATTGTGGCTGGAAGGTTTGGGGAATTGGAGCCTCAAACTCTTTCCCAACCTTTGCTCAAGAAAGTGCATGCATAGTCACATTTGGAAAGTGTTGGCAAGGCTAACCATCTGCTGCAAGGCTTCCTACTATACTTTACATGGGATGGAGTAGGATGGGACAAAACCTCTGCCAAGCAGCTTGTTACCTAAATTGCAGAGGTCCCAAGAGAGCATCCACTAATTGATTTCAATGGAAAAATTAGCTCAGTAGAGAGTAGCAAGAGGGCAATGGTAACTATAGCCAGGACTTTCAGACTATGTATATCAATTCCAAACCCAGAACTCCAGGGGCAGGTTCCAAATTAGTTAGCTTTATTTATAGCAACAAGGGGAAATCAACTTTCACTCAGAGACACTAACTTACACAGACACACAAGAGCTAACAATGTAAAAGGTGGTCGCTTGATAGCAATTCAGAGGGATGGGAGATACATTACTGGCTTTTGAGGCCAGGCTCTCCAATGGGGGCATGGCTGCAGAGTGGATTATGCCCCAATCACTATCTGGAAGTAGGGTGGCTAGCGAAACTGAGTCCAGCTGAAGTATAACAGAGTGCCTGCCTGGTTTCAACTGAGACCAACTAGAATGGCCCAAACAGTCGTTTACATAAGGTAAAACATGACTGGAGGCAGTTACTCAGGTATTTTGAACGGATTTTTCCAGGGGGAAGAATGGCCAAAGATGTGAAAATGGTCAGACAATAAATCAAGCATCCTAAACAAAGAAGTGCCATTCCAGGTGGCAATCCCTTTTGATTTCCAACTTTCCTGGCAGATACCTGGCACCATCCCACCATCACACTCCTATGTGAAGGGATTGTGCAGATTCCAACCTCAAAAGGTCTATCTTGTCTATGTGTGATAGCGCTGCCAAGCTGAGTCTCCCGGATCCCCATATTTGGGCAGACTACCTCCTAGCATTGGGGTGCCCCTCTGTGGCTATGTGACCAAATACCCCTTTTTAATACTGAGCTGATATCAAAGGTCAACTAGAGGTGATGGAGGGCTGGTCAGTATAGTAACAAGGAATAAAACTGTGGCAGTGGTAGAGCACCTGCTGCTATTATTACCTGGAGATGTCCTCTCCCTTTCTCGGTTGCAATCTGAATCTCAAGTTGTACTCAGATATCACCAATACTATATATATTATATAATGTATGATTCATGCATTTGGATAAAGGATCTAGTCAAACCTCACTGCTGCCATTTGATACACAAAGTTCAGGACTAGAGGATCTCCACCAGCTTCCTCTTGAAGGCTTCTAGTGCGGAAAAACACCTTTCCACAGCCATCCTGATACCATTACAGGACTGCTCTTACTGTTAAGAAATTTCTCATAATGTTCAACCAAAATGTATCATCATTTTTTAAGATCAGTATGAACAGATTTCTTTTCAGCTAGTTAGGTTGTCATATTATGCTCACATACCTGGTACCCTTGAAATATAGTAGGAGCTATGTTGGAGGGCTCTCACTCATAGAGTTACCATGAGTCAAAGTTGACTTCACAACAAATAAGAATTTTAAAACGTGCACTTAGAGCCAGTGTGGTATAGCCACTTAGCCATGCAAACCCACTGGGAAAACTTGAGCAGGTCACACTCATTCAGCTTCAGAGGAAGGCAATGGCAAACCCCTTCAGAACACATTTTGCTAAGAGAGCCTCAGGGTAGGATAACCATGATGAGTCAGTGTCAACTTGAAGGCACAGAACAAGAAACGTGCATAGAACGCTTTGTTTGTGGGGTTCTTTAGGTTGCAAAATTATTTAGAATCATAGAATCATAGAATCATAGAGTTGGAAGAGACCACAAGGGCCATCCAGTCCAACCCCCCTGCCATGCAGGAACTCCCAATCAAAGCATCCCTGACAGATGGCCATCCAGCCTCTGCTTAAAGACCTCCAAGGAAGGAGACTCCACTACTCTCCGAGGGAGTGTGTTCCACTCTCGAACTGCCCTTACTGTCAGGAAGTTTCTCCTAATGTTGAGGTGGAATCTCTTTTCTTGCAGCTTGCATCCATTGTTTCGGGTCCTAGTCTCTGGAGCAGCAGAAAACAAGCTTGTTCCCTCCTCGATATGACATCCCTTCAAATATTTAAACATGGCTATCATATCACCTCTCAGCCTTCTCTTCTCCAGGCTAAACATCCCCAGCTCCCTAAGTCGTTCCTCATAGGGCTTGGTTTCCAGACCCTTCACCATTTTAGTTGCCCTCCTTTGGACACGCTCCAGTTTCTCCACATCCTTTTTGAATTGTGGCGCCCAGAACTGGACACAGTATTCCAGGTGAGGCCGGACCAAAGCAGAATAGAGTGGCACTATTACTTCTCTTGATCTAGACACTATACTTCTACTGATGCAGCCTAAAATTGCATTGGCCTTTTTAGCTGCTACATCGCACTGTTGACTCATGTTCAACTTGTGGTCCACCTGGATTCCTAGATCCCTTTCACAGGTAGTCTCATTCAGCCAGGTGTCCCCCATCGTATATCTGTACTTTTCATTTTTCCGCCCTAAGTGCAGTACCTTACATTTCTCCATGTTGAATTTCATTTTGTTAGCTTTGGCCCAACTTTCTAGTCTGTTCAAGTCATTTTGAATTTTGATCCTGTCCTCTGGGGTATTAGCTACTACTCCTAATTTGGTGTCATCTGCAAATTTGATAACTATGCCCCCAATACCGTCATCCAAGTCATTAATAAAGATATTGAATAGCACTGGGCCCAGGACAGAGCCCTGTGGCACCCCACTGGTCACTTCTTTCCAAGTTGAAAAGGAGCCATTTTTGAGCACCCTTTGCGTTCGACCAGTCAACCAATTACAAATCCATGTAACAGTTACTTTGTCTAGCCCACATTTTACCAACTTGCTTGCAAGAATGTCATGGGGAACCTTGTCAAAGGCCTTACTGAAATCAAGATATACTATATCCACAGCATTCCCTTCATCTACCAAGCTGGTAATTTTATCAAAAAAAGAGATCAGATTTGTCTGGCATGACTTGTTTCTCTGAAACCTATGTTGACTTTTTGTGATTATGAAATTATCTTCCAGATGTTCACAGACTCTCTGTTTAATGATCTGCTCCAGAATCTTTCCGGGTATTGATGTCAGACTAACTGGACGATAATTGTTGGGAATCCTCTTTTTCCCCCTTTTTGAAGATGGGGACAACATTTGCCCTCCTCCAGTCCTCTGGGACCTCTCCTGTTTTCCAGGAATTCTCAAAGATTATTGCCAATGGTTCCGATATTACATTTACCAGTTCTTTTAATACCCTTGGATGTAATTCTTCTGGTCCTGGAGACTTATATTCATTTAGATTAACCAGATGTTTCTGTACTATCTCTTTACTTATTCTGTGCTGAAATTCTCCTATTCTGTCCTCTGCTCCATTATCCTCAAGTTGAGCACCCTTTGCCTTTTCTGAGAAGACTGAAGCAAAGAAGGTGTTGAGTAATTCTGCCTTTTCTCTGTCCCCTGTTAACTTTTTGCCATCTTCTCCACACAGTGGCCCTACCATTTCCTTCTTTTTCCTTTTGCTACTGACATACCCCCAAAAGCCCTTTTTACTTTGTGTATTCAGATATTACTTGACTTCCATAAATATTCCAAACTGCAGGCTGGAGCAACAAGGCTGAGATGAATGTAAGTGATTATCAAAATTAATTTTTCAAAGTTGTAATCAAACCAAAGTGAAGATCTTTTAAGCATATAGTGATTTCTATGGAAGAAAGTTCTCCATTTTAGTCAGTGATCTTATAAAATCGTCTCCTTCACCACTTTTACAAAACATCAATTGAATCTAAAGCTATGTATAGATAGGGCTGTGTGTGTTTTTTCTCTCTCTACATCTGTCACACTATTCCTCATTCTGTTGTGCTGTCTGGTGAAGCTGTTGAGGCAGGTATCTGCCAAAACTACCCAACAAGTTGACAAGCTATTGTTATTGTAGACATATTTATACTGGGATCCAAGCATCATGGACATTTCATAGAATCCAGAACTAGTGGTGCAGAAGCTGGAATTACAACTGCTTCGTTATCATATCATCATCATCATCATCTTATGTCCTGCCTTTCTCCCAATATAGGGACTCAAGGCGGCATATTGCTGGAAAGAGGAAGAACTCTCGTTCAGTCTAGCTCAATCAGATTGCAGACTTTATGCTGCCATTAGAGTTATAGGTGTAGCTGTTTCATTTGACAGCAGAATAGGGTTAGGGGGCAAAGGAACTATACAATAGGCCCTGGAGAGGGATTGCTTGCAGCCTGTGGACCATATATTGTACACATGCGGATAGTGCCCATTAAGAGTATTTATTTATTTATTAGTTCCATTTATATCCCACTTTTAATGAGTTGAAGGTAGCACACATGACTCTCTTTGTCCCTACTTTATCCTCACAACAATTCTGTGAAATAGACTAGGCTGAGAGAGAGTGACTGGCTAAAAGTCACCCAGTGATTTTCATGGTTCAGTGGGCATTACAGCCTAAATGTCCTAAATCCCACTCCAAACACTAACTACATTGGCTTTCCAATACACACACTATCCCTGTCTGTTGCATAAATCTGCTTTTTTGTAGACGCAGAAAAGAATGATCAGATGCCCAAGCAGTCATGTCATCCTTTTATAAAATAAGCAAAATCAGTGCAAAGCTCCTGGCTCCCCATCATTAATGCCACAACATGTCAATAACATTGCTATTTTAAAAATAACTCCACTCCCACTCCATCATTACAACTGAATAGCTATTAAACCCCTGACCCGGTAGCATTTTCACTGCTATAAGGATGACATGAAATTCAGCCACGATAGACAGCCTAAAAGAAAAGAAAAAGGAACAAAAAGGAAACTCTGCTTTTTGGACATGAGACTCAATGGAATCTGACATTCTGTTCTGCCCTTTTGTTCTTAGCAGGATCAATCTTCCCTACCCGCCCTAAAAATAGTTGGTAAGTAATTTTCATTTGCTGCAAATGTAGCTGCTTTGGGATTTTAGGCATATTAGAAGGGTTTCACACATACCATTTTAAGCAGTTTTGGAACATCTTTCCCAAAATTGGTGTGTATGTATGAAAGACAGAAATGCAGATTTAAACATGTTTTCACCTTTGCATTAGGTTTTTTAATGACAGCATGACAAGAGAGTCAGCATGGTGTAGTGGTTTTAAGTGTTGGACTATGACTCTGGAGACTAAGGTTCGAATTCTCTTGCTCAGTTATGAAAACCCACTGGGTGACCTTGGGCAAGTCACAGTCTCTTAGCCTCAGAGGATGGCCATGGCAACACCCTTCTGAACAAATTTTTCCAGGAAAAATCCATGATAGGTTCACCTTTGGGTCACCATAACTAAAAAAACAACTTGAAGGCAAATAACACCACACATACACCATGACAGAAAATGGATTTACATTTCATCCTTTCTTACCTTTTTTGCATTTTTTGTATGTATTGTACAGAGTGAATTAATATAATGCATGGAAGAGCAACTTGTGGTTCTTCAGATATTGTAGGATTCTCTGTGTGTGTGTGTGTGTGTGTGTGTACACATGCTTTCAAGTCACCTGTCAACAATGGCACTCCCATAAGCTCCTGGCTCCCCAGGATTTCATAGTTTTCTTAAGCAAGAAATACTACGAGGCGGTATTGCCCAAAAGTTCCCTCCTTTTAAATATAGCCTATAGCACCTGGTATTAATTGGCAACCTCCCATCCAAGTATGAACCAGGACTGACCCTACTTAAAGCAGCTTCATTTATATATCGCTTCATATTGTGCTATGGGATGTACTTAGCTTCTAAGATCAGAAAGATCTGGTGCCTTTAGGGTATTTAGATATTTAAAGTAATTAAAATATAGAGTCCCACAGTCCCTTACTATTATCTTTGCTGGCTAGAGGTGAAGTCCAGAAACTTTCAGAAGGACAAGAGCTACCCACCCCAGCTGTAAAGTGTTGATCTGTCTTTGCCAAACAACCAGAAATTTCAGCTGTTGGCTCCAAACAGCACAGCTAGTCTTTCACAAGGATTAGATGTTGAGAGTGTATGATGTCAGTGTTGAAAGAGCAACACTGGCAACCACTTTGCTTTTGAGCTCAGTTCAAGGTGCTGTCTTTGACTTTTAAAGCCAAACTGGCATGGGACTGGAGATAATGGAAGAATTCCCTTTCTTCAGATCAGGGGTGGGGAATGTGATGTTATTGGTTTGTATATAAAAATTGTTGCTTGATTTATTCATTTTGAGGTAAGCAAGAGGAGAGAATGGAGTGCTGAAATGGGTGCTGATCATTGGACTGTTGGAAGATATTTGCATGTGGTATTTGGTGAATGATACTGCCTTCCTAGACCAGTGATAGTTCAGACTTCAATATATAGAGAGATCTTGTAGCACCTTTGAGATAAGGTGCTTAAGTTCAAATTTCAGTTTGACTGGAAGGGAGTTTTGCCTGAGGTTTTGAGAAGAGTGCAAGGGGAAATGTGTTTGAGAAGGCTTTGGGTAAGACTAGGTTGGAGTGAGAGAAAAGAGTTTGAGGTGAGTGATTGCTTAGTCTGATTTATAAAGTTTTGTTTTTGTTTATACACACCTTTGGCCTCCAGAATTGCTATCATTCTGACAGCTAGGTTTGAGACAAGGTGCCTGTGGTAACAGCATTGGAGGCAGAAGAGTTGCACTCCAAAACATCTGCGGGGCCAGAGATTCCAGATGAATCTCCCAGGCAATAAAGATCTTTATTGGAAGCTCTCATCTTGAAACAGGACTCTCGTTTTGAAATTGTATACATAGCTCCTAGGGAGCTTTTTTGGTTGTAGCAACTAGATGGCATCTAAATTGAATTGCAGGGCAAGCATCCAGGTACGCAGGTGTAATCTTCTTCCAACATAATATTAAATAATGAAGCATGCAGCAGAAGAAGGAAACAATGATCATGTGTGAAGTCGTAGGCTTTCATGGCCGGCATCCATAGTTTTTTTTGTGGTTTTTTGGGTTGTGTGGCCATGTTCTAGAAGAGTTTCTTTCTGACGTTTCGCCAGCATCTGTGGCTGGCATCTTCAGAGACAACTGGAATGGAAGAGAATGGGTCTATATATACTGTGAGACCCTGGGTAGGGAGGAGTGGTTCCCAGGTGAACTGTGTGTTGTTCTGTGTTGAATAGGTATTGTTCTGCACATATGCTGGTGAAACGTCAGAAAGAAACTCTTCTAGAACATGGCCACACAACCCGAAAAACCCACAAAAAACTATGGATGCCAGCCATGAAAGCCTACGACTTCACATTGGAAATCTCTATGGGGATTTGTCATCTTGAAACTGTTCCAAGATACCCAGAGACTGGAAAAACTCCGGACCAGGAAAGCACATCTACTCTGCTCACTCACTTTCCTGCTACGCTGCAGAGACACAGATACCATACCACAATTTCTCATAGTAAAAAGGACCTTCAAATCACCACAGGCCAACCAGATCTACAATAGGATGGAACATGCTCTGTTACGTGAGAGAATACACACCACCAGCAAAGAACTAGCCCACATAGACAAGGAACTGCTATCACTCCACCTCATCATCAGTCAAAAGATGAACAACCAAGACTGGGACAAAATTGACAGCCTCACTTACAGGAAAATAGAAAAAGAGATGGCAGACCACACAGAAAGACAAAACCAGAAATTCAACAAATGCCAAAAGCACCAGCTGAAACCCTCATTGGATAAATCACGGATGATCATCAATCTCACACAGCGGCAACTTTGAGAAGAGGAGATATCCATCCTGGCCAAAGGAGGCAATTTTGCAGTAACCACCACCAGAATCCCTGTTGAAGGCATCATTGCCCAGGTAGAATCTGCACTCCACCATCTCCCAGAAGAGGAAGCGGAAGAGATAAGAGGAGAAACAGCAAGGATTCTGTGCAAGGCAAAACCACCTCCCAGCAACATAACCATAAAAGAAAGGAAAGCCATCAAGGACCTCAATTCAGACCCAGAAATCATCATTCTCCCAGCAGACAAAGGCAATGCCACAGTAATCATGGAAACAGAACAATATAAACAAAAAATCAAGGAACTCCTGGATCCTACAATATACAAAAAACTGAAACAAGACCCAACCAACAAAATCACCAGGAAAACCAACACCCTGATCAAAAACTCCTCAATTCAGCCAACCACAAGACAAAGTTTGTGTAAATCTGAGGCTCTCCCACCAAGACTTTTTGGACTTCCCAAGATTCACAAGGATTCCATTCCACTCTGACCCATAGTGAGTGCCATTGGATCTCCCACATATGATTTGGCCAAGTTTCTGGCCACACAATTACAAACCCATATAGGGCAACTCCCCATTACATCAAGGACTCAACTCACTTCATAAGAAAAATCAATAACCTTGAACTTAAACCCGGAGACATACTAATCAGCTTCGATGTTGTCTCCCTGTTCAACAAAGTCCCCATAATGGACACCATGACACTCATCCGACAAATTTTCCCAGAGGACATCACAGCCTTGTTTGAACATTGCCTCACCACAAGCTATTGTATAGTGTGAAATTGCCTTAAGTCATATTAATATTTCAGATTTTACCAAGGGAACCTGCTGGTGGTGGATTTCCACTGCAGATGTAAGACAGTTTTACAGTGCTTTAACTGCCATGGCTCAATGTCATGGAATTCTGGGATTTGTAGGTTTGTGAGATATTTAGTCTTCTCTGTCAGAGAATTCTGGTGCCACAACACACTACAAATCCCAGGATTCTGCAGGATATAGTCATGGCAGTTAAAGCAGTGGCAAACTGCATTAATTCTGCAATGTAGCAGCATCCTAACCCTGTCATACTCTTCTGTGTTCTATTAACCTAGAAAAAAGGAGCAACCACTAATTTCAGCCACAGCTAATGAATATGAAACTCTGTTTCTCATCTCAAATGCCAGTGTTCCCAAATGTTCTCATTCATTCATTCAAAGCCTAAATGCTCTAAAACTAAATTACCATCTGAATTTTCACTGGCACATACAACTAACATATTAACATAATTTAAGTTGCTCTAAAGGACATTGAACATTAGGTAAAACCTGCCCACATCTGAGATGAAACTGATTTCCCTTATAAAACATATTTATTGTCTATAAATAAATAAAATCTGGTATAAAGTGTCACCGAGCTGGAGGTGAGTGAAAGACTGTAAATACGTTGACTTATGCTTACGCTGACTCTGTTAATAGCAAGATCAGGAGGTTGGCAGTTCGAGGCCCGGGTGCCCCATGATGGGGTGAGCTTCCATCACTAGTCCCAGCTTCTGCCAACCTAGCAGTTCAAAAGCATACAAATGCAAGTAGATAAATAGGTACCACTTTGGTGGGAAGGTAAACAGCATTCTGTGCAGTCTTGCTGGCCACATGATCATAGAGTAGTCTCTGACAATGCTGGCTCTTTGGCTTAGTAACGGAGATGAGCATCACCCCCTATGGTCGGACACAACTTGACAACCTTGTCAACAGGGAATACCTTTACCTTTACCTCATGCTGTATACACAAGGAGAGTTTTAAGAGCCACAAGAGCCTTTGTTCTCCTTATTTCCACAGCTTAACTGTACAGTAGTAACACAAATGATTAGGCAAAGAGAATGGGAGAAGAATTGTTACACATGGGGGAAAAGCTTAGATGCATAAAAAAGCAATTCTCTCCCCCCCCCCCACATTTTAAAATTTTTAATAGGGACTGTGTACATATTCTGCCTCCCCCAAAGCAAATGTGAAAGTAATAATAATAATAAAAATAATAATAAATTTTATTTCTAACTCTGCAAAGCAACCGGGGCGCCGTACAACAGGTTAAAACAATACAAAAGTAAAACACATCTCCAAATACCCCACCCTAACCCTCCCACCCCTTAAAAATAGATTAAAATAGAATGGTATTAAAAACAGCTTCAAGCAATAAAATCATACAAACAAAACAAAAACAGTAGCAGCTGTGGGTAGGGAGCGAATTAACAGGCCAGACCATCTAAAGACCATCTCAGGCAGGTCCCAGAGGGTGCTGCTCGGGGACTGTAGCTCCAGCAAGAGGGACCTCACTTGTAGGGTTCCTCAGGGAGCTATCTTGTCCCCGATGTTATTTAACATCTACATGAAGCCGCTGGGTGAGATAATACGGAGTTATGGGGCTGTGTGTTATCAGTACGCTGATGACACCCAGATCTATTTCTCCGTGTCTCGTTCATCGGCCTTGAATTCTAATGGTATCTCTTCTCTCAATGAATGTCTTCAAGCGGTAATGGGCTGGATGAGGAAAAATAGATTGAAACTAAATCCAGACAAGACGGAGGTGCTCACGGTAGCGGCCCCGAAACCTAGAATTGGGTTGCAACCTCCAGTCCTGGACGGGGTCACACTCTCCTCCAGTGACTGTGTTCGCAGTCTGGGGGTGCTCCTTGACTCGTCGCTCCTGATGACAAATCAGGTTAATGCGACGGTCAGGAGCGCCTGTTATCAGCTTCGGCTGATACGCCAGCTGCGCCCTTTTCTGGAAGTAAGGGATCTCGAGACTGTTGTGCACACGCTGGTAACCTCACGCCTTGACTTCTGCAATGCACTCTACATGGGGCTACCCTTGTGCTTAGTTCGGAAATTACAGTTGGTGCAAAATATGGCAGCCAGACTTATCTCAGGAACATCTAGGAGGGACCACATTACTCTGGTTCTGAGGTCCCTCCACTGGCTGCCCATCAGCTTCTGGGCCCAGTACAAGGTGTTGGTTATCACCTTTAAAGCCCTAAATGGCTTGGGTCCAAGCTATATCAGGGACCGCCTCCTCCCATATAATCCTCCCCGCACTCTCCGTTCCTCTGGGAGGAATCTGCTACAGCCCCAAAAATCGAGGCTTGTGGATACCTCCCAGAATGCTTTCTCAATCGCCGCCCCCAGACTCT
Source organism: Phrynosoma blainvillii (assembly GCA_026167975.1). NCBI lineage: Eukaryota > Metazoa > Chordata > Lepidosauria > Squamata > Phrynosomatidae > Phrynosoma > Phrynosoma blainvillii. Next base: position 80,864,409 of record JANUYF010000002.1, read on the forward strand.
GGAACGACCTGCTGGATGAGATCCGTCTATTAACATCGTTAACCAGCTTTAAAAAGGCAGTCAAGATGGATCTCTGGGATCTCTTCCGGGTTTCCCAAAGGGCGGGATAGAAATAAATTTTATTATTATTATTATTATTATTATTATTATTAAGGAAGAGGAAGAGCCGAGAAATTACTCCGGGAAGGCCTGTCGGAAGAGATCCGTCTTTACTGCCTTTTTAAAGGCAGCAAGAGTAGTAATCAGACGGATCTCGTCCAGCAGGCCATTCCACAGTTTGAGAGCGGTCGCAGAGAAGGCCCTCTGGGAGGTCTGCGAAAGCCTAGTCTTCATAGGCTGCAGCAGATTCCTCCCAGAGGACCGAAGTGCGCAGGGGGGATCATATGGGAAGAGGCGGTCCCGTAGATAAGATGGACCCAAGCCATGTAGGGCTTTAAAGGTCAAGACCAACACCTTGTACTGTGCCCGGAAACTAATTGGCAGCCAGTGGAGAGATTTCAACACTGGTGGAATGTGCTGTCTCCTTGATACACCAGTGAGCAACCTGGCTGCCATATTTTGAACCAGTTGGAGTTTCCGGTTTAGGTTCAAAGGTAGCCCCATGTGGAGCGCATTACAGAAATCCAAACATGAGGTTACCAGAGCGTGTACCACAGTTTCCAGGTCCCTAGTCTCCAGGAAAGGGCGCAGCTGGCGTATCAGCTGAAACTGATAGCAGGCACTCCTGACCGTTGCATTTACCTGATTTGTCATGTGAAGCGACAAATCTAGGAGTACCCCCAGACTGCGAACACAGTCCTTGGAGGAGAATGTGACTCCATCCAGGACTGGAAAGTGTATTCCCAAGCCTGGTTTCGGGCCCGTCACTGTTAGTACCTCTGTTTTGTCTGGATTCAGTCTCAATCTGTTTTTTCTCATCCAATCCATTACCACCTTAAGACAATCATTGAGAGGAGAGACGCCATCTGAGGTCTGGGCAGACGATCTGGTCATGGAGAGGTATATCTGGGTGTCATCAGTGTACTGAAGACACCGTGCTCCATGCCTCTGAATGATCTCTCCCAGCGGCTTCATATACATTGGGGGCAGGATGGCGCCCTGAGGGGACAGCATTGGGGACAGGATGGTGCCCTGAGGGATGCCACAATTAAACTCTATTTTAGAAGAGCAGCTGTCCCCGAGCCTCACCCTCTGGGATCTACCTGAGAGGAAGGAATGGAACCACTGCAAAGCAGTGCCTCCAATTCCTAACTCTCTCAGGCGATCCAAGAGGATGGAGTGGTCTATTGGATCAAAGGCCGCTAAGGGGTCCAAGAGCACCAGCAGGGTCACACTACCCCTGTTGATACCCAAGCGGAGGTTGTCAGCCAGAGCAACCATGGCGGTCTCAACTCCATATCTTGTCCTAAAGCTGGTTTGAAATGGATCGAGATAATTGGTTTCATCCAAGACAGCTTGGAGCTGGGAAGCAACTGCCCTCTTGATCACCTTGCTTAAGAAGGGCAGCAAGGAGACCGGTCTATAGTTATTCCTGTCCAGGGGGTCCAGGGAAGGCTTTTTCAGGAGGGGTTTGACCGCCGCCTCCTTTAAACAAGATGGAACAAAGCCCTCCCTGAATGACGCATTGATGGTATCCTGAAGGAATACCCTCAGAGCATCTCCACCCTGGACAACCAGCCAAGATGGACAAGGATCGAGAGGGCAAGTCATCTTCCTCACTCTGCAAGGAGCTTGTCCACGTCATCGGTACTCACAGATGGAAGCTGATCCAGTAAAATACAATCAACGGAGTTGCTAGACATCTCACCCATGGATTCTGTTGAAACATTGGCGTCCAGGTTAAAAGCATCGCAGCAGGCCACTGTAGGGTTAAGTAGAGGGTTCTGCATAGGAGGTACCTGTGTCAGTTCCCCCACCACCCCAAACAGCTCTGCTGGACAAGACTCTGCAGACGCAATGCGTGCAGAGGAGAAAGATCTCTGCACTGCACGCAATGCCTCCCGATAGGAATCAAGATGTTTCCTATGGCGAGTTCTGTCGGATAAGAGTCGAGTCTTCTGCCATTCACGCTCTAGTCGTTGTCCAGCTCGCTTCATCCTCCTAAGCTCCTTGGTGTACCAGGGATTACAATTAGAAGCGGGCTGGAAAGGACGCTTGGGAGCGATTGTGTCAATAGCCTTGGTGAGATCGATGTTCCAAGTATTAACCAAGGTCTTGACAGAATCACTGACGTTACCAACCATTAAACCTTCTAAGGCTTTCTGGAAACCAATTGGTCCCATTAGCCTTCGAGGACGGACTATTCTAATGGGTCCACCACCCCGGGGGGCAGACAGTGGTTCTTAGTTCTATCTTGACCAGGAAATGATCCGTCCATGACAATGCGGAGGTTGCAATAACCTCTGCCCGCAGATATTCCTGTTCCGTACTAAAGACTGCATCGAGAGTATGACCCGCACAATGTGTGGGCCTGACAACCAATTGGGATAGGCCCATGCTCGTCATGGTTTCCATGAACTCCCGAGCTGCACCGGTTAGATTTAACAAACTGGTCTCGAGTGGGATGTTGAAGTCGCCCAGAACCAAAAGTCTGGGAGACTCCAACAGCAACTCTGAGACCAGCTGTGTCAGCTTGGTCAGGGAGTCTGTTAAGCAACGGGGTGGCCAGTATACCAACAGAATCCTCAAACTATCCTTAGTTTTCAGGCTCAGGTACAAGAATAAAAGAATAAAAACTACTCTTTAAGAAGTTCTCGTGATGGGTTCTTGGCCACATAGTTTGTCAGCAAGAATTTGAAAGCACTAATAACACAGCCTTCAACATTTCATGGATGAAAATCAGGACATATGTGGATAAGCAACATCGGAGGGTGGTCAAGATGGCAAGTGTTAGTAATGAGGAATAACACCCAAGCTAGGTTACAGTTGCAAGTCACTCTTCAGATCTTCATGTTTAGTACTTGAAAGTCTACCTTAGTACCGTGTAACAAAAACACAAGCCTATGTGTGGTTGCATCTACACTATAAGAAATAATCCAATTTGACACCACTTTAACTGCCATGGCTCAATGTTATGGGATTCTGGGAATTGTTGTTTGTTGTGGCTCCAGAGCTCTCTGACAGAGAAGGCTAAATGTCTGACAAAGCTACCATTTCCAGAATTCCATAGCACTGAGTTATGGCAGTTAAAGTGGTGTCAAACTGGATTATTGCTGCAGTGCGGGCGCACCCTATTCTTTTCCAAAGTGCTTTCAATGGAGCTAAGATTCCAATCTTAGTGTATTGAAGGCAAGGATAAGCAGGGCTTTCTTAGATCAGTTTCTTTTTTAAAGATGAATTATGCTACATCCCTATTATTTCCTTAAAATATCGAGGCAGAACCTACAAATCTCAAATACTGATTTGTTGGCCTTTTCAATTTTGCTTGTTTATATTTAGGGTCAATTTACATATTCTTCTGGTTTTGCATTTTGCATTCTGAGAGTGAGAGAAATCCTACTTTAATTGGTGTAAAAAAAAAAGATACTAATATTGGGATTGTTTTTGGCCTGTATGGAACTGTGTATGTGCTATGAATTAGAAGTATTTTGTTGTTGTTGTTGTTTACTCTTGTTCAGAAAGACTGCAAGAATAATTGTCTCTTTTGCTGTGCCCTGTGAAGCAGGCAAAGCTTCTGTTATGCTCTGTTCCTGCTGCTTCTGAAGCATCACTTTAGAACTGTGGTTGCCTCAATTTATGAAATTAATTTTTGTAATAAAGACATGGTCTTTTAGGGTAGCTTAAACCGAGTCCTCAGGTGGGCTCTCTGCAAGGGACCGTGTTGGATTACAACTCCCATCATGCCTAGCCAGCATGGATTGGGAAGTCTGTTTTCAGAGACATGCCTGGAAGCCTTATCTTCTAAACCAAAGCCTTGTAACCTCATTCCATATGTGCATGTGATAGGAGTAAAGATACTCTACACATGCTGAGACATGCATTTGTACAGATGTACTCTATGACTATGGCAACACATGACCCTGAACACATCTAATCTACTCTGATTTTGAAACCTAAGCAGGATCAGGCCTGATTAATAGCTGGATGGGTGACAACCAGGGATTTTCAGAAAGGGCTAAGAAAGTGTCTTGCCTAAAACTGTAAGAACTGCTCAACAATAGCATAGACTGCCTGGGAGGGTGGTACACTCTCCTTTGGAGGTCTTTGAACTGAGGTTGGATGGTCATCTTTCAGAGGCACTTTGGTTGTGTATTCCTGCATGGCAGGGGATTTAATTTGATGGTCTTTGTAGTTCCTTCCAACTCTAGAATTCTATGAGTCTATAAAAACCCTGGAGAACTATCGCTGCAGGTCCACATTGACATCACTGACCTAGATTGACCTAATGGTCTGATTCAGTCTAGGGCAGTTACCTTTGTTTATATGTTCCAGGTAGCTTTATGGGAGATTAAGGTGTCTAGGTACAACACTCTTCAGTGTGCATACAGGAGAGTGGAAAGGACTTTGAAAATTGGAACAAAGGAGGGAATTTGTCTAACTGACCCCATTGCTCTGACCGACAGCTGGTTACTTTTCAGGCTCACAGACCTTTCCGAGCTTGGCTTGCAAGGACTTGATTTTCTGCATGGATTCTTAATTTATACTGATACTGCATGGATTCTTAATTCACCGATGAAGTGAAAGTGATGCCAGTGTATGTTCTCTAACTTTCAGAATATTCATTGTTTTCTTGCAAACTAGCTTAGACTGTGCCAATAAGGGACATTGCATCTTCTCTTCTGGCATGGCTCCCACAGTCTTAATAGCTACATGAGAAGCATAAATCTGAAAGAGGCACTTTTCCTGTCATTCCTAACCTGCACCTGTTAAAATTGAGTTTCTTTATTGAATAATTCTTGTCCCATGTCTTCCACCCAAATAAGGTGCTCTCTGACCAGTTTACAGCCACAGTGGAAACACTGAAAGGCAACTAATACATGTTTGCCAGGAGGCTGTCAGAAGATGCAAGAGTCATACTTGTGGTGGTGGTGGGGAGGTCAAACCAAGTATGAAATCTATTTCTTGGAGAATTTTCAGAATCTGTTCATCTCCTGGTAAAATAATGGCAAGTCATAATAGTTCCCAGCTATTGAGTTTTACACTGTTGTATTTCAAGGCCATTCTATTGCTTTTCTTTCCCAGTTGCAAGACTTTTCGGGTCTTTTTTTTTTTTTAAAGAAAAGCCTCTGCAATGGTAACTTGGGCTCTTTTAATATTTCAGAGGTTGGTTTTGGATGTACCACAAATCTTCAGTTTATATTATGACAAGACACTTTGCTTCCAAGTCCTAAGAGTGCAATTTTCTTCAGAGGTAAGCACCACGGAGCTCCAGTGCAGCTTACTCCCAGGTATACATGAATAGGATTATAGGCCCAATGTTCCAATGGCTGCATCTGCACTGCAGAACTAATTCTGTCTGACACTGCTTTAACTGACATGTCTCAATGGGATTCTGGGATTTGTAGTTTTGTGTGATATTTAGCCTTTTCTGTCAGAGATCTCTGGTGGCTTAACAAACGACAAATCCCAGATTCCATCACATTGCACAATGGCAGTTAAAGTTGTGTCAAACTGCATTATTTCTGCCATGCAGATGTGGCCACTCACTTAATTTTACAAAAGCTGTTTCAAAATGTTGTCTCTGTCAAAATACATAAATAATAATCATAGCATAAAATATGAAAAAAGGTTTTCCATAGCTAATATTCAAGGCTAAAGACAACAGGAGGCTTGGTGTGTGTGTGTGTGTGTGTTTAAGTGTGACAAATCTTTGTTAGCAGCTACAACTCATATGTTTATGTGTATTTTGAAATAGCTGTCAACAGTTGTTCAAGAAAGGACTAACAAACCATTCCCAACATCCAGCTTGGATCCAGAGCAATAAGACTGCCAACAATTCCGTAAATACATTCTTAGCAAATTTAGAGATCATACAAGATTCATCATGGGCTTCATTGCAAAGATCCATTGAAAGGAAATCCAGAAAATGACCATTTCACCAGTTTACTTCTTCTCTACTGAAATAGGAGTTTATCAACCCAAATAAAACATCCCCTGGCCCAGGGAGAGGACTATCTCATCGTTGTCTTAGAAAGTAAATAAATTTATTCGTCACCAAAAAAAAAAAAAGGAGCACAGAGACATGCATAAAATTTGCATGAGTTGTAGTGAACTCATTGTAGAGAAGACTATAACAAAATAATTTGTGCCAGCTCAATCTGATGTTCAGGTCCTAATTGCTAATGGGTAGCATTAGGATTTTCTCTTACTATGTCTTTAAACTGAACATAAATTGGGCAGTCCTTTAAATAGAGAACAGCTCCCCCACTCCCCCCTGCTCTCTTTTTGACAACAGGCAAAGATCCTACTATATCTCCAGGTCTTTGACTGTTGTCTCTGGCAGAAGGTCTTTTAATTGGGGTGTATTGTATTTTTATAAGTAACATATTTTAAGTGTCTTTTGAAACTGTTTTAAATTAATCCTTTTAATATATTTGTTTAATTGTTTTTCCACTTTTGCATTACATATTGTTTTAATTATGTAAGTTATATTGTGTGCTGCCTTAGGTCCTATACTGGGAGCAAGTTGGGATATTGATTGATTGATTGATTTGTGGGTGGATGGATGTGTGACCTATCTTCTGACAGCCCTTTAGAACAGGAAGACCCCTTCTCCAATTTGTAAAGCAGGACATCTGGCCAGTCTGTAGAGCATATAATGTTTACACACATGCACAAAAAAAGCCTTCTAGAGCTCTAAGAGCCAAAAGCTACTGATATATTCTCAAAGTGAAGAGAGGCTGTGAAGAGAGACCCTTACTCTTTCTGAAAATTAACATCTTGTGTTTCTCAGTCCTCAGGCTAAGTAATCCATCTCCATGCCAGGAGGCTATTATTTGGTGAGTCGCTTCTCCTGTGGTGGCTGGTGCCCATCAAGGCTAATGGAATGAAGGCACAGGACATAATGGTAAGCACAGCCAGGGGTAACTGGACAAAGCAGACAGTTGGTGCAACCAGAGGCGGACAAAAAACATTCCTCCAAAACATGAACTTCAGCATGTAATCTCACACATGCATACATGCTCTAGACATACCCACCTTGTATCCCATTGTGTGAGAAAGGCAGGATATAAATCCTTGAAATAAATAAATAAATAAATAAATAATCTGAAATCGGTGTTTTGATTTTTTAAAAAGAAAGATGATTGCAGCCACAACAGGATGAGATTGCAATCTGGAGAAAGAGGGGTGTGTGTGTGTTTCCACTGACCCCTGGCTCTGCCTACCATCCATTGCCCTGTCTTCCAGTGCAAGTGGGCACTCTGAGGTATAGCCCCAGTTTTGCATAGCTCAGTGCCTCCCATCTCTGGTTAGAAGGACCCAGTAGCAAAGGGAGGGACATACACACCATTGGCTGTGCTGGCTAAGGCTGATGGGAATTGCTGTCTGTGGCTTACATGTGTTTATGTCTCTTTTTGGACAGGAGGTAAGGAGCTATCTTCTATCCCTTTGTGCTCCATCAAAAATGACCCCACTCTGCAGCTATTGAGCCCTTGGAGGGATCACTTCTGGTGCTGCTTAAAGGTGGGGAGGAGAGAGAATGGGGGGGGGGGCAATTCAAACCATGAAGATGCACTACTGGGGCCTCCTAGGAGATAAAGGGAGGGTTCATTCTCATTTCTTCATTTCTCCTTCTGAGCTAAGATCAGCTGCTTCTCCATCATCAATTACCTTCCTGTCTCCTGCCCTTCCCTCCCCACCAGTAGACACCCATAGCCGGGGCCTCTGAGGAGTTCAAAGCAGTTCACGTGGCCCTCCTTGTCCATTTTCATTCTTAGAACAACTCTTTGAGGTGAAGAAATGGCAATTGCCCTAAGGTCACCCAAGGACCTGCATGGCCAAGTGGGGATTTTCATTTGGGCATCCCCCAGCCTTTGTCCGACACTCAGCCCTTGTCCAATGCTCTAACAACCACTACCCCACACTTTTTGTTGTCTTTCTTTTGTCACCGTTTCTCTTTCCTTCCACCTTTTGCAACACTTGAAAAGCTTGAACACAATGTGTCTTTTGTTTGTTGTTTTGTTTAGCATAATGAAGGTATTACAGTATCCTAACATGGACTTTAGATTTCTGAACATGGAAAAGATTATCCCTACACCCTCTGTTTTAAAAGCATCTCTGATGAAAGGAGGCCCAGTTGATCTCTTTTTCCCTATCCTGCGCACAGACAGTTTCTATGTGCAAATGAGCTGACTCACTGCATTCAACAGAAGAGAGCTCTCATACGTGCATCGACCGAGAACGAAATCAATACCCCTTACTTAGCCAAAGTGCTGAGTGGGCCCAAGTCATTTATAGCATGAAAAGGAGAAAGCAGCTTCTTTAGCAGACAGATACACTGCATTTGCAGACACACTGCTTTTTTTTTTTTAAATCATTTCCTTAAGGTGAAAGGAAATCTGAGTGGGGAAAGATTTTAAAAAAGAGAAACTGTGGAACATCCAATGGAATCCACAAATGAAACTAGAGACATGCTTCAAGGTGTTCAAATGATGGTTGTATTATTATTATTATTATTATTATTATTATTATTATTATTATTTCAAAAACCTGATGCATTTTGGCCTGTATACACTCCCAAGACCTTTCTCAGGTGCCATCTAGAATCAAAATTCAGAAATTTCTGGACCAGGAATCAGGGATTCCCAAATTATTCACTTGTCCAGTTTTCACTTGTCCAGTAAATGATTTGAGAGTTCCTGGTCTAAATAGCCCCTGAGAAAAGCCTGGGGAGTGTATACATACCCTCCAACATTTCCATAGATGAAAATCAGAGCAAATGTGGTCAAGCAACATCAAAGTGTGGTCAAAAAATAGGCCAGCCTGCAGCTTTTTTTTGCTTTTACTTGAACTTACTGGGAGGAGAAGATTCTTCTCTGTTGAGTTAACTGAGTGCAAACTATTTTTTCCACTTTGAACTTAGTTTGCAGCACCTGAAGTAATCTGAGGACAAAAAGACAAAGTGGGAAAAGGCGTGAGAAGCTGGGACATTTTTAAAAAATGCAAGAAGGCAGAGGATTACTCAGGGCTATCTCTATCAAGTCAGGATAGTGGGAGAGAATGTATATATAAGCTAAAATGTGTTTAGCTTCTTTAGTAATAAAACAACCATCTTTTTGTGTCTCTAATTTCTTCCTTGGGGAAAGAGATTTAAAAAGGACTTCAACATGAGACTTCATCTGTCTCAAGGTCAAACAAGTAAGGGAAGAGAGAGGAAGAGAAAGAATGGTCTTTTGTTGCTCAGTTAAATTATCCCTGTGGTGGCATGGTCATTTATAGCTGCAGAAATCCCATGTGGAATGATGTGGGGATGCTACACTAACATCCAAGCAGAGTTTTCCTTGTTTACATATGTACTGGGAAACCTAGTACATTTTACCACAGATGTGTGGCTAGCTGAGGTGAAAATGGTGCCTCATCTGCTTCTCATGCAGAAGCTGACTGAACTGACTGAACTGGCTGCTGAGTCTCATTTCAAAAGTGGTGAGGGACCTCACCTCAGCAGGTGTTGAGGGAGAAAACTAGTTTTAAGGGTGATGGGGCAAGTTGTGCAACACAAGTAGTTCTGCCCACCAACAGTTCACCACTGCTGCCTGGCATCTGTGACTTTTTTAAAAACCAGATGTATATAATGGGAGTTGAGTATCCATGGATTTTGGTATCCAAGGGAGGTTCTGAAACCAAGCTCCAGCAGATTTCAAGGCTCACTATAATTAATATTTGCAAGCCAAAGGTGTGCAACAACCAGTCCTATCTCCCACCCCTGCATAGAGTCTAGCAGAGAAATAAAACAAGCCGGTTTGGTTATTTGTTGTTGTTCTTGTAAAAGCCTGAAAGAACATGATAATGTTTGGGTGACATGGTTATCTTTGGTATGGTATGGTAAAACTAAATATAGTGTTGATTTGAATAATAATTATATAAGACATGACATTTTTAAGGGTCTGGTGTAAATACAAACCTAGGTTATGTCCTAAAATACCACTTTTAATCTCACCTCCAGAAGCTTTTTATAAAATGGATAAAAATGAAAATGAAAAATAGGCAACATAATCAAGATTTCTTAAAGTTTGAAAATGGCCAATATAATTTCAAACTATGGAAGAGTTGTCAGAGATTGGATATAAATTCCAATAGTTTCATTATGGAAAGTTATTAGGAAGGTATAAAATGGATTTTAAAAGTAAGAGGTTCTGTAGCATGGTCTTCAAACATGGAGGAGAAGAGAAGAAACTGCAGACGACAAAATGGAAGATGGACAAATTCAGACAAATGGCAGACTAGCAGATGATGGAAAAGAGAGGGTGTGGCTAAGACCAATAAACAGGAAATGATGTGAATTCATACTATACCTAAATTTTTAAAGGAGGCATGTAAGCTGGCAATGAGTGAGTACAGACATGCTATCTCTAGCACTAACTTTTCCAGAGAACTGCTCTAGCACATGAAAGGATTTGTCATAGTGCTATCATTGCTTACTTACTTTTGGTGATGCCTTTGCACCTTTCTTGGCATCCTGCATATACAGGAGGGTTCAGTCTTGAACCCATGTGGATTCACAATCTTGTTGGCAATACTGAAACACAAGATAATTTTTTTTCACAACAATAGCAATAGCAAGAACAACAACAATGACAATAACAAAATTTGTTTTAAAAGCACACCAAATGTGACTCAGACATTCTTCTTTCCCCTACTCAAAGTTTGCTGGAAATTATCCACTTCTTCACAGTCAACTTGATCCGCTTGATCCTCTTGCCTGGAAATTTAATAATAAAATTATCTTCAATAAAATGTGGATATTTAAAATGCCTTCATTTATTACAGAGAAGAGAGAAGATGTTATAACACATTTAATTAGCCTTATTCAACAGTAAAAATAGCATTGCTCGGATTATGCAAAGATATTACTAAGTGAAATATAGAAACTAATTATGATGCTATCTTTATAGAGATGAGCCAGAATTCCATCAAGTATTAGTTTCTGTCTAAGCCAATGTTTCTCTGTAGTAATCTTTCCGCAGTTATATAAAATACTAATAGACATGTAGTCCAGATTTCACAGCATAAAAAGAAACCACATGAAGAAAGCACAGTTTTATGCACCACAAATGACAGTGGTCCTGGAAGCCTAATGACTCTCCATTGATTCTGTATATTGGGAACAGAATTGTATAGTCCCCAACTGGGATTATTCAGTGAAAGGCAACTTAAATCTCATAATAAGTATAATCTAAATTAATTTTCATCACAAGCAAGGGATCCAGCGCTACTTCTGCGGCCTGACTGTGGTGTACAGTGTCATGATGCAGGAGGAAAATGTGTCCTAGATCAGACTCGTGTCGTCAAGCCTATCTCCCTCAGCAGTGGTTGCTGTTGACTTCTCTCTCAACAGACACAAATGCCAGTGCCACTGAAAGAGATGAAATTAAGCCCAATATCACCATTCTACTTACAAGGTTGCCTTCTGTTCAGCTGTGTGAACCTATTCAAGAGTCCATTTCAAAAACTGACTCACCTTCCTCTTTCCATAGTGTGTTTTGCCTATCCCCTGTGAAGGATTCTGGATTTTCTACCAGGGAAACCTCCTGTACATTTGGGACTTGCTTGGAAGCTGTAATGATAAGCAAACCATTTGTTGTTGTTAACCACCCTTGAGTTGATCTCGACCCATGGCGACCCTGTAGATGCGACATCTCCAAGACCCTCTGTCTTCCACTGCTCTCCTTAGTTCCTGTAAACTCATACTCGTGACCTCCTTAATAGAATCCATCCATCTGCCATGCGGCCTTCCTCTCTTTCTGCTTTCTTCCACCTTTCCTAGCATTATTGTTTTTTCCAGTGAATCATGCCTTCTCATGATGTGTCCGAAGTATGGCAGCCTCAGTTTTGTAATCTTGGCTTCCAGGGAGATTTCTGGCTTGATCTGTTCTAGGACCCATTTGTTTGTCTTTTTGGTTGTCCATGGGATCCTCAGCACTCTTCTCCAGTACCACATCTTGAATGAATTGATTTTCTTCCTATCTTCTTTCTTAATTGTCCAGTTGTCACATCCATACATAGTAATAGAGAATACAATGGCTTGTGTCAGTGCCGTCCCTAGGGTTGGTGTCACCTGGTGTGGTGTCACCCCCCCCCCATTGACCTCTTCCCATTTCAGACCATATAGAATCCTTAGTAATGCTGTTTTGCACTAATGTTACTCATCAATCATCATTCCCATATACCACTGAAATGTAATGCTAATAGTTGGGGGGTTGTAGACTGCCAGAAATAGTGCAAATTGAGTCCACTTTTAGGGTTAGGATTAGTGCTAGGGAATCATGGGAATTGTTTTGTTTTTTTCTGAGACATTGAGCCTTCTCTGTCAGAGAGCTCTGGTGCCACAATAAAATACAGTTCCCATGATTCCCTAACCCTAACCCTAACTCTAAAAGTGGACTCAATTTGCACTATTTCTGGCAGTCTGCAACCCCCCAGTTGTGACATAAGCAAACAACTAGTGACATTAAAAATTATACCTTCAAATTACATTATCATATGCTCAACCTAAATGTATCTACATATACATAGTGAAGATGTGGTTACAATGTTTTTAAAGGAAATGTTAAAAGAATAAAAAAATAAAAAAAATGAAAATTTGAAATTTTTATTTTAAAAAACTATGGGGCCTCTCCTTCTGCTCCCACTGAACTTCACCTCACTCCCACCATCTATTAAAGCATTTTAAAGGGAAGCAGGTACATGCCATAGCCCATTTCTGCCAAAAGAAAGATGTTTGAGGATCAGTGGTGTCACCCCCTCTTAGGGTGTCACCTGGTGTGGTCCTCACTCCCTGCACCCCCTAGTGATGCCACTGGCTTGTGTGATCCTAGCACTTGTGTTTAGTTGTATATTTTTGCATTTTAGGATCTTTTCTAGTTTTTTCATAGCTACCCTCCCCATTCTTAATCTTCTTCTGATTTCCTGACTGCAGTCCTTGTTCCTATCAATGTTTGATCCCAGATATGAGAACTCTTACAATTTCTATTAGTTACCATACTAGCTTTTTAAAAAAAATCTATCAGTCTAACTCTTAATGATCATTTTGTTTGATATCTGGAGAAGTCTATGCACTCAGCATCTTGTCCCACAAACCTCTAGCTTCTAAACCTCCCTTGCCTGGTGTTTTGGAGATGTTTCTGTCTATTAATTTCCATTCTTAATATTGTGTTCAAATAGGTCTGATACAAAGATTCTTTAACATCTAAAAGTTTATCCCAAGATTGGGGAGGTTGTGGCCTTCCAGATGTTGTTGCATTTCACCCTTCATTCAACAAAACCAGAGTCAGTGGTCATGGCATGGTGGGAGTTTGCAGTTCAGCAACATATAGAGGGGTCACAGATTGTCCAGCCATGGTTTAATCTCTTCTTACCATGGATGAAGCACAACAGACTCTGTTCATTCAGTTGTTCACCTGTATTGTCCATGTTCTCCTGTGCACAGGCCAAGGCACAGAATATACAAGCAAAAACACAGGTGGGTGGTTGTTGCTATTCATCCTGGGTAATAAGTGATCAAAGGAATTTTTGCTTGGTTTCAAATTACTATGTGGGAGAAATACTACAAAATCCACCCCTTCTCCATCATCATGGAGGGGCTAATTTCCTTCCTGAATGCTTGCTCCCCTTTTGCTTTAGGTCTGAAAAAATAAAATAAAACCATAACACAAAACAAAATAAAACCCACCTTAATGTGTCATTAGGACAGAGACCCAGGTTTAAACAAATAGACACTTGTCTTCATATGAAGCTTGTGACTCACAGAGGCTGCTTTAAGAAGTGATGTTCTGGTGTGTTCTAGAAAGATGACAGAAACTCCTCCGAAATGCCAACAAATACCATATATAAGTGAGCCTTTTTACTGGCTCAAGTGAAAAACAGAAGTGATGTCTCCCTGGTCCTGACATGATTACAGTTTTAAGTCATACATAACAGTAAGAGATTGGAGAAAGAAAATGATGGTTTTCAGGTATTACTCTGTTTTATGAAACTGTTTCCTCAGTAGAGCTATACAAGTCAAACATAAATCTGCTCCACCTGTGTATCAGTAGGCCAAATGTTCTCACCTTCTCCTTCATCTACAGATCACTTTTTCCAGATTTTTTCTTCACACAAGTGGATTTGGAGTGGAAAATAGTAAGTATTTTTCTACAAAGTGTGCTAATATGAAGCCACTTACATGCGTTTGTATACAGAAGAATGTAATTTGTTTTCCTTCTCTTTCATTTGTATCTCTTTCATCATTAGCAGTCACCATCATTGCCACCATCAAAAAAGGACTCTCTATTTTTTATAGGCATATACTTAAATGTCTCCATATCTTTTGAGAGCAGTAAATCATTCTTGCCTAGCCAAAGATTCCACTGAGACAAAGAAGTATGGCATTGCGAGGATGCTGCCCCTTTGGAACAGCAAAAAACTGATACCAATGGTTTGTTTCCTTGGCTAATTTAATGGGTATCCCTGTTCCTCAGAACAAAGTTGCCTTCTCATTGACATAGGTGACAGAAATGGAATTGAAGATGAAAGACATGGAGAAAAACACCTTCATTGTTTTTCTTCCTCTGATCAAATGTGTGCTGAAAATTATGGCTACATCCACACTGCAGAAATAATTCAGTTTGACACCACTTTAACTTTAACTCAGTGCTGTGGAATTCTGGGAATTGTAGTTTTGGAGTCTTCTCTGTCAGAGAGCTCTGGCACCACAACAAACTACAAAACTCAGACTTCCATAGCATTGATCCATATCAGTTAATGCAATGTCAAACTGCATTATTTCTGCAGTGCAGATGAGGCCTAAAAGCAAGAAGCAGCTTGCATGGTGTGCTACCCATGCAATACACCAGAGGTAGGTAACTACAGAGGGGAAAGAAGCCAGTTTCCTTCTGTGTCCCCCAGCGGGCTACACCATGATATTTTTGGTGCTCCAGAGGAGATATTGTACCATTTTGGTCATTTTTATGTTTTTACATTTTTCTTGTTTTGTTTTGTTTGGTTTTGTTTGGTTTGGTTTGGTTTTGGTTTTGCATTTTCAGGGTTTGGGAATCAGGGCAGAAAGCCGCTGTATTTACACTCCATTTTAAGCCAATTCTGCCCATTTTGGGTAGAAAAATCACCTGGAAATTGGTGCAGAAAGACAATTACAAATGAGGGGCTGGAAGCCTTGTGGGAATAGAGGAGTTACACTTCAAGGCCATATTTTAGAGTAGCACCCCTGCAATAGACATTCACAGCCAGGACTTTGCTGATAAGCAGTATAGAGTGGGATTCATGTACTGCTTCAGATTTGGCTTCACAACTCAGCCTGAGTTGATACAGTATATTAATAGCTAGCGCTAGAATGAGAAAATGGTGCAGCAAGCAACCCACAGAGAAGACATGGCCCATTGACCTTTGGAGCCGTTCGCACAAAAGAGTGAGAACACATTGAGCTAAGATGGACCCCAGCTGTCTTGGACTTATCATGACTGTTCCCTCTCATTAATGCAGCTCTTGGCCAAGCGTAGCTAGTAACTTAATCTCCTGTTATATTTAAGCATTCTGTTCTGGGAGGGGAAAGGAGGAACTCTGAAGAGAAGGTCACAAACATAAGGTGTCAGTGTTGGGTGACAACTTGCAAATGAAACATTTCCTTATACACTAGTTTTCCCCACTCTTGCACCTTCCATTTATGTGGGACTACAACTTTCATCATCTCCAGCCAGCATGACTAGGAATGGTAGGAGATCTCAGCAGACTGGAGGAGGGCAAATGTTGTCCCCATCTTCGAAAAAGGAAAAAAGGTGACCCAAATAGTTACCAGCCTGAAATCAGTACCAGCAACTCCCATCACCCCTTACCATTGGCTGCAGTCGAACAACAGGTTCCCCAGCCTTGTTGGTAGAATTATTACAGCTTCTTGTGCTGGATAATTGTCTGAATATTTTACATGTCATCATAGCTATTTGGTCATAAAACAACATACTCATTTGCCAATGTATGCATGCATGTATGTTTGTATTTTTGCAGAGTTTTCTTTGAGAAACATTTCTTTCCTTGGTCTTGGTCAGCTCAGATGTGCTTTGGCCAGATGCATTTTTTTCTCAGTTGTCTATCTCATTCAATGAACGAAACAGCCAACTAAGAGATTAAAGTGCATCAGCAGTCTGACTGGGTGAGTCAATTGGACTCTTGAGATGTTGGACTGCAAGTCTCAGCATCCTTCAGCATTGGCAATGCTGGCTGGAGCAGCTGGAACTTGCAGTCCAAAAAGTTCTGGAGAGTCACATTTTGCTCATTCTTGATTTAACTTTTTTCTTACAGTTATCTGAAAAGCAGGATATTTCATAGTGACTCAAAGGTAAAATAAGATAATCAAGATACAGAATTACCTGCTTTGAAAAGACCACACAGCTTGGTTGACTCAAACCAAGAAGCCTTGTTTACACAGTCAATGATTTCTACAAAACCTGCTCCATTATAAAAGTGCCACATATACATAAACTTGTACTCAGAGCTGCTTGGGGCTATTTTGTCCCATAGCAACTGATGCTTTATAAATAGGAAAATGGTTTCCAAGAATCCAGGCTTTTATTAAGCCATAATTGTTTGATCTTTTGCTGGTGATCGCATACAGAGTTGTTCAAATGGCATATATGAAATGACTCAAAGTAGGTCTCACTGCCCCAACCAAAAAAAGCAAAAGCAATGGGAAGAGAAGGGGGTGGGAGGGAGTGGGGTGGGGTGGGAAGAGAGAGATCCTTCTCAGAATATCTCAAGGGATAATTGAGAACAAAAGATGTATGCCAGTGGTCTCTATCAGGAGCATTCTCTTTTTGGAATATATCCCTAGGAAATCCATGTCCTTATTTTTGTAATTTCTGGATATACATTTTGAAAACAGTGCTAACAGAAGTATCTATAATTGTCTCAGTGTTTCAGTTGTGTCCCAGCTGTATCTACACTGAACTCTGTATGTCCATATATGCATGCATAAAATCAGAGGTAGAGAGAAGGTCTTGCAGGCCAATAGTCCACCCTTGATCAGTGCAGGAAATCCAGAGCTAGTGCATCCCTGGTGGATGACTGCCTAGATCAGTGGTCTATAAACTTTTTCAGACTACTGTCCCCTTTTCTCTTGGGTGAAACCCAAGCACCCCCATGCCTATTTCTTGATATTAGGTCTACCATTCTACTTCAAATTCATAACAACCAATCTTGGTCACTGCCATCTTTGCACTTAATCACCTTGGGAGCACTAAGCAGCTGGGTGAGTAGCAACCAAGATGCCCCTTGCCCACGCCAACTTTGCCATAAGGCCAGTGTGGGTTGTTAGAATATGGATGGGTTATACAGTCAAAGGTGAAATGCAGAGATGTGTGTGTGAAATTTTCCTCATGAGAACAACATCTAGAGAAACAAAGTAAATCTAACATAAGATGGCTACACAGACATAAACATGAACTTTCCCAAAGGTAGAACTCATAGACACAGATTTTGTTATGGGAAGCAATAGATATCAAAAAGGTAAACATCGTTAGGCTTGGGAAGATAGTCACATGGTGGATGATGGACAGCAAGAGGCTGGGTTAATATACATCATACAGGCATTATCCAACCAACATAAGGTTAACACCCAAAAGGTGGAGTATGGGAAGGGCCTAGAGAACCCTCTGTCTGGTTATGTTTATAATTCAAGATGTAAGTGGCAGCAGTGGTTTCAACAACAACAAGTTGGGATCCTAAGCTTTTGGGATTGTCAAAGATGTAATCTTTCATGCCTGAACTGGATTAGTTCATCACAATGGATTTTACTTAGTTATCTTATTTTCCTTTTATATGCATTAATAAACTATACTTTTGGACTTTACAATGTGTCTTCTTGACTGAGGAAGACAGGATCCTGAAGAAGAGAAGCTGAGCCAGTTGATGGTAAGAGATACAAAATGGCTGTGGATCACAGCAGCCAGCTTGTCCTGGAGATTCTGCTGGGTGCCAAAGAGCATCACTGCAATACCCATCATCCACACACTGACATGGGCAAGAGGCTTCTCGTGTCTTTCTTGCATGCCTATATGTTGACTGAAGGCATCCTGGTACATTTTTTCCAATTTAAAACCCCATTTTCCCTACTGCCCCCTTGGATCTTTCCACCGCTCCCAAGGGTCAGTACCATCCACTTGGGGAATCACTGGTCTAGCTGATGCTTGAAGACCTCAAGCAAGAGATAGCAAGCTTACTACCATTCTAGACAATTGGTTCCACTGCCAAACTGTGATTAAGTTTCTTTTTTCCTAGGATCTTGATAACACGTAAACACTAAGGTACCACATGGTATCTGCTAGACCTTGATATTTCTTATGCTGTAGAAGCTGATTTTAAACAAATGGCAACAGTTTGTACAGCAATATTTTCTTTAACATAAAATTAACCAGACATGGGGTAATAATAATAATAATAATAATAATGTCTCCTGGTTTTAAAAATGGGGGAAGGAGAAACTACTGAAGAGTAAATTATTTAATCTTACAGAAGATAAAATGCAGCCTTCAGAAGTGTGTAATTAGGGAGGGAGCAAAGGGGACTTGGGCTATAATACTTCCTATGAGAATAAGAGTGTTGTAAACCGAAGTGTCTTCATCAGATTTTCCGAAAGTAAAAAGAAGCAGTTTCTGACTACTTTCCGTTCGGGTTAACCCCATTTTAACAGTGACATCGTCTGAAAATCTGCCCGCTTTTGTGTTTTTTCCCCAATTTAAAACCCCGTTTTTGCATGGGATTTCCCCCGTGTGATAAACTCCAATGAAACATTTAACAATACTGCATTAGAACATTCTATTTCAGGAGTACTTGGTTTGAAGGCTAGATTATGCTTACTTTATTTTTCTCTACCTGTTTCCTTCAGTCTCATTGTGTAACATAGGTTCAGATTCCCACACTATTGGGGGAGGCAGTCTTCCTAGAAATGCACTATTCCAGAAGAGTGTTCACACATGACACTGAACTTTTTTTGTGTTGTATGTATATTTAAACTGGTCTATGTGTATTTGTGTAGCAGATTTGTATAAGATGTCAGTTTAGTCTACAGTACATACCAAGTGTACAACTGTACCTGGGTTGAAGGAGCACACATGTGGTTGTGAGACCTGATGGACACTTGTTAATTTTACATAAAGTGTACTTGTCTTTGTGAGAACTGATGGACACATTTTTATTTTAATTAAAGTGTACAGGTCAGTGTACACATATTGTAAATTATGTGTGAATAGTTGTACAAGCATACAGATAAACAATCTTTTAATACATCTACACACAGATTGGGTACTGAATACAACATGTAAACACTATTCATATTTTTCCTGATTGTGTTTCAAGGTAGAAACCAAGTCCACTTGCTCTTTATAATGTTAATTGGAGATGCCAGAAGCCATAATTTCTCAGGGGCTTTATGACAGTTTTTAAATTACTATATATATTCATGCATAATTCTAGAATTTTTAGTCAAAAAATGAACCTAAAAAAATTGAGTCAACTAAACCATGGGTCAGTATAAGTACTGTACCCTAACGCTTAGCAAAAAGGAACCATCCCCTTCTCTGAGTAAGGGCCTTTGCAGACTGCCAGAAATAGTGCAAACTGAGTCCACTTTAAGGGTTAGGGTTAAGGTTAGGGAATCATGGGAACTGTATTTTATTGTGGTACTAGAGCTCTCTAACAGAGAAGGCTCAATGTCTCAGGAAAAACAAACAATTCCCATGATTCCCTAGCACTAACCCTAACCCTTAAAGTGGACTCAATTTGCACTATTTCTGGCAGTCTGCAAAGGCCTTAAGTCTACTTACAAAGACGTAATTCCCCAACAGGATTCTGGCTAGGTTTTCTTGCACCAGTAAACAACGACACTAAACCTCGCAACAAAACTGGGACCTGGATTGATAAATGGAATCTTTTTGGTTCCCCAAAATCTGGAATTAAACGAGGAAAGAGGGGAGAAGAGCAGCAGTAACATCATGGGAAGAGGCCCCCGACTTCCAAAGCTAAACCACCTCTATTCCACTGTAAGGCCTTGTGTGAAAATGACAGTAGTCGCACACAAAAATACAAAAGATAAAAATTAAAATAGAATTAAAGTGGTGACAGCACTAAAAACAAGTTAATATGTACAATGAAAATATTTTAAAATCAGTTAAAAAACAATGCCATTAAAATGGTGCAGCACATTTTTAAAAGTCCTTCCTTCAAAAACTTTCAGTTGCCAAACTCTTGCCAGATTTTTTTTTAAAGTTTTTGTTTGCTGATGGGAGAACAACAAAGAAGGAAACATTTTAGCCCCCCTAGGAAAGGAATTCCAAAGCACAGGGGCAGCCGCTGGAGGATCCTGCTGGAATAAAGGTATTTCTTCATGGCAACTCAGGAATTATATTGTGTTGAAGTCCAAGGAAGGAGGGAGAGAGAGAGAGAGAGCAGAAGAGTTTTATGAGCTTCCACTTTCTAGTCTTTTCCAAGCTGATTTATATAAAATGACATGGGAAAGTAACTTTTCCAGCTTTGAACTGCTGTCCCTGTTCTATAACAAGGAGATAGGAAGACTGGCTTAATGTCTTGTGATTTATAGCAATAGTAAGTACATTTCTATACCGCTTATCAATGCACTTAAGCACTCCCTATGCCATTTACAATGCTAATTACAAAGCTAATTGTCCCCAACAAGCTGGATACTCATTTTAGCAACCTACAGAAGGATGTCGGACTGAGTGGATCTTGGGAGTCCCTGGAATCGAACTCACAACCTTGTGGCTGTGAATGGCTGCAGTACAGGCATTTAACCACTGTGCCACTAGCGCTCCCTAATTTATAGCCCACTTCTGTCTTGTAGTCATATTGGATGGGGGTGCTGGAAGTTGTAGTCCTATATATATATATATATATATATATACGGTATATATATGCTGACATAAATTGTATTGGTGCTTATTTTTAAAAGTTTTATGCAAGCACTTTGTGAAGTTTGCCTGAAAAGCAATATTTAAAACACATAAATGTAGTTATTTTATTTATTTGCTACAATTATACCCTGCCTTTCCTCTAAAGAGATCAAATGAATACGCATACATTATCTTTCTCCCTATTTTTAATCCTCACAACAATCCTTTGAGGTAAATTATGCATAGATAAATTAAATATTCCCATCTCCCCTCTAATGGGCTTACAGAAAACTAAGATGTAAACAGCTATTTCTTTCAAAGAATCAGACTCCGTCCTGCCGGGGGGGGGGGGGGGCTTCACGGAAACTCTGAGTGAGAATAACACCCACTTCATGGTTTAACACTTTTTGGGAATAGAAGTGTAATAATACACATTATTAGTCATTTTTAAAAATGCTAACAGAGGCTGGCCCAGCTTTGAGCATCATATGTAAAAATATCCTCAGATCTGCACAAAGAGGAATAATTTTATCTCATTATTGGCCTCCATCATGCTTTGCTTTTCATCCCCAGCTTGGAGTAGCTTAAGAAAGCCAAGAGGTGAAATTAAATATATGTAAGTAAAACTGAGGATAATCAAGACTCCCTTATAGGAAGCTTTTTAAGAAGGCAATTTCTGTTGCAGCTGCTTACAAAAGCTCTAGAATCTGCCAGAATGTTGGCAAGATGAAAGAAGTAAGCATACAATAAATGGGGAAAAACAAGTGGTTGTAGATGTAGGTGTTAAAACAGAATTAGCTTGCAATTAGGACAGTGGGTTTGGATATGAATCAGAAAATACACTGCCTGCTTTCAAAGGGGGAACTTCAGTGTAACAGATTAAACTATCAATTTAGAAGACAAGCTTTGGATTTCACCTTGACTCATCAACCCAAGCTCAATTGATTCTAAAGATTTGACAGAGAACTTAATTGTTTGAGATAACTGGTTTTTACTTTGTGTGTGGGATTTTTTAGCACACACTGCAAAGCATGAAGAACACATCATGATTAATCAAACAGAAGAAAAATGTATTCTATTGATCAAGAAAGGAATGACACTGATTAAAACAAACAAAACAAACAAGTCAGGTCTCAAAATGCAAAATCTTTCCTGAGTTGTTAAAAAAGCACAAAAATAGCCTAACCAAAATATATAGGTTAGGGCTTTTCATACCTTAGTGTTTGTAGTTCAGGAAAAAGTCTGGGGTTAGGGTAGAATAGACATGCTATCTTGGATCATGGGTTGTGAGCAGAAGGGAGAGAGACTACTGAGATTGTATTTACCATATATATATATATATATATATATATATGCATGCACGTATAAGTCAACCTCATGTATAAGTTGAAGGTAAGTCTTGAGGCCAAAATTATGAATTTTGATATGACCCATGAATAAATTGAGGGTCATTCCGCAGAGAGGAGAAAGTGCCAGCACCACTTCAGGATGTCCATATCCAGCTGAAGATTGCTGTTAAATTACTACATAGCAGAACCAGCAAAATGCTTGATGTGCACAATGGGACCAATGCACAGTGGGACCTATGGGCTTCACATTGATCCTGATGCACATTGGACACCAATGCGAATCAGGCACTCTCACTGGTGTCCCATTACACATCTTCACAATTCAGTAAATGGTTTTCTTAGCATTGCTGCTATGTTACTAGGCATACATAAAGTTATGTAACATAACAGTTGTGAAATGTAACAGGTCATATAGGATTCTGGTGCTATTTTGCAAGGATCCTGGTTAAGGGGTCAGGATAGTATGTTTTGGTAGGCCTGGTTACCCAAAGCTTACCTCAGCCTCCATCTCATTTCCAATAGGGAAGATGGAATGAAGGATTGGGTACCCTAAGGATGAAGCCTTCCTTGGGAATTTCCATGATCTTCATTGAGTTTTCCTTTTTGTAAAAATAATAATAATAATAATAATGTTGCCCTCCACAGCTATAGCAGTACAGAAGAAAAGGAATACATTGAAAATCTCTCTGTTCTTCCTTTATGTTTTTAAAAAAAATATTTTGCATTCGGCTGCTACAGCAGTGCAGCAGCAAGGATGAGCATGTTGAAGGAATGTCACACTAGTGTAATAGTAGCAGTGCAGGGTGTAGGGAAAAATGACATCAGCCTCCAAGGAAACAACCTAAGAAAGGTGGGAGATGGGGAAGGGTGTGTAGGCATCATCCAAAATCTCACCCACTCCCAGTGCAGGAAAGCTAAAGAAGGAACAGCTGCTGTAAGCATGCAACCCCAACTGAAGTGCAAAAGATGGTGTTACAATCCCATTAGCCCTGTTTCTTTAATGCAAGGGTCGGCAACCTACGGCCCGTGGGCCAATTCCGGCCCGCCCCCCCGCTTACTGCCCCCCGCTGCCCCCGCTACCTGCCACCGCCGCTGTGAGTTTCGGGCGCCGTGCGGCTGCGTGCGTCGTGCCCGCCATTTTGTTTTCCAAAATGGTGGCTGTGACGCATTTGCGCATGCGCAGGAGTACTGCGCATGCACAAACGAGTCACGGCCGCCATTTTGGCAAAACAAAATGGCGGCCGCGAATGGTGGCCGCCATTTTGGAAGACAAAATGGTGGGCGCGACATGTGTGGTGGCGGCAGCAGCAGCGCGCATGGTGGCAGCAGTGGCGGTGGCGGCGGTGGCGACAGCACGCACGGCAGGGGTCGCGTGCCACCATTCCCCCCCCGCCCGCCGGAAGGGAGGACTTCAGCAGACCGGCCCCCAGCTGAAAAAGGTTGCCTACCCCTGCTTTAATAGAACAAAGGGCTTGTGTGAAAAGGCACCCAGTTGTATTTGTTTTAATATGTAAGGCTCTTTGAAACTCAGTTTTGTGGAAAAGGCAGGGTATTAGTAAAGATGATGGTGATGATAGTGGCTAGAATTCACTAAGATTAACCTAGATTTATGTATTCTTGACTGTTTTTGTACTCACAATCCCCCTGGTTTAGGGGATAAATAAGGACTGTGGAAGTGGCCCAATCTCACCTGATGGGACAGCACCTGCTGCAATCAATAGGGGTCTGTTCCTCTGTCAATCAGGAAGAAGCTGGCTGATGGTCCTACCCACCTTTCACAGGAACTATCTGCAGCACAAAGGGACCCTACTTCTGCCTGTCACAATGCAGATCACTCATGCGAGGGAGTGCGACCATCAGTCAGCTGCTTCCTGATCAATTTTATTTATTTATTTTCATTTTTATGCCACCTATCTCCCAAAAAAGGGACCCAAGGCAGCTCACAAAATAAAATCAACAAGGGAGCAGACCCCCATCAATCCCAGCAGCTGCTTACTAGTAAGCAGGGATTGGTCTATTGCTTAGCTGTGTAACTACAGTGGTTATGCATTTGTAACCACCCAAGTAGATTCCAGCCAACAACAACAATAACAACAACAACAATAATATAGCACCAGTATTCTACATCAGCTGCTTAGGGCCTCGGCAGACGGCTTAAAAAACCGTCCTCGGCACAAGGAAGGGGAGGGGCAGCTGCATGCTCGGCGCCCCTTCCTCCTCCCGAGGTCGTCCTCGGAGCCGCCGGCCCTCTGCACGGCCAGCGCTCCGGGGGCAACCTCCCGCCGCAGCATCCGCACACGCTGCGGTGGAAGGGTCGCCGAAAGTGCGCCTCATGCTTTTGGGGCGCACTTTTGGTGACGTATAAAAGGAGTGCTATTTTAGCGCTCCTTTCTTGGGGCACCGACGGTGCGCTGCGGGATCGAGGCATGAGGATGCCTCGGTCCCGCAGCGCACCTTCCCGCCTTAGTTAAGTATACCGCCAGTCTGCTTCCCCCCTTAGTTAAGTATACTGCCCTGACTTCCTCCTTAATGTGATGGAAAAGTCATTCACCCATGCTTCAATCACCAGCAGAATGGACCTCCAATTGATACCCAATAAAACAGATGGAGGGGGGATCACACTCATGGCAATAGTGTTGAAATGTGAATAAGTAGCTATTGTGAATATTGAAGTTACCTAGATTTACTCATCCAGTTTGGAAGGGCTCAGACCAGGAGAAATTACATAGTTATGTATACTCAGGGGGGTTGCAGACTGCCAGAAATAGTGTGAATTCAGTCCACTTTTAGGGTTAGGGTTAGAGTTAGGGAACCATGGGAACTGTATTTTATGGTGGCATCAGAGTTGTCTGACAGAGAAGGCTCAATGTCTCAGAAAAATAACAGTTCCCATGATTCCCTAGCACTAACCCTAACCCTAAAAGTGGACTGAATTCACACTATTTCTGGCAGTCTGCAACCCCCCTCAGTTAAGCTTATACTGAATTCTGGCCAATATTATCATCAGCCCACATTTAGGCATTACTGCAAGTCCATTTTCAATTTGCTAACAAAGACACTGTGGCAGCTTAAAGACTAACAAATTTTACTTGGCATAAGCCTTCATGGCCTCCAGGCTCACTTCCATCAGATGGGTTCATGAATAGGTTGTTAGCTTGTTGACTTAAATTGAATTTCTGCCATCAGAAATATAAAGTGTGACCTGTAATAAGATGTTGCAGTGAGGAACGCACCTGTTTGGCTTTCCACTCTATTAGCCACATGCTCCCTTCCTTCGCTTTCCATCTGTTTTGCCATTTCCTCGCTGGCAGTCAATTAGCACTGTTAGCATATCCGCCACCCCCTGCGCTATATATGAGGTTTCCATATTTTCATATCTGGAGCCAGGCATGTTTTAAGCAGTCACAATGACCTTTGGAATACCAAGAAACTTTCCCATGAGAAGGCCATGTTGACCCAAAAACATGTGAAGGACCCAGATAATACCAAGATAAGGGCTAAATGGGTTTGTTTCATCCTCTCCCTAGTCTTTCCACTTATGCTCTGGCACTGGAGACAAAAGCAAAGGCGAGTAAGCCAACATTTCCTTCCTATCCCCTGCCATGCTCCCAGCCAACTTCACTATCCATCTGTTTTGGGATTGTCCTATATCCAGTCAATGGTTTTGTTACTCTGAACTTAAAGCCATAAGTCATTCCAGAATCTCATTGTCAATTCCCTGAGAAGACTATCAGGTCCTTGTTACATTATAGGATAGCACCTAGCACCCCTTGAGGCTAGGATATCTGATATAAATATAAGCTCCAGCTCCAGTCCTAAGCTTCTGCTATCCAATTTGCATACCTCTATTTTGGTTAGCTCTGTATGGTGTTTCTGTTTGATTTGCTATCATGTGTTTGCTTGCACTCTTGCATATTTCTGTATAAAAACCTTCTTATATTCACCAAACTTGTGAGTCTTCCAAGTATACGGATACCAGTATACATAGGTGAAAATGATCCTCAAGGTACTCAGTCTCTGCAAGACTCCTTGAGCTAAGCAGTTCCCCTAACATTTAAAGAGACGTTGACACAGTTGGGGTAGGGACCTCAAGTCCCCACCCCCCATCTTTTTGGGTAAAAGCATGCAATTGACAATGAAGACATTCAATCCTGGTTGTGATATATATATATATATATATATATATATATATATATCACAACCAGGATTGAATGTCTTCAGTGTGTGTGTATATATATATATATATATATATATATATATATATATATATATATAATCCAGAGGAGAAGTAGAAAAATTCCCCTCCAAACCATGGGATCACATCAGCAAACCACATCCCAGTTTTTGATAAACTTTGGAAGACCCCAGTGCGCGTCCAAGAGACCACTACAAACAGCTTCTCAAAGCATGGAATTAGTTGTTGGAAAACTGGACATTTTTCTTTCAATGCCTGGTGGAAGAGAATATAGAATCTATGGCTCTTAGAGATTCTGTCAGACAGTATGAAAGTAAATAAGGAACTGATAAGTCATGATACTTTTATTGAAAGATGGGTTCCATTTATTGAATTTATTTATACATCACACATTGCTCGACCACCTCAGTCACATCTTAGAGTCTGGTCAGACATGAGAATTAACTCTTTCAATAAGGAAGGTAAATCTTCCAGAACTTGCCCAAATCCCTAAGTTGTTATGACATTGTTTCTATTGTTGTAACATTTTAGATGATTTTATTTACTGAATGTACTTCAATTAATTTTTTTAAAAAGAAATAAATGATGGAACAAGTGGATATGAATGTGATAGCAACCAGCAAGAGTTACTTCATGATCACTCATGCTTCTTTAAAGGAATCACTAAGAGGTGCTTCTTTGACTAGGGCAGGATGGGAATTGTGTAGTCCTCCAGATATTGTTGGACTCCCAACTCCCCAAGGACCTCTCAAGCACCCTTAGCTAAAGAATGTTGGCAGGTGCAGTCTTACAGTATTTGCAGATCCACCTTTCACCACCCTGCTCTTGAGCTGGGCACATCTTCTTGCACCTCCTGCATTGCTCTGAAACCAGTGGAAGCACTCTTCCTTCAAGCAGTTCACCTTGTCCTTCGACCCTCTCCCACTGTTAGAGGTAAGAGTGGTTGGTGACACAGAGAAAGAACAAAACCAATCACTTTATAAAAACTGATCATAAAATGCCAGATGAAATTGAAATGTATATGCCACCATTGTAAGCTTAGCTACCAAAGCTAAACTGCAAGTTTATAAATTATGCTTAAACCTTGACTTTGGCAAGTAAACCTTTGGATATGGGGAACTCCATGGTTATGGGATAACACTGGGAACCAGTCCCTCCCTACACCCTCTTCTCATATCACCTTTGTGCATACGATCTTACAACTAAGAGGACTTTCTTGACGGATGTAAAATTCCATATTTCAGAGATGGTTCAGTGGGTTTCAGTCCAGCTCAATCTAGTTGCAGCTGATCTGTAGAGCCACAGATTAACTACTCCTTCCGTGCAGCACATTATATGCTAGTTTCCCAAACCAGATGTCATCCTAATATGTGTACTGATTGTCATCCAGCACACAAGGTATTCCCTTCAGGAAGGCAGCTGTAGACATGGCCCACAGCATCATCAAAGTAAAACAAAGAGTATGGGATGTTCTTGTGCTGACATGCTCTATTAGAATAAAAACCTAATTAAAAGACCCTGGAGATCCATAGATGTATACTCATGGATACAGCCGGAAGGGGGAAATGCTTCAGATCAAAACATACAGTTTTTCCAGATTTCTGCTTCACACAAAGCTATTCTCTTTTCTTCTCTTTCTTTTTTTAAAAGCAAAGGCTTACCAAATCAGTCACAGTCAGAGTCGTGACTGAATGGAAATGCTCTCAGTTCTTTTCTTTATTTTTAAAATACCTAACATGACAATTTAGCAAATTTCCCAGAGTGGGATTGAATTGCAGCTCAGTAGAGGTAGCAGGAAACCAAAAGGGCAGTTTTTTAAACTCAGCAGCTCTGCAGTCTATTGATACAAGATCTCTTGAACCTGCTTGCATGTCAGAAGTAAGGGAGGAAAGAGGCTAAAACAAATGAGGGAGGGTGTGAAATCTGCCCTCTGAATGCATTTCAGAAATAGCTAGAGTTTGAATGAATTGCAGAGGCACAACACCATAGCATGAAAGCACTGTTAACATCACCCTTTAGTTTTTAGCAACCAGATTTTGGCATTATGAATGACTTCTGCATCACTAACGGCAAACCTGTGGGAGTAAGGGGGGAAACTGTAGAGGTGTGCACAAATGAGTCAGGTCAGGGTATATCAACCCAGTGTGAAGCTCCAAATTATCAGCTTGGTTGCCTAGATGACAAGATTGCTTGGAAACCCTATGTATGCTGCCTGAGGTTCCAAGAAACTGAAAGCCAGGTTATAAATGTAATAAATAAATACATTGGCAGAATGGGCAGAGCTGCTGCCTTGAATCCATTCTAATTGGCAAGAAATGTATGCAGTTTCAGTCAACCACAACTGGGGGTGGAGGGACTAGAATATGATAGGGTTAACCCATATTTATGTTCTTTACATAAACAGAGTTCATGTTGAGCCATTTTTCAGGCTGTTCCATTGGCCAAGGGTACATTTTTGTGTATGTGTATTTCATTAAACACACACACACACACATGTTTATATACATATCTTTGGTCAATGGGAGACACTGGAAGGAACAGTTCCTTTCTTGGACTACACTCCCAGCCAGGATGGTACTGTAACATTTTTAAGCTCTGTTTTTACTAAGCAGAGTTTTATCACAAGGTGAGACAAAATATATTGAGCGGCTCCTCTGTTTGGATCTTCACTTCTCGTGGGTGAACTCTGTGAGGAGGGGGAACTGGGCTGTGATGGCAAGGTTGGGGGCCAACAGCTACACCTCCACTTTCTTCCTCCTTGCAACTGCAATCCATATGAAGTTTAAGAATATAGGAAGAGCCTCAGTGCATCAGACAATATTTAATCCACAATCCAGTTTCTTACTGTGGCTAATCAGATTTTGTGGGAAGCCAGTACTTTCCTACGTTTTTACAAAATATAATTTGATAATTAAATGCTCTGACTTTTTTTAAAAAAAAACAACTCACAAACTCTTAAATGAGATTTGATCTCTTTAAATATTACTGAACATTCTGTAAAACAGGGGTCTGTAAAACATTCTGTAAAACACGTATGCGCACGGCAGCGGGCGCCATTTTGGAATGCCCAATGCGAATTTGCACGGTGCACGTGCGGGGGGGCATTCCCAAGGCCCAGGGAAGGCCCCCCGCCTGTGCGCCGGGCAAATTTGCACGGCGCACACGCAGGGGCCGTTCCAAAATGGCGCTCCCCACACACGCATGCATGCACACGACGGCGGGCATTGTGCGCATGTGTGCACAGGGGAAAGCGTGTGCGGATGCAAGCGCACACGCACCCACCCACCCCTGCGCCATTCCCCCCCCAAGCCCCCCGGCAACAAAGGTTGACGACCCCTGCTGTAAAACATCACATTAGAACTCAGAGGGATTTTTCTGTCATTCTGAGCAAACCACCAACCCATAGTACTTTACTGCTCCAACTACCAGCTTGAGGGAACAAGCCAAGAAGCACATGTTAAATATGTTCAAAATTAAATATGTTGTCCTTTCTAATAAATCCCAACCTTCCTCGAAATCTGTTAGAGTACAATTTGTTCAAATTAGATCCATAATCATTTCACACAGAATCCTGTCTGGAGGAGAAGTTGAACGTTAGAAGCCATTCAGTGATTCATGGCAAAGAGAAAGGAAGCCAAAAATACAAACTGCAAAACAGAGAATATTATCTCTCTTCCTCCCAAACATTCTGTTGCGGTAATTTCAGTGCCAGAAATTTTAATTTTCTGTGCAGTTTTTAGTTGGTTGACATCAGAGCTTAGAAGCAATGAACTACAAGTAATACATTTATTTGCAATAAGTTACTCTTGAAGCAACATGTTGTTGTTGTGTATGTCTTCTAGTCATTTCCAGCTTATGCTAACTCTAAGGCAAATTTGTCACAGGGTTTTCTGGTGCTGAGATGTGTGACTCACTCAAGGTCGCCCATGGCCAAGTGGGGAATCAAACCCTGATCCCCAGAGTCCAATGCTCAAATCACTACACCAGTGATTCCCAAAGTGGGAAACTGAGGGGAAAGAGGGCAGCAGGGGGTCTCTGAGGAGAGAGAAGAAGGTGAGCTTTGGGCAGTGGCGGTCATCCTTGACTCTGACTGTTTCTTTTAAAGGCAAGGGGGGGGGATTTTGTTTGGGGCCATGTGCTTTCCCCAGGGTGACTAGAGGTCCTAACTGCAAAGGAGGACAAGGCACGATTAAGTTAGGACATTCCAGAAAATGTAGGACATTACAAAATACAAGCTAAAAACGCTAATATAAATGTAAATTTATGCTAGTCGTGTTCAAAATGGAGGACATTTTGGAATTCCTCTTGGGGAGAAGATTGAAATGTAGGACAAGTCCAGGAAAAGGAGGACACCTGGTCACCCTGGCTCTCTCTGATCACATGGTCTGAGGGGGCAGGGCTTCTGCTGAGTCACTAACTTCCTTGGGGGGGGATCTAGCAGCCAGTCTGTAAAGGCCCTAAGTAGCTGAAATTCTGACCAGCATTCTTTTAAAGAGTAACTTTCCATGCTCTGTTTGCAATTGCTATACAGCCATTGTAAATACTTCAACAAGAATCTTACTATAGCCTTGTCTGATGTATTCAATATACTACAATATACAATATACTACTACTAATAATAATAAATATAAATATAAATTTTTATATTTTATATTTTATTTATATTTCCCGCCTCTCCCTACAGATTGAGGCGGGATTACACAATAAAATGTATACAGTGCATAAAATACAAACAATAAAATAGTAAAATCAGAACAACAATAATAAATTATAAGAAAATAGAATACAATATAATATAATAAAATAAATAAAAATGAAATGAAATCCCAGAAACCTGCAACTCTGTTTTTCTCTGCAGTCCTTCTCAAAATGTTGACAGAAAGTGATGCAACTTTGCTTCCAGTCACCATTTTTGAGAGGGACTACAGAGGAAAATGGAGATATTTGGGTGTGCTGTGGGGATATATGGCCCACCGGTGATGGGATAATTAGCCACTGTCCTCCATGCACTTGCCCACTCTTGTGGTAAGGTGACAAGACTATTTAGATACAGTCACTTGTGGTGCTGTTCCTTGTATTTCCTCAAACTGTTTTCTCTTGTTTCATTTCTATCCAGTCTCCCAAGCATGGAGAAATTAATTTGTGTTTTGTTGCAGTTGTTCTCACTCCCTGTGATCCTCACTAGTTTTCTCTGTCCTTTTTTCAGATGGCTAGCTGTTCTGTCTCACCTTTTCCTTGTCTTCTGCCGTGCCTCATTCACTGCTGTTCACCCACTAGCCTTTGACCAGAACTTTCAGCTTCCAAAGAGAGACAAGGCTCATTGTGGGAGAAAGAAGATTAAAGGGAGGCAGGTGAAGTAGTTGGCTATCTGCAGTGAAACAATCAAAATTTCTCCTTTGTGTTCTACTAATTTCAGTGATTCTCAGTTAATGGGTAAAACATACTCATTAAGTGACATGGCACTAGCATGGTTCTGTAGCATTTTGGGTCCCAGCTGCTTCATATTACACTGAATCCTGCACTCATAGGATACAAGCCTATGACTCTCAAGCTATCCTGAGAGAAGCTGCCCCAAAAGTGCCACAAGGGTGGAGGACTTCCCAGTTTCATTTATTCTTTTGCATGTTTACCATTAGATTCTCATTGCATCATATCACCATTTTGTGCATGTATCATAATATTTAGAATCTGTGTGGTATAGTAGTTTGAACACTGGATTACGGCTCTGGAGAGTGTTAGACTACCACTCCACCATGGTAACCTGCTGGGTGACCTTGAGCAAATCACACTCTCTCAGCCTCAGAGGAAAGCAATGGCAAACCTTCTGTGAACAAATCTTGCCAAGAAACATCTTGGGCTTGCCATAAGACCAAAAATGACTTGAAGACACAAAGCAACAAATCATAATATTGCCTGCCTATATTGTGATCCTTCAATTAATGCTGTGTGTTGGTCTATAACTATAATAAAGATGAACTGAAGAGAACAATTAATTCTGGATTGAGTATGACATTGGCTAGCCTCCTATCAGTAAAATATATATACTTAAGTCCAACTTTTGTGTGTGTGTGTGTGTGTGTGTGTGTGTATATATATATATATATATATATATATATATATATATATATATTGTTGTTGCTGCTGTTACTTACATAGATTGACATTGGGACTGTACAGATGGCCCCTTAGGGGTGGCAGGACACCGTCCCTTTCCTTGCTGATCGGGGCCACGAGAACCACATGCTACGGCCCTGTTCTGGGTTTTTGTAGTGCAAAAAGAAGCCGCAAAAAACAGCTCCTTTTTGTGCCATAGAAAGGGTGCCCTACCTACAGTGGTAATGGGTTTTCTCTGCTTCTTTGGCACAGTGTGTGTAAACGCTATGCCGAAGACATACCCTTTTGCTGCCTGCCATGCGGTTGCTTGGGGAGTGTGATGCTAGCCTGGGGCAGAGTTGGGGCAGCCAGCGTGCAGTTGCCATGCCCCCACTCTGTCCCCAGGCAGGCCCTTTTGGCTAGTCTGTACTGGCCCATTGTCTTTCTTCCATTGTAAATTCCAAGGCCATTCTGTTGCTGGTGGAGAATAAAGAGAACTGGAGAAGCATATGACTGTATTTACAATGGGTTTTGGTATCTCCTGGGGTGTGGTTCCAGGACTCCCCGTGGATACCAAAATCTGTGAATGTTCAAGTTCCACTAAATACAATGTTACCAAAAGTGCATTTTTCTGAATTTTGGTGTGTGTATGAATTCCACATAACCCCAGATGTGCTCTGCAATGAACCCCAAGTACCACCAAGGCAAGGCAGGCAGGTCATGCCTAGGTCACCTGGAAGACTGGAAAAACCCCAATCCCCAAAGCCAGGCAGATAGTGTGAGAGTTGCAAATGGACCATCGTCACCTCCATAATCAGAGGAATGGGCAATAATGGCCTAGATATCTCACCTGATGAGCCAGCTAATGACTTAACTGTCTCCCATTCACCTTGAACATTGCCAGACCAGATTACCTCACCTGTGCAATCTCACACCTTTGCCCTGCAGCTAGTTTTTGCCCTTAAAAAACCCTGGATTTCTCCTCTCAGTGTCACTAGTTGGAGTTCATGGGGATCCTGCGTCACTGTGTTCTCTGATCCAGTTACCGGTACCTCTGTTCAAACCCGCACTCTTGGAACAGTTGTGTCTCATGACACTTCACCCAATTGGATCCCAGAGGAAGCCTCATCTGTAGTAACACCCGTAATCTGCCTCAACATCTTTTCCAAGCTAACCCCTGATTTCCTGAGCCTTGAATAAGGGTGTGCGTGTATGTGAATTGCTGTGTGATTTACCCCTTTAATAAATAATACTTTAATTGGAGAATTCTGTCTCTGCATCAATACTTAGATCTCCCAACTCTTAGTATACATGTGGGAGATGGTCTCACAGGGTCCTTGTAGCCAATCCCCTCTCAATTTGAGCTAAATAAAAAATCCCCTTCATATACTTTTGGCTACAACAACAGTATGATAAAATGGTGTCCCTTATATAAAATGGCAAAATCAAGGTTTACTTTTTGCAATATTTTTTTAATATATATTTCAAGTCATGGATGGCTGAATGCACAGATAAGGAATCCATGGCTATGGAGAGTAAACTATATTTATTGAATTTATACACTACCGTTCGCCTGGGGTGGGGTCCAAGGTGACTTCCTCTGGGATGGGATCCAAGGGATCCTGTGTTCCCACATGCCATGATGATACTATCAGCTGAGACTTCCAGAGAACCCTAACAGATCTCAGTGGAAGATGTCTTTGGCCTGTGTCTGGCTATGGGGAGATAGGCAGAGACTTCTCTTGATCCCTCCTGCTTTCCACTCACAACAGAATGGTGGAGGTGACGGCAGCCAGGCTAGGGGCTATTGCAGCACAACAGCAAGCCCTAGTGAGAGAGAAGCCACAGCAGGATTCCACATGAGGAATTCTTATCTATGCTTGGCTGTGTAGGATTTTGACCATTCAATGGCAAGTTGCTATAACTTATGGTGCAATACGTTATGCCCTGTTCCAATGTTGGTGCATGTCCCAGATATAGACTCTCCAGAACAGCAGGAAGAAAGAAGGAGGGAACCCATAAAAAGAGAGAGAGAAACATCACAGACTTCAGAGAAGCCACTCCATTTCTAAAAAAAATCACTAAAAGGTTTACTTTCCTTTGAAAAATGCTACAAGCTGCTGAATGCTACAAGCTTCTGAACAGTGGTACAACACTCAGTCTTTTCCTATCTGTCTTGTCATTACTCAACCCCCAAAACAGACCATGGGGCACCACATGAGCTAGACCTTGTTATTCCTCCACCATGAAAGTATTTAAAATCTTGTAGCTGTACTGAAAAAGGAGTAGTGTTATCCCTCACTAAGGCTGCATCTACAGTACACTTTAGAATTAATGCAGTTTGACACCTCTTTAACTGCCATGGCTCAGTGCTATGGAATTCTGGGATTTGTAGTTTTGTGATATAGCCGCCTCTGTCAGAGAGCTCTGGTGCCACAACAAACCTCAGATCCCAGGATTCCATAGGAGGGAGCCATGACTGGTAGTCAGGGAATGGAAGGGCAGAATCATTGACTGAAAGAGCATGCAGCTACTGATAGTGCACTGTAAGGCTGTTCCAACGCTGTTCTACATGTCACTGCTGTCTAAAAGTTTTGGAGAGAAGAAAAAGACTTCTTCCTAAGGTGCACAATTAGTTTCATCTCCCCCTCTCTGTCTCCCTGGCTCCTATAAGATTTTCCACTACACTGATTGCCATCTGTGCCCAAAGAAGGAAATGTACACCAAACCTGGAAAGTTAGTTGTTACCCAATAAAGTCTACACCAGGAGAGAGCAAAGGGCAGTCCTTGGGCTGTATGTAGTCCTCAAAGACTACATGCACATGGCCCTTCTAGACTCCATAGACTGCCCTATTTCATGCTCAAAGAGTGAGTTGGGATATCTCAATGACATTGTAGCTTTTTTCAAATGGCAACATTGTTATGGAGGGTGGCATGACAAGAAACCTTTATTTTGTTGCTCCTAAATATTGCTTTTGGAAGATCTAGTCCAGTGGTTCCCAAACTTTGGTCTTCCAGATGTTTTGGACTTCAGGTCCCAGAATTCCTGACTGTTGGACAAGCTGGCTGAGGCTTCTGGGAGTTGAAGTCCAAAACACCTGGAAGACCAAACACTGATCTAGTGCATGGTCCAGTACTAGAAAAAATGAGGTGGCTCAGATTTGCAGTGTCAAAAAAGGGCAGCAAACTGTTGTAGTTGTTGCTGTTTAATTTTTGCTTCTTGGCTGTAGAAGCTTTATTTTTTTCTGTATCAGGCACCAACATAACTTGAATCATTGAATCATAAAATCACAGAGTTGGAAGAGACCACAAGGACCATCCAGTCCAACTCCCTGCCATGCAGGAAATCACAATCAAAGCACCCCCAACAAATGGCCATCCAGCCTTTGTTTAAACACCTCTGCCACTCTCCAAGGGAGTGTTTTCCACTGTCAACCAGTTCTTATTGTCAGGAAGTTCCTCCTAATGTTGAGGTGGAATATCTTTTCCTGCAACTTGCATCCATTGTTCCATGTCCTAGTCTCTGGAGCAGCAGAAAGCAAGTTTGCTCCATCCTCAATGTGACATCCCTTCAAATACTTAAACAGGGCTATCATATCACTCCTTAACTGTCTCTTCTCCAGGTTAAACATACCCAGCTCCCTACGTCTTTCCCCATAAGGCATTTTGGTCTTCACCATTTTGGTCGCCCTCTGGACATGCTCCAATTTCTCAACATCCTTTTTGAACTGTGGTGCCCAGAATTGGACACAATATTCCAGGTAGGGCCTGACCAAAGGACACTATACTTCTATTGATGCAGCGTAAAATCAAATTGGCCTTTTTAGCTGCCACATTACACTGTCGATTCATGTTCAACTTGGGGTCTACTAGGACTCCTAGATCCCTTTCACGCGTAGTCTTGTTAAGCCAGGTGTCCCCTCATCCTATATCTATGCATTTCATTTTTCCACTCTAAGTGCAGTACCTTACATTTCTCCATGTTGAATTTCATTTTGTTAGCTTTGGCCCAGCTTTCTAATCTATTCAGGTCTTTTTTGAATTTTGATTTTGTCCTCTGGGGTATTAGCTACTACTCCTAATTTGGTGTCATCTGTAAATTTGATAAGAATGCCCTCTATTCCTTCATCCAAGTCATTGATAAAGATATTGAATAGCACTGGGCCCAGGACAGAGCCCTGTGGCACTCCACTGGTCACTTCTTTCCAGGTTGAAAAGGAGCCATTGTTGAGCACCCTTTGGGTTCAGCCAGTCAACTAATTACATGCATTACTCTTACATGCATTACTCTTCCATGCATTACATGGAAGAACCACAAGTTGCTCTTCCATGCATTACATTAATCCATTCATCCATTCCAGGATGAAGAAGAGCCATTGCTGAGCACCCTTTGGGTTCAGCCAGTCAACCAATTACAAATCCATGTAACAGTTGCTTTGTCTAGCCCACGTTTTACAAGCTTGTTTGCAAGAATGTCATGGGGAACCTTGTCAAAGTCCTTACTGAAATCGACATATGCTATATCTATAGCATTCTCTTTGTCTACCAAACCTGTAATTTTATCAAAAAGGGAGAGCAGATTAGTCTGGCATGACTCATTTCTCTGAAACCCATGTTGACTTTTTGTGATAATGGCATTGCTTTCTAAATGTTCACAGACTCTCTGTTTAATTATTTTTCCTGGTATTGATGTCAGACTAACTGGGCAATAGTTGTTGGGATCCTCTTTTTTTCTCTTTTTGAAGATGGGGACAATGTTTGCCCTCCTCCAGTCTGCTGGGACTTTTCCTGTTCTCCAGGAGTTCTAAAAAATTATTGCCAATGGCTCTGACATTACATTTGCCAGTTCTTTTAATACCCTTGGATATAGTTCACCTGGTCCTGGAGACTTATATTCATTTAGATCAGGGGTCGGCAACATTCTCCTACCTGGGGCCGGTCGCTGGTCCCCAGGTCTTCTGCCCAGCCAGGGGGGTGGGAAATGGAGGTGCACACACCCCCCGCCACCGCCGCCTCTGCTGCTGCCGCCCCGCCACCAACCCCCGCCGCCACCGTGTGCATCGCGGCTGCTATTTTGTTTGCCAAAATGGCAGCCGTGGCTCATTCGCGCATGCACAGGAGTACTGAGCATGCAGCTGCATGTGCCGCGGCCGCCATTTTGTTTTCCAAAATGGCGGCTGTGGCTCGTTCGCACATGTACAGGAGTACTGCGCATGTGCAAATGAGTTGTGGCTGCCATTTTGGAAAACAAAATGGCAGCTGCGGCACATGCAGCTGCAGCGCGGTGGCAGCGGCGGGGGTCGGCGATGGCGACGGCAGGGGTCAGTGGGCCGGATGCCGCCCGCGGGCCGTAGGTTGCCAAGCCCTGATTTAGATTAACCAGGTATTTCTGTATTACCTCTTTACTTATTATGTGCTGTATTTCTCCTATTGTGCCCTCTGCTTCATTTTCCTCAGGTTGAGCACCCTTTTCCTTTTCTGAGAACACTGAGGCAAAGAAGATGTTGAGTAGTTCTGCCTTGTCTCTTTCCCCTGTTAGCATTTCGTCATCTTCTCCACATAGTGGCCCTACCATTTCCTTTTTCTTCCTTTAGCTATAGACATACCCCAACCCCCCCCCCCCCTTTTAATTGTTTTTAACCACTCTAGGAAGCCTGAGCTCATTTTGTGCTTTTGCTTTTCTGACTTTCCCTTTACATGTGCTAGCTATTCATTTGAATTCCTCTTTAGTGATTTCGCCTCTTTTCCATTTCTTATACATCTCTCGTTTAAACCTTAGTTCAGTTAAAAGTTCATTTGTCATCCAATCCAGTTTCTTGAAACACCTCCCATTTTTCCTCCTCATTGGAACAGTTTGAGATTGTGCCTTCAGTATTTCCCTTTTGAAAAACTCCCATCCATCTTGAACTCCCTTCTCTTTTACTATTCCTGACCACAGGATCACCCCTAATATTTCCATAAGTTTACTGAAATCAGCTCTTCTAAAGTCTAGAATGCATGTATGACTATGCCTGGCTTCTCCTTTCCACTGTATAACAAACTCCAAGAGAACATGACAACTCCCACCTCAAACTTGTCTGGATTTGAGTGTACCTTGACCTTAGTGAGCAACTCTATTTGCTTATCTGCCTCCGATAGCAAAATGCCTCAGGAGAGCATTGGTCAAATGGCCTTTAGGGTAATTTATATATTGAGAAACTGGCTTTTTGTCAGGGATCCCCCTCCCATGCAAAAACAGGTGCAGGAGGACCAATCCAGATCAATCTCAGAGTACAGAGGGTTAAAACAACCCTATCCTTCATTCTAGGGTCCCAGACCAGATCAAGGTCCCTGTCCCTGCAATTTATTTTTTAAAGAGCCATTCATAGAATTGTCAGCAGCATGAATAGATCTCATCTAGTTTGGCCACAAGTCTTCTGGTTGTCTGATAGAGTGACACTCCACACCTTCTTCCTGTCCTAATCTTTGTCCTGCATTGATTAATTTAGAAGAATCTGAGAGGCAGCTTATAGTGCAGTCCCTCCTGTCGTCATAGAACACAACCACTTTCAGGGCATGGGGGAGAATCCAAAAAGAGAAGGAGATTTACCTCTGGGATGTAGTTATGTCATTAAACAGGTTTGTTAGACAAGGTACACAGTATTAAACTAGATCACATGAGCTTCCAGCTAAGCTGTTGGGCACACAAAATTAATCTCCTCATTTTGAAATAATGAATTCCTACTGGCTCTCTGAGAAATTCTATCAATTGTCAAAAGTGTAAAAAGTTGGAATATTCAGCAATGAAATAGTTTTTAGTTCACTGATGTTTTCAGTTCTTGGCTATGTTAGTGGACTTTTTGGTCAACAAGGCAGGGCATCAAATCAGAAATGTGCAAAAGGCTGCAGAATCAAATGGAGAACAAGAAAAATGCCACTCTGAAAAGAGAGAGCCTGGCACAGCTTTCTGTAGATCAGATTAATCAGGAACAAACAGAGCTTGTTCTGTTTTGTTCTGACAGGTGTATTTTGCAAAAATAAGATTTTCAAACTATGGAATCAGGTAAACAAGGGTTCCATTAGATTCAGGATCTTGAGGTAGTTTTTGACTGCTATAAGATACGAAGGGGAGACATGAGCTTTATATAACTAAGGGCTCATTCCCACTATGATTTAAACTGATTTGCTGATCAGTTTATATGTACCTCGTTCACATTGGAAATGATTTCAGATGCGACTGCGATTGGTCGGAATCATAAAGAATCGAGGTGAAGTGAGGCAAATGCAAAAGAATCATGTTTTTAAAGATGGATCATTTGGTGATTCTTTTGAAAAGAATCACTTTGGAAGCGTGTTCAACACATGAGAATGACGTTCAGATCTCAATCACATTGAACTAGAGGGGAGGGACTATGAAAGGAGGTTGGCAGAGGGATGTAACTCATCCCATCCTAAGTTTTGGGAAAATCCACCCAGGTGCCAAAGTTAGGAGTTTGAATCTTGCACAGGAGGAGGAGAAAGACTCTGCTGCTGCCCAGAGTGCAGGGATTTCCACACTTGGCTAGACTCCTTGTCTTCTCTTCAGTCCATCAGGGTTAAGGGTGGAACTGCCTGCTTTTTGCACCACCTGCTCCCCAGGAGGCTTGGGAGCTCCGAAGCCCCGGGAATGCAGCCCAAAGTTGTGTTACAATAACAGATTTGATATAAAGATCCCTTCTTGGGTCCATGCCATAGTCCTGGGCTGGGATGAGCCTCTACTGCCATGAACTCAAGGCATGCACATCACGTAGGCACCTGAAAGGTCACACCTGCATTTACAACAATTTGCAGATCAAAAGGGCCAGGTCTATGAGTTGCTAAGCAGGATATTCACACCTAGAGGATTTTTGAGTGCCAGCCAGGATGTGTCCGGCTGAAGATGAGATAACGTTAACATTTTATCTCTACTCCTTGGAAATTGTCTGCTTCAAAGCATAGCAATCAGAATCCTTTGAGATACAATAGCAACTCTTCTCCTCAGACTAGATTTAAGGATAAAAATGCTCCTCAAAATCTCAGGCACATTGGGGTCTGGCTAGATTTCATGGTGACACTGCACCACTGTGAATTCTGACCAGAGTCCCAGCTCTTTCCATTATCTTTCCTTTCATAACGATTGAGTCTATCCATCTTCATTTGTTGTTGGAGCAGCCTCTTTCAGGAAATTATCACCATTAGAAAGCCTTGTGTTTCCTACCCAAGCTAACTACTTTACTCTTGAGTTTTTGTGTGTATGATTGTATGTTAGAGTATCTTTGTATGTTTGAATCCCCAAATAAATTACAGTTCATTGGAAAGCATTGTCTCTATCAGTCTATTCCCTAGCACCTCTGTAAACATAGGAAAAAAGATCCCATAGAAAACTTGGACTTGAGTAATTCCCCAGGTTCAAGGTCTTCATTACAGTTGGCATTGATGACGCATAGATGCGCATCATATGATTGAGATTTTTTTTTTTTAAAAAAAAGACCAGTTAGTGTGAATGACAATCATGTCAAAAAAGACATGAATGCATGGAATAATGAAATAATTCGCTCCCATAGTGGGAACTATGCATTGGATAACAATGGTATTGTTATCCCAATACTTTTTTCCTCCCCTGAGCATAAGGACAAGACAATACCTCTTCCTTGGTCCAGATTAGAAGGCTAGAAGGCTACCACCACTGACCTCAGCATCTGCCACCTGAGGTGATCCCCTGACTCTGTCTAATGGTAGAGCTAGGCCTGACACCAGTTTTCACACATGGGCTGCAGCTATAAAGATAGCTTTATCTCAAACATCCCCATTCATGCACTTTGGAATTCAAATTCAATTTTATTGATTATTTCAGCCACTCATATAACTGATGTATCAAATGTCTGTAGAGCAGCAGCAGCGAGAAGGGTTCTTGGGCCAAATATTTTGTTTTGTTGGCTATTCTGGCTCTTTCTCTCATTTTCGTTGCTTTCCATTTTATCCCACACTCTCTCTCTCCCCAAATAGAAATGGACATAATTTTCCCCCTATGTACCTTGGTTTACTGATATGCAAAACGCAACCAAACTCTGGCTTTGGTATATTCATTAATTCCATAGGCCAACTTCTACAAGATTCTTCATCTAAAATATTGTCATAGTAGAATAGCTGCTTTTCTGCCAGCAAAGTCTGAGATGAGTTTCACTTTGTCCACAATATGTAGGCATGTAGACATCTCAGTAATGCTTCTGTTTACACTGCCTAATTAATACTTGAAATGCCTCATCATAGCATATGGGAATCAGCAAGCACATTCTTCAGTTACTACATTCCTCAGTTACTAACCAGATGCTGTGAAGACTGGAGGTGGATTAGAA
Source organism: Phrynosoma blainvillii (assembly GCA_026167975.1). Lineage (NCBI taxonomy): Eukaryota > Metazoa > Chordata > Lepidosauria > Squamata > Phrynosomatidae > Phrynosoma > Phrynosoma blainvillii. The sequence goes on from JANUYF010000002.1 coordinate 80,906,446, forward strand.
TACAAGTAAACAGAGTGCTTGCCCCTATGATGACAAATGCAATATTAGTCTGCAGCTTACTTGAGAACTTAATGCAGTTAACGATGGTGAATAACTGGATAATAGAGACTGTCACATGTAATGGCTCCCAGATTCTCTCCCCACAGAATGTCAATTATTTGGTATGTTTACAATTGGATCCAGATGATGTATGCATACAAATGAATAAATGCTTGTGGGATTAAAATTCTAGAAGAAACAAGAGATCATATATTATAGACATTCCTTGCAGGAAGTTGAACTTTTATGAACGCAGACATGTTGAGAGGAAGAACTTCACAGAAAAGTTACCTTTTGTGGAGTACAGCTCCCAGAATTCCCAATGCAAGTATTTAGTCCAAAAAAGTAGCCTTTTCCTGATCCAGAACAATGCACAACTAAATTTAAGGAATTTGATCAAAAAGTAGCTTTCATATGCTTTGCAACACAACATGTAACTAGTTTAAGAAATTCTCTCACACCAAGTATGATGATGTCCACTAGTTCAGGTACTTGTAAAGGCAGGGGTTAGGTAAATTAATCAAGGAATGCAAGATTTAGAGAAAGCATGTTTTGGTGGATGCAACTAATGGAAGATCTATTTCTTCCTGAAGGAGTTTATCACATGGGGGAATTGGGAATTTAAACAATGATTAAGGTAAGGTAAAAGGTAAAGGTATTCCCCATTGACAAGGTTGTCAAGTCATGTCCAACCATAGGGGACGGTGCTCATCTCTGTTACTAAGCCGAAGAGCCAGCGTTGTCAGAGACTACTCTGTAGTCATTTGGCCAGCATGATTGCATAGAATGCTGTTTACCTTCCCACCGAAGTGACACCTATTTATCTACTTCCATTTGCATGCTTTCAAACTGCTAGGTTGGCAGAAGCTGGGACTAGTGACAGAAGCTCACCCCATCATGCAGCACCTGGGCCTCGAACTGCCGACCTGTCGATCTTGCAATCAACAGAGTCATCGTCTTAACCCAGGGGTAGGCAACCTGTCCCCTTTAAGGGCCGAGGGACTTCAGCTCCCAGAAACCTCAGCCATGTTGGCCAATAGTCCCATGTTGGCCAATAGCTCCTGGGATTCTGGGAGCTGAAGTCCCTCGGCCCTTAAAGGGGAAAGGTTGCCTACCCCTGTCTTAACCACTTGAGCCACTGCATCCCTGTAATGATTAACCCATTTAACAATGATTAACCCATGCAAATTGAGCAACTGAAATTAAAACATGCTTTAAATTATATTAATGCAAGTACCATTATCCCATGAAGAACCAGGGAATAACCAGGCAAGAAACATCAAAAACTCATTCACGGGAAAATTCTGTAAATTAGTTATTGTTGCTTCTTGCCTGGTTCTTCACAGGATAATGGCACTTTAATCACATTTTGTCTCAATGTCATGTGAAAACCATTCACACAATTCCACACAAATGCGGTGTAATCACGGATTCTTCACAGGATAATAGTGCTTTGCACATGACGTCATGTGAAAACCATTCACACAATTGCAGGTTAATCATGGGTTAATCACCGTTTATACTTCGAATTTCCCCCCTGTGTGATAAACCTCTTTGGAGACATAATACATCAGGGGTAGGCAACCTTTCCCCTTTAAGGGCCGAGGGACTTCAGCTCCCAGAATCCCAGGAGCTATTGGCCAACATGGGACTATTGGCCAACATGGCTGAGGCTTCTGGGAGCTGAAGTCCCTCGGCCCTTAAAGCGGAAAGGTTGCCTACCCCTGTAATACATAGTCATGCCCCCCACCCAGAACTTGATGAAGCATTCTGTATCTGCCCTCCAAACTGCAAGTTTCATCATTCCTAACTAGGGCCCTAAGCAGACTGCCAGAAATAGTGCACATTAAATTGAGGCACTGCTAGGGAATCATGGGAATTGTATTTTTTTCTGAGACACTGAACCTTCTCTGTCAGAGAGCTCTGGTGCCACAATAAATTACAATTCCCATGATTCCCTAGCACTGAGCCAGGGCAGTGCCTCAATTTAATGTGCACTATTTCTGGCAGTCTGCTTAGGCCCTAGCACAGCTGATGGCCATATGACACAGTTATCCAACAGGAGATTGATACTCTGGCATTCAAAAGAACAGGAAACAAAGGGAAGGAGTTGGAATTCCCATGGATTGTATGGCATAGGCCACAGTCAACTTCTTCACTTAATTGGTGATGCACTGAGTACCCAGGAAGGCACAGTTAGGAATGACCAAGCCCTCCTAGTATTCCCAGCTGTTGAGAATACATAACAGGTCAGCTTCTCATCCCCAATTTAAACCTTGGATGAGGGAGATTCTTGCAAAAAACAAAACAAAACAAAAACCTCACAATAAACCTTAGGGTCACCACAAGTCGGAAACAACTTGAAGGCACACAGCAACAACAACGAGGGAGATTTTATTTGAACCAGCTTAGCATTCACCATCATATAAGAGAAAAAGATGGTTATGCAGTCAGGAGAGTTCCCTTTGGTTGAAGGCAGAACCAAAAGGGAACATTAGTAAGGGGGGTTGCAGACTGCCAGAAATAGTGTGAATTCAGTCCACTTTTAGGGTTAGGGTTAGTGCTAGGGAATCATGGGAACTGTTATTTTTCTGAGACATTGAGCCTTCTCTGTCAGACAACTCTGATGCCACAATAAAATACAGTTCCCATGGTTCCCTAACTCTAACCCTAACCCTAAAAGTGGACTGAATTCACACTATTTCTGGCAGTCTGCAACCCCCCTAAGATGACTAAATGCTCCTCTCCTCAATTGGTCAGTTGACACCCTGATGCAAGAGCTAGCTAATCTCTCTCTCTCTCTCATTTAAACTCTGCTCATCAGCCAAAAGAGTTTCCAGAATGGCTTATAAATTGTTAGTTTGACAGTTCTCTGCCCTCAGACTTACAATCTAATAAGACTTGACACACAAGGAAAGGGAGATGGCAGTAGGGGAGAGCAAGTGTTGGTTGTCCTTCTGTCTCTCTCAGAGACCTCAGCAGTGGCGGCTGGAGTGGAGGGAAGGCTCCTCATCAGCTGCTGGGACCAAGACAAAATGGAGCTGTGCTTGGATGCTGCTCTTTCCCCCAAAGACCTCTGCAGTGGCAGTTGGAACAGAAGGAGGGCCTCTCACCAGCCACTCGGACCAAGCCATGATAACCATGATCATGTTAAAAGGGCACACTTCTACTGTGTGTTATCCAATAAAGGAACATAATAAAAACTCTGGTAGAAAGCCACTACTCTGACCAATATCCACCCACCTGCAGATGTCAGTTGAATGCTTACTGGGATGGGGGCAGGGAGAAGGGAGCTCTCCATCAGCCAAAGCCTTGCTATTAGCCCTCTCCCCTCTCTGACTGTGTCCATAAACAAAGCATAGGTGCAATATAGTTGTGGTTGTTATTTCAGATAATAATGTGACTGTTATATAATTATGTCAGGAGTTGCAAATGCACCTTTCCTGTCATAAAATACCGGGAAAGTTATGTGATGGGTTATATGGTAGTAGAAGAGCTATTGCAAAGACAATTTGGTGATTTCAGACACAGGTGGTGAGATAACACTGAAGAAAAGGCAGGCATGATTTAAGCCTGTTCAAGAGTGTTCCCATGAGGAGAAGTTGTAAGCACAAAGAATAGGGTTGGTATGTGTAAATGAAAGGGGTAAATGTGTTTATTAATTGTAATGAATGAGAATTAAGCCCAACATAGTTTGAAATTATGTGTAGTTTAGTTAGGCAATGTTAATGTTTGCTGTTCAGTTCCGACAATGAACATCTCTGGTATGGAACTATAGTGCTGAATAAAGGTTTGTTGAGTTTTAACTATTGAAGCCTGGATTTCTGAACTTGGTTAGTTGTCAGATGTGACAATCTTTTTTGGACTAAAAATCCCAGAAATCTCCCAAAGTGCAACCTGTATCCATGATAGTTGGGCAATTCTGGAAGTTGTAGAGTCCCAAAAGTATCTTTTCCAAACTCTGTTCAAATGTTACATTAACTGAAATAGCTGAAAAGTTATGATTTCACCTGGTACAATACCATCAGGACACAGCACCAAAGCTGGCTTGAAATTGCTACCCTACCAAGATAATGCTTACCTGTAGATTCTACAATTATTCTGGTTAATTAACACTTTCATTTTTATTTAAATAGGAATTCACTCAGCTCCCTACGGGGAAACTCCTCCCCCAGCCCAATGTCAGCATCATATCTGCATTTTAAAACTAGTATAAATTACTTCATTTTCTCATTTATAGTTTCCTTGATTCTTTTGCCCTCCCTCTCCACCCCCATGTTCTCATTCCATGCTCACCTCCTAATAAAGTGTACGATTTCTCTATATGTAGCTCAACAAAAGCTTTAAAAGGATGCTGAGGAAATGTCAGTCTAATAGCACCACTGAACAGCAATCAGCTGCCTTAAAGCAGGCACAGAGTTTTCTCTTCTTCAGGCAGGATTAGCATTTGCTTGGAACAAATAACATGGCATTGGTGATGCAGCGTTTTAGTCACACAGTCTTCTTTTCCTGAACATTCTTTATTGTTGCCACAGACATTAACTATCATCCAGTTAATATCATCCAGAACGAAAAACTGCCGATAGCCCAGTTCCTTTGTATCTTCTTTGTCCTTGCCGAAGCAGCCCGTCATGAGAGATAAAGCTACACCACAGGATTTCACACACAAAATGAAAATGACACACTTTTTGGAGTTTGCAGTCTATTTTTCATGGGTTGTATATAAATTGCTACTAACAATGCAGAGCCCCATTGCTTGTGTCTGTAATGGCCTTCTTTGCAATGTTAAAAAACAGAGAGAGCAATGTCTGTTTTCTTTTGTTGACATCTATTCTATTTCTATCCTACTATTTCTAGTCATATTAATCTATAATGTATAAAGCCTTATTGTGATGTGACACTGTTAGGACATCTAGCTGCTACCTTCCTTAAGAATGTTGTTGGTTCTGGCCTCACATGGATGTTCCCCGTTTATTAATTAAACTAGGATTCAATGATGGAAGGGCAAAAAAGGACATTATATCATCAGGAGCTGGCATTGCTTTCATTATATCACATTACTCATTTATGAACTCCAGGCCACAGAAATCTATGTTTGCTTTTAGGACAGACTCAGCTTCAGAAGGACTTTAATTTGATTTCACTATGAAACCTCATGAATGTTTCCATGGTATTGTGGTAAATTTTGAAATAAAGGTCTACATTGTGGCAGCCCTCACAGCCTTTCCCCTAAAAAAAAAAAAAATACCAAAAAATGCAGGTGAGCTGTGTTGATCCATCTCTTTCATTCAGTGTCTGCCAGCCCTCCCCTCTGTGCATATAGTTTGGGGGCTAGGGGTATACATACATACACACACACACACAGAGAGAGAACACTTTACTACAAAGAACAACAGTATATAGCATAACACCTAATGCATTAAGATCAACTGGCAGATATAGCAATTTACAAAGTATCCATGGTACTCTGCTTACAGTAAAAACACCGAGAGCTATGTGTAAGGGCATGTTCACATGGACTGAATAAACCACTTTCCCCTCATCATTGCCATGACCTGTCTTCATGACAAAGGGCCACAGCCCTGATTCAACTGCAGACTGTCTTCATGATGTGAGGCCAATTCCTCATGGAATCCAGCCCATATAAACACTGGTTTATACAGACTTACATTTTGCTCCAATTTTCCAGGAAAATCTGGAGCAATCTGGAGCATTCTGGAGCTACGCTGGGCAGCTGTTTACACAGTGTCTGGCTGTGCTGCCCAGTGCTGCTGCCTCTGGTGTGAGTCATTCCTTCTGAGGTCATAATGAGGCAAACAGCCATGTAATTGATGCTGGCAGCCTCATTTTCGACTTGAGAAGGAGTGACCCATGCCAGCGGCAGTGGAGCTGGGTACCCCAAAATGTGGAAATAACAGGTGAGAGAATTTGGGGCAGCTCTGGGGCCAGAATGCTCCAGTAGCAGCCTGTAGTAGTCTGCCCAGTGTATGGTGTAGCATGGTATAGTAGTTTGAGTGTTGGACTGGGACTCAGGGAGAAGAGGGCACATTCAAGCAATGACAAACCCCCTCTCAACAAGTCTTGCCACAAAAACCCTGTGATAGGGTCACCATGAGTTGAAGTTGGCTTAAAGGCACGTAACAAAAACAACATGTATTACAATAAATGTATTAGTCTTAAAGGTGCCACACAACTCTTTGTGGCTTGAGAGTCATCAAATATTGAACTGACCAAGACATCTCAAATTACTTTGCTTTATACAGATACAGATCCCTTTGCATTATAGAAATAACTACTTGTTGAGAAAATCCATCTTTTCAACTCACAATCTGCAGCAACTAAGATTGCTAAATTCAGAGTGAACAGGAAAGTAGTTTGACCAAGCCCAGAATACTCTGCATTACATCATGAAGAATTTAGAAATATTACTTTTCTGAACTACTCTTCTCAGAATTCTCCAGTCAGCATGGTAACTCACTATGTTACCTAGGGATTTTGGAAATTGTAATCCAAAAAAGTAAGACTTACAAATTCTGGCAACATGGATAACCCACAACAGCTTATTGTCATGGAGAAAATCTGTCCCACCTACAGTACCTATACTCTGCAGCTACTGCAAGGATTGGAGCCAAGCTCAGAGGTGACAGCTATGGAAGTCTGATGTTGGAGGAAGGGATTACTGATGATATATTGGCCTTGCTAACCAAAAGGCTCTGGTGCTTTGACCATATGAGACCTGGCTCTTCTACAACAGTGGAATTTTGAAAGTATTCATTATTACTCAAAAAAGGTGGGTGACACTAACTATGCCAGTACCTCTTTAAGCATTGGGGGAATTGTTTAGCTTAGGAAAACTTGTGAGAGGCTGGGAAACTTGAGAATCATTTTCACTTGTTTATACCAGTGCTAACTGAGAAAAACACCAGGTTTGGGTAAATAAAGAAGATTTTTATTTAGAAATATGTAGGAGTGCAACCAAACACACAATAGTAATTCCAACAAACACATCATTCAGAGCTAACCAAAATAGAAGTATGAAAATTGGATAGCAGAGGCTTAGGGTTGTAGAGGGGGTAATATTTACCTGTCCTGAAGAGGAGACCATGGAAAGTGGGATGTAGCTCAGACAGAGTCTGAGGGAGACACCCTGTGTACACTGTGTGTCTCTGTCTGTGCACACTGTTTTCACTGTGTGTGCTGACTGTGTGCTAGGCGGCTAGGTTTGGGACTGATATTTGCAGCTGAGATCCTAGCATCGAGGAGTGCTAGGTGCTATCTTGCAATGTAACAAAGACCCAATAGTCTTTGACAATGGTACCCTGGAATGACTGATGTCTTTAACTTTGGAGTAAGAGAAACATTGATTTGATTTAGGACAATCCAAAAAAAGGTGGACAAGAAGTTGGCTGGGAACACAGCAAGAGATAGGCAGGAATATGCAGAGAGCCTGGGGTGAGGATGAAACAATCAGCAAACCCAATTAGCTTTTATCTTGGTATTACATGAGTCCTTTACATGTCTTCAGGTCTAGGAGTCCTTCCAATGGGAAAGTCTCCTGGAGTTTCAAAGGTCATTGTGACCTCTTAAGGACATGCATGTCTCCAGGTATGAAGAATGAAGACCCCAAATATAATGCAAGATATGGCAGGTATACTAAAACCAAGAACAGAAATGGTGTAGGTAGCAAAAGCCAGAATCCTGTTAGTCTCTTATACATATGCAAGTTCCTCTGCACAAATGGTGGACATTTTTATTCAGTGTGCAATGTACACATTCAGTTCAAAGCTGCAGTTGTACATATGGAATTGAGCATATGGTGCCATTGTTTGTTGGATGTTCATTCTCAGCTGTTGCATATATATCTGCCCCTGCTGTAATTGGCAATAGTATTCTTTTGGTTGTGCAGTTAGTTGCAGATTCAGTTGCAAATTCAACACAAGGTTCCCATTGCACAATCAACATGCAACTCTGCTTATGGAAATGTCTGTTATGTAACCACAAAGTGGTGTCTTAGTCATAATGTCCAAAGCCATTCCAAAGTTGCAGAGTATCCAGGTGACAAGGCAACTTTGTATCATTGCATCAAAATGTGGTCAGAGGCAGCTTGTCTTGGCATGACACACACACCTCTTGCAGCAATGTCCTGTTGGTTTGTTGGAGCTTATATTACAAAAGATTATAGAAATTGAAGGTCATGTGTAAAGACATAGAAGCAATAATAAATGTCCTTATAACAAAGGCACATGAAATGGAGGACTGGAAGGGGGAGAATTGGAGCACTGGCAACAGAAAGATTAAAAGGAGCTGGTGATGATGGGATGTATAAGAAAGGATCTCAAATGTTGAGGACAAATAACAAATTAAGAACTTGTTTTCTTTCTCTTTCTCACCAAATTTTGATAGATTACCCTGAAATAAAAACCTACACAGAAGCACTTTCTTGACTTAACTGGTGCTAGAAGGAAAGAAAACACCAGTGGATACAAGTAACCAATGGGAACAGTGGGGGAAGAAGGTAGCCAGATAGGCTTGGTAGGTGGTCATCTCTTAAACTTTTTAAGTAACTACTTGTTTGAAATATAATTTGCTATTCTCAAGTATATTTCCTCTTTCTTCTCAAATGATCATTTATCCTTTGCAATGTTATGGAGGTGGGCACTCACAATGTTAAAAGGACAATGTCACAAGGGGCACCCATTGGTAATATCATCAAGCATGATATCTTAAGAATCAACCTCAGACTACAGAGTATGTCATTCAAATGAAAAACCCAAGCCTAACAAATGAGGAATATATGCACATACACACTTTCAAGGCAGTGCTCATGCCCCAAGACTCCTCCTCCGCTCCCTGAGGACCAATGAAGAAGGTCCAAGGCCTGACATCTTGGAATTCAACTGGATTTATCTGCTCCAGCAAACACAAGTCACAAAAGATCTGGATGAAAAATGACTTTATGCCCATTTTGGCTTAGTTTTCCTCTGTTTTCCCCCTCCTTTAAACTCAGAAAGGGAGAATGTATACTCTTAAATTAAATATTAGCATTTTTTAAATTTTTGTAAGCAAAGGGCAATGTTTTCCATGTTAATGGGCCTCATGGAAACCTATTGCATGTAACAGAATAGGCAGTTTCTCCAACTTTTCTTTGGCAGTGGGCAATGAGATACCCATTGCTATGACTCAACCACTTGCTTTTATAAATGCTTTTAATTATGGTGTTTGAGGTCTGGCCTCCTTTTCTATGTTTGACAGACTCAAACAAACTTATTTTTAGAATCATTTGGCTTGGTATCCAAAAGTCAGTGTAAAGCCCTCTCTTCACTGATGGGCAGGTTCTCTTTTGTTCAATATCATTCATATTACTGGGAACCACAGAGAGATGGAAAAAGCAAGATTTAGAATGCCAGAGAAGGTCATATAGCTTGGTATAAACACAATAAACCATACCTAGAATAGTTCAAGTAAGCAAATGGCCAAAGGCTGCAGAAAAAAAGCACCCTTTCTGCTCCAAGATTTTTCACGCAACCTATGGAGAAGAGAACAAAGAGCACCCCCACCCACAAAGCATATAATGACATGTATTTAATAGTATTTGTGCACTTAGTAATTACATTGTAAATAATATAATATTTGTTGTTGTTGTTTGCCGTCAAATCATTTCCAATTTATGGTGACCCTAAGGTGAACTTATCATAGGGTTTTCTTGGCAAGTTTCTTCAGTGGGGGGTTGCCATTGCCAGCCTCTGAGAGTGTGAGACCTGCCCAGGATCATCCATTGGGTTTCATGGTGGAGTAGGAATTTGAATCCTATTCTCCAGAGTCATAGTCCAGTACTCAAACCTCTACACCATGCTGGTAAGAAATAACAAAACAGATTACTTGGGGGAGGGAGGAAAAGGTGGCAGCCATGTTCCTGTCTAATATAATGTAATGATTACTAAAAAGCACTATGGCAGTTGCTTTTTTTGATTAAACAAGTAACTTGTACATTTTACTTCAAATGATCATTGTGGGAGTTGTTTGGGGATTTGAGACTTCATAAGCTCTCAGGAGATTGAATTAAAAAGTGAACAACCATATTGAATATTTGAGCAATAATTCCTCCCAGGAGTGTGCAGAAATGGTTGTTTGGGCATGGGATGGAAAGTTAGTCACTTCTAACAGAATATTTTTAGCATAAGCCTGTGCCATTTTGTTTTAGATCCTACCTTTCATACTGTGCCCATTATCCACCACTGGGAATGGAAACAATAGTTCAAATTACCCTGACAGGAGGTTTAAAACCAGAGCCGAAAACAAAGTGTTACTCATAATAACATAGTTACCTGTAATTTGTTGCTGTTTAATACAAAGACGCCTTCTCATCCTGCCCCACTCCTGTGGCCACACATTTGACATCTGTGACAAAGGGATCTAAACACATGTACCATTGGATGCACATAGTGCTCTTCCTTGCTCTCAGCCATGCTAGAATAGGATTCCTGGCTGGGTGGAAGAACTCCCTTGGTGTAGTTCCTTTTTTATGAACACAGACTGCGTGGCTGACAGAAGGGCAGGGTCATCTGGAAAGGCTGGCTCTGACATTGGACAAAATGAGACAATCATCTCAGGAAGCAGGACTTGGGAGTTGAGCAGGGGCAGATCACCCACCAACCTATTCCCTGTTGCAGAGGGCAATGTTGTTGTGTATGCCTTACAACTGCTAAGCTAACCTCCCACCCTCAGTTGCTGTGGGGGACAACATCCCATCACCAATGTCATCACCAATGTCGCCATACAATCCAATTGCATTTCTATTTGGTTTCTGTATGTCAAATAAAGAGGGGCCATCTTGCCCTTAGCAGGCACATCACTATCAGTGGCAGCCCACAGGGCTCAAAAGTGAAGTCCCATTTGCCATTGAAATATTCAGCATACATGGGACAGGAGGTGTCATTAGAAAACCTAATACAAATAAAAGAGTGGAAGAGCACCATCTTGAAACAACTCCGTGAACTGTAGATTTAATATTCAGAAGTGAGGACCAGGAACACTTTGGTGCCAAGAGTGAAAATACCCATAACATTTGCATACCATCTGACAAAAACCAAGCTCTCCTCATTTCTCCTGTGTGCTAGTTTTCTTGTAGAATGGATATGATTAGAGGAATTGTTCCTAAAAACATCCCCCTACCTCCAGCCTTGCTCACAGCTAAACAGAGGAAGCCTCTGTAAACAAACAATTGAACTTTAATTGAGATTTGAATGGGGCTCATTGTTTTATTTGGAAATTATTCTGCTCTGATGAAATCTCCTCTTGTTGCAAAGGGGAAGTGTTTATCTCTAATATCACTTCTATTTAAAATAAAGCATTTGCCAGTTCCATGTGCAAACTAAATCACTTTAACCATTTTACATCCAGATCATGATTTTGTCTGTGTCATAATACAAATATTTTCCACCTTCACTGTGTTGAATATCCTCTATTTATCAAGTGATAATAATGCTAGTTGAATCCATTTTAATTCTAGGCTGCAGCACAACAAAATGTAGAAAAATCAAAGTGGGGAAGAAATCTGAATATTTATACAAGGCTCTGTATAATCCAGCAATTGTTTCTTCCATTGTTTCATGATGATGCCCAATCTCACTACACCTTCACACTGCAATTACAGTGAATCCTTTGTACCTACTGGGATTTGATTCCAGGATCTCGCATGGATACCAAAATCCATGGATATTCAAGTCCCATTATATACAATGGTACACCAATAATAAAATGGTGTTTCTTATAGAAAATGGCAAGGTTTGCCTTTTCAGATTGTTTTGGAATATTTTTAAGCCATGGATGGTTGAATCTATGGAAATGGAGGGCTGCAGTATAGTGGAATCCTAGGATTTGGAGTTTAAGGAGGGGCATTTAGAATTCGGCATTTAGAGAGAACTACCAGTGCCTCACTAAACTACAAAGCCCAGAATTCAGTAGGATGATGCCATGGCTGTTAAAGTAGAATACAGCACCATAATTATGTTATGTTAATGGGCCCATTGTGTCCTTTCTGCTGTTTGCCTGTATCCAATCTGAATATTCCATGAGATCTTTTGACCAACCTGGAACACTCACAAGATTCTCAAACTTCTTAAAAACCAGCACACACACAGCGTGGGGAAATCTGTGCAGGTTTGGGCAACACTCCTGCTTGGTTTTGGTGCTTTTTGTCTCCTCTTACCAGTTTTCTGTCCAAACATTAAATGAGGCACTTTGAGGTCATCTTTAGACATGTTTGTGACATGGCCCGTGACAGGGTAAGTGGATGTGCCTCTTGCCCTCTTTCCATTTCCCCAGATGCATTTCCTATCCATAATGCCCTCTTAATATTTTTATTTATTTTCAAATAACAGTATCAATAAACATCAAGTTGCTTTATTAAGCTGAAAGGCAGGCTCCCTCCCTCAATTCTTCATCTGTCAATCCAGAACACTTTCTCTCCCATCCACTGTTCTCTGAGATGGGAGAAGTGAAAGGGGATGGATTGCACCCCACTTTTGAAGCTGCCCTGTCACCACGGCTATGGGGACAAGGCCCCATTCATTCAGGGCCAGATTTCCCTTCACTTGTCATGTCCAATGACATTTGGCTAATGTGGAATAACTTTAAGAGTCTCCTGTAGTTCAATGGCTGACATCTAGTTCTCAATATTCATTTCAAGGGTTATCTTGGTAAATTTGATTTGTGATTCTTTTCTACCTTGTACATTCAGAAGGAAGGGCAACATGAAGCCCCCATGTTTTGTGGCTCCTGCTACCATCACAGCTGCTGATTTCAATGCTGCTGGTTAAAAATATTCAAAAGTTTATGCTCCAAAACAAGGCATCTGGGAAGCACGTATATCATTTTCAAAGGAAAACTTTATTCTCAGAAGGCTCTTGGCAGCAAAAGTCTTGCATGCTTTGTTCTAAACCAGAAGATTATTTTAAAAATAAAATTCAGTACTGAGCTGCTGGCAATAAGGCACATATTAGCCTCTAGCAAGTTCCAGGAAGTGATATAGGCCCCTAGACCTACCAAAATTGCCCACTTTAACCTGACAAAAGTAGAGTTCCATTGCCCTGAGAAGCACTCATTTCTTCATCCCTTTCACACTGGGAACCTGATTACTTCTCATATGGTGACATGTGTAGACACCCAATACCATTTCCGTATGTAACCACATTTGTGGCACAGCATATATGACTTCACAGTGGAACAACAGGACCAACTAAGAAAAGTTTCAAAATCAGTTTGAAGTAAGTAATGGCAAATCAGAAAAATATCAAAAAATTTCATAGCGTTAATTAAAGCAAGGTCTGCCCAAAAGCTTTACCAGTGCTTTGGAGTCTTGCAATTGTTACTTCCTATTTAAATTTATAATTTTCTATAAGTGTACTCTTGAGGAAGGGAATTTATTTTTGGAAGACCTCAGGGATATTGATGCTATAAACAAGCCAGATGATGATGTTCATATGTCATCTTAATTGCATAATTATAACAAGGGATTGTTGGTTGTGGTAAGTGGGGGAGAAATTTCATGAATGATAAGTTGCTCCCTCTTTTGACTGACTGACTTGAAGACAATCATCTTATCTATTCACTGGATTTCACTTGTCTCACTACAATCCATAAATAACATATACAGTACTTAAAATATTAATTCCTTGTATGTGGTTTTTCAATATGTTTTAGCTGTGGTGTAAAACACAATAAATAATATAGGCAAAACAAAGTTTTCTTAGAACTATTCAATGGCTAGAATATTCCTTATCCATTCCTGTTAGTATCATCATGTGCCTCAATTTATCCTTACTTTGACAAGAAAACTACCTTGATCCTCCCTCTTTAATGATTTTTGTAACACATTCAGCATCAAGGTCAATTATCTTTTACTTTAAAACGGGCTGGAAACAATAGGACCTTTTTGGACTATGTTCATTCAGGGTTACTAAGATATTTATTTTATGTAACATACTGGGAGATATTCACTTGCGTCAAACATCTGTTGCTATGACAGAATGAAAGTAAGCCATGAACTCAGTGCATGAAGTACTTAGCAAACAGCATGTATACAGAGCATAAAAATGTTACCACTTAGTTTCTCCAAGATCTCTTATAAATACTCATTTAGGCCAAACTATTTTTAAAATACCATGTACTTTGGGCACTTAGTTGGATCAAATAGGCACCTAACCTAATACAATAGTATTGTATTGCACTTGTTTGGATGAGAACTCTGAATGATTAGCAAGTCAATGTACAGGCAAGGAATGATCAGTGGCTCAGGGACTACTCACTCTGCAGTTCAGCTTCTGCATAAGAAGAGAATATTATCAGTTTGGTTAGGACTAGATCAGGGATGGGGAATCTGTTCCCCTTTCAAAAATTGTGGATTTTCATTTTCCATCAGTCCTAATCACCCTAGCCAATGTAAGTTACCGTATTTTTCGCCATATAAGGCGCTCCGGCATATTGGGCGCACCCAATTTTAAAGGAGGAAAATCCAAGAAAAAAGGATTCCTCCCTTTAGCCGGAGGCCGGTTGTTCAATGGGCTGGTGCTGGGATCGGAGAACTTCTCCGATCCCAGCACCAGCCCATTGAACTGAGGTCGCGGGGGGAAGGAGGGCTCCTTCCCCCCCCCCCCCCGGCCTCAGTCTTGGAATCGGCTGGTGCCGGGATCGAAGCGATTCCGGCACCAGCCGATTGAAAGACTGAGGCCGGGGAGAGAAGGAGCCCTCCTTCCCCCCCCCCCCCCCGGCCTCAGTCTTGGAATCGGCTGGTGCCGGGATCGAAGCGATCCCGGCACCAGCCCATTGAAAGACTGAGGCCGGGGGGAGAAGGAGCCCTCCTTCCCCCCCCCCCCCCCGGCCTCAGTCTTGGAATCGGCTGGTGCCGGGATCGAAGCGATCCCGGCACCAGCCCATTGAAAGACTGAGGCCGGGGGGAGAAGGAGCCCTCCTTCCCCCCCGGCCTCAGTCTTTCAATGGGCTCCTTCTCCCCCCGGCCTCAGTCTTTCAATCGGCTGGTGCCGGGATCGCTTCGATCCCGGCACCAGCCCATTCCAAGACTGAGGCCGGGGGGGAAGGAGGGCTCCTTCTCCCCCCGGCCTCAGTCTTTCAATGGGTTCCTTCTCCCCCCGGCCTCAGTCTTTCAATCAGCTGGTGCCGGGATCGCTTCGATCCCAGCACCAGCCGATTCCAAGACTGAGGCCAGGGGGGGGAAGGAGGGCTCCTTCTCCCCCCGGCCTCAGTCTTTCAATGGGCTGGTGCCGGGATCGCTTCGATCCCGGCACCAGCCGATTCCAAGACTGAGGCCGCGGGGAGAAGGAGCCCTCCCAGCACCAGTCCATTCGATCCCAGCACCAGTCCATTCAAAGACTGAGGTCGCGGGGGGAAGGAGGGCTCCTTCTCCCCGCGGCCTCGGCCCTTCGCCCTATAGGGCGCACTCACTTCCCCACGCACATTTAGGGGAAGAAAAAGTGCGTGTTATAGGGCGAAAAATACGGTATATGGCAGCTGAAACCCAATGACATGTGGATTACAGTCCGACAGTGGGGAAGCCTAAAGAAAGGACAGTGGAAAGGTAAGGGAGAGAGAAACCAAAAGTTGAGGGTGCTGAAGGAAAGATGTAAACAATACAACAAAATAAGAAAGAGAAACTTTGAGGAAGGTTAACTGCAGATTAACACCTGAAGAAACTGGAAGAGGAAGTAAGAACTAAGGCAAGAAGGGGCTAACCAAAGGCCCTGGAAAAAAATCCCTGTGCTTAAGATTTGTAAGGTGCATATGTTATTGTCCATTGCCTGGGAAAAGTGCTTTTTTGGACCAAAATTCACAAAATCCCACAGTTAGTAAGTATCTTTTCCAAGGTCTGCTATTGGCACATGCTATTGGGAGGAAGGTTGCCAGCTTGAAGGTCCCAGATGAAATCCCAGGGAGCTGCTATGTTTCTTCAGTTCTCCAGGCAGGCAGACAAATCTCAGGGTGGGCAGCACTAGAGGAGGAGGAAGTTTGATTTTCATATATGAAGTGGCTTTTAACATGGGCACTCACCTCCAACCTTTCCTAAT
Organism: Phrynosoma blainvillii; assembly: GCA_026167975.1. Taxonomy (NCBI): domain Eukaryota; kingdom Metazoa; phylum Chordata; class Lepidosauria; order Squamata; family Phrynosomatidae; genus Phrynosoma; species Phrynosoma blainvillii. The sequence goes on from JANUYF010000002.1 coordinate 80,922,564, forward strand.
TTGGACTCTGATTCACTACAGAGTCCTAATTTCGGCTCTGATTCATTGTATATATGAACACTGTATTTGTCTAACATTGTTGCACTAAAAAGGAGTGAGACATTGTGCAGGGAGATAGTGCAGGGAGGTGTACGTGGACCCAGTGTGCCATTTGGAACAAAACAGGGTGTTGAGTACCTGTTTCTTGTTGTGCAAACCCTGGAGCTGTGGTGTAGTCCTGAAATCTTATGGAAAGTGATGCTGCTTACCAACTTTAAGGGGAGAGGAAGAGTAGTGAGTGTGTGCGGGGAATCCAGGAGAAGCTGGTCAAGAAACAAGGTTATTAAAAGACCTGGAAAGAAAGCAGTGGCCTGAAAAAAGGAATTTGTGGAAATAATTTAGTGGTAGACACAGAAATATATAGAATGATAGAGCTGGAGGTGAGCACAAGGATCATCCAGTCCAAACACCTGCCATGCAGGAACACATAATCAAAGTACACTCAATAGATGGACATCCAGTCTCTGTTTAAAAACCTCCAAAGGAGGAGACTCCACCACTCTCTGAGGCAGCCTGTTCCACTGTCAAACAGCTCTTACTATTAGATAAATCTTCCTAATGTTTAGGCAGAATCTCTTTTCTTGTAGTGTGCATCCATTGCTCCATGTCCTAGGACGTTTTCACACTACCCTCCTAAAGCCGGCTGGAGCCATTCCGGAACGGGTCGTGCTGCCGATTCCGGAATGGCTCCGCCGCCGAAAGGCTAATTCCTGTTGGACAGCCGGAATTACCTTTCCGCCGCTGAAGCCGGAGTTAGTGTTGGTTCGGCCGGAGTGACGCCGGACTTAGGGCTCCGTGCGTTTGAACACACGGAGCGAAAAGCCGGACGGATGCAGGGATGACACCGGAAGGGGCGGGGTTTGCTGCCGCGCGCGTCTGACCAACCGGGAAATGGAGCCGGAGTGAGGCCGGACGGAAGTAGGATTGCCTCCTCAAAAAGGCCCGTGTGAAAACGTCCCTAGTCTCTGGAGCAGCAGAAAACAACCTTGCTCCATCCTCAAGATGACATCCTTTTTAAATATAGGAAATGTGGAGGTGCTAAGAAAATGTAGGACTGGAGCAGGAATACAAAGAAGCCCTTGTGTTGGTATGGGTGGAGTGACCCCTGACAAGAAGAAAGCGAATCCTGCTCTAGAAAGCCATGGAGACAAAGGGCGGCTCAGGCCAAATTAGAGCCTGGACTGTTACCTTTCTAAAAAGAACTATAATGTTAGATCACGCACTCAAAGTTACTGCAGTCCAGAAAGTTATTATTATTATTATTGTTGTTGTTGTTGTTGTTGTGAATTATTACTATTTTATTTACTTATATCCCACCTTTCTCCCAATATAGGGACTCAAGGCAGCTAACAACAAATTTAAAACAATAAACAATTAAAAAAGAATACAAAATAGTTTAAAAAAGTATAACTATAAAGTTTTAAAAAATTACAAACTTAACACAATTACACATTTAAAATATTAAAATATACTAAAAACTATATACAAACTGGACATCTGACTTTTGATAGCCAAACTTTCATCAGTTTAGAAAGCATTTTTACCTGCTGCCAAAAGGAGAGCAGGGATGAAGCCATCCTGGCCTCTCTAGGGAGGGAGTTCCAGAGCCTGGGAGCAGCTACCGAGAAAGGGCTCTTTTTTGTTCCCACCAAACAAGCTTGAGAAGGCGGTGGGACAGAGAGAAGGGCCTCTTTGGATGATCTTAATGTTGTAGTGGGCTCAAAAAGAGAGATACGGTCCTTCAAATAACCTGGATTCAAGCCATTGTTCTTAGCCCCTTCAACTCCTCACTATCTGCACAACACACACAAAATGGGTCATATGGTTGACCACCCTCTCCCAGAGTTGCTCAGATTGAACAAAGCCACATCAACTAATGAGTAAGAAGAGCCAGTGTGGTGTAGTGGCTTGATCTTTGACTACAACTCTGGAGATCTACTCAGCCCGTGAAACCTACTGAGTAGCCTAGGGTGGGTCACACACTCTCAGCCCCAGAAAACTCTGTGACAGGGTCACATAAGTCAGAAATGCCCTGAAGTCAGGACAAGCAAAAAAAAAAAAAAGAGTAACAGAGAAATATTTTCTGAATTATTTTAGTGCTTTTACAAGGCACTAAGTACAGTCCTCCAAGCATTATTAAACTGCGGTTCCCATTAACCCTAGCCAGCATAGGAATGCTGGGAATCCCAGTTCAACAACATCTGGAGACTCATGTTTTGCCCACCTCATTTTATACCTTTACCCTTTTATCCTGCTACTGGTTTTAACTCTTTGTTGCCCACTATGTCTTGGTTTTATATTCTGCTTCCTCAACCATTAATTTATTACATTACAGTTATGTTTTGGCATACTATATATTTTTAACAGATTGTATACCTACCAATACATTTTTTAAATGTAGTTTAAAAATGCATTAATTTAAAATGTTGGGCAAATCACTAGAACGTTCAGTACTCTTGAACATATAAAAGCATCCAATCCTGGATAATCCTAACATTTCTCTGAAATGTGGCTTTCAGTTGAACAATAAAGAAACCCCTAAGGCTAAGGCCGAAATCTTATACAATTTCCTGGAAGTAAGTCCAGTGGATACATACTGTGGGCCCATAGGGAGCATCAGTTAAAACCATGCCATGTGATATACAATCTTCTCATCAATAAAGAGCCAACAAAAGTGCTATCAAGAATATTCTCTCAATGGACATAGAGACATGTCTGCTTTTGTCGCATGAAAAATGTTTTTAATACCTTGACAAGTTAATATTCATTGGACTGTTCTTCCAAATTCTCTTTAATTTCCAGTCAGAAACACAGCACAGCATGACCAAGTTAACTACTTCCAGGAGGGATGGGGGCAAGAACAGTGGCTTTCAGAAAATTTCGCCTTGTTTTGTTGCTGAATGTCTCAGCTATTTTCTCTTAAATGTATAAGAAATTCAGTCTCTTAGCAACACACCTCCCACAGACAAGAAAGAAAGGAGGATATCAATTCTTTCTACACATTTCAGCAAGGAAGGAGCTGAGCTAGAGAAACATCTTCTTACTAGGTGGAAATATATGTAAATTCGTAAAAAAAAAAAAGCCAGTCTTTTCCTTTAAATATGTTTTGGATAAAGTCATCCTAGTAGTACATGATTCTAAAGCTCCAGCTCTCCCTAGATGTATTCTGGTCATTTCCAGCCACTCTAACTGGGTTATGCCAGTGATACAAGTTTGCTGTCAGGTTTATACTGGGAGAACCCAATAGTATACTTTTGATCATCCTAAGAAACCAGCACTTCTAGAGAAGTTACTGGTGTTTGTACTGTTTACATCTTTTCAGAACAAGAATGGCAGGCTAGGCAGCCCTCATGGCAATGATTATTTTCCACACTCTGTTACTTCTACAAAGGAATACAAGATAATCATTGTCAGCCAGCATAGCCACTGAAAACATCTCAAAGAATGAGGAAACAGCTCAGTAAAAATACTGGAAAAGAATATAAAGGTGTGCCTGCTGTTTGTGTAGGCTAATGTATATTCACACATAGGACATTACTGCATGAGTCCCTTTCTCACTGCAGTCATGCTTGTTAAAGAAAAAGTCCATAGATGTGTAGAAATGACTTGAATGCCAGTAGAACACAAGACATTTTCCATAATGGGGAAGACTGATCAGGTGTCTGAGTGTGCCTACTCAGTTGCTGTCCACGTGCTGCTTGTTGAGCAATACCTACAACACCTATCTTGCTATCCATTCTTATGGGTCTAAACCAGGCATAGGGATCATGCAGTCCTCTAGATGCTGAATTGCAACCCCTCGCAGTTCATACCATTGGCTATGCTAGCTAGGACTGCTGGGAGTTGCAGCCCAATGACATCTTGAAGGTTGCATGGTTTTCACCACTGGTCAAAATCCAATTTTACTCCCAACTAGATTAGACCAATTGAAGTGAATGGGACTTATTGGTCACCACTTACATAAGTCTTAGTTTTCAGTGGTTCTACTCTGCCACCAGTTGAGATTTAGCCCAAAGTGGGAACCATGCAGCCCTTCAAATGTGATTGTAGTTCCCACTCCTGATTCAGACCATGGTCCTTTACCTTTAAATCAGACTTGAATTCTACCATTATTTAACAGAGGACACCTTCAAATAGAGGTCTGGCCTCTCAAAGCCATTCAGAGGTCTGTTCAGCATGAAGCTCAGTGGAGAAGAAATGGGTACACACAAGGAGTAATTACAACAAAACAGCAGAACCACTGCCATGACAGTGATATTTTATTCCAAGATATAGCTGTGTTAGTCTGGAAAATCAGTATGCAATGCATCTGAGGAAGAAGATTCACGTATATGAAAACACCAGCCTCCTATTTCAATTAGTGTCAAAGGTGTTACAGGATCCTTTTGCATAATAATACTTTATGTAATTAATGTATAATAAAAATTCAGAAGGTGAAGATACATTCCCCCCCATCTGCTTCCCATTTGCCACATTCCCCCGTGAATGATTTGTTGCTGTTTATTGCCTGTTTATTGCCAGGATAATGGCTCTTTAATCACGATGTCATGTGAAAATCTTTCACCCAATTGCGGGATAATGGCAGGATAATGACTTTTTAAACCCCTGATTTTCCCCATGTGATAAAGTCTAGGAGAAAAATATATGTGCTGGAAGTGGCATCTGTGACAATGCAATGGTCTTTTCGAAAGTACAAGTTGAGACCTTATCCTTCTGTCCCAATACCTTGCAGCTCTGTTGAGGTCTCTGGGAAATTGAAATTCAGGAAGAAATTGACATTCTTCTTTTTACATACTGTAGCTATTGGGAAAAAAGTAGATTCAGATCACACGACATGTACTACCCGCATCTGCGAGAAATGAATTATTTTAAACAGAGAAGCCCTCCCCATTTCAGCTCACAGCACTGAATTATTGGCTGAACTGTACGACTATACCAATTTTCTATTAATAGGGCTTGAACCATTGCGGAGTTCTCTACAGCTACCAGTTTAAATGATTTTCTGACTCAGACAGGACAGAATTTTTCAACAGATTGTTTTTCCTTTTTAGTTGGCAACTACCTAGCCTGTACAGCTATCATTTTCTTTTTTTTTTCTGTAGTATAGATTTTCATGCTGAGAAATCCAAATATAGAAGCTATAATCACTGGAAACAGAATGAGGTTTTGGATATGTAAACCTAACCATTCCTGATCCATTCTGAGACAATTAATTGGTACAAAAAAAAAACACCCAAAAAACAAAAACTGGATTTTACCCTCTTGACCACCCTCATCATTACATAATTTAAATTTTATCCAGGTTTTCAGATACTAACAAAAAGAACACAAATACAATTCATTCTCAGTCTGTAGCAATTTTCCTGTTATGCCCATCTCTTTCATTGTTTCTCAGAAGCAATTATAGTGTATATTCAGTGTGCAAGTCTATATCAATTTGTTTTAGAAGAATCACACCAAAATAGTTATAAATATGTAACAGGAATGAAAAACTACCAAGAAACCTGGCGAAATCTAAAGTAGCAGAGGTAGGGAAAAGATAGATGAGGCTGTACTGACAGATCACTGGTAACATGCAGTAGATCAGAGGGATTTCTGACTTCTAGTTATTTAATAATTGCAAGCACCTTAAAAGGTATGTGCATGCACATGCATGTATAGATTCTTGGCTGCTGAAGCAAAGACAACTTGAGTGGGAGTTGAATAAAAAAGCTGAGTTCTGGTAATGGAAATAATAATAAATCAGTTGAGCATATGGTCAGAGATTCCTTTTAGTTCACTTAGAATTAAAAGTGTATTTCTGCCCATTGAGCTATATGTCAGAGACAGAAACTGATGAGATGCAGACGGGCGGCCCTGGGCCACCCCCGGAGGATCGAGGCTGAGGCTGCTGGACACCTCGGCCCCGATCCTCCCTTTCGCCGCCTGCGAAAGGAGTGCTAAAATAGCGCTCCTTCCACAAGCCACAAAAGGAGTGCCACAAGAGGCGTGGCATGCCTCTTTGGCATCTCTTCCGGCTCAGTGTGTGCCGACACTGAGCCGGAAAGATGTCATTGGAGCGCCCGTCGTGTGGATGGGCCATGGCTCCAATGACGTCCTCAGGAAGGGGATGGAGCGCCCAGCATCCGGCTGCCCCTCCCCTTCCTGGGATTGAAGATGGCGCTTTTCGCCATCTGCATCCCCCAAGTTATGCTCGCAACCTAAAAAAATACTTTAAAGATTAGAAAACATACTTTCATAGCCATTCTATGCTGCTTTGCAGTGCTTGCTACTCAAAAATAAGACTAAAAATGCACCACCACCCCCAAACAGCAAGAGAGATGACAGGAAGTGACATGTTGGCATTTCCAGTAGCCAAAAATGGCAGTGGCAAAGGTGTAACTGTGCCATACTCTCTATCACTTCACAGATGAAAGCTAGGACACATAGGTTCAAGCATCATTATTACAATTATTATGTAATGATTATGATTACTACTACTATTACCTACTACTATATTTATTTCTATCCTTGGCTTGTGATGGAAGAGAGTAAGAGAGTTTAGCAACATCCACATATTGATAGCATTGAACCCCAAAACTCTGGACAACCTTTCCATATGGTTTCATGTATATATTAAATTACATGGGGGACAGAATCAATTCTGAGGGACTCCACAGGCCAAAGGATCAAGCAGGAGTCTGCATCACTAATTTCTGGGTTCTCCCCTCCAGGAAGGAATAAAGCACTGTAAAGCAGTGTCCCCAAGTTCCATCCCAACAAGGTGAGCCAGAATATCATGGTTGATGGCATTAATAGCTGCTGAGAGGTCCATCAAAACCACTTCCCCTGTCTAGCTCCCAGTGTAGGTCATCCACCAAATCAACCAATGCCATCTCTGTCCCATAACCAGGCTTGTGCCAAATCCCCTACTTAACCCGACAACAGCCTGCTGTGACACGTTTAACAACTTCTTTGCAGATAAAATCTCTCAGATAAGAGCCGACTTAGATGCCACTATTGTAGCAGAATCTATAGGCGAGGTGTCCAGCAACTCCGTCGATGAAGTTATCCTAGATCAGCTGCAATCTGTGAGTACCGAGGACATGGACAAGCTGCTTGGTAAGGTGAGGAAGACAACCTGCCCTCTCGACCCTTGCCCATCATGGCTGGCCGTGCATGGGAGGGATGCATTGAGGAGATTCCTCACGGATATCATCAATGCATCCTTCAGGGAAGGACATGTTCCATCTTGTTTAAAGGAGGCGCTTCTGAAAAAAACCTTCCCTGGACCCCCTGAATATGAGTAACTACAGGCCTGTTTCTTTGTTGCCATTTTTGGGCAAGGTAATCAAGAGGGCGGTTGCTCTTCAGCTCCAAGCTGTCTTGGATGAAACTGATTATCTAGACCCATTTCAAAATGGCTTCAGGACAGGCTTTGGGGTTGAGACTGCCATGGTTGCCTTGACCGACGATCTGCGTCTGAGCATCGACAGGGGTAGTGTGACCCTGTTGGTGCTCTTAGACCTCTCAGCGGCTTTCGACACGATAGATCACAGCATCCTCTTGGACCGCCTGAGGGGGTTAGGTATCGGGGGCACTGCTCTTCAGTGGTTCCGGTCCTTCCTCTCAGGTAGTTCCAAGAGGGTGCTGCTCAGGGACAGTAGCTCTAGCAAGAGGGAGCTCACTTGTGGGGTCCCTCAGGGGGCTATCTTGTCCCCGATGTTGTTTAACATCTATATGAAGCCACTGGGTAAGATTATATGAGTTATGGTGCTGGGTGTTATCAGTATGCTGATGACACCCAAATCTATTTCTCTGTGTCTCGTTCGCCGGCCTCGAATTCCAATGGCATCTCCTCTCTCAATGAATGTCTTTGGGCGGTAATGGGCTGGATGAGGAAAGACAGATTGAAACTGAATCCAGACAAGACGGAGGTGCTCACGGTAGCAGCCCCGAAACCAAGAATTGGGTTGCAACCTCCAGTCCTGGATGGAGCCACACTCTCCTCCAGTGACTGTGTTCGCAATCTGGGGGTGCTCCTTGACTCGTCGCTCCTGATGACAAATCAGGTAAATGGGACAGTCAGGAGCGCCTGTTATCAGCTTCGGCTGATACGCCAGCTGCGCCCTTTTCTGGAAGTAAGGGATCTCAAGACTGTTGTGCACGTGCTGGTAACCTCACGCCTTGATTTCTGTAATGCGCTCTACATGGGGCTACCCTTGTGCTTGGTTCAGAAATTACAGCTGGTACAAAATATGGTAGCCAGGCTTGTCTCGGGAACATCTAGGAGGGACCACATTACTCCGGTTTTGAGGTCCCTCCACTGGCTGCCTATCAGCTTCCGGACCCAGTACAAGGTGTTGGTTATCACCTTTAAAGCCCTAAATGGCTTGGGTCCAAGCTATCGCCTCCTCCCATACAATCCTCCCCGCGCTCTCCGCTCCTCTGGGAGGAATTTGCTGCAGCCTCAGAAATCGAGGCTTGCGGCTACCTCCCAGAGGGCTTTTTCAGTTGTCGCCCCCAAACTCTGGAACGGCCTGCCAGATGAGATCCGTCAGTTAACATCGTTAGACAGCTTTAAAAAGGCTATCAAGACGGATCTCTTCCAGCAGGCCTTTCCAGATTAATTATCCCTGCCTCGGGTACTCCCACCCCCAATGATCTTCACGTGGCCCCATCTACTGATGGATGAAAAACATTGCCTTGGGCCAATCTTATGCTTGTCAAGTTTTTAAATTTTTTAATTGTTCGAATTTGTAGTTTTAATTTTCATTTGATTTAATACTGTTTTAAGGGGGGGAGGGATTATGTTTTGGGATATATTGTATGGTTTTATTGTTGTAAGCCGTCAGGAGCTATCATGTCCACTACCCTGGCCATTTCTCCATTCCAGAGATTGGGTAGGACTTTGACAGGATCACCTATCAAGGCAACAGTAAACTCCCCAAGAGCCACCAAGGATACATCTGGATTGATAAACCTTCTGGGGCAGACCATCTTAATTGAACTCCTACCCCTGCAGAGGTTCTGAGTCTCAGCAAGGCTAAGCCCCAACAGTTGATGTTCTGTCCAAGATAACAGAACTGTAGACAGTTCCTCTACACCAGGGACCGGCAACCTTTTCCAGACCTGGGCCGGTCCCCCAAAGCCCAGGTCTCCACTGGGCCGAGGGGGGGGAATGCTGGCGTGCGTGCTCACGGCGCGCGCAGGCCCTCCGCCGCAGCACACAACCCCCCGTGCACACTGCCCCGCTGCTGCCGCAGCGCACATGGCCACCGCTGTGGCGCATGTCGTGGCTGCCATTTTGAAAATCAAAATGGCATCCGCTACGCGTTTGCGTATGCGCAGTGCTTCTGCGCATGCACAAACGCATCACAGCCGCACAGAGCAGAAAACGCGCCGCCATGGTGGCGCGCGGCGGCAGTGGCGGCGGCAGGGATCGGCCTAGGCCTGTAAGTCCGGTGACCTGGGCCTTAACCGGCCCGGGGGCCGTAGCTTGCCGGCCCCTGCTCTACACCCAGATCACATTCACCCCACTCATTACAGAAAACATGGTCCAGAGTGTGCCCAGCAGCATGGATAGGACCACATACCACTTGGGACAGATCCTGGTTGTCATGGCAGACATGAAGTCATGAGCTGTTCCTGACAGGACAGTCTCAGTATGAACGTTGAAATCCCCCAGCACTACAAGATGGGGGACTGTAACACCAACCTCGAAATCACCCTTGCTAGCTCAGGAAGGGAGACTGTTGAGCCAACAGAATCCCCAATCTGTGCCAGAAGGTTAGCCATCCGTGGGCTAAAGAAATTTTTCTGATACAGATGTAAGTTGCTTGTTATTTTCTACATACAAAATCTTTTTGTTTACTTTTACTATTTGTTTTAGAATTTCTTTAAAACTGAGTAGGTGAAGAAACAGATGTGGAAACAAGTATGTACATCCCTGTCCTCTATTCCAGGGTTTTCCAGTTGTACTATAACCTTAAAAACATTAAAGCCAGTTACTTGTAGAGCAGATTTCAAAGATATAGCCATGTTAGGCTGTAGAATCAGAATGTAGAGAGATATTGTAGCACCTTTGAGACTCACTGAAAGAAGTTAGCAACATGAGCTTCCTCAGATGCATTTGCATCTCATACAACAGATGTTTTAACTAATTTCAGTAGAAATGTTCTAGAACAAACAAAAAATTTTCACATCTTTTACTCACTCTTTCACTGTCTCTTGAAAGCACAAGTAGTATATATTCAATATGAGTGTCTTTATCAAAAGCTTTGCATACTGCTAATTGTTTTATTTTTACAAATAATTTGTTTTGACTTTATTATGAAATGGGGGAAAACATGAATATGATCACTTGAATCATCTGAAGATCAAAATCAACACAATTGAATTAAATCAATCTCTACAAAATATCATGTATCATTTCACAAAGTATCATTCCATAAATCTAACTGAGTACCTGAAGGAGCAAATGTCATTCTGTTTTAATTGACATAAGAAAAAAAGGGAAGCCACATTGCTTAAAAAAACCCTGCTCTTCCAGTTTTTTACCAATTACCATCTGAGCTGACAAACTCATGGATGAAATCATAAGTTTGAAAGACAAGGTAGAGTTATTGCCATGAAACAGTGAAAGTAAACCCAGTTCTGTGAAAAGTCAATATTTTGTTATGATTCTATCCATCTTTATATAAACTTCTTTCCAGAAAGAATTCACATGACTATATGTCAGGGATGGGCAAAGGAGTCCCCATGTGACCCCAGGGCTGTTTTTGTGGGCCCTAGGAGGGGAGGGACTTTTTTTTTTAACAACAACAAAAAAATCTGTTTGCTCTAAAATGGCCCCAAAAGCTCTCTAGATGATATGGAAGGCATTTCCCCCACATCTGAAGATCCCTGTGCCTTAGACTGAAGTCTACGAAAGCTTATGCTACCAACTTCTTTCTTTTAGTTAGGGCCTTTGCAGACTGCCAGAAATAGTGTACATTAAATTGAGGCACTGCCCTGGCTCAGTGCTAGGGAGTCATGGGAATTGTATTTTTTTCTGGGACATTGAGCCTTCTCTGTCAGAGAGCTCTGGTGCCACAATAAATTACAGTTCCCATGATTCCCTAGCACTGAGCCAGGGCAGTGCCTCAATTTAAAGTGGACTCAATTTGCACTATTTCTAGCAGTCTGAAAAGGCCCTTAGTCTCAAAGGTGCTACAAGATCTCACTGTTACTACTGTTTACTCTGGACAAAAAAAGAACAAATGAGTGCTCTTCTGATTATGGCAAGGAAGTGCACCCATCATTGTATCAACTCCTAGTTCTTAAAAAGGATCTCATCTCTACTATGCATTAGTCCGTACTGTATACATAATATGCCATTTATCAGACTTGTTGAGCTTAATGCTGTATTCCAGTATTCTCTTTGCCATTTGTTTCCCACGCACTGTAATATGACATATGTATTTCTGAATGCAAGAAGAACAAATAAGGCATTTATTAAAATAAACAATGTGTTGCTGCCACACGTTGAGTCACAAGAGGATATGCCTTTCTTCCAGAACATGTTGAGTAGGATTTGTATGGAGAGGGGAACAGCACAGAGATGGTGGCCCTCATTGCCCTGAATAGAGGAGATGCAACCTGGAAAATACCTTTACATAGAAAATTGCCTTATACCAATCATTGATACCTCTTTAGGGGTCTTTCCAGGGCCACCTACTGATTGAACCTGGGATATTTTCCAGGCAGAGCATCTGCTCTACCACTTAGCTATGGACCTTCTCCTTTAACTAGCACATAAGAGTTACAGCATTATAGACTTGCATTCAAAGAGAGGAAATAATAGTGTTAAAGCCTCTGAAGCAACAAATAGGAAAAAGGTGTTTAACTGATTGAGCAGTAGACAATTTGGGATTGTGCTGCATAGCATTTTCTAGACTCTCCTTCAGTGTTAGTATATAGATGCACACTGTTTGTTCCAGTACAGAAACAGAACTACACCTCAACTATTTCTGTGACTGTGTATTCCTTTATGAGAGTTACAGTGTAGGTAACTAGGCAACCAGTAATCAAAACAGATGTGGTCACTGATTATTCAGGGTGGATTCTCTGCTCAAAGGATCTGGGTTTTTCAAGCACCTGTCATGTGAACGTCTGACATGAGTCCAGAAGTGATAGGCCCCAGATTATCCTTTAGTTAGTTATTGCTGTACATTTAGTAATAAGTCATACAAACACAGACACAATTGTCTGCATCTCATACTACATTAGAGTTAAGTGGAATCACATTTCAGTTAATGTCCAGATGGCCTTGCCATCTCAAATAAGCTGTTCAGTGACAGCTGAAAAATATATGAGATAAAAGACAACATCTTTCTCCAGATGTGAATATAGCTGAGCATTTACTTCTTCCAGGTACATGTTCATTGTAGATTTTGCTACTTTGAATGTTTGAATGAAAACCTCATTCATACTGATTTTTTTTTTAAAAATCATATATATATATATATATATATATATATATATCATATCATATCATTTTGGAATAAAACAGAGAAGGATCATGGCAATTCCAGAAGAAATAGCATTGGGGTGCGGTAAGACTAGCCAAGATTATTATTAGGGAAACAAGGATTTTGCTGTCCATAACAAATAAAAGTATACTGTAACTGAAAAACAGGGGAGTGGGCAGACTGGGGGGCAAGCACTTCCACTTTATTTTGTACTCATCCCTACAAGGGACAACTGCAACTTGGGGAGAAGCTACACACATTGCATTCCAAGGGCCAATGGAAGGGTGGGCAAAGTGCAGTCCTTGGATCCTACTTTTGCAGCCCCTGAAGCCCCCTGCCCATCCTCTCAAGCCAATACCCCCATTTAAAAAAAATTAAAAAGTATGGTTTTCAGCCATGTTTTTGCCGCAAAAGCTCACAGAATTGTTCTAAAACATCCCTAGCCTCACAAAGAAAATTCCATCAGAACTCCCACCCTCCACTCCCCAATACCTCTATTTTCATGGATAAACTCTCAAAAGTAGAGGTATTTGGGAGCACTACTGGGGGGCATGAGAAGGTTGGAGGGAGGAAATTGGCCCCATGGCTCCAGTCCACCTTCCCATCTTGTCCTAAGTCTCAGAAACAGGAAGACATTTTTGGCACTCCAGATGTTTTGGCCTACAACTGTCAGAACCAGCTTCCACCAGCTACGTTGGGCAGGGCTTCTCAGACCTTTCAAGCCAAAGCACCTGGAGGGCCATAGGGTTCCAACCTATGGCTTAAATAAAGCAACAATTAAACTTTGTAGTGAGGCAAGGATTCAGGAAGAGAAGTGAACATTAGAAACACAATCTCAAGCCCTGCTGAGCAATTCTGACAATACACAACAGAGAACAGAGGAAGGCATTTCAAAAACACTTAAGGGAAATGAGGCTAAACAAATGGAAAGACTCCTACTTAGGAGAAGGGCTCAAATAGCTCAAAGGCAGAAAGGATTTGGACCTAAAGACAGAGGTACCGGTACTTTTGCTCAGAGCTTTCTGAGGAAGGCAGATGCCCAAAGAGAGGACAGTATCAGGAATGGTACTGAGCTCCATTACAAGCATCATTAAAAGAAGGCTTCCTGTAGATTGTTCATGTGCCTTTCCTTCTCACTAGCAAATAACCCAGGCTTGGGACAAATTGGAGTGGGAACAATTTCAAAGCCAATTCACAAGAGCAGATGATTAAATACAAACAACAGTGTTTCCGTTTCTGCTTGAGTTCTTCAAACAACAGCTTAAACTTAAGCTTTCCTTGACATCTAACATTCCAAGGGGGGCCTGGAATAAGAAACTATTATGGAACCTGCCCAACACGCATCAGGACAGTCACTTTTACTAAACTATCTTTAATATTTTGTTCAGGTTCCAAGAACAACTAGAGCCACTAACATGGTTCAGGCTGCGCTTCAACTCATCCTCCTACCTTCATCGCTTCTCATCTGGACAGTACACAAGAGTTGGAGCCCAGTATGCAGGTCCTTCAGCTTGCCTTAGCATACATGATTTTTGTTCTTTTGGAAGTGAGGTCTTGGCTTCAAAACCTACCAAGTCTCCCATGATTCCTCACTCCCCCTTTAATTGTACTGCTTCTCAAAGTTAATGTCAGCAGCATCTGTGGAGTGGTCTAAAATCTATTCCCAAACCACACTACCTTTCCACATCACCTTCAGCCTGACATCCGAGCCAGGTGAGACAGCAGCTCTTTTCGCCTCAGTATGTCAATCTGTTTAGTCTGTGGGATTCCCATCATCTTTTCTTGCCAGGCACAGAAACTCTGCACTGAGATCACAGTACTGAGAAGTAGTGTACACTACACACTACTCATGCCAATGGTGGTGCTATTAATCTGCATGGCACTTTAGACAAGACAACTGTTCCTTATTTCAGTAGCTTACAATCTATAGTTTGATGCAAGGAGGCCACAGATGTGGGGAGTGAATAAGGAGTAAACTGAGAAAGCATGCATCATTTCAATACTTGGGTTTCCTACAGCAGAGGTTGCATATTAAGCACTTGTGATAAAGGCTTCTCAGAAAACCTGCATTTTGAGGAGGGAGTGCACAACAGTTTTAAGACCTGGGACAAGAACCATTTTACAGGTTGGCTCAGAAAATTATTTCAGGTACATCCAAGCTAAGCTGATCACAGCCTGTCAATGCCTTGCTAGCACACTTCTTGGAGGCTCCATTTAAGAAAACAACATTCTGAAGGAAATTAAAAGTCCAATAAATCAATATACCAACCTTTTAAGAAAACAGAAGAGACTAATTTTCTTCTTTTTACTTTCTCTCATTGTAACAACTGTAGCACCATACTTCATGTAATAAACCACCTAATCAAGGACACACCCAGACATCAAGGTCAAATATCATGAAATCAGAGAAAAGTTGACATGAACAGAAGACTTGAAGAGCTGCCAAAAGCATTTTATAGAGGCCAAAGAAAGTTTGGAAGAATTGAGGTAGATATGAGCAGCCTCATTAATTAGAAAATGTTATGGGTGAGGAGTTCTAGTTTGGTGACTCATCCAGTAATTCTTCAGATTAATTTGAACAAGGAAGATTTGCAGCTGCTTCAGCAGTGTACATAATTTAAGAATAGGTGTTCAGAACTCTACTGGTACAGATAATTTTATGCATTCCAAAGACTGAGGTGAAAAGTATCATAAAGATTGGCTTAGGAGAGAGAGTCAAAGGCAATGTTTGTACATCTGCAGCTGCCTCAGTGGCAGTTCTCCCTCACAATCAGTGTTCATGTAGTATTAACTGACCTGTGCGAGAATGGGGGAAGAAAGCAAAGTGGCAATATTCTACATATGCACTGGATAATATCTTCCACTTTCCCCTTATTTAGAAGTCATTGCTCCAGACATCTTGGTAAAATCATTCATTTTCCATTTTACCTAAACTTGTGTATCCTGTACCACTGGTCTGTTTTATTTTTATCCACAAAATTCTATTAAATAAACATTTAAAAACACAAAATTTTGTGCAATTAGAAACAAACAAAATTGCATAGATCTGCCAATTTAAAATAATTGTATGGGCTTCTGGGCATACCTTGCCATGTGCTCATAGGAACAAACTTTTATAATCAGTGAAAGCTGCCCAAGAAAATAATTTGTAGACACATTCATATGCCTTCATATGCAACACACTTAGAAAGCATTGGTTAATAGCCTTACTGACATGGGTGGGATGGCTTCAGTAGAATAACTCCAGGCAGTTATTTTCTCCAGAAGCTTTCAAGCTACTGGAAATTAATAAATGAAAACAGAACAAAACTTCCACAGATATAAAATGCATTCGTACAAGGGCCAATATATGGCATTAGAGGAACTTTAATGGAGGCATTTCTAAACTGCTATAAAGCTTGGCTGCCTTCTATCAACCACTTTACAGCCCAGACGACGATACATTCATTTCACATACTGTATGTATTCTTCCATTCCTAAATTGAAAACAACATATAGGGTATATATTGTTGGTCAATAACTGATTTTACAAAGAACTATGGGTTAAAATGGAAGGCTAGCAAATAGGTTTAAAAATCTCAAATGCCACTTCATTACCAATGCATTTCTTGGGAAGACAGATGGAAAATAAAGTCCCTGAACTCAGGAAATTGTTGTTAGTAGTAGTAGTATCCTGCTTTCCCCAAAAAACTGGGACTCATTTGACATATTCCAGACGTTCCATCTTTGCCTCCTCATGATGCTATGACCACACATTTTCATTATCTTCTCTGAGCTTCTTCAGCCAGTGTTAAGGTACATAGTTGTTGCTGTCAGCACATTATTTCAACATTTCCTTTTACAGGTCACTTACTTGCTTTTTATTATACAAATACTTGTATGATTTGGAAGTGTTACTGTTTATTGGACAGGAAGATTTTAAAATGTTATGATGTATATATTTTTTAAAACAAGTGTAAAGAACTCTCTTGATAGAATAGCTGGGGGGGGTGGGTGGGATCTTGACACTCATAAAGCTCCAACACATGGTAAGATCTTACATATTTTTTAGAATGAAAAACATAGTGTACCGACACAATGAAGATCAGGAGACTTAAAGAGTAATTAAAAGTGTTATTAAAAGCCCAATCTTATACATGCCTACCCAGAAAACAGCACAACTGACTAAATAGGTCTAGTACATAGCTGCTGGCTTAAACGAGAGGCATAATTTTAAAGATCCTTATCAATGTTTTCATGTCAAAAGCACAAAAACCACACTTGTACTGGCAGATTCCAGTAGTCACTTCACCATCAGCTGAGTCATCTAAAATTCTTGAACATGAAAATGTGATGTGCTGGAGAAAAGCTTCTCCTCAACTTCCTCTCTACCCCTTCCTTTCAACCTCCTCATGTTACATATCCTGGTACTGAAATATTATTTTAGCTTTAACCTTGGCTTGGCAAGTAATGGATTCTAATTAGTGGCATTCCCTTGTCCCAAAGATCTGAATCAAATACAAGGGGGTGTCATAAAGTAATAATTATCACCCAGAAGTTATTATGGTACATTGATGAAATTTTGTCAGCGTCATATCATTGGTGCCTTAGTGCATGATGTTGAGGAAAATCAGCTCATTGTGTCCTTTATTTTTGTTACAGGTTGTGTCAGAAGTGACTAAAGTGTAAGATGGAGAAGTACAAGGGGGTATCGTAAATAAGTACAAATTATGGGATATTGATGAAATGTTGTCAGTGTCATCATCACCAAGTGATATTTTCTTTTTCCAGAAATGAAAAATCCATTGCGGGGTCACCGATTTGACAACACAGATGACGTCATTCATGAAGTGGAAGAGTGGTTTAAGGTGCAATCTGCAGAATCCTACAATAACAGTATTTGGAGGGTCAAGAAGCGCTGGGGAAAATGTGTAAATCTAGATAGTGACTACGTAGAGATAAGTTAACAATTACAAATCAAAACAAACTTTGTCAATTTTTTAAAAAGGTGATAATTAAAACTTTATGATATCCCCTTGTATGGGCTTCTCTGTGAGTGAAGGATGAGGCAGCTAAAAAAATGAGCACAGAAATCACACTGGATATAGCTGACATTTCTTCAGGATTAGCATTATTTCCCACTAGCTCTACATATATTTGTGATAATTTTTTAAAAACATATCTTGGGCTGTCTCCTCACAGAGAGTGAGCATGTAAAACTACCCTGGGTCTCTCTAGTGGTCCATGAAGGAGGGAAGCATGGAGCAAGACTGGACTAAGCCTGCAAATGACTATTTGCAGCATGTGAACAAGAGAAAAGCTGTTAAGATACTTTTGATTAATAGACATCAATGGGCACTATTCTCTATACACAAATCCAGTTTCTGAAATTTAGATTTTAACAAATTTTCTACAGTATGGTATGATGCTATTCTTTTTAATTTTACCTGAAACTTCCAGAAAATTCCATAATGAGTATCAATATGGATCTTACTACATATAAAGGCAAAGGCAAGGGGGTGGGGTGGGGAGGCAAAACAAAACAAAAAAATTACAGGATTAGTGTTTGTTTCTCAATTTTAGGAGGAAGAAAAATATCCTGGGGGAAAAATAGCATGTCTTTAAACAGAGGCTGGGTGGCCATCTGTCGGGGATGCTTTGATTTTGAGTTCCTGCATGGCAGGGGATTGGACTGGATGGCCCTTGTGGTCTCTTCCAAGTCTGTGATCCTATGATTCTATGTCATCTAGTTGATGAGCCCAATTGTGTTTGAACCAGCATCCTGAATATACATAGATTTGCACTGTGGATATGAAGAGTTCTTTTGTAAAACCAGAAACATCAGTGTTTATCTCACACACCATTGCTCTTTAACATGTCTGTTGTACTGTGTGATGCTTTATTCCACAAATATCACCAATACTGCTGCAGGTGTCACCACCCACCCAACTCCTAACAACAACACCCGTGGTATATTGTATAAACACTGTGATCACACCATACACAAGGTAACAAGTTGTGTTCAGCATCTTGAGGATTAAGTTTATAGCCCTTATAACTGTGGAAACAGCTTAAAACCAAGAATCAGAAATGAAATGTTAAATGATTTGTGTAACTTCTTGTCTCTCACAAACTGAAAGTAGAAGAAGAATTATTACATTTATTTACTTTGCAAAATTTGCCTTTTCTTAGTGCAAAATCTAAATACTGAAGTGCACATACATAGAGCCCTGAGTGTTTTAGTTATACATATGAACGTTTAAGTCTAACAAGTTAACCTTGCAAACAAATCCAAAGGTTTACTCAGTGTTAACCATCATGAACTAATAAGGAACTGAAATAATAAGATCCTTCCTTTTGTTCTTTACATTTTTGGTATTAATTAGTAGGAAGGGGGGGGAAAGCATAATAAAATCCTGGTTAGCAGTCATCTTTGGCAAGGTATTATAGTTATAACCTGGAAATACTGAAAGGATTTCCCCCCATAATTTACCAGAGTAGCTTATAGAAGCCAGAATTGTCAGTGGTCAGATTCTGTGCTGCTTTCCAGGATCACATTCAACCAATGCATCAGTTCCCTATAACAGACTCTGCCCTATAACAGACACATCACATATTTACATTTTTTAAATTAATAATTCTACCAGAATAGTTCTTTTGGGCCTCTAGAAGATCAGACACCCTGCACTTTTTTTAAAAATTGTGTTTTAATTCTATAGGAACAAGGATGATACACTATTCCAGTTACCAGTCAGATGTAGAAAAGATCAGGGATGTCAGTGGTACGACTGTGAAATAGCTAGTCAGGCTTAACTATGACTAATATGTAAACATCTGAGACATGTTTCTAGCAAATGAATGTTTGTTTTCAGAAATCTGTAACATTTTTACATCCATGCTATTAGACTATAAATTTTACAGTTATAGCTTTGATTTTTGTAATATTAACCAGCATATAATATTAACCAGCATTTTCTGTCAGAAATTCTGGCATTCACACATTCTTAAGACTAAAGGAATGCAGGAATGATTCTGCATGCTTCAAAGGACTTACAGTTTGGCAATGTGTTTGGGTGATAGGAGAGCCTCAGAATTTCAAATTCTGTGCACCATGTGTTGAGAGAACTGGCCACTAGAATTCTGTTCTAGCTGTCAGATTCAGATTTAAATGTATACAGAAACCACGAGAGCCAAAGAACCATTACCTTGCTGAAAGAAGACTGGCAATGTGGTGCATTTCAAAATATTCAAGTTCTATTCCCAGATTTATTGCTCTCAAACAATATAAACTAAACATACACTGTCACTGCACACTATGTTTAGTTAATACTGAATAAGGCCACAGTTATGCAGGCCACTATTTTGAGCACTCACCACAGTCAGACATTTTTCTACTGCTGCCAAAAATAACAAACATTCCTATACAAATGGAACACAGATAAAATGATGTATTTAAGCAAATTAGTCAAGAGTCAGTGTGAAATATAATGACACACATTTCTGTCCCGTCCCCCACAACAGGTATCATTTATCTGAGAGATATGCCAGATTCCCAGGTACAGCACAATAGCAATTGTAAGAAAGAGGGTGTGCTCAGAGTATTTTAAAAGGAATCTGAGAAGAAGAAAGAAGCAGAAGTGGTCACTCAAAATACCTTGAAGGGCTTTAATGTAATAACAAGGAGTACAAGAGAACCAAACTTTTCCTTCTGAATTTGGAAATGTCCAAGTTTTAAAGGTAATTACATCAATTTTAAAAAAAAGTTTTGAAGCCCAAGTACTGCTAGTTAGAATGGAGAAACCATGGTATGTATGAGTAATTAACTGTGTTTGTTTTTCACAGAATACTAAAAGTCTAAATTCAACTATTAGTAGTAACTAGTGCAGACCCATGAATTTGTAGAACTTACAATTTGAACTGAATTTATAAGTTCCGCTTATTCAGTGGATCTACTCTAGCTGAGTGTAATAACTAGTTACTGTATCTATCCTTAAGTCTTTTACTTAACAGAAGGTATAACTGTAAAACACACGCAATCAAAGGCTCTATCAGGTGCCCCTTTCTCCAGTGTCGCAATACTTCTAACACAGTAAAATAAAACATGAGAGGACACAGTGTTCTACAGTCTCCCTTTTCTCTCATGTCCTATTTTTAGGTTAAAGTAGGTTGGGTTTTGCCCTTCTACTATCTGAACTCTCTACTTGCAAAACAGGTAAGCACTGGAAAAGAATATGAAAAATAACAACACATTCTTCATGCTTTCAGTCTATAAATAGGTGCTTTAGCTTAAACCTCCGGATGTAAACCTATGAATTTGCTTTTGAAAAGTGATCCAGATATGCTTATGGATATGAAATAGTTTGCAAGTATTTTACACTTGATGTGAAAATTATACAATAAACAACACATTTTTGCTTTCTTCCCTTTCTCAGTGTAATGAAGTCATTCCACTTTTTGTCTAACATACAATAGGCAATTACCCTGTTCAGATGTAATGCTTAAGCATGATTTAGCCTTAAAAATGAGCAACAGTCTATGTTGGATGGCTTCATGTTCTATTCCATCTATGATTCTTACCATGTGAGGGAAAAAGACTGAAAGTTACAACTTCCAGTTTTGAAGAAATCAAACCTTCTCACTTGAGAGGGAGAGAAAAAGCATGACTTTCAACAGATTATTCTCATAATTTATAATCCTAATCCATGGAGTATATTATGTCTGAGCTAAGTCAATGAGATAACAATAATGAAAAAGCTATCGTGTGACTACTAATGTATGTAAACTGTGAGGAAGTGAATAAACTCATCTAAGTGAAGGTAGTAAGTGGTGTTATACCTTTTAAAAATAACCTTGAACTACAGTCATACCAGACTTGAGGCACTGATTTGGTTGTAAATTTCTCCTGCATTTTCAATTATCACAAATCCCTAGCAATCTATGCATTGCATTTCTAAACTGAAAAGGCATTAGATAAATAAACCAAACAAGATATCAAGTCAGTGGCAACTCAAAACACATAATAAACTATACTGGCACATACACTGCATTCCACTCCAAGAAAAAAAAAATGAAGTTTAAAAAAAAATTCTTGAGAATCATTTTATTTTAAGACATTTGCAGGTCTAATATGCCATAGTAAGTTCCATTATGAGTCAACAATAAAGTGCTGAATTATATTAGTTACCTGAATCTTAATCTTATTTGTAGTCTTCACTTATGGTTTCCTTATCATGTCTAAAAAGCCCTTTCTGCTGCAATAGCTAAGCTGTTGTGCAAGTATTATAAAAATACGGTAGATAGCTTTCAGTGGAAGCTATGTATTTTAATGGCCTCTTGATGTTTCCATAAATATGGCTGAAAGGTATTAGAGAATAAAATGCATGCAAATTATGTATAAGAGTTATTTTCTAATGAAAGAGAGGGGATACTACTGAACTTCTGAAGCCTTTGAAGAGGGGTACTGATTACAACCATATAAAAATTAATTATATTAGCTGATAGCTAGATCTGGACTGACAAGTATCATGCCAACATGCTTTAGTTTCTTTCGTAGCTAAGAATTTTGACTTGTAATTTCAGACTATGTTTGATCTAGCTCTTCTCACTGAGTCATATGATCAAGTTTCAGGTTAAATTTGAAAAAAACCTCTCTATGTCTAGTCACACAATCAGCTCAAGCAAGACAAGAGTGCAGTGGGGAAGAAGGTAGCTCATTACCTTTCCCTACTTGCAGCAAGACATATTAAAATAACTTTTAGACTTAATTTAAAGTGGATCTGCCAACAAGAACACATTTTACTCCCAAATTCAGCACACAACTCTCAAAAAATCAATAGAAAGCAACTGCAGAAACAGCTAGGGTAAAAAGTCAAATGAGAGTCTGGACAGCTGACTGAAGTCTTCAAAACTGTCATGCTGTAAAGAGTGTATTTTTGAGAGAGCTCTCGAAAGAAAGAGCTCTAATAAACTGCAAGAAAACAGTATCAAAGCTAAAAATGGCCAAATGATGCATAGGAGTATGCCAACACACAAACAGTCATGTTCAAGCCAGTGCATAGAGAAGATAAAAGCACTTATGGTAACTGCAAATGTTAACAAGTCCATACAACTTGTATAGTTCAGCAATGAACCAATTAGAAAAAAAGAAGTAGAAATGCTCAAGCAAGAACAAAAAGATGACTTCTCAGCTATACAAAATCCACACACCAGTAGGAATAAGACAATACCACAAAAATTATTCAGTTCAATCCCAAACAACCAACAGGCAAACTAAACCAGAGTAGACAAGCCTTTGGCAGACAATTTTAGTGAGTCCAAATATAATATTACATTTCTAAATAATCCACAAAATATATTATATGGTATGCTTGTTTTAAATACTAGGCAACCAGTTCTGTAGATCTGAGTCTAAGGATGCCTTCGCTAAAGAGCAGGATGGACTAAGCTGAATGAATGATGGTGTATCGCTGGCATATCAAAACAGTGTTTGAGAAAGCCACAGTTAAAGTTCCTAACACATGCTCCCACATTAAGAAGAGCCTACTATCATCTATGGAGCAAAACAAAGTTTTCAAGTTTTTCTGGGATGTGCCCTTGGTAACCTATGCAATGATTCACAATTACACGGGCAGCAAGACACTGCAGTGTGGTATGGTTGATGGGTTGGATCAAGTTCTTTGCCATTTCCTTTTCATCCAGCAAGTCAATAGCAGTTTGCTTATGCAAGTTTGTTGCATCAAAATGTGAACCTGATTTGATAAGAAGATTCATGATATCAGGATGGTTGTTCAGTGCAGATATGTGTAAAGGGCTGTTGTCATCTGAGTCTCTAGCATTTACATCAGCACCACATTCCACTAAAGTAGCAGTAACTTGCAAAGAAGGAAATTTACAAACTGGATAGCGCCCAACACATGTGGTATTCTTGTCAACAGCAAGGTGGAGTGGGCTAAAGTTATTTTTTCCCTTAGGTTGTAGCTTAAGAAATCGATATATAGTCTGTTTCTTAAAATGATCTTGCTCCGGACTACAAGGAACTTTTTCCAGCAAGCAGATTAAATGCAAGATGATGGAAAGGGCTTTGTGGAGTTGTATTTGATCAGGTGGACACTGAGTATGTTTAATGGCCCGTTCTATTTCAAGAACACTTTTACACAATATACCCATAAGATCGTCAAATGTAACGGTTGTACCCAACAAGCCTTTTGCCCTGTCTTGCAGCATGAAGGAGAAGAGTTCAGCAAATGACAAAAGACTGCTTGCAGTCATAGGACTCAGGGGGTCCAAATTGCTCTGCTGCATGTCCAGAGCATACTTCCACAGATTGATGCATCGTTTGAAGTTGCCAGAGTCTGCATAGACAGCACCTCTGTAGCGAATATAGTAAGATGTATCTGGGTGAGAAGGACCAAGAATACGTTCTCTAATTAACAATGCTTGCATTCTCATCTCATCAGGGTCTGCAATTAGGTTTTCTAACTCTTCAGCACTGTTCACTTCCTTGGCATAATCATAAGCCATGATTAATGCTTGAGGCACGGGCTTGCTGAGGATGTTAGTCCTATCACTGTACCTCATATCCATGGCTCTTTTCCAGTATTTCAAAGCTCCAAGCAAATCTCTCTTTTTGTCCACAAATGTGGCTCCTAGGAGTTCCAGTGCATTGATGCGTTCTGCTTTGCTTGTCTCCACATGTTGAGTCAAAAAGTCAACAATGTTTGTGTGGCCTGTGACACTTGCTGAAAGAAGAGGAGTCATTCCATAACCATCTTTTTCCATCTTTGCACAGTATTTGAGAAGCATCTTCATAATTTCCAAACTACCAGATTCTGCACAATCATGCAATGCTGTGTTTCCTGTAGAGGGGGGGGGGGGGGGGGAAGAAAAGAAACCAATGATCATGCATACAATGCTTTGATACATTTTCAGAGCACGATTACGCCTACTTTAAACACCTACTAAAAAAGCCTATAAAAATGTCATATAAATTATCTAGTAAGCTAACTTCTGAAATAATCAAGATGATAAAGCCACACAGTATAAGCAGATATTCTTATACTGTGTGGCTTTATCATCTTCATTAAGATCATCTTCATTAAGATAAGTTGAGCAATATTCAAAGGTTGTATTTTAATTTACATCAATAACATGTCAGAAGGGCAGCTTCCATTTTTAGTCATTTGAATAATCTTCATGCTTGCATTTAAGGAAAATAATTGGACTTGAATATTTAGGCTTTTATATTTGCTAGCTCAAAAAGATAACAGCCTTTCATCAGAATTTCCTAATGCAGCTGTTCTATTGGAAACCTTCCTGTAAAGCATTCTTCCACAGTCTCCTGATACACATTTTTAACAACTCACCCAGCTGTGTTGAAAGCATTAATTGTGCTTAAGCAAGCGGCTCTGGATGGAGATAAAAAACAGTCCTTTCTGTTAGGGACATTTAACATTATTTGCCTCTACAACCAGTGAGGCCAGAATCAAGTGAACACAAGAAAATAACTTTGGGGATATCGAGGAAGGGTATGCCATATACATTTTAAGAATAAGTGAGTAATGCCAATCCTCCTCTGGGAAACAAAAAGGTGTGCTGTGACAGAGCTACAGCTTGATTTTATTGTGCTAAACACTAGCGTTATGTTTTAAATAATTATTTCTAATTTTTCATTCTGTTGAAGTCTAACTTTCTTCTGTAACCCAACAATCAAGTCTCTCCAGGATAACTCCATTAACAGTGGTCATACCCATGGTGGCCCACAGTTCTGTAGCAAACTCCTACCCCAATAAAAGTTCAAGCCTGAAAGTAGAATCCAGTAAATTTCACATAAACAGTACAGGGACTGACAGCTCTGCAGTCAGGAAATGACAAGTCCGCAGTGCTCCTTGCAGGTCTGCAGCCAACAGATGCCAAGAATTAGGGGAAAAACTATCTAAATAAAAAAATAAATGCCTGCATGGAAAACCCTTTCTGTGTAGTGTCAAAGGGCATTTATTAGCAATTGGATCCTCTGGCAGAAAGGTATTCAAGCATAACATTTGACATGATGAGCTTGGGCACTGATTAGCAAGCAGATCAGATTGTAGGTTAACTACCCTGACCTGTCACTTCAAATGGCAAATCAAACCACAATGCATATGTTTCTAATTAGGTTACTGAAACAAACAGTCAAGATGTTTAGCTATTTCTGATAAATTCATATATTGCCTTTTAATTTCCAAGCAGCTCGAATGCAATTATATATCTTTTAAAAGTAGGTACGTTTATTCCTTCCAAACTGCAAAATGGGACCTGCACTCATGGGCAGATATAAGTACATCCATCAACAGGCAAGTATATCGGTTTGCTAATTGAAAGGGCAAATTTGGGTACTTATTTGCAAACAAGTCAACTAGTGAATGCCCACATACAGCAAATTATTGCAGCAACACATTGCACCACACTATTTATGTTTACAATGGTCCAAAACACACTGCAGAAATCATCCAGTTTTAGACTATTTTTACTGCCCTGGCTCAGTGCTAGGGAATCCTGGGAACTATAGTTTGTTGTGGCACCAGAGCTCTCTGACAGAGAAGGCTAAATGTCTCATAAAACTACACATCTCAGAATTCCCTACCAGTGAGCCAGGGCAGTTAAAGTGGTCTCAAACTGGATGATTTCTGCAGTGTGTTTTGGACCTAAGAAAGAAATCCTGCTGTCTTCAATGGAGCTTACTCTATGGCCATTTTAGTCTAATGCTTCTCTGCTCCCCTATGATGACCCCTGGTATATTTCTTAATATGTAGCCTTTTTGCAGCATCAAAATGTTTACAGTGAAATTTTATGGTAGGGATGGGAATCACGCAGCCTTTCCAATGTTACTGAACTACAACTACCAGCATTCCTAGCCAATGGCTATGCCGGCTATGACTCTTAGGCCTTGCAATCCAATATGTGGAGGGTCACATAATTACCACTCCTGCCTTATGGGCTAAAATTAATTATTACCTCCAACTATAGTCAAGCCACTGAATAAATAATTTCATTCAATAATTATGCAAATCCCATTCATTCAATGAGTATACTCTAATTGATATTAAAAACTGGATTTACCCCTATATAAATAGCAACTCTCTTTCCAACAGGTTGTTGCTTGCCTGGCTCATCCTATCACCAGTAGATGAATTGCTATGATGTCAGAATATTGTCACATTCGAACTACTGGAAAGCTTTCAACCCAAGAATGTTTATAAATAGAGCTGCTTCTACAAAGGAATTTAAAAAATCTAGGAAATTGCTCATATCATATCGAGGTAGTGTGTGACAGACACAGGGTGAAAAAGCAAATATTCATGAGAAGGCATTCAAGAAGGGTATAAAAGTTAAGGAAAGGAAGCACAAAATGGAATAATTTAAGTAAAGGAAGTAGAATTAGGAAATTGTCTGTGATCTCTGTATTTTAAATACCAGAGGATTATTGAATTTAGCTCCATTTGAACCACATCCAAATGCAAGGGGCTCACTAACGCAATATCCTTCAACAGCCACAACATGTGTAACTGCTGCATAAAATGAAGCTAACAGCAGCATTACATTGGGATAATATCTACTCCCAACTTTGGGAAAGTATTTTAAACCAGTTAAACACTTCATTCAATGTGGTAGGATCCAGATTTTTCCACAAAATTAGGACAGTCTAAAACATAGCGCAGTTCACCAATACATCTTGCCTCTCTAAAACGGTAGCTAGCCTACACTAACAGGAAGACTGTCTACCCAGTCTACAAGCCACAACAACAAGAAATTTATCCTTCTTGCAAGCATTTACTTGTCTTTATTCTTTATTTGAAAACAGCCACCAAGTATTTGCTGCTATTTATAACTGCACAAAACAGGATTTAAAAAGGATAGTGTGCAATAGCCCTCCTTGTAGTTAATGCCATTTAAACCAATCACTCTCTTTATTTTTTTCCTTGTTAAAATTTCATTTTACTAACATCAGAAAGACTATAGATTTCTGACTACATGTTTGTTGGTCTCTGGATTACAGATGTTATCCTAGCTTGATTATAACTTCATGAAAATGATGATTTATGGGTTAATCATGCCCTAGCTGAACCACTATAACTCATATCTTAATTATTTAGGCTGTTATCCTGTGCAGTTACCTAGCAGTAAGTCCACTGAAAGCGGACATACTTATGATTGCACTGTGAAAGATTTAACCCATAATCTTATGGTCAGACTACACTTCCACTTGGGTACTACATTTACACACAATATTGTGAGAGAGCCAGTGTGGTGCAATGGTTTGAGCACTTGACAATAACTCTGGAGACCAGGGTTCAAATCCCTGCTCAGCCATGGAAACCCAGTGGGTGATCTTGGGAAAGTCACACCTCTCAGCCCAAGGCAAATCTCCTCTGAACAAATCTTGCCAAGAACACCCCATGGCCTTAGCGTCACTACAAGTCAGAAACAACATGATGATACACCACACACATAGGTAACATCAGCCAATAAGTTACAGTAAATATATGGAGATCTCAAAGGAAAAATGGATAAGATTAGACTGCCATATATACTCAATTATAAGTCGACCTCATGTATAAGTCTAGGGCAGGTTTTGAGGCCAAAATTATGGATTTTTATATGACCCATGGTTAAGTCGAACGTAAAACTGAGGGTCATGTAACAAAGAATCTAAAGAATGAAGAAAAGGAAAACGTTGCCAAAGAACGTACAAAATTCCAGCAGGCATAACTCTTTGTGTGTTCACACTAAAGGCTGGATGGATGAGAGAATACAGTGGGCTCAGTGCTTCCAGAACAGATTACACTCTTGCTTTCACCAGAGGATGGTTCTTTTTTAAATAAGAGTTCAAGTATAGTACTTGACCTATGGATAAGTTGACTCTGTTTTTTGGGGTCAATTTTTTGACTAAAATTTCTCGACATACATGAGTATATACAGTATATACATTTCTGTTTATTCTGATTTTTTTCTTTGTTGCACTGAAAACATGTCACCCGTCTCTGGGCCTACCACTCGGCACAATGAGGCAGCCATTTCAGGCAGGAAATGTAGGGGCAGGGAGGGACAGTAAGATGTTGAAGGACTGATCTATGTGAGCTATGCCAACTTGCTCTTGTCCCTTAAGCCATGCTGCTGCCTTCCAGTGCAGTAAAAGACACTATCCTCTGAAAAACACAGGAACAGAATTCTTATGTACATAAAATGGGATGAGATTCTATCTTGTCCTTTATGTCATGCAGCAAAATGTCTTGGACCACCCCTGATATTATCTTACCTACATTACCTGTTGTCCTGCATATACTGTAGTTCAAATGTTTGCTTTCTTTCTCCCTGAAACTCTGCTGTAGAGGCAGTACAACATTTTCTAAGCCCTTGAACAGCAAAGCTTTAACTTTTTTGCAAAGTGAATATATTGCTGTGGGTAGACTCAAAAGTGATAACCACAATTCATAATAATGAACCATAAGGATGGCAGGTTTATATATATTAAAAATATGATTAATGAGGACAAGATTCACATGGTTCTTCTGCTAAGCTCTAAAATATCTTTGAGCTTACTCACTCTCACACACTATATACAAGGTTATGTGCACAATTATTAAGACCTTACTGTTTATAATTAGGCATGAAAATAAATGTAACACCAACTGTGATACTAAAAACATTAAGACTTAATATAAGAAGCCTATTATTTTAAAAGTAGGCTCAAGCCCGAGAGCAGCATACTGATCAAGCTTGGTCTTCCACATATTTCCCAGCACAATCTTCTAAGGTCTAAAACACACTGCAGAAATAATCCAGTTTGAGAGTGCTTTAACTGCCCTGGCTCTGAGCTAGGGAATCCTGGGAATTGTAGTTTATTATGGCACTAGCGCTCTCTGACAGAGGTGGCTAAATGCTTCACAAAACTACAGTTCCCAGAATTCCCTAGCACTGAGCCAGGGCAGTTTAAACGGCCTCAAACTAGATTGTTTTATGCAGTGTGTTTTGGACTTAGGTCATCTTTCCTCAAAATACACCTTCCAGATATGTTGGACTACAACTCCCATCAAGATCAATCAAAGCAAAATACTGGCAAGATAGGCAACTGGAATAATATGTATTGATTCTGGGAGGATGTATTAGGTTGGATAAGTCAAATGTTGGCCCAAAAAGTCCACTTCAGAGGGGTATTATTAATCTCTATATTCAAAAGTGAAAATGAAAATTTACCGAACAAAGATCTTATAGTACTAATGTTAAGTGCTGCAAGACTAAAAATAGCTAAAGCATGAATTTTTTTTAATATCTCTCTGTACAAAAGTGGTTAAATAAGATATGGTCACATAACTTCAACAAGGGGAAACGAAAGATTTTTAAAAGATCACTTTGACACAAGCAGCTGGTGCTCTTATTATTACCACAGAAGGAGACATATGCATTAAGAAAATACTTCCCTGCAAGCATTAAATAAAAAGGGCTTCCCAGGAAGTTAATGAAACTTACAGTATCTGGTGAATCAATCATCATTAGATTTTCCTGAAATTTCCAGTCTGTTGAAGCTTTCTGATGTAGAAAAAGATTTAGGCTGCATCCGCACTGCAGAAATAATCCAGTTTGACACCACTTTAACTGCCATGGCTCAGTGCTAGGGAATTCTGGGATTTGTAGTTTTGTGAGACATTTAGCCTTCTCTGTCAGAGAGCTCTGGTGCCACAACAAACTACAAATCCTAGAATTCCATAGCATTGAACCATGACTGTTAAAAATGGTGTCAACCTGGATTATTTCTGCAGTGTGGATGCAGCCTCAGACTGCAATCCTTCACATACTTACTTATCAGTAAGTCCCACTGAACTCAACAGGGCTTACTTCTGAGTAGTCCTATTCCTGTTTGCATTGTTAATGAAGAAAGGTACATTTTCCCTGACCAAGAAGCTGCGTTAGATGCTTCCTTTAACTGACAAGACACTTTTAAGACCTAGTTTGATATAACTATTTTTTATTACAAAAAGGGCAGGTCACACTTCTTACAATCCAACGGGCTGCATTACAGGAACCATTTAAAACCTGTTAAAAAGTTTTGGAAGGTGAAATTGGGATCCTATAAAATGCTCCCATTCAATCAAAGTAAACACTGTACTGAATATAACTACTGCCATAACTGGGAATCACAAGCACTAAAGTGTCACTCTAAAAGTGCCCAATTTAGCTAGAGGCAATCCAAAATCGATACAAAGAATGGATCAATTGATATCTGTTGATGCAGTTACTCCTGCAGGTCAGAAAAAAGGGAAAATGTTTGTAGCCAAGAACAAACAACTCCCCAACCTTCCAATGACTGAGAGAAAAAAAATGTGTTCCTGCCTTCATGGCTTCAAAATCCAAGTGCTTTACTAGTAAAATAATTGTGGCTATATTAATTTTCAGTGGCTATACTAAAATGATATTGAGAATTCAGCACAGCAGAATAGAAGAAAGCTGAGTTTGCTGTCAAGTGTCAGCATTAGCAACACACCACTGCTAACAAAAATAAAATTCCATTCTCATTGCTATTAAGGGCAGAACGTCTGTTTCACTTATGAGTCATTCATAAACACAGTGAATACATACAACACTGGAAGTTCACAGGACATGAGCAAGTCTGTCAACAAAACAACATGCTTAGAATTTCTATAGTGCCTTGGAATAATCCAAGTATTTCATGCAAGTGTGTTGTAAGGTAGGTCATTATGGTTATCCCTTAACTAGATTCTGTTTAAGTGAGAGATTACCATACAAAATCAAACTTCCAGATTTGTGTGCTCAGTCATGTACTAAGCTTCATACAATACCTTATTACACAATGGGCACGATCTAAATCCCAGTGATTTTAATATGAGTTAAAAGCATACTTAAATCACTCCAAATTATTATAGCTAATAATTTTAGGCTGACAAAGTCAAGTCAGATTTATCTGAGACAGAGGCAGGGTGGGAAGAATCTTATTGGTGGCTACCTTTAACAGTGGAAATACCTATCAAACTAGTAATTGTGAAAGATGAGGAAAAGGTGTAACTGAAAAAGAACAGCACATCTACAATTAGAACAAAAGGATAAGGTAAAGCAACTACCATAACAGTTTAATCTACAGTACCCTTTGCTGAATAATAGTGTTGTATTAACCATAACAAGGAGGCATTTGTTGTGACAGTAATAATTCTGTCCTTTTGTTTTTGATTCCAATCAGAGGTATATACTAACTGATTTCCTTAAAGCAAACTAAGCATTTAATTTTAATTAAATGATGAGTGGTGATTTGTTTTTTAAAAAAGCCAGGACAACATTCTTTCTATTTGTAGTCTTTCTTTCACTTAATGATTAAAATATTAATTTCCGTATTGTACTAATTTTACCAAATGGATTTGTACTACAGAGCTACATATTCACAACTGCGACCTGCAACTTCCATTACACACGCGCGCACACACACACACACACAAAACAAAACATCAAAGTAAAGACAACCAAGACCTGGTTAAGCTTGCTATCTTGCTATCTGAGATGTCAAACTAGAAGACATTCTTAGGAGAACTAAAAGTATTTTCATGTTGATGAAAATTGATGCTAAACTCACCCTTGACACTTTTTCTGTTTACATCAGCTCCTTTTTCAAGCAAATACTGAGCAATTTCTTTATGTCCTTTGTAACAGGATATCATAAGGCACGTATGCCCATGGCGGTTTGATACTTCCAAGTCAGCTTTATGCTCCACAAGATACTTCACAATTTCTAGGTGACCATCAAAACAGGCAGCTCTAAGAGGTGTTGAGTTTGTCAAAGTTGTATTGTTAACAGATGCGCCATGATTCAATAGAGATTGGACCACCTTTAAATGGCCAGCAGCTGATGCTGCCCATAATGGTGGTGCACCTTCAATAGTCTCACCATCAAAATTCACAGAACCACCAACTTCTATCGAAGCACTGCAGTGCTCCAGCAGATGTTCCACCATGTCCAGGTGCCCATAGCGAGCTGCCATGAGAAGAGGCGTGGCTCCATTTGTTTTTTCTGACATCAGCAAGGCCACTTCTTCTTTACTTTTATTTGCCAGCAATTTGGTGAGGAGCCGCAGCTTGCCATCACGAGCTGCATTAAATACTGCTGTCTTTAGATCCATTTAGTCTTTTCCTCTCAACTTCACTTGTTCTTCAAAATCACAAGTAGTGGAATAAGTGGAACCACAGAGTTGAAGCCAGTCCCTGCACACTCTCCCCGGAGGACGCAGTATCTCTGTGTACACCATGAATTTTTAATAGGTGGCCTCTCAAAGCAAATACTGGGCACAGTAGCCTAGAAGAGAAAGATAAAAAACACAAACTTTTAATGAGTTTTCTCTTTGCTTTTCAATGAAACTACTCAAACAGTGTCTATGTCCTTCACTCATGCAATGCCTCTCCTGGGTAATATAAACCCTCCTAGTAACTATCCTCTCTGGTCCAAAACACTGCAGAAATAATCCAGTTTGAGCCAGCTGTAGCTGTCCTGGCTCAGTACTACAGAATCCTGGGACATTTAGCCTTCTCTGTCAGAGAGCTCTGGTGCCACAACAAACTACAATTCCAGGATTCCCTAGCACTGAGCCAGGGTAGTTAAAAAGGTGTAAAACTGGATTATTTCTTCAGTGTGTTTTGGACCTTTGACACATAAGGTATCACCAGTCTTTTACTTGTCCATATGATTTTCATGCCTAAATGTAGAACTTTACATTTATCCCTGTTGAAAATCTCATTTTAACTTTTGGCCCCTTTCCTTTTGCATGCTAACCTGTGACTATGGGACAAATCTACTTTAGAAATAACAGTCTGACACCACTTTAACTGTCATGGCTCCATCCTACAGAATCCTGTGATTTGTAGTTTTGTCAGACACCAGCACTCTTTGTCAGTGAAGGTGAAAACCTTGTAAAACTATAAATCCCAGGATTCCATAAGATGGAGCTACAGCACTTAAAGTGGTGTCAAACTGCTTTGTTTCTTTAGAAGTATGATGGCTGTTGGCTTCAAAGACATATAGTACCTCCAACATATACTGGCTCCTGAGGTGGCCAATCAAGTGAAACTTTGTTGCCTGCCAGGATCCAAGGTGCAAGTCTCTCTCCTCACCTTTGGACAGCCAAACAGGCTCAACCAAACCCTCCTCCAGAATCCAAAGATATAGCCATGTTAGTCTGTAGAATCAGTATGTAGAGAGATCCTTTGAGACTCACTGAAAGAAAGAATTTGGCAGCATGAGCTTTCATGGATTTAAGTTTACTTCTCCAGATGCATATGGACCTTGTCTAGAAGTTCAATCTTTTGCTTCAGATAACTTTTTTCAGACTGTAGATTGTCACCGCCTGGTGGCAATAATTTTTTAAAAAAGCCATCATTTTAGGACAGTGGCTGTGATCTGGAATCTATGCCTAAAACTATCGCAATGCATCTGAGGGAGTATACTTTAGTCTAGGAAGGCTTATGCTGCCAACTTCTTTCTTTCAGTGAATCTCAAAGGTGCTAAAGAAATAAAAATTATTATTATTATTATGACAAGATCTCACTCTACATATTATTATTATTATTATTATTATTATTATTATATCCAAATGCATATGAGGAAGTAGACTTTAGTCTAGGAATGCTCATGCTTCCAAGTTCTTTCTTTCAGTGAATCTCAAAGGTGCTACAAGATCTCTCTCTCTCTTATTATTATTATTATTACTATTATATCTAAATGTATCTGAGGAAGTAGACTTGAGTCTAGGAAGGCTCCTGCTGCCAACTGCTTTCTCTCAATGAGTCTGAAAGGGGCTACAAGATCTCTCTACATAACTGATTCTACAGACTAACACGGCTATATCTTTGGATTCTAAAACTATCAGTTGTGCAACTTGCCAAATACCACCAACAACAACAACAAAACAAAAATAGTAGTAGTAGTAATAGGGGAAGAGCATGAAGTGCGGGGGGAGAAGGTTTCTGTGAGGGTATTTTTTTAATTACAGTCTTTAAAAAATAAAAAAATATTTTTTTAAAAGCCACAGTTCCCTGAGGGATTTCTTCCTCCTTCCTGCTCTGCTCCTCTTTTGCAAAGGAAACTGGCAGCATAAGCGTCCCAGGAAGCGCCCGACATAAAACGCCCGTAGCACAGATGCCTCCCGGAGGCTCCTCCCGAGGCGAGAGGGTGACCAGGCTCCCCTTCCACCGGGGAGAGAGCCGCCCTTCTTCTCCGCCTCTCCGCCCCTTGGGTCCGGGCTTCTCCCCGGAGGCCCGTATCGGGAAAAGGGAAGGCCGGACCGGACCGGGCCGGACTGGGGAAAGGGGGCCATGTTGGCAGCCTCAGCCCTCCTCCTTGAGCTCCGTAAAGGGCCGCTGAGGGAAAGACTGAGGCGGAGGGACAGGAGTCGCCCTGCTCCAC
The DNA here is from genome assembly GCA_026167975.1 of Phrynosoma blainvillii. Lineage (NCBI taxonomy): Eukaryota > Metazoa > Chordata > Lepidosauria > Squamata > Phrynosomatidae > Phrynosoma > Phrynosoma blainvillii. The sequence goes on from JANUYF010000002.1 coordinate 80,957,505, forward strand.
TGCGGGTCCTTCGAGACTCCAAGTCCCTTCCCTGCCTGCCCTCGGCTACCTTCCTTCCGGCGCCTCTCACAGCGGAGCCGTCCCTGCCGCTGTTCTTCGGAGTGGCGGCGGCGGCGGCATTGCCGCGCCCCGTTCCCGGCGCAGCGCCTCCATGACAGCCGCTCCAGAGAGCAACGACGCCTCAGCCGCCTCCCTCTCTCTTCTCTGAGAGAGAGAGAGAGAACGAGCAAACGGACACGGAACGCGGCGCGACCAAACTTGCTACCTCCCGTCGCTCTTTCTCCCTCGCTCAGAGCCAATCGGAGGCCAAATCTCCTCCCAGGCGCAGGAGGCGGGACTTGTGGAATGGGCAAGCTAGATTGAGAGAGTGAGAGAGTGAGAGGGCGCACGCGCGGCGGCGGTTGGACGGCGAGGCTTGTTGCCCAGCTATTATTGTTCCTGAGGGAAATCTTGGGGAGCGGGAGGCGCGCAGCCAGCGCCCAGGAGAGAGAATTAGCAAATAATGGCGGCTCCCTGGCGCTCCCTCGCTTCTTGAGCGCCACCTGCCTGACGCAGGCGCTGTCCACACGGCAGGAATAATCCGCTTTGACACCGCTTTTGAACCGCCGTGGCTCAAGGCTGTGGGATTCTGGGAATGGTAGTTTTGTTGTAGCACCAGAGTGGATAAAACAACCACCACCACCAGGGTGACCGTAAAGGAGGACAACAAAGCACCGTAAAATTTTTATTTTTTTTATTTTTTATTTCATTTTATTTTATTTCTATGCCGCCTTTCTCCCAAAAGGGACCCAAGGCGTCTCACAATATAAAAACACATTCAAATAAAACAAAAAAAATTTTTTTAAATACAATTAAAATAACCTGATTAAAACACTTCAAAATTTAAAATTCGAAACATAACAAAACTTTAAAAACGTTATCTAATAAAACAACAACAAAAAACCCAAATAAATAAAATGGAGGATGTTCGGGAGGAAATGGAGGACATGACCAAATAAAAGATAAAAACACACTCCTATAAAAATGTAAATCCGTGCCTCTCTGTCCAGCTCCAAATTCCTCCTGGACAGAAGGCTGAAATGTAGGGCGTGTCCTGGAAAAGGAGGACCTCTGGTCACCCTGCCAAAAATGGTTCCTTAGGAAATGACACAACCTCTTTGGCTGTATTCATACTGCAGAAATAATCCAGTTTGACATCACTTTAACTACCATGTGGCTCAATGCTACAGAACGCTGGGATTTGTAGTTTTGTGAAACATTTAACCTCTGTCAGAGCTCTGGTGCCACAACAAACTACAAATCCCAAATTACCATAGCATTGAGTCACATGGTAGTTAAAGTGGTGTCAAAGGTTCAAAACACACTGCAGAAATAACCCAGTTTGAGACCGCTTTAACTGTACCTTGTTGGGACTTTAAAGTTCAGCTTTGTGTTTCATGGTAGATCAGAAACATAGGTCCAAAACACTGCAGACATAATCCAGTTTGAGTCCACTTTAACTGCCCTGACTCAATGCTAGGGAATCCTGGGAATTGTAGTTTATTGTGGCACCAGAGCTCTCTGACAGAGAAGGCTAAATGTCTCACAAAACTGCAGTTTCCAGAGTTCCCTAGCATTGAACCAGGGCAATTAAAGCAGTCTCAAACTAATAATAATAATAATAATAATAATAATAATACATTTTATTTTTATCCCACCCCTCTGCGTAACGCAACCGGGTCGGCTTACAACATTAAAATACACATTTCATATCCCACAATCTCACCCACCCCTTAAAATACTATTAAACAATGACAATTTAAAAACGCACTTAAAATAATAATACAAGTAGACAAATAAACAATAACTGCAGCAGAATCAGGGGAGCAGGTTGGGCTGTCTCTTGAAGGCCGGGGTATCTATTCAGGAAAGGCCTGCCGGAAGAGATCCGTCTTAACAGCCTTTTTAAAGCTGTTGAAGGTGGTCAAATGATGGATCTTGTCCGGCAGGCCATTCCATATTCTGGAAGTGGTTGCCGAAAAGGTCCTCTGGGCAGTTGCAGACAGCCTAGTTTTTATAGGCTGCAGCAGATTCCTCCCAGAGGACCTAAGTGCGCGGGTTGAATTATACGGGGGGAGGCAGTCCCAAAGATAGGTTGGACTCAAGCCACTTAGGGCTTTAAAGGTGAAAACCAACACCTTGTACTGGGCCCAGAAACTACTGGGCAGCCAGTGAAGTGATCTTAAGATTGGTGTTATATGGTCTCTTCTCAATGTTCCTGAGACCAGCCTGGCTGACATATTGTGTACTAGTTGAAGTTTCCGGACCACGTACAAGGGTAGCCCCATGTAGAGCGCATTACAGAAATCAAGACGAGAGGTTACCAGTGTGTGCACCACAGTTTCAAGGTCCCTTACTTCCAGAAAAGGGCGCAGCTGGCGTATCAGCCGAAGCTCATAACAGGCACTCCTGACCAGCGCATTTATCTGATTTATCATCTGAAGCGACGGATCCAGGAGCACCCCCAGACTGCGGACACAATCCTTGGAGGAGAATGTGACCCCATCCAGGACTGGAGGTTGCATCCCAATACCTGGTTTCGGGACCGCTACCATAAGTACCTCTGTTTTATCTGGATTCAGTCTCAATCTGTTTTTCCTCATCCAGTCCATTACTGCTTTAAGACAATAATTGAGAGGAGAGACGCCATCTGAACTCAAAGCTGAAGACCAAGACATGGAGAAATATATCTGGGTGTCACCAGCGTACTGATAACACCCCGCTCCATGTCTCCGGATGACCTCTCCCAATGGCTTCATATATACCGTATTTTCCGGCGTATGAGACGACCCCCAACTTTTCCAGTTAAAATATAGAGTTTGGGATATACTCGCCGTATAAGATGACCCCTCTTCCAACAGGGGAAAATGAGAAAGTGTTGGGGGGGGAAGGACTGCCAATATACTAGGTGATGCATTCTGGGGTATGTACAATTTGTGGCCAAGAATGGGCCTAAGCAGACAGGCAGCCATGGGCCGCCCTGGGAAGGTGCGCCGCAGGACCGAGGCATCCCCATGCCTCGATCCAGCGGCGCACCGTCGGCGCCCCTGGAAAGGAGCGCTAAAATAGCGCTCCTTTCATATGTCGCTGAAAGTGCGCCGCAAAAGGTTGCGGCGCACTTTCAGCGATCCTTCCGCCGCAGCGTGTCCGGACGCTGTGGCGGGAGGTCCCCCTCAGAGCACCGGCCGTGCGGAGGGCCGGCGGCTCCGAGGACGACCTCGGAAGGGGGAGGGGGCGGCGAGCGTGCGGCTGCCCCTCCCCTTCCCTGCGCCGAGGACGGCCTATTAAGCCGTCTGCTTAGGCCCTAAGTGACCCTGGGCTTGTCACACACTCTCACCCTCAGGGGATGGTAATGGCAACCCCCATTTGAAGAAACATGCCAAGAAAACTCCATGATAAGATTGCCTTAGGGTTGCCATAAGTCGGAAAGGAGTTGAAGACACAAGAACAACAAAAAAGTCTGCAGTTGTTTCATAGATAGCACGTGGGATTAGGAGCCAGCATGGTGTAGTGGTTTGAGTGTTGGACTACCACTCTGGAGACCTGGGTTTGATTCCCCACTCTGCCATGAAACCCACTGGATGAACTTGGACAAGTCACACACTCTCAGCCTCAGGGGAAGGCAATGGCAAACCTCCTCTAAACCAGTCTTGCCAAGAAAACCCCAGGACAGGGGTTCACCTCTTATCCCCTGCTGCTTCCTCCTCCTGCCTCACACCACCCCTTCCTCCCCCTCCTCCTCCTCTAACCTGACTTCCTCTCTTCTTCCTCCTCCCGCCTCGTGCCGTGCCACCCTTTCTACCCCCTCCACCCGGCGTATAAGACGACCCCCGACTTTGGAGAAGATTTTCCCGGGTTAAAAAGTAGTCTTATACAGCAGAAAATACTGTATATTGAATAGCATCAGGGACAGGATGGTGCCTTGTGGGATGTCACAGTGAAGCTCTTTCCTTGTAGAGCACCTGTCCCTGAGCATCACCCTCTGGAATCTGCCCAAGAGGAAGGAATGGAACCATTGCAGTGCAATGCCTCCAATTCCTAACCTTCTCGGGCAGTCCAAGAGGATGCCATGATCTATTGTATCAAAAGCCGCTGAGAGGTCCAACAGCACCAACAGGGTCACACTACCCTTGTCGATGCCCAGACAAAGGTCATCAGGTAAGGCAACCATGGCAGTCTCAACTCCAAATCCTGTCCTAACACCAGTTTGAAATGGATCTAAATCAGGGGTCAGCAACCTATGGCCCACAGGCCGCACCTGGCCCACCAACCCCCGCTGACCAGCCTCTGCCGCTCCTGCCGCCGACCGCCGCCACCACGCGCTCCTGCCGCCACGCCTTCACGCGCGTTGCGGCTGCCATTTTGTTTGCCAAAATGGCGGCCGTGACTCGTTTGCGCATGCGCAGAAGTACTGTGCATGCGCAAACGAGTTGTGGCCGCCATTTTGGCAAACAAAATGGTGGCCGCGACATGTGCGGAGGTGCGGCAGCACAGCGGCGGTGGGGGACATGTGCTTATGAGCGCGTGCGCCACCATTTCCCCCCCCCCGCCCGCCCGCCCGCCAGAAGACCTGGGGACCAGCGACCAGCCCCAGGTAAGTTAAGGTTGCCGACCCCTGCTCTAGATAATCGGTTTCCTCCAAGACAGCTTGGAGTTGAAGAGCAACCGCTCTCTTGATCACTTTACTCAAAAAAGGTAGTAGCGAAACTGGCCTATAGCTGTTCATGTCCAGAGGGTCCAGGGAAGATCTTTTCAGGAGCGGCCTAACCGCCACTTCCTTCAAACAGGATGGAACATGACCTTCCCTAAGGGATGCATTGATGATGTCTCTAAGAAACATCCTCAAGGTATCTCCCCCCTGGATGGCCAGCCACGAAGGGCAAGGATCAAGAGGGCAGATTGTTTTCCTCACTCTGCCAAGGAGCTTGTCCACGTCATCAGTACTCACGGATTGGAACTGAACCAGTATAATTTCATCAACGGAGTTGCTGGACACCTCGTCAATTGACTCTGTTACAACACTGGTGTCTATGTCGGCTCTTTATCTGAGAGATTTTGTCTACAAAGAAGTTGTTAAACGCGTCGCAGCTGGCTGTTGTAGGGTTAAGTAATGGGTTCTGCACAGGTGGAACCTGTGTCAGTTCCCTTACCAGCCTAAACAGCTCTGCTGGACAGGACTCTGCAGACGCAATATGTGCAGAGGAGAAAGATTTCTGTGCTGCACATATTGCCTCTCTATAGGAACAAAGAAATTTCCTATGACGAGTCTTGTCAAATAAGAGTCGATTTTTCCACCAGATGCATTCTAGTCATTGTCCAACCTACTTCATCTTCCTAAGCTCTTCGGTATACCATGGTTTACGATTTAAAGCGGGTTGGAAAGGACGCTTGGGAGCGATTGTGTCGATAGTCTTGGCGAGATCGGTGTTCTAGGTATTAACCAAAGCTTCAACAGAATCACCGGCATTACCATCCATTCAACCCTTTAAGGCAGGGGTAGGCAACCTTTTTGAGCCGGGGGCCGGGTTGCTGTCCCTCAGACAATTGGGGGGGCCGAAGCACCAAAAATAAATAAATAAATAAATAAATAAATATTTAATTTTTTAAAAAAAATCAAACATTAAAAAAATATGCATGCACATTCTCTCAGCCCCAGAAAAGCCATGGCAAACCCCTGTGAAGATTTTGCCAAGAAAACCCCAATAACAAGTAATAACAACAATAATCAATATCACCATGGCAGGCAGCAGCAGTGGCAGGACCGGCCTGGGGCCGGTCCAAAGGCCTCGGGGGGGGCGCATTCGGCCCCTGGGCCTTAAGTTGCCTACCCCTGCTTTAAGGCTTTCTAGAATCCAATTGGTTCCATAAGCCTTCAAGGCAGACCATTCTAACTGGATTATTTCTGCAGTGTGTTTTGGACCAGAGAGGAACTGACCTTGCTTGTAAGGAAGGGTGCCTGTGTTTTTCTCTAGGTATTTGGGCCATTATTATGTGCTGCCTTGAATCCCTATATTTGGAGAAAGACAGGATATAAATAAATAAAATAATAATAAGATAATAATTATTTAGAGGCTTGCTGGCACTCTGCTGAGCAGTTCTAGAATAAATGAAACACCCTGTTGGCAAGAACTGTAAGTGACAATAGAATTTTAAATGCTGAAGTGAAAATAATAATCACATCCAGGTTTCCCTGTTGGTAAGAGGACCTTCTGTATCTGCTAAATGTGATCATTGGGGTTTACTTAAGACCAGAGATGGGAATCCTTTGGCCTTCAGGTTGTTGGACATCAAGTCACAGCAGCTGTAGCCAGCACAACCAATAATGAGGAATGCTGGGAGTTGTAGTTCAGCAACATGATTCCCAGCTCTTATTTATGTTTTAGACAGAAACATCCACTGGTATCCCACTGCTATGCAGTTAGACTTGTCTTTGCACCCTGGATTGCTTGAACGTCTAACTGCATAGAATTGAGCAAGTCAATATTTTTGGAACGGTCACAACCTCAGACCTACCTCTTTGGAGAAGATTATAACTGTACGGTAGTCTACCATTATCTGCAGTTTCAGTTACCCACAGTCAGTTGCAGTCCAAAAAATTGCTGGTATAGGGTTTGCTACTGTTTGTGGTTTCAGGAATCCACTGGAGGTCTTGGAAAATATCCTCCGCAGATAAAGGGCCTCCTATACATTGTAAAGCATAGAATCATAGAGTTGATAGAGATCACAAGGGCCATCCTGTCCAACCCCCTGCCATGCAGGAACATACAATCAGTAATAGTATAGTAACTTTAAAAAGTATACTTGATACATTGTATAAAACAGTAGTCAAGGAAATGTTTACCAGTTTTAATATCTGAGGATGTTTAAAAGCAAGTATTGGAAAATAATTCATTGTCTTTGTCCTTGTATGGTGAGCCTTTTTTTCACTTCTGGCAGGTTTTGTTTTGTTTTGTTTTGTTTTTTAAAAAAACATTCATTTTTGGCCTTGCATAAACCTACAGGTTTTGTTGGGATTATTCTGTAGTTTCATTTTGAAGGACATGTAAAATTCTCCATAATTGAAAACACTCTGCGGTGTGATTAAATCAAATTAAATGGTTGAGTAAAAGGGAAAGGCAAGCAAAATCCTGAGGTTATGTGAGAAGAAAGTTGTTCACATAGAGCTTACTTGATAGTTTTTCCTGGAGTGGAATGACGTTTTGTGAACATGTAAGGAACAGGTCACAGGTTGCTAGAATACTGAAATACTCCAGCATTCAATGGTGTGTGTGGATTTCTAGTTGTTATCACTGCAAAGAATTTAGATTATGTCAGCATGGTCTATGAAGGGATGTTGCCCTTTACTAGGAATAGATACTACCATACAGAAAACAGCTTTAATTTTGACTGAGCAGTACATGATCAGATATAGTTTTTTCTGTACTCATTTCTTTTTCTGATTTTTAGCAAATGGTTCTTAGGACAGCCATACTTGGAAAGCAGCAACCTACAAGCCTTCTGTAGAATAAGCAAATCATAAAACACAATCAACCTTTGATGAAAACTTTTGAGACAGATTTATATCATAGCAGATAAGACACTAGCCCAAGCCACACTGAGCCATCAGTTCTTGCATAAGGAACGTTGTTTTGTGTCCTTGTATGTGTCTTAAGTATAAATAGAACTGCTTAGGGGATGGATGTGGAGGATTTGATAAGTTGGGTGAGATATGGACCAGTTGATTGAATACACAATGTAGCTGAGCTATTTGTAATATCTTAATGGGCTCAGATGATATAGATCTATATATTTTGGAGCTGTATTAAACAAGACCTATATTTTCTCAACTGTACCACCCACTGTCACCGGGGTGGGAACTGCAATTGGGGCGACTATCGAAGTAGTGCAGGGGAATGGGAGATACGGCTGGAACAGAGTGGACAAATGTTACAAAAGAAGGCGGGATCGCTGTTTAGTAGCCATCCCGCCTTCTGTCCCCTCTGTTTCCCAGAATGGTTTGGGGAGCAGACCTTCCATTCCACAGAACCTCACTCTGCTCCTTTGCAATGCCAGGTCGGTGAAAAATAAGACGCATATTATCCAGGATCTTATCCTGGATGAGAATGCCGACCTGGCTTGTTTCACAGAGACCTGGCTGGGAGAGGATAGCGCTGCTACCTGGGCGCAGGCCCTCCCAGCTGGGTACTCTGTTAGTGAGCAGGTGAGGGGAAGTGGGCGGGGGGGCGGTGTGGCTCTAGTCCATAAGAACACCTTGACCTTGACCAGGATACCTCTCCGGAACACGGTCCACATCGAGTGTATGTACCTAAGCCTGAAGACCAGGGATAGTTTGGGGATTCTGCTAGTCTACCGACTACCCCGTTGTCTAGCAGACTCCCTGACCGAACTGACACAGCTGGTCTCTGAGCTTTTGTTGGAGTCTCCTAGACTTTTGGTTTTGGGAGACTTCAACATTCCGCTCGAGACCAGTTTAACAGGTGCGGCTCGGGAGTTCATGGATACCATGACAAACATGGGCCTATCCCAATTGGTCAACGGGCCCACACATTGTGCGGGTCATACACTCGATGCGGTCTTCAGTACGGAACAGGAATATCCGTGGGCGGAGGTTGTAAGTACCTCCGCATTGTCATGGACGGATCATTTCCTGGTCAAGACGGAACTTAGAGCCAACACCTGCCCTACCGGGGGTGGTGGACCTATTAGAATGGTCCGCCCTCGAAGGCTGATGGAGCCAATTGGATTCCGGAAAGCCTTAGAGGGATTAATGGTTGGGAATGCCGGTGACCCTGTCGAGGCCCTGGTGGACACTTGGAATGGTGATCTTACCAAGGCCATCGACACGATCGCTCCCAAGCGCCCTTGCCACCCCGCTCCTAATCGGAAGCCATGGTTTACACCTGAGCTGAGGAGGATGAAGCGGCATGGACAACGGCTAGAGTGCGAGTGGCGGAAATCTCGACTCCTATCTGACAGAACTCGCCATAGGAATTTTCTTAATTCCTATCGGGAGGCGCTGCGTGCAGCGAGGAAAGCTTTTTCCTCGGCACGCATCGCGTCTGCAGAGTCTCGTCCGGCAGAGCTGTTCAAGGTGGTGAGGGAAATGACGCAGGTGCCCCCTGCGCCAAATCCCTTGCTTCACCCAACCACAGCCTGCTGTGACACATTCAACAATTACTTTGCAGATAAAATCTCTCAGATAAGAGCCGACCTTGACGCCACTATTGGGACAGAGTCTATAGGCGAGGTATCCACCGACTCCGCCGATGTAGTTTTACTGGATCAGTGGCAATCTGTGAGTACCGAGGACGTGGACAAACTGCTTGGTAAAGTGAGGAAGACGACTTGCCCTCTTGACCCTTGCCCATCATGGCTGGCCGTCCAGGGGGGGGATGCATTGGTGAGATTCCTTACGGATATCGTCAATGCATCCTTCAGGGAGGGACATGTTCCATCATGTTTGAAGGAAGCGGCAGTTAGGCCGCTTCTGAAAAAACCCTCCTTGGACCCCCTGGACATGAAGAACTATAGGCCTGTTTCATTGATGCCATTCTTGAGCAAGGTGATCGAGAGGGCGGTCGCTCTTCAGCTCCAGGCAGTTTTGGATGAAACCGATTATCTAGACCCATTTCAAACCGGCTTTAGGACAGGATTTGGGGTTGAGACTGCCATGGTTGCCTTGACCGACGATCTGCGTCTGAGCATCGACAGGGGTGGCGTGACCCTGTTGGTGCTCTTAGACCTCTCAGCGGCTTTCGACACAATAGACCACGGCATCCTCTTGGACCGCCTGAAGGGTTTAGGTATCGGGGGCACTGCTTTGCAGTGGTTCCGGTCCTTCCTCTCGGGTCGGTCCCAGAGGGTGCGGATTGGGGACTGTAGCTCCGGTAAGAGAGACCTCACTTGTGGGGTCCCTCAGGGGGCTATTTTGTCCCCAATGTTATTTAACATCTATATGAAGCCGCTGGGTGAGATAATACGGAGTTATGGTGCTGGGTGTTATCAGTACGCTGATGACACCCAAATCTATTTCTCCATATCTCGTTCGTCGGCCTTGAATTCCAATGGCACCTCTCCTCTCAATGAATGTCTTGGGGCGGTAATGGGCTGGATGAGGAAAAACAGATTGAAGCTGAATCCAGACAAGACGGAGCTGCTCACGGTATCGGCCCCGAAACCAGGAATTGGGTTGCAACCTCCAGTCCTGGATGGGGTCACGCTCTCCTCCAGTGACTGTGTTCGCAGCTTGGGGGTGCTCCTTGACTCGTCGCTCCTGATGACAAATCAGGTTAATGCGACGGTCAGGAGTGCCTGTTATCAGCTTCGGCTGATACGCCAGCTGCGCCCGTTTCTGGAAGTAAAGGACCTTGAGACTGTGGTGCACGCGTTGGTAACCTCACGCCTCGACTTCTGTAATGCACTCTACATGGGGCTACCCTTGTGCCTGGTTTGGAAACTACAATTAGTTCAGAACATGGCGGCCAGGCTTGTTACGGGAACATCTCGGAGGGACCACATCACTCCGGTTTTGAAGTCCCTCCACTGGCTGCCTATTAGTTTCCGGACCCAGTATAAGGTGTTGGTTATTACCTTTAAAGCCCTAAATGGCTTGGGTCCAAACTATCTCAGGGACCGCCTACTCCCATATAATCCTCCCCGCGCTCTTCGATCCTCCGGGAGGAAATTGCTGCAGCCTCAGAAATCAAGGCTGGCAGCTACCTCCTGGAGGGCCTTCTCAGTTGTCGCCCCTAGCCTCTGGAACGGCCTGCCGGACGAGATCCGTCTATTAACATCCTTGGATAGCTTTAAAAAGGCTATTAAGACGGATCTCTTCCGGCAGGCCTTCCCGGATTAGTTACCCCCCCATCCCGGACATAAATTGTCGCTAATGATGCCCCTACGTGGCCCCATCGGTAGATGGAGGGGATCATTTAGTTGAGCATTAGCTTTCTGTGTAGGTATATAATTTTACTCTATGTTGGTTTTAAATCTGTTTGATTTAATACTGTTTTAAGGGGGGGTTTTGTACTATGTATTTATTGGGGTTTTTTTTATCTTGTAAGCCGCCCTGATTGGGTTTCCATTGGGCGGGGTATAAATAAAATTTTATTATTTTATTTATTTATTATAACTCCTTGCTGCTAAAAAAAAAAAAAAGTTTTTCTGAAGAATAATCTGCCCTGTGCCTTTTCTAGTGACAAACAATAAACAAATTCATTATGAAAGATTCCTTTCATTCATGAGCATTTGTTTCTCTTTTCAGTGAGGTTGTCATGTTTTCAGGGCAAGACTGTTCCTAAGTTCACCTTAAAATGCTTAAGGACCAAACTATATATTATATATACTGGAAAGATGTTTCCCTGTTCCAGATCCTGTCCTTCCACATTGTTCTTGCCTTCATAGCATTTCAAATAGGTGTCTGGAAGGCAATCATTGGAAATATTGAAGCTGCAGTGAGTTGGTATTGAGAAATGGCAGGTAGAGATTAATCATTTCTCCACTCACTCCTTCTCTACAAACACAGCTTGGAAACACCCTGATGGAAAGCCAAAGGTCAAGTGGGGCAGGAGTGGCAAACAGCATGCAGAAAAGGACTTCAATATATATTTCCTGGTTCCCACTTACCGGTATGTACTCCTGAGTACTCTCAATAGAAATAATTTTTCCTCTTTTAAAAAAAAAAGATGAAAAGGGGGAAAAAAGCACCAGGCCAGAAATTCCAGACATTTGCTTGTAAACATGTACTTTGGCCCCAAAATGCAGCTGCGGTACTGCCTGTCCTGTTCCTGTACTCTGAAGTCATCCTTCTTTCCATATCTGGACTCTAATGTCATCATAGGCAACATCTGCATGGTGGATATAATCCAGTTTGACACCACTTTAACTGCCATGGCTCAATGCTATGGGATTCTGGGAAGTGTAATTTGTTGCAGCACCAGAGCACAACAAACTACACTTCCCAGAATTCCATAGCATTAAGCAATGGCAATTAAAGTGGTGTAAAACCAGATTATTTCTGCAGTGCAGATGCAGCCACATATATACATATACACACAGAGAGAGAGAACAGCAAGTGGAGGAGGATAAAATGATGGCAGAAGAAGCAGAAACCTTTGCCTGTGTCAAAGCTTGTAAAGCATCACCAGCCTCAGGATGACTCCTCTGTGCATAGCTAGAAACACTTGCCAGAATGCAGAATACATTTTGTGAAATACAGTACTGTATTTGAGAGATAAAAGATTAATTGGAGGGAAATCCAGGAAGAGCAATTAGCTTGATTAAGGGGCTAGTTTTGTTAATTTATGAGGAAAGATTAAGGGAATTAAAGTATGTTCAGCTTGACTAAATCATAAATTAAGATAAAGTAGGGTTATAGAGAATATGCTTAACTGAAGGAATAATTTTAGAACTAGCACAGTGAGCAAAACCATGTCCCCAGCCCAAATGGGTCAAAGTTTAGGCTGCAAAAGATAAAGGCAAATATACCTTTTGGCTTTCACAAGCTCTTGACTTTTCAACGAGAATTGGCAGGTCCTACCAAGCAAAGTTTATATTACTGTGGGGAATATCCAGTGACAGATACCTACCGTATATTTACCTTCCAGGGCAGTGGGAGCAGCCTAGTCCATTATTATTTCTTTTTACTGGGGTTTGTTTTGCGTGAGGAGTTTTTACATCTTAATTTATCATGGGCTATTTTACTGCAAAGCCAGATGTATATTCTGATTTTAAAAAATATACCTCCTGCATTGTAGAAGGAAGGACATCATAGGAAATTATACCATCCTGATAGCTAGGCTGTGGAGAGAAGGCCTGAATTTTTGTTTGTTTCTGGCCTATACATAAAGGGGAGGCAGGGATTGTACTGTAGCCCATCACATGCTGCTCCTAAAGCAGGTTTTTGGCCACCCTGGCCCCTCATTTTCCTCCAATATATTGCCAAAAATGGTCCTCCTTGGGGGATCTGGAGGACAGTTTTGCGATCAGGGAGGGAGGCTATTCTAAGCCTTTGTGGGGAAACCAGAAAGTTTCGGCTTAATTTTGTCACAAAAAGGAACAACATCTGTGACTAATAGCTGGCCAAGTAACTAGGATGTACATCATGATATATTGTCAGTATGATGAAAGCTGGTGACTGGGTGGTGGTATCTACTCTCTATTTTCACAAAGCAGCCTTTTTTAGCTACTTATACATACATCCTTTACTAACTAAGGAGGCAATTCCTCAAAGCTTTTCTAAAATACTGTGTCATGACCAGTTGCCTCCATGCAACTTAGCACACAAAACTGCATGAAGCCAAAAATGTTAGCAGGATGACTCAAGTAACTGAGTCTCTCTATACTCTCATGGGAGATGCCAAAACATTCCTGATTGCTTGTGACAAAATTTGGCTCATTAATGTTAGACTCTTCTGTTTGTTGGCAGAAATCAGGCTGGGTGCTGGAATGAGACGACATTGTCTGATCAAAATACTGCCAAGCTACACCATAGATAATTAGAAAATATCTCCTCCAAAATATAAGTACAGGGTTGCTAAAGAACGATGAGGGGGTGTCAATGGAATAGTTATTTTGGTGGCGATACAAAGAGGGCAGGTATATTAATAACCTCACCAAGGGACTTCTGAAGAGCTGAAATTATCTCATTAATCCACATCATCTTGCAGTTCTGATGTTGTGCAAGGTGGATGAGAACATTTCCTCCTCTCTCCTACGTTGATAAAAGACTACTCACAAACTGTCTTCTAACATTTTAATGAGCATATGGTACACTAATATTCTATGTTATATTTTTATATCTCTTTTGCAAATGACTTCTTAGAGAACAGCAAAGCCAGAAATGAATAGTGGAAACAGAATTACAGCCATAGAAGGCTATTTAAGTGGGCACATTTTATACAGACGTACATTTTTCCATCCGCTGTTGGTTGTTCTTTCACGCTATTTAAAAAGTCCTGCCATGAACAAGGAAGATATCTCCTGTTTATAGTGCTCTTTCCCTTACCAATGCAATATACACTTTGTGTCTAATATTTTAAAAGGTTAAATCATACATGTCTTGAAAACAACCTACATAGGGAGCCATTTCACTGAACTGATCACAGTAGGGATATAAAAAGACTTTTCTGCCAGTCCAAAACAGAATTTATCCTAGCAGACAATGCTGCTGGTATGTTGGGCATTCCTTGCTGCTTCTCTGAGCAAGAACAACTTGTACTACTGATAATCTGCCAGCCAGTGTCTGTTACTTTTAACTATGCCCTTTCCCCAGCAAAGTCTTTAGCATAATATACTCCCTGCATAATGAACATTGTACATCTGCTGTATCACTTTTTCTCTGACTCCCACTTATTACACATGCACTAATTTCCCTCCTTGTTCTGCAACAGCAAGAAGTATATTTTCCCATGTGTCACCATGACATCTTAAATGTATTCAACATCTTTTGCTCTTACATTTATATAATGCTTTACAGCCCAAGAGTTTCAATTTTGTGGCATGGAACAATAACTAGTTTTATCTATGTAGAGAGATTTTGTAGCACCCTTGAGACTAACTGAAAAAAAGAAATTGTCAGCATTAGCTTTCTCAGACTTCAGTCTACTTCCTCAGATGCCTTTGGTGGAGTATTTTCTCTATGTGGAGTTTTCTCTATTTTGAAAAAGGGTATGACTGAAAAAAGAGAAGATCTAGACTTCAAATTTGATGAATCATATCAAATTTGAAGATCATAATGGTGTGGGTGAGTACGAAGGTATTAATTTTTACCCAAAATAAATAGGGTAAGGCAACTATCAAAACAATTTCCCCACACTTTAAGAAAAGTAAACACCAGGGGAGGGGGAGGAGAGAACTGTGAGCCAGCATTCTTGGATTGCTATGTTACATCTGTACTATAGTCTCTGTACAGAGAGTACATAGAATAAGACTGTAAGAACTAGTACAGGATAAGAACATAAAGGCTTGTTCCTACTTACATTTAAACCGGTTTGTGATTCCCCTTTGTTCTGTGTTGGTAAATCGATTCCAAAATGTCTGTCGTTCCCACTATGAAAGTGGGTCTTTTCATTATTCCCTTGCAATCGCTTCTTTTTTGGTACGATTGTCGTTCCCACTAGTTTGCGCCGCTTCAAAATGCATGTCAATGATCTGTGCGTCATTGGTGACGCAAGCGGCAACACGGTGAGGATGCAGCCATTCCAGGTGCCAAGTGGGGCAACTTTAGTAACTGCCTTCCTCTGCTTCTCAGCAATCCAGGCTGCTCAAGCACCCCATTTCCCCTTTGAGCAGCCCGGCTTGGGATATATATATATATATATATATATTGACAGGATATGCGATCCATTGGCTTTGCAACTACTTGCCTCGCTGCGCTGCAGTCAGCCTGTAATTGCAAGTAGTTGCAAATACAATGGATTGCATATTCTGTTAATCTTTTATAAAATATATATAATTGTGTACAAGCACAAAGCCAGCGCTGGGGGCGGGGGGATGATAGCTGATTTCCCAAACACTGAGGAGGAATAATAAACACCCCTCTGCCATTAGTCACTCACTCCAGAATGATGCAATTCAGATCCGTCATTCCCACTTGTTGAACACGATTCGGAATCAATTCATTTCAAAAGAACTGCCAAAAAAATAGTGTCAGGAAATAGTGGGTTTTTTTGTGTTTGCCTCGCTTCATCACGATTGAAATTGAACTCATTAGGATTGGAACCAGTTTCAAATGGGAACGATGGTCATATAACCCGATAAGCAATTCACTTTAAATCATAGTGGGAACTAGGCCAAATTTTAGGTGCGGCACAGTGCCAAGGACACCATCAGCACATGGTGCTGGGCAGCTGTCAGTCTTGTGACACTGGCAGCAGAGGCCACCACTAATTCTTGCCCTAGCTGTGAACTGTGGAGTTTATCTGCCTTTTTAGCTTTCAATAATAATAATGATAATAATAATACATTTTTATCCCGCCCCTCTGCGTATATAACTTCCCGGACATGAGAAGCCTGGCAAGCCGCCTCGATTTATTGTTTCAAATGGTGTCCGCTGCCTTGTTGTTTATATTGTTTTAAAGTTTGTATATGGTTTTTAATAGAATATTAGTTTAATTCAGTTTTAAGGGGTGGGAGGGTTAGGGGATTGGGATTGTCTGTTTTTAACTCTATGTTTTAATTATACTGTAACCCGCCCCGATTGCCTAGCAGAGGGGCGGGCTATAAATAATTATTATTATTATTATTATTATTATTATTGCAACGCTCTGGGCCATTGTGGGAAATTAACATAGCAGGTCCCCAATCCCATAGTGCTGCTTCTTTCCATTACTGTAAGCTCTGCCAAGATCCAACCATCAGAGGAAGCTGCCCATTTCCAGGTACCTTGAGATCTTTCCCCTCAAATCTGGAGCAGGCTTTCCACAGTGCTGAATAAATTATCCCATTACATTTATCCATAAATTATTTGTCCCCTCTCTCAATTACCCCACTGATTGTTAGGATTTTAAAGTTCACAGCAGATTTTATTTGCATAGAGGAATTACTGTGTGAGTTTTGCATGTCTTCCAGAAATTCAAATTGTTATGTATGTTGAAATATTTTGTTGCTTCGTCAAATTCTCAAAACTAATTTGTTTAACTAATGTGACAAGATGCAAAGGACAGGGTTGTTGTGAAGAGAGAATTTCAGCAGAGGCTGTTTTTGCATAACAAGTCAAACCTGTTGAAATCCCCTGTTCTGTGTTGGTATTATAGCACTGGAGCCCTGCCCTCATTTGTTCATCCTGCTTTTAACTCTTCCTGTTTTCAGCCAAAGATCTCAGAGGAGAAGAGAGTGCCACACAACTGGAGCAGCTCTCTGCTCTACATAACCAGAGCTTAGAAATTGTTCAGTCAACAGCCACATGATCAAGGAGAGCAATTGGCAGTGGCATCACGGTGGGGGGCAGGAGGTGTGGACCACACTGGCTGACACTCCAGAGGTGAGTATCATCCGATGGGGTAGTACATCCAGTGGGGCTGGCACAGCTACTGGGCAAGCAAGAAAGGGTGCTTTCCCGCTTTCCCAGCAGCTGCACCAGACCCTAAATGGGCCCTCTGGAGGCTACACCACCACACCCCTCAATAGTGGTGGCTGCTGGGGGCAGTGGTGCCTTCGGAGTCCCATGCAGCCACCGCCATGTGGGACTCTGAAGGCTGGGGGTGGTGGTCTGGCCAGACGGGGAAGGCTGTTTGCCCCCCTGCACTGGGTGACACCAATCCTAGTGATGCCACTGGCAATTGGAATAAACCTATGAGTAGCTGTTGCTAGACAGATAGCTGTGTGTTGTCTGGGAGAAGATAATTGTGATTAGATCACTGGAAAATTTATGAGAACTGACCATTAGTCTTTTGCAGCCAGATCGGAAGAGTCAAAGAGAACAAAGACCACAGAAAATGCAGGGCAGCCAGATTAAAGGAACAGACAGTAAAGCTCAGAAGAGACAAACTCCCCACAATATGGAGAAACAAATCATTATCCCAACAGCAATCTTATCCTCTGGTCCAGAAGTGGGCAACTGTGCCTCTCCAGATATTGTTGGGACTGCAACTCCAGTACATCTAACCATTGGCTCTGCTGGCTAGATTTGATGAGAGCTATAATCCAATAACACCTGGAGATCACAGTGTATTACCCTTGATCTCTTCTTTCAGAGATGCTGCTGGTTGGTTTAGGGCAGGGGTAGGCAACCTGTCCCCTTTAAGGGCCGAGGGACTTCAGCTCCCAGAAGCCCCAGTGGCCAATAGTCCCATGTAGGCCAATAGCTCCTGGGATTCTGGGAGCTGAAGTCCCTCAGCCCTTAAAGGGGACAGGTTGCCTACCCCTGGTTTAGGGCAATGAAGCAGCGACAGGACAAAAGGTGCCTGTGAATTGGGACAAAGGCTTTAAAGGGGGCACAATTGTACAGTGACCAGTGAGAGAAGCCATACCACCTTTTATCTAATATTGGAAGCTAAGATCAGCTCAGCTCTGGTTAGTACTTTGATGGTGGGATAGACTGCCAACAAATACTAGGTGCTGTTGGCTATATTTCAGAGGAAGGAACAGGCAAAACCACCTCTGAGTATTCCTTGCATAAGAGAACCCTATGAGATTCATGGGGTCTCCATACGTTGACAGGTGACTTGAAGGCACACTCACAGACATCATACAAACTATGGAGGTGCATGGGCATTTAATGGCCAGAAGTATTCAACACAGGGCAACATATTACTGGACTATTTCACGTGCTGCTAACCATTAAACAGTTGTAAATTTACACAGTGTCTGCACTCTCCAGTTCTTCTGCCTAATTCACCAGTAAGAAGTATGCCTCTTCCCTGTATTACTCAATAATATCAGCTCCTATTGCAGTGAGGACACCCAAGGCTGTTCGAGATATGCCTTTATTTCAAGCACAATATAAAAGGGCTGAGGAGCAAAACATATAATTAACACCATGAGATGTAAGGAAGAAGGGAACATGATTCACTGGGTCTGTCACATGATCACAATTTATTTAATTGATTAACTTTAGATTACCATGGTAATTTGTTTAAATTTTATTTCATTTATTTCAAAAATTATATTTGTCCATTCAAACATATTATTTCTCAGGACAACTTACACATATAAGTAAAATACAAAATATTAAAAGATAGTATTGCAACTACATAAAAATTAAAGAACAAAAACAAACAAACAACCCACCCTTTAAATGGCAGGAATAAGTTTACACATTATCAAAACTTCCATATCACTGCTGTTTTGAGGATACAGGAGATATATACAGTATTTACATTTTACTAGGAGAAATTAGCACTTAGGGTTAGATGGTAACTTTCCCTCAGTGCACTGCAGTAACATATAAGAAACAAAATAATATCAAACAGACAAATATGTGATTAATTTGTAGTGTCCTTAATTAAAAATTGGCCTTGCAATTAATCAAGTGAAGCTGTAGTAATTAAAGCTGGGAACATGTGCTGAAAGAACTATGTTGCTAAATATTTTTGTTGTTGTGTGCCTTCAAGTCACTTCTGATTTATGATGACTCTTAGGCAAGCCTATCCTGGGGTTTTCTAGGCAGGATTCATTTAGAAGTGTTTTTGCCTTTCTCTGAGGTTGAGAGATTGACTTACCCAAGGTCACGCAGTGGGTTTCCATTGCTGAATATGAATTCAGACCTGGGTCTCCAGGGTCATTGTCCAATGCTAAAATCACTATATGATGTTAGATCATTGCTAAATATCTACCTACTTATAAATGACCTACTTTAGCTCTGAGATTGGGGAGATATAAACTCCCCACTTCAGTTTCAGATACTGGCAACAGGGTAAGGCACTCCATTATAATGAATCAATATCTCTACCATTTTACGCTCATGCTACAACAATTTATTATGTTATTTGACAGAACTGATTCAGTAGTCCAGTTGATCAAGGAAGAAAAGCTCTTTTTTCTGTGAATCTGGTAGTATTCCTTATCAACAAGAGCAGCAGCAATGGCAAGAGCTGAAGTGACTGAAAGAAGAAAAGATAGCAGCTGCAGGTATTAACACGAGGTGAGGATGAGGCAATTTCTTGTCACTGTCATCCCTGGGCAATTTGTTATTTGACTCGGGTGGCAGGCACACCTTGCCAGACTCCTGAAATGCAGCCAGTTCCCATTTACAAAAACAAAACTACAGAGTAAAACAGAATCTTCATATAAAGTGGCTCTGGTAGTTATCAGAGCTGTTGGTGACTGCTTTAACACATTGCTATTTAAAAACCAAAAGAAAGTGCAAACAGGGCTGCCAACGAGCTTTTAATTAAATAAGTTACCACTTGTTAGCACTCTGGCTACACAGATTTTCCATTTTTTAATGCTTCATAGTACAGTACATTACAATTTCAATCTGTTCTTTTAAAAATGCACATTGTAGCTTGGCTGTTCTAGTGAAAAGCCCTTGAATTTAATAGGGCAGTCTGAGCCAAGATGGCACTGAATGGATTACCAAAGGGAGGGATTGGTGAGGAAGAACACACTTCCAATTGAGTTTGAAGATAAAGGAGTCTTTAACAGGAAAACCTTGTGTCTCCTCTTGTACTGTAGAAAGTGTCTCAGATGTTGGAAGCCAAATACAGGTGGCATAAGCAATCTCCTCTGCTTCTGCAAATCTCTGAGATATCAGAGTAATCTGATGCTCACAATTAAAAACAAAGGTCCTGGCAAATCTCATACTGAAAAGGCAGAGGACTGGTAAGACCTAATAGAAGGGATGTAAGGAAGAGACAAACAGCCTGTGCAGAGCGGCACAGTGGTTTGAGAAGAGGGACACTGTCCAGTGGTGTACACTTGTATGCATATTCATACTCAAGTTTCTTTTAGCCCATTGTTCAGTCTAGTTGAGCAACATAGTCCTGTGAAACCTGTTTACCAGAGCTGGGCATAGGATGAGTGCATTCATTACTAATAGTGATCTTCCTTTAAACTCCCTTTTAACTCCCAGGGGAAACAAAAACTATTGGCTCCAATGGAAGTGCCTTATACGGCGGGATCACTAGGGTTGGCGTCACCCAGTGTGGTAACTTATGGTGCCACCCCCCATTGACCTTCTTCCATACCACACCATACAGAATCCTTAGCAATGTTTTTTGTATTAATGTTACTCATAAATCGTATTTCCTGTATATCACTGAATGTAATGGTAACTCTTGTGACAAACAATTAGCAAAAATAAAGTTATACCTTTAAATTACAATATCATATACACACAGCCTAAATGTATTTACAAGTACATAGTTTCATGTGGTTAAAGTGAAGATGTGGTAAGATGTGGTATTTTAAAAGCAAATATTAAAAGAATATTTTAAAAAACCACCTGGGCCTCTCCTTTTCCTCCCACTGAGCCTTACTTCACCCCATTCACACTATCTCTTCAGCCTTTTAAAGGGGCACAAGAAAGTGCCACAGCCCATTTCTACCAAAAGGCAGATGTCTGGGGAGCAGTGGTGTCACATCCTGTAGAGTGTCACTTAGTGCAGTCCAACCCTCTGCACCCCCTAGTGATGCCCCTGGCCGTATACAGCACTTGTCAGACCATTGGTCCATCTAGCCAAGTACTCCACTATTCATCTATGTTGCCCAGTATTTTCTCCTCTGGCTGGCAGTGTTTCCCCAAGGTCTTGGCAACCCTGCATCCTAAATACTTTTACCTGGAGACACCAAGGATTTGACCTGGGATTTTCTATACACCATGAACCAGACTATTAACTCAAGGAAGGTAGAGTGATGAGATGGGAAACAATGACCTCTTCACCAGTCCAGCTGTTTTGACGCCTCTCCATTCTTCTTTCTGTATTCCCATACTGCTTTCTGTTGCTTATATTTAGCTTCCTGGAAGATTTTCTTCACTTGTTCAGCAAATCCAGGACTATCTTCATGTAGAGCACGGATGGACTGGAGAATAAAAGGAGTCCTCTCCCAGGGGAGTGGGTTATTCCGAGGCCTCATTGGTATGACTGTGTTTTGTTTGTTTGGTATGGTCAGTGCACTAAACAAAGCTGTGTAAGACTGAAATTCGTACCAGAGTTCGTTTAAGAAGTTTTCAGTCAACAAAATAATTGTCCATGCAGAGCTTCTCAAAGCATCATTTAAATTTTCTAGCAGATGCTTCCCACTAGCCATTTCAGCAAAGACTATTCCTGGTTTAATACAAAAGTCATTCTGTAGTATGTCTTGGACCCTAACAGCTTCCTCTACATCGTCTTCAGCATGAAGAATCACAAATCTATAAAATATATCCCCAACATCCTCGTCACCACTTTGAGTTTCTTGGATATTCATATGGCAGTTTGTTTCTATGTCCAGTGACAGATCACATAATTTTGTTATTTCCTTCATGTCTTCCTGATTTGTACTTGTATAATTGTCCTTCATACTGTTCCTTGGAGAAAAAGGAGACACTCTTTTGGCATTTCCATTTCCCATTGTAGAAAAACATGCCAGTTTAGAGACAATGAAGTATCTTCATTCTTCCAAACTATAAAACAAATTTTTTAAAAACCAAATTAGGCAGGCAAGGAGAGGAAGTTACTATGGAGTTTATCACATAGGGAACAACAGGCAATATAAACAGTGATTAACCCATCATAATCCCGCAATTGCGCTAATGGTTTTCACACAACTTTGAGATGAAACGTGATTAAAGTGCCATTATCCTGTGAATAACCAGGCAAGAAACAACAGCAAATCATTCATGGGATTGCCTGGTTATTCCCTGGTTATTCACAAGATGATGGCTCTTGTGTTAATCTCTTTTTAATCTCGTTTTAATGTCGATTGCATGATTTTCCTGGGTTAATTACTGTTTAAACTCCTAATTTCCCCTGGTGTGATGAACTTCTATATCTTCTAACAATCACAAGATGCATTCAAAAACTATCTTGAAATTATGTTAGTCAAAGGATGTATGACAACAGATGCAAGGATAGGGGAACCTGAATTTATTGAAGGGTTGTAAAGGCAAAACTGGAAAGCAAATTATAGGTAAACTTGTGATGCTGCAGGAAGGAACAAAGGGAGAATGGTTTTAAGGACTTCTCTCATTCATGCACTCATACAGATACATTGACTGCAGAACAATGGACAGATTACATCCACAATATTGTACATGGTAAATTCCTGTTACAGAGAAATGAAAGCTTTAAATTGTGCAATAGGCCTTCCCTCATTTTATGCTGCATAAGCAGCCATGAACTCATCATCAAATTAGGAATTATTCGGTAATTGTTGATTAATGCTTAAGCGTCCCCAATGGATAGGCGCCATGATAATGTAAGAGCCGATGCCTTGTACACTGAAGGTTCTAAGTTCAGTTTTAACATTTGCAACCAAAGAACTGGCTAGCAGATGCTGTGAAGGACGTCTACTTAAGTCTCTGGAAAGCTAACCTCCATAGACAATACTGCATGAGATGGGCCAGTGGCCTGACACAGTATTAAGCATGTTTAATCAGTTCATCAGTTTTTCTTTGGTTGGATAATGAACACCTTTGAGCTAGACTTTGGAAATCAAAATGGCGGCTGCGACTCATTTGCGCATGCACAGTACTCCTGGGCATGTGCAGCCACGTAGCGGCCGCCATTTTGGAAATCAAAATGGCAGCCTTGACATGCGTGGCGGCGGCCGCAACAGCGGCCGCGCGGGGGGGTCATGCACGTGCACCGCCATTCCCCCCCCCTCGGCCCGGCGGAGAGGAGGACTTCGGGGGACCGGCCCAGGGCTCAAAAAGGTTGCCTAGCCCTGCTTTAGGCTTTCAGTACAAAGATAAATGGCAAAGTGCAAAGAAGGTCAATGGATCTTGCATGTTCCACAATCAATCCCTGGAGCAAGACAGATACATTTGGCCTCCAACTAAGTAGGACCAAGTATATTCCATTACATTCTCCCATATGGTTTGACTGCTATCATGTACTCCTATTGGAAGGTATAAACCCTGCACCTGAGGATATTTTGATGAAGACAGCAAAATTTGTTTACACTGGAGGGCTCAATCCCCACTTAGAAAACCTCACAGACTTGGAACAACTACTTAGGAAGATCAAGGAAGTAAGTGCAAAAGGAGTCTTACTGCTGAACATAAATGCATCTGAGGAAAATAAATGCTAAACATAAACGCATCTGAAGAAGTAGACTGAAGTCTATGAAAGCTCATGCTGCCAATTTTTTTCTTTCAGTTAGTCTCAGAAGTGCTACAAGCTCTCTCTATGTACTGATTCTACAGACTTAACACTGCTACATCTTTGAATGCTGAATATAAATAAAACAAAAATAATGACCACAGATAATTTACATAGACTCAACCTAGACAATGAAGAAATAGATAAGGAGAAAGAGTTCTCATACCTGGGATCAAACATTGATAGGAAGGGGGACTGCAGCCATAAAATCAGAAGAAGACTAAGAACAGGGAGGGTGGCTATGAAAGAACTAGGAAGGATCCTAAAATGCAAAGATATACAACTGAGCACAAAAGTTAGAATCATACAAGCCATCGTATTCCCTATTACCATGTATGGATGTGAGACCTGGACAGTGAAGAAAGAAGATAGGAAGAAAATCAATTTATTTGAGATGTGGTGCTGGAGAAGAGTGTTGAGGATCCTGTGGACAGCCAAAAAGACAAACAAATGGGTCCCAGAGCAGATCAGGCCAGAAATCTCCCTGGAAGCAAAGATGACGAAACTGAGGCTGTCATGCTTCAGACTCATCATGAGAAGTCATGACTCATTGGAAAAAAAAAATAATGCTAGGAAAGGTGGAGGGAAGCAGAAAGAGAGGAAGGCTTCAAGCTAGATGGAGGTCATGGGTATGAGTTTGTAGGAACTAAGCAGAGCAATGGAGGACAGAGAGTCTTGGAGATGTCTCATCCACAGGTCACCATGGGTCAAGATCAACTGGAGGGCAGTTAACAACAACAAATTTGAGATAAGGAGAGCCTGAGTCGTGTAGTGGTTTGAGCATTGGACTATGATTCTGCAGACTAGGATTTGAATTCCCTGCTCAGCCATGGAAACCCACTGTGTGACCTTCAGCAAGTCACACTCTCTCAGCCTCAGAGAAAGGCAAAGACAAACTCTCTGAACAAATCTTGCCAGGAAAACCCCATGATAGATTCACCTTAGGATTGCCATAAGTTGGAAATAACTTCAGCACACAACAATATGAGATAAGACTGATCACCATTCAGGATATTAGAAAACTTTGCTGGTCTGCTGCATGCTGTTTAGACTAATATGTCTCAGAAAGATGGAATAAAAGCAGCACTCTGTGCACCACTATTAGAAATTCTTATGATACTAACTTCTAGAAAGACCACTCTTTGAGACTTTGTTTGGACTTTATTTCTAAATACTTCAGCATACTTGTTGAGGGTGGTGGTTAAATTTTCAAGTGGTGAACACTCAGTATGTCAGGAAAAGTATAGTATAGCAACCAACTAAAAGGACACATCTTTATTACAAGAGTCTGCCATGTGTAGGCTATATCTCGCATCCTAAGAGACATAGGTTTGTTTTGCCCTTAAATCTACAATAGGAGGTTACTAGGATATAGCTACAGGGATGGGGGGAGTGTATTGCCCCATGCAGATGGGAATGTACCCACAAATAACATTTTGCTTCAGACCCCTCATTTCTAGCATTGTAGTAATTCAAATGTTCAGCCAAGCATTTAGAAATACAGTTTAGGAATACAAAGAAAAGTGGTAGGCAAAATTTCCATAGAGCTAGTGTGGTACAGTGGTTTGAGTGCTGTATTCCAGGAGACCAGGATTCAAAACCCTGTTTGGCCATGAAAACTCTTGGGCAAGTCACACACTCTCAGCCTCAGACAAAAGCAATGGCAAACTCCATCTGAATAAATCTTGCCAAGAAAACTCCATGATAGATTTGCCTTAGGGTTGCCATAAGATGGAAATGACTTGAAGTCATACAACAACACAAACAACAAAGTGACCAAGGAAATATGAAAACAACAAATACAAGAGATAAGTGTAAACAATTTTCACTGTTTTACTCTATGAAATGCTAGAAATTTGGGGACTGAAGGAAAATTTCACTTGAGGAGGCAGAATTCTTATGGGAGAGGCAATGATCTTATTTTGTCTGCCACTTTGTAGCTACACACTGGAAACTACCCTTTGAAACCACAAAACAGCACATGATGAGGAATTGTTCCTGTTAGCTCTATTGATGAGCTGAAAATGCAATGGATGTGAGCATGTCTGTCTCTCCTGCAAAATATGCAAAAAAACCCTGACAAGGTCAAAAAAGGTTTTTGAAACAACTGTTTTGATTTTGCACTTTAAACCCAACACAAGATGTAACCCAAAGAACCCAGTGTACAATTGGGAAACCCACCCACATTGGGCATGAGACCAGTTTCCCCTCCAAGTTGTATTTCTTTATGCCGGGGTGGGCAGAAGTGACATGATAAATCTCTGCATGATTTACAGTAGATCAACAAAGAACCCTGACCTTCAGTTGTTTTAGCAATAGCAACAATAAAATTATTCTCCCCTGCCCTAAAATACATCGCTGAAATGAAGAGAGTGTAAATAAGTAGAGCTGGATTTTACATGGAAGGACCGTGATCTCCATGAAATTCTGATACTTAAAATAAATTCCTGTAACAGAACTAATTCTGTTGTGTATTTTTTGGATCAGACTCCAGTTGATGGTTCTCAGGATTCTAGTCAAAACACAGTAGCCCACACACCCAGCTGAAATCGGACCACTCCTGCTATGTGCTGCATTGTACACCATTCGAAAGGTGACTCTGCAATCCTAAAATCAGTCTATAGTGTTGATGGTGGAAGGAGGAGGCCTTTCTTGAGGCAAGAAAGGCAGGGAAGGGAGCTGAAACTTACATAATAGAAGACCATTGCTTTGCTATCCATGATCCTGTAGGAATCTGGAATGAGAAGTGAAAAATATGCTATGCATACAACAAAGATATTGGCTAAGATAATACCTTCCTGTATGGAATACTTGTCAAAACTGATTCATATACAAGCAAAGGATTTGGCAGTTTTATTTTTGTAGGAACAGCACCACCTTATGGCACAGGTACACTACATATCTTATTGCACAGGTACACTAGTGGGTTGAGCATTGGACTACTACTCTGGAGATGGGGGTTCAATTCCCCATTCAGTCATGGAAACCCACTGTGTGACTTTGGGTAACTCACACACTCTCAGCTCCAGAAAACCCACCTTAAGGTCGTAATAAGTCAGAAATGACTTCGAGGTGCCAACAACAAACACTACATACATATGCACACTTTTAACATCATTTTTAATAGTAACTAAATGCTGAGCCTGGCTCAGTTACAGAACTGCTTTTTTGTTGTTGTTCCAGTAATACAGAAAATGTATCAGTCTAAATACAGGTAAGCTGGAATTCCCCAATAATGACTAACCACATTCCACTCAACACAAAACTAGAACTAAAAGGCTGGGCTCCAAGATCAAAGAGTATAAATTCCCAGAAGACATGAAAAGACAAAAACTGACAGTTCTGCTTTCTCCTACATTTGATATTTTAAAATCTTGAGTTCCTTCTGATTTGAAAAAGAAGAAGTCTGCAAATTTTTGGCAAACTCTTCAAAAACAGAGATGAAATTCACATCAAATATCAGAAAGTATGGCTATTCCCAACACAGAGAGGACCATGTTGTACATGCATGCCATTTAGGCGGTCAAAGGAGAAGAAGTGGCAACCTTAATGAGGTACTAAAATGGTAGAACATACAAGGATTCAAATCCAGACTTAAGTACTGAAAACCCCTGGGCCAGGATAGACAAATCTGTCACTGTTGGGTTCTCCCACATTTGAACATTTTCATCTCAAGTTCTTTCCACATTAAACATGAAGGCATTTGTAAATTTGGGTAAATACTTAACAAGAGAGCCAGCTTAGTGTATTGGTTTGAGTGTTGGACTTTGACTGTGGAGATCAGGGTTTTAATCCCTGCCCAGCCATGGAAACCTACTAGGTGACCTTGAACATGGAAGCCTCAGAGGAAGGCAAAGGCAAACCACTGTTGAACAAATCTTGACAAGAAAATCCTGTGATAGATCTGCCATAGGTTCACAGCTTCTGATCCTCATAGTCCAGATGTTGACTGTGCTTCAACTCTGCAGCAGGCAGGTGTAGTACTACTGAAGAATCCATTACCTTACTCTAGGCAGTGTTTCCAGAGCATCTGCATGTTGTTCTGGGGAAGATTTAAACTCAACAAACAGAATAGAGAACATTTGTAGTGTGTGGGGGGGGGGGGAGTGATTTGATTTGCATGTATGAGATCAAGGAAATGGTGATCTCTTCTTATAACCTTCATTGGCCTTGGTAAACATGAGCCTTTGGCATTTGTTACTGTTAAGGTTCCCAGAGACACTGCAACCTCCAAACAGAAATTTAGAGAACTCCCAGTTGAAGACAAGAACATAAATATGGTCATGTCAGATCAAAACAAAGGCCTGTCTAGTCCAGCAATGTACTGTGCCTAGTAGCTACTGATGGTCCTTATCTCCATGAATTTGTCTAATCTCCTTTTAATGCCATCCTAATCAGCTGCCACCACTGAATCCTCATACCTTCCCATATTTTACAGATGAAAAATCTGACACATTTGGCCAAGAAACATCAGAGTGTGGTCAAGACAGCAAAAGTTATTGAGGGGGAACAAACAAGCTCAGAGAGGCTGAAGGAGTTTGCTTTTGCCTGAGCCTACTGGGAAGGGCAAGCTTCCACTCCTTCCTCCTCTCTCCCCCTTGCTGAATTAACTGAGTGTAAATTACTTGTTTGGCCCTTTGAACTGAAATAAGCCAAGGAGATAGCAGGAAAATGGGAGGAGGAGAGTGAAAGTGGGACACTTTAACAGCAGCTGAAAAAGTGGGATGACGGGATTGATCAGGATTGTCCTTGCCAATTTGGGATATCTTGTGACAATGAATTCCACATTATTAGCAGTTGGATGAGCCCTTCCCAGTGCTTTCCACAAGACAAAAAGCCATCAACCATCAGGTTAACACAGGAGCAGAATGAGGAATAAGTAGACACATACAGGGTAACCTTTTAAGCATAAGAAAGAAACACTCCTGTTACAGAACCTGTATAACAGTCTTTCAAACTTCTCTGAGCTCAGCTGCTGCAATATTTTATAGACATGCCAGAGTGATCTCAGTTGTTACTTTTAGGTAGATATTTATGAAGGGATTCACTTCTCAGTTTTACAGGCAAGAAGAAAAAGACACCATCACATTTATGGCAGATAAAAATAGGGAAATGACACCGGGGACAGAATGCTAGTTCAAAGGCCCCTCTGCCTCACCAATTCTTTGGGGAAGCAGCTACAAAATACACTCATTAATAGCAACCAATGTTTTAGGTGGCAAATGCTCTCAGCCATTGATACACACAAACCAAGTGATACCAACTGGTTGAGAGAATGGGAAGACAGAATACAGAAAATATCGAATATTGAAAAATCTGGAAAGAATTCATCTGAGAGGTTGGGAAAGTGATTTTTTTCAGGCAACAAATCCCAGACTGACCATTGTTCATGCTCAGCCAGAGGTTCTAGGAAGTAGTCCAACTTTTCCAAGCTCTGAAGTCCTAGCAGTAGATGGAAACATTGTCTCACATCTTTTTGAAAATAAACCAAATGTTATCAATGTGATCCCATATGTCTTTCATGCAGCTAGCCATAGGCAAGTTAGTGAAGTTAGTTAACATTTAACAATACACAATTACAGCTGCTCCATGTCCCTGAAATTAACAAACAAAAGTGTTGCGCTCTGCCACCAAATAAACTGATAGTTGGATGTAATAAACTGATATCAAAGTGCAAGGATTTGGCACCTCAAATCTCTTAGGTAAAAATACATGTCTCCAGCACAGACTTTCACAAACAGAAGCCCCTCAGATGTCATGAACCTGAAATTCCATTATCCCCCCCCCAGCCAGATTGATAATGCTTATTGGGAATTATAGTACTGGTACACAAGACATATGGAAGCTAGCCAACTGGAGAATGCTGCTGCAGTATATGAATAGCACCTGGTGAAGGTTAAAACCCAGAAAGCATTCAGGTAGCTGTGTTGGCCATTTAGCAAATTCAAACAAAAATCCATCAGTGATACCTTTATTGGCCAACCAAAATGCACAATATCCTTGTTGCAGTCTTTCAAAGCTCTATGCCATATGGACTCCTTCATCAGGCAAGATGTTACAAACCAAACAGGAGAAAAACAATTGGAGATGTTAGTCAGATACCTACATGTTGTTTCAGTCTTTAGTTAAGATAATATATGGTATATGCCTGATGAAGAAGCCCATGGAGCTTCAAAAGTTTGCAACAAGTATATGGTGCATTTTGGTTAAAACCCAGAGTGAGTATGGGGATTCTGGTGATCAGAGTGTGATCAATGTTCTATAGTTTGAGAATATCCATCAGTTGTCTTGCAACAGGCAGCACGTGTCCTCCTGGGAAAAGAGCTGGACCCATTAAACCTCTGCCCAAATGTACGTGTGGGGGTGGGGGTTAAGTGTATCCTATTATTTGGAGATTTCACTCACAAAAAGTGTGGGAAGGGAAATAAAGTACGTACTGCTCAGTAGTTAGCTGTGGGTAGACTTTTTAGTAAGACACAACCGTTTAGCTTAAACATTTCTGTGTTTAAGGTTTATATGCCACAGCAGTGTACAAAAACCAATCTAGTATATACAGTAAACACAGCTGGAAATATCTCATGAGGTGAACCCACAGTCACAAATATACTTCCTTTAAACAGTAAGAAAATCAAATTCCTCTTATTTCTGGCCACTAAAAATGAAACAAACAAAAAAAGTCATGTT
Organism: Phrynosoma blainvillii; assembly: GCA_026167975.1. Classification (NCBI taxonomy): domain Eukaryota; kingdom Metazoa; phylum Chordata; class Lepidosauria; order Squamata; family Phrynosomatidae; genus Phrynosoma; species Phrynosoma blainvillii. Next base: position 80,987,972 of record JANUYF010000002.1, read on the forward strand.
GTGTGGGAAATACAGCCAGGCAATGGGGAAATCCAAGTTCTCTTCACACAAGCACTCTTCTCATGTTCTCTACAGACAAACTTTTTAAGTTCACAAATACACAGTAGTTGGACTATTTTGACTTTTTTCCTAATTTTTTACCCTTATGTGATGAATCCCATACATTGTATCTCTTATTTGTGTTGTCATCATGTTTTATTGATAAAAACATGGCTGGAATCTTCTGTCATGGTCTGCATTACATAATTTGATGTAACTTTACATATGTAACAGAGGTGCTAAGAAACTCTGTTAGTGAACTGTGAAGATGTACAAAAGGAAAGCAAAAATAATGACCATGGAGAATCTACATAAATTCAACCTAGAAAATAAGAAAATCAAAATAGTCAAAGAATGCCCATATCTTGGATCAAACCTTGATCAGAATGGAGACTGCAGCCAAGAAATCAGAAGAAGACTAGCAATGGGAAGGGCAGCTATGAAAACCTGTCAAGATCCTGAAGCGCAAAGATATACAACTGAGCACTAAAGTTAGAATCATCCAAGCCACTGTATTCCTCATCACCTTGTATGGTTGTGGGAATTGGACAGTGAAGAAGGGAGATAAGAAGAAAATTAACTCATTTGAGATGTGGTGCTGGAGAAGAATGTTGAGGATACCGTGAACAGGCAAAAAAAGAAATAAATGACTCCTTGAACAGATCAGGCCTGATCTCCCCCTGGGGCCAAGACGATCAAATTGAGGCTGTCATACTTTGGCCACTTCATGAGAAAGCATAACTCATTAGAAAAGACAATAATGCTAGGAAAGGTACAAGTCAGCAGAAAGAGGGGAATGCAAACCAGATGGATAGACACCATCAAGGAGGTCACGGATCTGTATTTCCAGGACCTAGGCAGTGCAGTGGAGGATGGGGGTCTTGGAGATGTTTCATTCATAGGGTTGCCATGAGTTGGGGCTGGCTTGAAGGCAGTTAACAACGATAACAAAAGGACACTGGCAAGAGTGCCCCAATGTACATTGGGCTCCACCAAATGCACATTGGCACTTCCTAGTTGGTGTCCTAATGTACAACAGAACCAATGTGCACTGGCCCTGATGCTCATCAGTCCCATTGTGCATTGGTCACTTTGCTGGCTCCCCTATGTAGTAATGTAACAGCAGCCTCTTATGGACCAGAGACATTATGGAACTGCCCAATTCAAATTCCTGCAGATCTAAGTCCACTTACAAAGATACAAGTCTTCAACAGGATTCTGCCCTATAATTCTAAGGACATAGTGTTCTTGAAAAAAATTACCAATTTTATACACACACACACACACACACACGTATATAATCATACTATATAAAAATGTATATATATAAAATTTCACACCTCCAGAGAGTTCCCACCCATGGGAAGTCATTACATGAAGTAAATCATTGCACATAGTATTTTCTCCTGCATGTGTAGACGTGCCAGAAGAACCTCCTCTAGCAAAGGCAATTCTGGAAAAAAATAGGACCAGTTTCCCCCGCTGCCCGCCATGATGATATTGATTATTGTTGTTATTACTTGTTCTTGGGGTTTTCTTGGCAAAATCTCCACATGGGTTTTGCCATCATGGCTTTTCTGGGGCTGAGACAGTGTGCATGCATCCCCGCTTGTCTGTGGACCTGCCTTCCAGTCATTTCCATGATGATAATGATTATTGTTGTTATTACTTATTCTTGGGTTTTTCTTGGCAAAATCTCCACAGGGGTTTTGCCATGGCTTTTCTGGGCTGAGAGAGTGTGCATGCATATTTTTTTAAATTTTATTTTTTTTTAATTTTTAATTTTTATTTGTATGTATTTATTTATTCATTTATGGTGCTTTGCCCCCCCCCCCAATTGTCTGAGGGACAGCAACCTGCCCCCCCCCCCCCGGCTCAAAAAAGGTTGCCTACCCCTGTATCAGAGGAAGGAACTGGCCAAACCACCACTGAGTATACATTGCCTAAGAAAACCCTATGGAATTAATGGGGTCAGAAATGCCTTGAAGGCATGCAAGAACAACAGTGTGCCTTCAAGTCAATTTAGGACAACCCTAAGGAGTTTTCTGAGGCTGAGAGAGTGTGACTCACCCAGAGGGTTTCCATGGCCGAGTGGAGATTGGATCCTTGGTCTCCAGAGTCGTAGTCCAATGTACAAACCACAACACCAGGCTTGGTCTTGAGGGCACACAAAGACACACACCCACACACCCACACTGTGCCAGGGAGGGGAGGGGGACATGATTTCTCCTCGTCTGGGCTACAACTTTCTCTTACTTGCCAGCCTGAGACAAGGAGGGATGTAGCAAAGGAGGAAGGGGGGCATGGGTCCACAGACTACTATCACAGAGTTTTCAAAGAATGAGGATGAGGATGATGAGGAGGATTTGCACCCAGCTCCCCCCCTCCCCATTGGGATTCAAAGCTGCTTCCATTCCAAAAACACAGTCCAATGAAAAACTTACACAAATGGCAACTAAAAAAGGAATCCAAAGTGCTGCTATATCAAGCCGTAGGGACTTTTGTGGCTCTTACCCGAGAGAGGAAGCGATGAAACAGAGGCGCTGGCCCTGATGGTCTCCCTGGGGCTTCCCAGGACAAGTGGCCACTGAGAGAGAGGTGATCCTTGCCAGATCGACGAGACGATCGCCCCCCGGGAGGATCCAAGGGAGCTCCGAAGAAACTGGTCCTCCTCTTGAAGCCCCTGCCCCAGTGATGGGAGAGTGGCTTTCCTCCCTCCCTGGGAGGAGAAGGAAAGGGAAGCCCAGGCGGAGGGGGCTGGCTTTTGGAGGGTTTCCCCACCTCCTCTTCTGTTTCTCTCTGCCCCCCAGGAAGGCAAGGGAGGGATCTAGCGAAGGAGGACATGAACAGAGGAGGGAGGGCTTTCTCTTGGAGAGCAGGCAAAGGGATCTTGCAGCAGCTTTGGGACTAAAGGAGCTGGGAGCAGGAGTCTTGGTAGACTTGAGCCTACTTCCTCAGATGCATTGGGTGGAAGGCAAAGTTAGGGCTGAACAGACTGCCAGAAATAATCCAGCTTGAGACCACTTTAACTGCCCTGGCTCAGTGCTAGGGAATCATGGGAAGTGGCACCAGAGCTCTCTGACAGAGAAGGCTCAATGTCTCAGAAAAAAAACAATTCCCATGATTCCCTAGCACTAACCCTAACCCTTAAAGTGGACTCAATTTGTACTATTTCTGGCGGTGTGCAAAGGCCCTTAGTCTCAAAGGTGCTACAAGAGCCCTTTCCACACTGATTTTCCAAACTAGCAGAACTTTCTCTTAGGCAGTTTCATTCTCATTCCTCCTCCTCCTCCTTCTCCATCATCAGCCCCACTTGAAGCCTCTTCTTACAAGGGAATGTCCTTTGCTTTCAGGCAGGAGGGATAGCTACTTAGGTAGGGGCAAAATGAGGCATTCCTCCCTAAATAGAATTCTTACCCCCATGGAGTTTCTCTTCAATCTCCAAATTGCTAGCACTGCAGAGAGAGAGTGAGTGAAAACCATTCATGTCTAGAAATCCAAAGATATAGCCATATTAGTCTGTAGTTTATTGTGGCACCAGAGCTCTCCGACAGAGAAGGCTGAATGTCTCAGAAAAAATACAATTCCCATGATTCCCTAGCATTGAGCCAGGATAGTTAAAGTGGTCTCAAACTGGATTATTTCCGGCAATCTGTTCAGGCCCTAAGTAAACTCTAGTTGGGACTAATAACATTCAGGCCAAGTTATTTGCCTTTTTGTTATGGTATCATACACTCTCATCTAGCTATCTATTGAGACTTGCCTTAGCAACTTTCTTCAGCTCTGATATCATAGAATCATAGAATCATAGAGTTGGAAGAGACCACAAGGGCCATCCAGTCCAACCCCCTGCCATGCAGGAACTCCCAATCAAAGCATCCCCGACAGATGGCCATCCAGCCTCTGCTTAAAGACCTCCAAGGAAGGAGACTCCACCACTCTCCGAGGGAGTGTGTTCCACTCTCAAATCGCCCTTACTGTCAGGAAGTTCCTCCTAATGTTGAGGTGGAATCTCTTTTCTTGCAGCTTGCATCCATTGTTTCGGGTCCTAGTCTCTGGAGCAGCAGAAAACAAGCTTGTTCCCTCCTCGATATGACATCCCTTCAAATATTTAAACACGGCTATCATATCACCTCTCAGCCTTCTCTTCTCCAGGCTAATAATAATAATAATAATAAATTTTTATTTATAACCCGCCCCTCTGCGCGGCAATCGGGGCGGGGTACAGCAATATTAAAATAGAACAAAGTTAAAAACATTCCATCATCCCATAGTCCCACCCTCCCATCCCCTAAACATCCCCAGCTCCCTAAGTCGTTCCTCATAGGGCTTGCTTTCCAGACCCTTCACCATTTTAGTTGCCCTCCTTTGGACACACTCCAGTTTCTCCACATCCTTTTTGAATTGTGGTGCCCAGAACTGGACACAGTATTCCAGGTGAGGCCTGACCAAAGCAGAATAGAGTGGCACTATTACTTCTCTTGATCTAGACACTATACTTCTACTGATGCAGCCTAAAATTGCATTGGCCTTTTTAGCTGCTGCATCGCACTGTTGACTCATGTTCAACTTGTGGTCCACCTGGATTCCTAGATCCCTTTCACACGTAGTCTCATTCAGCCAGGTGTTCCCCATCGTATATCTGTACTTTTCGTTTTTCCGCCCTAAGTGCAGTACCTTACATTTCTCCGTGTTGAATTTCATTTTGTTAGCTTTGGCCCAGCTTTCTAGTCTGTTCAAGTCATTTTGAATTTTGATCCTGTCCTCTGGGGTATTAGCTACTCCTCCTAATTTGGTGTCATCTGCAAATTTGATAACTATGCCCCCAATACCGTCATCCAAGTCATTAATAAAGATATTGAATAGCACTGGGCCCAGGACAGAGCCCTGTGGCACCCCACTGGTCACTTCTTTCCAGGTTGAAAAGGAGCCATTGTTGAGCACCCTTTGTGTTCGACCAGATAACCAATTACAAATCCATGTAACAGTTACTTTGTCTAGCCCACATTTTACCAACTTGCTTGCAAGAATGTCATGGGGAACTTTGTCAAAGGCCTTACTGAAATCAAGATATACTATATCCACAGCATTCCCTTCATCTACCAAGCTGGTAATTTTATCAAAAAAAGAGATCAGATTTGTCTGGCATGACCTGTTTCTCTGAATGTATGATTTTACATGAAAATTATTAGAATATAATGAAGTCACATGATTTCCAACAGGCAACATATGGAGTTTCCACTACTGCATCAACTATGCAATTTCCCACTTCCCTCTCTGCTTCCCCTTTCCTTGACTGACTCAGAGATCTCTTCTTTTCCTCCTGGTATTTCATCTTTCACTTTAAGCCTGTGGCTGGTCAGTTTGCACTTTCACAATCATAAAACTAAAACAGATGCTGCATTAAATATGTCGCAAGTATTTAACCTTCCTGCCAATCTTTTAATTCGAATGCCCCGTCCCCACTACACCCGTGGCTTTTTTATGTTAATGGATTTGTCCTCATTTAGTTGCAGGGGCAGGGGACTGAAATAAAAACCAAATGGGGAGAGGGGTTGAAACCTTTCTTATCTGCATGGTGTACTCCCAAACCAGATCATGACCATGCATGACCTTACTGTAAAAAAAGGTCGAAACCCTTTCTGCATGTTATATATTTAACACAGCATGTAGTACAGCAAATTCAACCACTAAACAATTGGCACTAATTAAAAAGATTAGAATGAAGATAACAGTAGTTTCCAATAACAAATTAAAATGTTAACTATTTTAAAGATATTTTCTGTCAAGTCTTCCTTTGTTTTTGGGGCAAAGTGTGCAATGGGTGCTAAGCCCCTGAGAAAACCCGCTGGGCAATAACTGATTGGCTCCCCATACAAAATGTCAAAAAGTGAAAAAGATGGCTCCTGGGAAACAACTGAGTGCACTTACACAACCTCTGAACAAGTGCAGCCACTTATGTGATAACTTTTATGCTAGTATCCTGCCCAAACAAGGATTCGGACAATATCTTATGTCATTCTAATACTAATCCAACTACAGGCTCTGCTTTTAAATTTGCAGTAACCACAATCTGCAATCTTACACAGAAGTCTTGCACTTTTATTGAGTAAAGTGGGACTGTGTTCCAAATAAATACACACATATCAGGCTTTTAATCAGCACTCACTCATTGATTCTAAAAGTTAACTTTCCCAACCTAGTGTTGTCCAAACATGTCAGACTACAGCTTCCATCATCCCCACTCAGCAATATAAACAAAAATCTCATACTTTCATCATCTTGATTTTGAGAACACTTGAAAATTATAAAAGTCCCAAATAAGGAACCACTCCAAGAGAACCTTATATTAATTTATTATCCCATATAATTTTCACAGGGGCAGCTTTTCTTATCGACACTAAGAACCAACATTTGCAAGATATATAAGAAAATGGATTCTTCACATCATGATACACAAATGGAGATGTCAAACAAATCAAATTCAGAAATTCAGCATCGTGGTATGACTCAGCTGTACTGACACAGAAGCATAACAAAAAGGCTTTATTTGATGTTATGAATGAATCTCTACTTAACTGTAGAAATCTACTTTAGTATTTGGTTGTGTATTAGTTCTATACTACTAACCTAATTATTGAATCTAAAAAGACATATGGGTACCTTGAAGTGTTTGCAGTGTGTAAAGAGAACACTCGAAAATATATACTATATATTATACAACAAGATGATTTGAATACAACACAACTTATTTCATTAAAAGGTGGGAAATGCTATGCTGGAAAAAATAAACTGAACACATTATATATTAATGACAGAGGTGGGGAGGACTCAGATAGTGTCATGGTAGTTCCTTACGAAAGTTTGATGGGTAGCAGCTATAGCCACGTTAGGAGGCAGTCACACATTTACTCTCAATCCAGACTCAGGTTGTCTCCAGTGATGTTTGGGAATCCAGATGTACTAAACTGGTTAGACTCCACAGCCTTTTCTTTTGGCTGCTTGGTTAGACTCCACAGCCTTTTCTTTTGGCTGCTTGGTTAGACTCCACAGCCTTTTCTGCTGTGTTACATTCAAGGTTTTTCATACAATCAATGACTATCAGCATTCACTGGCCATATAAATGTAATAAGGTAGCCACAAATACCTAAATTTGGACAGATTAAGCCAACTAAAAAACCTGACAGATCTAGTCATAAGTAGTTTAGAATTTTATTTTGAACATGAATTTCTTGAGGTTTTCCCATAAGTGTGACTCTACTTCTGCCATCTTCATTTGTTTCATGAGTTTATGGCTCTTGGTAACAGGAATCAAAGTGGCAGCAGTTGGAGATTCCAGTGTTACTAAGCTATCTTTTCTGAAAACTGCCTTATCTATGCCTGCCCTCTTCAGTGACATGCGTTTTGCAAGAAATGGACAAGTACAGTCAAGACATTTATTTTATGGAAATTCAGTTGGGAGACAAGAACATTATACACCACGTTATTTCTGCAGGATTTTAAGTAGTACAACACTATGATCTTCCCTGCCCCTAAAATACATCCAAGTTGTATCTTCTAAAAAACTGAACACAGTATGTTGTAATGCAGTCAACATTTTCAACCACTTCAATAACTAGCTGAACTAAGAACTAAAAAATTTAGAAGCTGAGCCAGTATAGGAGCATATATATATACCTACATCAGCATTTGAAGACCATAGCCTATTTCTAACTGACAACAAGAAACTGTGTAATGAGTGGATTTTTTGAACGACTGATTATTTACAATGGCCCAACACAATGTCAATTTTGCATAAAGACAGTTCACTGCAGATCATATTTTTATAGTTTTAAGCCTTTGAGCCTAGTGGTATTTTTATGTTCGAACAGTGCAAATCATGGCTCTCTCTTTTCTGAAAAGCCTCTTTCTCCAATTACACACATATGCACTTGGAAACTGAAATCAATGAGGCGTACCTTCAAACAGATGTGTTTTATGATTATGATGCCAATATTAATTTTAGTTTGATTGTTTGAAAGTAAAGTAGTCTGTGCAATCTCTACATGTGTATGCATTATCTATTAGGGGTAAAAAAACAGACCACCATATCTAACTTTACAGCAGGAGAGGAGAACCTTTGATCCTCCAGATGGTTTTGCCTCCAGCTCCCATCAGATTCACCCAGCATGGGTAATGGTAAGAAACTGTCAACACTACAACAAAAACATCTGGAGGTTTAAAATTCCCTATAGCCATTATACAGCAAGAAATCCCAGTTACCCCAAAGTGGTGTTCCAGTCCCATCAGAAATAATTTTACAAGTTATTAGATTCAAATAAGCAAATGTAATCAATTCACAAATACTATTCAAGCACGACCAACACTTGCACATACATTGTTTAGTAAGCCAATTATTTACTTCACAGTCTGCAAACCACTTATGCCAATGTGGTCCCCATACGGCTACCTATGTTGATAATAAAGAGACTGCAAGATTAACTTAGTAACAAGCTATATAACCCATTGTACTTCAGCTTAGTCTTACTGATTTCAAGTTCTACTATAAGACTTTAGAACTTAAAACATTTTAGATGGATTGTGTCACGGCCAGTTGATGTTTCCCTTCTTGAAAGTAGCAGCAGTACCACAAGCTCAAAGATAAAGCCTCAAGAATTACAAGGTGTTCTTCCCATTTATTTAATTTAAAAAGAAAAAAAATGCAATAAACCACACAGACTTTTGTCAATATACAGAGGATTGTTTTCCCCCCCAGAATTCTGTCTAAAAGTTGGTACTGTAAAAATAAGATACCGCCATGAAGAAAGAAAATGTTCAGTAAGAAATGTGACTAGAATTTTCATAGCAAATCAAAACAACAAAGTACAAGAGTTTGAGACTACAGTACAGTTAATCACGTTTGCCTTCTTTGTATTCCTACACCTTCCAAACTTGAGAAATCAGATTGCACCCATTTTTTAAATGGGCAATTTTCCAAATCACCATTCAAGAAATTTCTTTTAAAGCACTATATTACTACCAAATAGTCTCATTAGTTAAAAAGAATAGCAACCTTAAGTTAGGTCTCTCAGAAGATATGAACAGAAGGAAAAACCCATATAACACAAATAAAAAGCTGCCTTTTCCCACCGCTTTTGGGAAATACGCATTTTTCAACTTTAACTGGAAAGGGAAGGGTAAAGGTAATTAAAATGCTCCCCATTTTAACTGTTCTGTAACTAGAAATTTGAAGAACACTTTTCTTTTCTTTTTTACAAATAGTGGATTTGAAGAATTTTTTCAACATGAGTTATGATCCAACACGAGTTGTGGTGGTTCTTTTGTCTGAGAAGAAGCTCTTGAGAAGAAATACCTGCCCAATGCTAACTACAAGAAGAATGATAGCTTCTCCTATTGACCAATATGCCACCCGTGTGTTTAAGTCTTCTGCTCTACTGCGGCCTTGTGCTTCCCTCAACCGAAAATGAGTCTGGTAATCAATGACAGACTTCAGAGCTTCATGGATTGAAACACAAGCTGACTCCATCTAGAGAGAGAGAGAGAGAGAAAGAAAGAAAGGGCTGGTGAGCAATTTTTTTAAATTGAACAGTGATTTTTGCAACTGGTTAGCATATTCACCTTGGTAAGCTTTATTTACAGTAGCCTCATTGGTTGTTAAAATGACTACACAATTTACTTACCTGAGTATTTACAAATAGTTTGATTTTTTTAAATAAAGCATCAGACACTTAATTGAAGCACATAGAGAATTTCACTCTCTGAACTGAAAAATATTTATTGAACAACATTAGGTTATGGTGACATTCTGCACTGATAGGATTTTTTTACCATTGCAGTGATGCATTCATAATAATAATAATAATAATAATAATAATCATCACTCATATTTTTCTTGTAAAGACAAAAGCTGGAGTCCTATAAGTATGTTTCAACAGTAGAGCACATCAGGAGAGGAGCCAGAGGCAGAGCCTCTGAAGGCAAGCCTAGCACCAATTGCCCTTCCCAGCACCATCAGAGGAGGAGCCAGAGGCAGAGCCTTCAAAGCCACAGTAAGAACAAGGACCCTCCCTCCATCCACCATCATGGAGGGAGAGAAGGCAGGCCAGAAAGCCTGGAAAGAAGAAGAGGGGTTAATTGTTATTGCTATTTAATATGCTTTTAAACTGTATCTCATAATATGCTTTTAAACTGTATCTTATATTATGTAAGCCGCCTTGATTGCCTTGGCAAAAGGTGGGGTATAAGAATAAATTATTATTATTATTATTATTATTATTAGTGACCAACACGCCTTAAAATATGGGGCTAAGTCTTCCTAAACATAAGAAAGCCCACATTCTAATCAGCAGTACGTTAAAGCCTACATTTTTTATTTAAACTCAACTGTGTAATTATGAGTGCACTTTCATTTAGATTATAATCTTGATATTATTTATTTACTTTATACCTGTTTAACTGTTGTCATCAAAGATTTTACACGGGAACCAAAATGCTGACAAACTGTTTACTTTTTCCTCATCTCTGCAGTTCTGTTATGATTCTACAAATTTGTTTGAGAAAGACTTGGGAGCATGAGAAAGGGTGAATTTCCCCTCTCCTATTCACTGACAGGTGCCATTCTGTCTGCTGGAAGGGTTCAAAATGGATAGAACCTTTACAAGGTGTAACTTACAAGGACTAGATTAAAAGCCAACACTTAAAGTCACATATATAAGCTAGTCTAGTTGGAACAGAAGCCCTGTCTTGCTCCTCCTGCCTGCTTCTCTCTCTCCTCACTTCCTTCCCATAGATCACCTGGCTTTGTATCTCTCTGTTGTGGAGAAAGCAACAGTACAAGTGGAGCAAGTATCTTATATTTTCACCTCCTCACTCTCATCAATTATGAACAAATACTTTCATCTAACATTTAACTAGATATTTCTCTCCATTTAGGCAATCAGAATACAGAATGCAGAAAGGCAAACACCTGGCAAAAGAGAACATCTAAAATGCAAACCACACAATCAATACCAAACAGCAGTTACAATACTGAGATAGAGAGCTTCAACCCTCCAGAGAAAAGGCTAGGTGAACACCACAACTGAGCTATTTTTATTTCTTTGTTTAGTATACCTGTTATTATTTAAGATCAACTGATATGCTTCAATTCAATTTATCAAACCAAAACGAAGGAAACCGGACAGAAATAAGATTGGCATATCTCTATAACCTACTCTCAATAAGCTTGGCTTTACATAAGGTGGTGTTGTCTAATCAAATTGATTTATGAAGCAACTGTACCTGGGTAAGTGCAGTAACTCTATTTTCACTAGGAAATAGAGGTGGCTCATCTCCAACCTGGAAGTCGAAGTACACAGTTTTGTGCGTGAAGGTAGAGAACTCATTGCTGAAACAAAATTTGTACGTTCCATTTCTGGATGCAGTAAACGTAAAACTATCATACTGCTTTTTCATCTCTTTATACAGCACAATGCCATCTGGATCTTCTAAACGGCAGTCAACATCATAGTGTCCTCCAGTGATCACCTGTGGCACAAAGAAAACTGGAATTTAGGACAATGGTTAGGAGTATTACTGGTGGTAGTAAATATCTTTGCAAAACTGATACAGTAAACATACCATATACTATTATTAAAACAGTTGCAGGATAGTAAATATATTGATGAGTATTGACCCAAGAAAATACTTTTGAACCATTTCTCCCCCCCCCCCCCATTCAAGAGTCCATGGCAAAATCAAGAGATCCCACAGACCTTGGTCTTGCACTTATAACTCAACTGTACATTACAAATGCAGGCAAACAATAGAGACGGATTCAGACTTCATATCCCACAAACTGAAGGGCACTATTCCCTTTCCCTCTTGGACTTCTACTATCACCACCCATGTCCACTGAGCATAGTCATTAGGCTGTGGCCAAAGTCCAGCCCTTGCATCTTCCCCCTAGATTTAAAAAAAAAAAACAACAACTCTGGGACTGCTTTAAGCCTGTGTTCTTCTTGTGAATGGACGGTGCCAATTTGCCTACATAAGGTTCAAACTGTAAGACTTCCGTTATCACATGGTGCAATGCTATCTTTAATTTTGGCCAGCTCAACACAGAACAGATTGTAAGTCCATCCCCTATGCCAAGGAACAGCTCCAAATTATGCTGATACATTGATATCTATGATGATGCTGCAATTTTAATTCACTGTTTTGAGTGGTGCACTGTCAAAGGAGGATGGTGGTGAAGTGACTTTCAACTGGCTCAATATGGAACAGTATTCCCCAACCTAGTACCCTCCAGGTCTACTGGACTACAAATCCATAGATACTGGAAGGTGATGTTCAACATATCTGGAAGATACTAGGTGTGGGAAGGATGACAGAGAAACTCCTTTGTCATTTACCACAGCTGTCTTCATCCTGATGGGAAACATCGGCCAGAAAGGGAGAGCAGCGGAAACTTAGGGCCTGCACAGACTGCCAGAAATAATCCAACTTGAGACCACTTTAACTGTCCTGGCTCAGTGCTAGGTAATCATGGGAACTGTAGTTTATTGTGGCACCAGAGCTCTCTGACAGAGAAGGCTCAGTGTCTCAGAAAAAACTACAATTCCCATGATTCCCTAGCATTGGACAGTTAAAATGACCTCAAATTGGATTATTTTTGGCAGTCAGTTCAGGCCCTTAGTTCTCCTGACAAGTCTAATCTCCAAATTTGTTTAATAAAGCACACAAATGAGCTGAATTAAATGGGAGAGGAAATGACTAGCAGAAGCTGCGGGGGGGGGGGGCAGATTAAACCAAAGGAATGTCTGCATCTGAATCAGAGAAAACTGTGCAAAATTAAGGTCCCCACTGAGGAAAACAAGTACCCAAGTGAGGACACTGATCATCACTGATTTTCTACTGCTACAATATCCCAATGTCTCGTCCAAACATCCTCTCATCCAAACATCCTCTGCATAAGCACCTGTGTGTGGTGCTTATACTATCACACTACACTACTGCTCCAGACCAGGACCTATTGACCCCCAGGGTATATAACTGAATCACTCAAAGGCAGTGGAGAAAGTTACACAAAGAGAAGGAAGAGCTTGTGCTTAGGCTTCTTTCTGGGAGACTGTAACATCTCTATCAATTCTTGTGGCCGAGTGTTCCTTTGCAGACTTCTTACCGCAAGTGGGAACGGAAGAAAGAGATGGGAGAGAAATGATACCACCTCATTCAAGAAGACGAGGAAGTAGGTAGCATGACAGTTTGATGTTGCTAAATGGGATGGCATTATGTGGCTTCACAGTACTGGTAGTGTTTCCTTTATTTCTGTTTAACAATGTAGTGATTCAGCATTCAGGCTGTGTGGCAAAGAAACAAGTTCCTTAACATTTTAGGCAGAATTTGTGGAAAAGGTAATCCTTTAGATTACAGCTCCCAGCATTCTCTAGACACACTACCCCAGGGTTGCAATCACACACTTGTAACAGAAAAGCTGGTCTGAAGCCCAGGAGGAGGCGATTCTTAAACATCCTTCCCTTACCTGTTAATTTTCTCTGCATATTACCCAAAATTAACAATACTGCTTTGTAGAGAAGTGCTACCTGGGCTAATGCAGCATTCTAAATTCATGACCTGCTCCTCCCTGTTAACAAACAGAACTGAAACATTAACATACCTTTAACTCCTTTGCTTCTTATGATGATTCTGGCTTGATAGCAGATGGAAAGAAATTGCTAGTGGCCAGCATTCAGAATTCTGGTTCTAAGGGTTGCCATAAATTGGAAACGACTTGAAGGTACACAACAACAACAACAAAACTTCACCTTTTGTTGGATTACATCTCCCAGAATCTACCAGGCAGCCTGACCATTAAAGCTACGTTGGGGGTATTCTCCTCAAGCAGTGGTTCTCAAACTTTGGTTGTCCAGGTGTTAAGGAGCCCTGATGGAGTAGTGGTTAAATGCCAGTACTGCAGCCACAAGGTTATGAGTTCGATCCTAGCAGAGCGCTCCAAGGTCCACTCAGCCTTCCATCCTTTTGTAGGTCGGTAAAATGAGTACCCAGCTTGTTGGAGCAATTGGCTTACACATTGTAAACCACTTAGAGAGTGCTCAGTTCACTAATAAGTGATATAGAAATGTACTTGCTATTGCTATATGTTTTGGATCAACTCCCAGAAGCCCCAGCCAGCTTGGGCAACTGTTAGGAATCCTGGGAGCTGAAGTCCAAAACACCTGGAGGATTCAAGTTTGGGAATCACTATGCTAAAGCCTCCAAACACAGCCTTGGAGGTGAAGGTAAGCTGTTGTTCTTGTGTGCCTTCAAGTAGTTTCTGACCTATAGCAACTCGTAAGACAAATCTATCACGGGACTTTCTTGGCAAGATTTATTCAGAGGAGGTTTGCCAAGGAGGAAGGGATGACACCATAGTACTAGCAGAAAACCTCACAGACCTGGAACACCTACTAAGGAATATCAAAGCAGAAAGTGCAAAGGCAGGCTTATTGTTGAACATAAACAAAAATAATGACCACCGAGGACCTTCACAAGTTCAACCTAGACAATGAAGAAATAGAAATAGTAAAAGAATTCCCATACCTGGGCTCATACATTGATAGAAATGGGGACTGCAGTCAGGAAATCAGAAGAAGACTAAGAATGGGGAGGGTGGCTATGAAAGAACTAGAAAAGATCCTAAAATGCAAAGATATACAACTGAGCACAAAAGTTAAAATCATACAAGCCATCGTATTCCCTATTACCATGTATGGATGTGAGAGCTGGACAGTTAAGAAAGATGATAGGAAGAAAATCAATGCATTTGAGATGTGGGGCTGGAAAAGAGCACTGAGGATCCTGTGGACAGCCAAAATGACAAACAAATGGGTCCTAGAGCAGATCAAACTGGAAACCTCCCTGGAAGCCAAGATGACGAAACTGAGGCTGTCGTGCTTTGGACACATCATGAGAAGGGAGGACTCATTAGAAAAGACAATAATGCTGGGAAAGTTGGGGGGAAGTAGAAAGAGAGGAAGGCCTCATGCCAGATGGATGGACTCTATTAAGGAGGCCACAGGTATAGGGTTGCAGGAATTAAGCAGAGCGGTGGAGGACAGAGGGTCTTGGAGATGTCTCATCCATAGGGTCACCATGAGTTGAGATCGACTCAAACAACAACAAAGGCGTTAACCTTGGGAAACATGGTTGGATTATGTAAGGTTTGTAGTCATAAGACAGGATCTTATGGGGCAAGCCATTCATTCAACAGGGCATTACACTGTGAGGGCCTCTCAGAACCAACCTGCTGTAGATACCGATGGCCGCTGTAGGGAGGGGCACACTGGGTACTCCAGCATAAAAACACTGGCAGATTGTCTTGCTCCATCAAAACTAAATAGAATTGCAACCAGTATTGAGGGATGCTGGGTTGGGAAAGCATTAGTGTTTATGTCCTTTTCAGCAAGAACAGCAAGACAAGCATCGTACAAGGCCCTCACCTGGAACTCCAGGGTGCACTTGGTCCCCTGAGCGATCTCCTCGTAGAAGCACTGCTTGGCGTTGTCCGGCAACTCGAAGGTGATCTCGGAGGCCCCGGCCAGGCCCAGGAGGACCAGGAGGCGGACGAGGAGGAGCAGCGCCCCCGCGGCCCCAGGGCCCTGCCCGCGCCTCAGCAGCAGCATCTCCCTCCCGGGCGGACCGTCGGCCGCAAGGCAATGGAAGGAGAGGGAAGGAGGAGGAGGAGGGCCGGGGCTCTCCGGAGGCCCTCAGGCGGAGAGACAGGAGCCCAGGGGCGTCGCGCCGGCCAACCTCACCCGCGCGGCCCGCTCTCCACCTGCGGCGTGGCTCGCAGGGAAAAGGGGGTTACTAAGCGGAACCGGCGGACCGGAAGTGACCCGATTCCACCTGGCACAGGCGGAGAGCACTTCCGGGTGAGTTGTCATTCGTTGACGTGGAGTTCTTAGGACGCAGGGGGCGGGGCCAAAGCAGGCAGGGCGGTGACCAAACGCAAAGAGGGCGGGGCTGCAGGGCGTTCTGGTTTGGCTCGATGTTGGTGACTCCAAGGCGGTTAGGAGGGGGGCCCTGATTGGCGAGGCGGTTGCTAGGCGATGACCGTTAGGGAGTTCGTTGTCCCCCTCCCCACCGCCCTGAAGAAGGAGAAAGGAGCCCGGATGTAGTTTTCTGTTGCTTGGCTCCTACAGTTTCCCCCCCCCCCAACGCAGACGCTTCTCCTTCAGGATCAGACCCCAGCTTGAGAAACTTTCCACGTTGGGACTACGGGTCCCAGATTCCCCGGCCAGCGTGAGCAACGGTCATGCTGCCTGGGGGATTCTGGGAGGTGTAGTCCAACAAAAGATGGGAGTTTTGTTGTTGTTGTGCGCCTTCAAGTCGTTTCCGACTTATGGCGACCCTTAGAACCAGAATTCTGAATGCTGGCCTCTAGCAATTTTCTGCTGTCAAGCCAGAATCATCGGAAGAAGCAAAGGAGTTAAAGTTACCTTAATGTTTCAGTTCTGTTTGTAAACAGGGAGGAGGAGGAGGAGGTCGGGAATTCGGAATGCTGCAGTAGCCCAGGCACCACTTCTCTGGAAAGCAGTATTGTTAATTTTGGGTAATATGCAGAGAAAAATAACAGGTAAGGGAAGGATTCAAAGATATAGCAGGGTTAGTCTGTAGGATCAGTATGTAGAGTGAGAACTTGTAGCACCTTCTTTCAGACTCACTGAGAGAAAGAAGTTGGCAGCAGGAGTCTTCCTACACCAAAGTCTGCTTCCTCAGATGCATTTGGATATAATAATAATAATAACGACAACGACAACAACAGAGAGATCTTGTAGCACCTCTGAGACTTACTGAGAGAAAGAAGTTGGCAGCAGGAGCTTTCATAGACTTAAGTCTACTTCCTCAGATGCATTTGGATATAATAATAATAAGTAGAGAGACATCTTGTAGCACTTTCGAGGCTCACTGAGAGAAAAAAGTTAGAAGCATAAGCCTTCCTAGACTAAAGTCTACTTCTTCTCAGATGCATTTGGAAATAATAATAATAATAATAAGTAGAGAGAGATCTTGTAGCACCTTTAAGACTCACTGAGAGAAAGAAGTTAGCAGCAAGAGCTTTCCTAGACTTTAATCTACTTTCTCATAGATGTCTATATTCATCTGAGGAAGCAGACTTAAATCTACAAAAGCTCATGCTGCCAACTTCTTTCTTTCAGTGAGTCTCAACAGTGCTACAAGTTCTCTCTACATACAGATAAGAGAAAGGTGCTTTTGGCAAGGTTTGTTCAGAGGTGGTTTGCCATTACCTCCCCTTGAGGTTGAGAGAGTGTGATTTGCCAAAGGTCACTCAGTGGGTTTTACCGTGGTCTCCAAAGTCAAAGTCCGGCATGCAGACCTCTATGTCACACTTTGCCAGGCTATATACAACACCATCCAAAACCCACAAAATGGCAATAACTTTTTCTGGGCCAACCAAACATGCACAAAATACATCCTGCAAGCTTTCCAAGTTCCACTGGCTTCTTCATCAGGCAAAGGTGTTAAAAACCAGACAGAAGAAGGAAATAAAAATGGCAATGCTAGAGTCACAGGACTACATTTATCAAGATGTTTTTCTTGTGGACAATTAAGATGGTCTGGAGGGATATCAATGGATACCGTGGTCACTCCTCTGTTTTGCCAGAGGTCAATGGGAGGCAAAGTCTTAAAATCCTGGCAATACAATTTCAACTGCATTAGCAACATAAAAAGTAACTTCCCTTAACATCCAGGCTGTTTTTTCCTTTAACATCCTGGGTGAGGCTACCCACCCTTTCTTAGCAGACTGCCAGAAATAGTGCAAATTGAGTCCACTTTAACTGCCCTGGCTCAGTGCTAGGGAATCGTGGGAACTGTAGTTTATTGTGGCACCAGAGCTCTCTGACAGAGAAGGCTCAATGTCTCAGAAAAAAATACAATTCCCATGATTCCCTAGCACTGAGCCAGGGCAGTGCCTCAATTTAATGTGCACTATTTCTGGCAGTCTGCTTAGGCCCTTTGTCTACTGCCTCAGATCTTCAGTTCACTCAATTCATCTGTGGAAGTAGACAAGTCTACGAACATTTACCTTACAAATTATTTTGCACAGTTATTCTCAAAGATGCTACAAGATCTCTTTGCATGCCCGTTTCTTAGGCAGATAATATTTAATTTCTCAAGAAGCCCTTGTACTGCTGCATCTGGAAAAAAACAGGTGCTGTATAGGTAAAATAGGCATAGTAGTTTGAGCGTTGGACTATGACTCTAGAGACCAGGGTTTGAATCCCAGCTTGGCTATGGGAACTCATTGGGTTATCTTGGGCAAGCCACACTCTCTCAGCCTCAGAAGAAGGCAATGGTACTCATCCTCTGAACAAATCTTGCCAAGAAAACCCATGATAGGCTTGGCTTAGGGTCACCATAAGTTGGGGAATGATTTGAAGACACACAACAACAACAATAGTTGTGACATGGTGTTTTCTGGATTTGCCAAGCTGTGTGTCAGATTTTCAATGATCAGCAAAATAGGGCTACTCCTTTAGCTTTGGTAAAACTGCAAATGCTTCAAATGCAGTTAGAGGGCCACACAGTTCCCAATCCTATACTAGGTTCATGTGGTGAAAAGGAAGGGGAATGAGGCTATTCTTTCAACTTTATTAAGAAAGTGTCTACTTTTAGCTCTTTTTTCACTTCCCAAGTGATTCTTATAAGACTCAGTCTAAGAGTTACTGCCAGAGCTGCCCTTTTCTCCCTCTTTCCTGATACTTTTTTCCTTTTGTGTTATGCTTTACAGATTACAATAGTGGGGGCATATTTGTAAGCCACTCTAGCAGCTTTCTCAGATGAGGAGGAAGATTCAGAGGTCTTCAGATAAGTATGAAAAATGAAAGGGTAAGCCCCACTGAACCTACTGAAGAAACATGCTGAGGATGCTACTGTCAGTGTAGAGCTGTATCTTTTAGCACAGTTTTGTCCCAAAACTTTTTTCTGTTACCACCCCCTTTACATTTGGGTAAAAACCCTAGTGCCCCTCTACATATTTCTTGATATTAGGTCTACAGTTCTGTTGCAAATTCAGAACAACCAATCTCTGTCATTGCTCCCTTTGCACCCATTGACCTTGGGAACAGCAACCGAGTGAGAGGCTTCTTGGTAGCTGGTCAACTGGCTGCTCAGTCTCTGTTCCCTTTGTACCTGGTCATCCTGGGAGCAGCAACCAAGCAACTGGCTGACTAGCACCAAGAAGCCTCTTACCCATGGCATCCCTCTGGCAAAGGCCAGTGTGGTCAAGAAGCCTCTCAGTCATTGCTCAGCAGCTACTTGATTGCTGCTCCCAGGGTGACCAGATACAAAGGGAGAAACTTCTCCCTGGTGAGGAAGGACTCTCAGTCCTTCGTTGGGGTGGAGAGAGGCACAGTCAGTGTGTGTAGGGCATTTACAGAAGCCACATGCTCTGGGCTGGCGACTGGCATGGACAGGGAAAGGGAGAGATTTAACTACAGGATCCACTCCAAGGCAAAGGACTCTTTCCAATAACTGACCCCAGATACTCCTCTCTCCTTTCCCAGAGACATGTCTTCAGCACAGAGCTTCAAGTGTACCCCCCCCTACACACATACACAAACATTGTTTCTGTTACTGCTTCTTTCAGCCTGTCTGATGAAAGAAGACGAGCAACAGAGCAGCTCCAGCCTGTCAGCCAAGTCCCAGCAAAGCTCACAAAGCTTAAGCAGGGGTCTCAAATGTAAAAGCTTCTTTTTGCTGCCGCTTCTCCCCCACTGCCACATACTCTTAACTCCTTGCTCCTGTTAGTCAGTCTGTCCCCAGATGGCGCCACTCTAAGCCATAGAAACGATGTTCTACACCAGGGGTAGGCAACCTAAGGCCCGGGGGCCGGATGCGGCCCCCCGAAGCCTTTAGACCGGCCCCAGGCCGGTCCTGCCACCGCACCCTGCTGCCACCTGCCATGGTGATATTGATTATTGTTGTTATTATTTGTTCTTGGTGTTTCCTTAACAAAATCTCCAGTTTTGCCATGGCTTTTCTGGGGCTGAGAGTGTGTGCATGCATATTTTTTAATATTTTTTAATTTTTCTTAATTTTTTATATTTATATTTATATTTATATTTATTTATTTATTTTTGGTGCTTCGGCCCCCCAATTGTCTGAGGGACAGCAACCCGGCCCCCGGCTCAAAAAGGTTGCCTACCCCTGTTCTACACCAACACTCACAAGAGATTCCCAACTGCCACTACCATCACCACCAGTGAAGAATGTAGCTAAGGGAGTGAGCTTTGAGAGCAGGTGAAAAGTGGGAGACACCACCACACAAAATGGTCAGTGAGGCTGTGTTGTGGTTTTAAGGGACCCTAAAAAGAAGTTTCATGCAACCTTCATCCTAACCATGGTCCTAAAGACTGCTGGTTCTCCTTGACTTTCTTGATCACCAATACTTTGAAGGCCCTCCCTGCTATCCCCTTTTTCTTCACCATCACCCTGCTGCCCCCTTTCCCCTTCACTGCCCCCCTGGATCTTTCCACCCGCCCCTGGAGGGGGCATACCACCCACTTTGGAAATCACTGCTTTAGCATATGTGGAGGGAAAGAGCTTTCACAATACTGGTCATGCCCAAATGATTGCATGAGGGAGGATGGATGTTGAGTTACCCACATATTTCCTTGGGTACAGTTTAGTTCTAAAACAGGTGATGTGATGTAAGACAAAGTCATCTAGATATGATTTCCCCATCCCTAAACAAAAATAAAAATCTAGGACTTTTTAAATAACAACCTTTCATGTAAGAGTCCTTGAAGAGAAAGAAAATAGGTATCATATTTTATTTCCTGTTTGTATTCAAAGTACTTGCTTTGAAATCGCTCTCATCTCTTGGGATAACTAAGGATGTCTATTAGTATCCTGTGGTGTTTAAAATACACTGTGAAGCATAGAGTACAAATTACCAGACCTTAAAATGATTTCAGAAAACAAAGCTTTAAGGTCACTGCATTGTTAGGCATCAGATTGCATCTGATCTTGGCAGGTAAGCAGGGTCAACCCTGGTTAGTACTTGGATGAGATACCGTCAAGAAACACCAGATGCTGTAGGCTGTATTTCAGAAGAAGGAAGTGGCAAAACCATCTCTTAAGTATTCCTTGCCAAAGAAAACCCTATGAAAAGTGTGGGGTCAGCATAAGCCAATAAATAACTTGAAGACACATACACATACATTGTTACTCAATAGATTTATTACGGTAATTCAGGACAGATTCTTTGCTTGTTGCCTGGATAGGTTATCCTTCTAAACGTTTTTCTCTTTGGTCTCTGCATGGAGGTATAAGCATATGGTCCACCTTTGATTACAGTATGTTAGGTAGGAGTTCAGATGTTTGAGTTCACTTTGTTAACCTGCAAAATATAGCTCATCCCAGTTTCTGAATCATAGTATGAATTTCCTTTACAGTATATACATGCCCAACCAATAAGATCTGAAAGGGGAAGTGTTAGCATACCCTACACCCCTATCGCTGAACTTGGGGTTTCATAGTTTCATAATTGATACCTAGCATCAGACATTTTTTTTGAGAGGTCATTATGACCTTTGGAACACTAGGAGGTTTCAGTGGGAAAATACTACAATAAAAGGTAAATAGATTTGCTGATTACTCCATTCTCCTCCAGGCTTTCCACCTATACACAATGGAGTTCTATCACAAAGCAGATTAAAGACTATACCACCACCTCACCCCAGGCTGTGTCCCTAGTTACGCTTCCTGTCCAACTATCCAGGGATTGTCTCAAATCCAGTCAATGTTCTGTCACTCTGGAATTAAAGCCACAATTCAAAAAGGATGTGGAGAAATTGGAGAGTGTCCAAAGGAGGGCAACTAAAATGGTGAAGGGTCTGAGCCCTATGAGGAACGACTTAGGGAGCTGGGAATGTTTAGTCTGGAGAAGAGAAGGTTAAGAGGTGATATGATAGCCTTGTTTAAATATTTGAAAGGATGTCATATTGAGGAGGGAACAAGCTTGTTTTCTACTGCTTCAGCAACTAGGACCCAGAACAATGGGTGCAAGCTCCAGGAAAAGAGATTCCACCTCAACATTAGGAGGAACTTCCTGACAGTAAGGGCTGTTCGACAGTGGAACACACTCCCTTGGAGTGTGGTGGAGTCTCCTTCCTTGGAGATCTTTAAGCAGAGGCTGGATGGCCATCTGTCGCGGATGCTTTAATTGGGAGTTCCTGCATGGCAGGGGGGTTGGACTGGATGGCCCTTGTGGTCTCTTCCAACTCTATAATTCTGTGATCCTATGATTCTATGAGTTGTTCTGGAGTCCTTTTGTCAATTCCATGGGAAACCCATCAAGTCTTTGTTATACCATGGGATAGTACCAATTACCCCTTAAAGCTATGAAATCAGATACAGTCAGACCTTAGTATCCATGAGGAATCTGTTTCGCACCCCCTCCATGGATACCAAAAAATGTGGGATTCCAAGACCCATTCTCTGTAATGGTGGCGCAACATGTGCACAGCCACTAGTGCAGCTGCATGCACGCACTGCCATTGGAGACAATGGGTGCTTGCTCTCCGTGTATGCTTAAATCCATGGATGGCAAGCCCACAGATAAGGAGGCCCCACTGTATAAATATCTGCCCTACACATGACTAATTTGCTGCTATAGACTGAGGTTCTTCAACAGACCAGAGCTCCATTCTCTGTATGGTCCTCAGACTCTGATAAACCATTCTCCATTCTCCATGGAATCCTTTCTTCAAGACTGGTAATGATCACCCCCTCTAATTCCCAATTCCTAGCTATCCAACCTTTCACACCTTCTTTTCTGTTAGCCCTGTATGGTTCTTACAGTTGCATTGAATCTGTGTGTTTGCATGCACCTTTGCACATTTCTAAATAAAAGTATTTTATTCATTGAACCTGGAGTGTCTCTGCAATGAGTACTGGTATATATAGATAGAAAGATCCCCATAAGATAGCTACCTCTCGCAGGCCTTCTTTTGAGCTAACAATTTCCCCTAAATACCAAGGAGACACTGTCACCCCAAGTCCCCCTGCCCATCTATTGGGGTTACAGAAGGGACTCTCTCTGTTCCACCACTGAAAAAAGTATATCATGTGGAGACATGGGACTTGTTTGACTCTGATGCCCTAGTTCTGGAATTCAGTTCTCTTGGAAAACTTACTAATGCGGATATTTTCCATATCTTGGCACCAAGTTAAAAACAAAGCCTAGTAAGATTAGAGAATCATAGAACTGGAAGGTATTCCAAGGGCCATTTATTTAGTCCAACCCCCTGCAATATAGAAAGACACAACTAAAGCATTCCCGTGAAATGGCCATTCAGCCTCTGCTTAAAGACCTCAAATGAAGGAGAGTAGTCCAAATTCCAAAGCAGTCCATTTCTCTGTCAAACAGCTCTTCCTAACATTTAGATCGAATCCTTTTTCTTATCATGTGAATATATTGGTTTGTATCCTAGTCTCTGGAGCAGCAAAAGACAAACTTGCTTGATTTTCTATATAACATCCTTCAAATATTTAAAGATTGCTTCTTGTATTTCTCTAATTGTAATAGGTTGATTAAGTTTTTCTTTATCTTCAATCGGAAAGATGAAATCGGAAAGCAATCGGAAAGATGAAATTGGGCAAATCACCTGGCCCAGATGGTTTAACAGTTAAATATTACAAGTTAATGTTAGATGAACTATGTGAGCCATTAAAAGAAGTAATTGAAGATATACCAAGGGAAGGAATACCTGAATCGTGGAAATGTGCACATATTGTATTAATACCGAAGGGAAATAAATGCGAAATGGAAACAAAAGATTACAGACCGATATCATTAACAAATGTTGACTATAAGATATTCACCACAATACTTGCGACAAGAATGAAGAAAATATTAGAAAAAATCATACATGAAGATCAGAACGGGTTTATACCCAAGAGACAGATTAAGAATAACATTAGAATCGTACTGGATATTATTGAATACTTTGAGTTTCATAATAACAAGGAACTGGCAATGATATTATTAGATGCTGAAAAAGCATTCGATCGGGTGAATTGGCATTTTATGTTGGAATTACTTAAATACATGGAAATGGGGAAACAACTTGAAGACTGGGTTATAGCTATATATAATAAACAATGGGCAAACATAATTATAAATAATGAAAAAACAGAACCAATAGAAATTGGAAGAGGGACGAGACAGGGTTGCCCCCTTTCCCCACTTCTGTTTATAATCTGTTTAGAGATTTTAAATAATGGAATAAGAAGCAATGAAAACATAAAAGGTATAAAAGTCAGACA
Source organism: Phrynosoma blainvillii (assembly GCA_026167975.1). Lineage (NCBI taxonomy): Eukaryota > Metazoa > Chordata > Lepidosauria > Squamata > Phrynosomatidae > Phrynosoma > Phrynosoma blainvillii. The sequence goes on from JANUYF010000002.1 coordinate 81,012,347, forward strand.
ACATACATTTAAGCTGCAAGCATTTGCGGACGACATTATTTGTTTTTTGGAAAACCCTAAAGAGAGTATAAAAAACTTAATAAATACAATTGAGGAGTTTGGGAAGGTAGCAGGATTCTCTATAAATAAAGAAAAAACGAAGATACTTACAAAAAATATGGAAGCGAAAGAGGAAAAAGATCTGGAAGAAATATCAGGATTTAAGATAGAGAAAAAAGTTAAATATTTAGGGATATATTTAACAAAGAGAAATATCAATCTATATAAAAATAACTATCAAAAAACTTGGGAAGAGATTAGAAAAGATCTGATTAGATGGAATATGAAACAAATATCTTTTTTAGGAAGGGTTGAAACGATAAAAATGAACGTATTACCCAAATTAATCTTCCTTTTCCAAAATTTACCTATACTAAACAATGATAAATATTTAGATAAGTGGCAGAGAGAAATTATGAAATTTATTTGGAAAGGAAAACAAATATTTAAAGATGGCTTATCATGTCACCTGTAAATTTCTCTTCTCCAAACTAAATATACTCAGCTCCCTAAGTTGTTCCACACTGGATGTAGTTTCCAGACCTTTCAGCATCTTGCTTATCCTCCCCTGGACACTTCCTTGCTTGTCAATAACCTTCTTGAATTGCATTGTCCAGAACTAGACACCTTCTAAGTGAGATCTGACTAAAATTGAATAGAGTGCTTGTGTTACTTCAATTGATCTGAATTCTGTTAGGTTTTTGGCCACCATGTTGCACTGTTGAGTTGACTCATGTTTAAACCCATGGACTTGATGAGGACAAACAAATAGAAACTTAATCCAGACAAAATGGAGGTACTCCTGGTCAGTTGAAAGGCAGATCAAGAAATAGGGATTTAGCCGATGCTGGATGAGATTACACTCCTCCTGAAGAGTAGGTTCCCAGTTTGAATGTGCTTGAATTGAGCTATAAAGCCCTAGAGCAGGGGTAGGCAACCTTTCCCCTTTAAGGGCCGAGGGACTTCAGCTCCCAGAATTCCAGGAGCTATTGGCCAATATGGGACTATTGGCCAACATGGCTGAGGCTTCTGGGAGCTGAAGTCCCTCGGCCCTTAAAGGGGAAAGGTTGCCTACCCCTGCCCTAGAGGGTCAGGTACAGGTTATTTGAAGGGCCATATTTTCCCTTGCAAACCAGCCTGTACTTTGAGATGTTCTGAGAAGGCCCTTCTCTTTGTCCCATCACCCTCATAAGTACATCTGCTGGGAACACAGGAGAGGGCCTTCTTTCTGTCTGCCCTCAGGCTCTGGAACTCCCTTCCCAAAGAAGTTAGACTGGCACCCTCCCTACTTTTTGCAGACATTTTTACAGTAAAGACTTTTCTGTTTAGAAAGGCATTTGGTTGTGGTCCGATAAGATTCTTGGTTTTGTTTCTATGTCAAGAACTTTGGGTATCATATTAGATGAGATTAGGACCATGTCCAGCCTGGCCCAGGACTGGTGTCTATCCAGAAAAAAAAGTGTATTCCCTTTTATCCCCGTATTTCTTTTTCCATATATCCTTTATTCCCATCCTTTCTATAAATCCAAAAAATACTTTTGGTAATTTACCTTGATTACTTTTGATATTTTTCTCAGATTTTCTGCCCCATATTGGATTAACCACCCCATTCCAATCTCCCATTAAAATATATGCATCAAATGAGAATTTTTCCATTTTATTTAACAAATGTTTAAAAACCTTCCCTTATTTTCCAGCGGACCATATATTCCCATTATCAACATAGTAAGAATAGGGTTGAGAACAAAGGAATTTAATTGGAAACTAAGACCAGAGATATTGGAAAAAGATATATAAAGAAATACTAATAGGGATAGAAAATTACTTTAAAGAAAATATAATTAAGGACATAAATAACAATACTGTCTGGGATGCAGCCAAGGTGGTCATTAGAGGATTACTCATGGGAAAATTGCATATATTAAAAAAACAAAGAGTACAGAAATTAGGTGAATTGTAGGAAAGATTGAATAGGAAAGAAAAGGAGTTAAAAAGTGCACTGAACAATAAAAGATTAACACTGGAGAATAAAATGCTACAGCAACAAATATAATTACAGCTAATGGAAGAACTTCAAAATAAGATCAATTATATTAAGCAGAAAAAATTTGAAGGGGCAAACAAACCTGGAAAATGGCTTGCATACCAAATGAGAAAGGGAAAAGAGAAAAAACAAATAAATTGCCTGATAGAGGCAGACCAAAAAATTGTAGACCAAGACTCAATTAAAGACATAATCCATCAATTTTATAAACAATTATACAAAAAAAGTAATCTAGATGAAGAAAAAATGAATAAATATTTGGAAGAAACCAAAATAAAACCATTTAATGAAGAACAAAATTTATACTTAAATAAGAGAGTCACAGTCCAAGAGATCGTTGAGGCAATTAAAATAACAAACAAAAAAAAGGCATTTTGTGATTGTCTATATAAGGCCTGTCTCACCAAAATAATGTGCTGGATATTGCTAATTGTGTGCTGATGTGTGCGCTTGTACTTAGTGATATATATCTTAATTTGGTTTTAATTTTTTATTGTTTTTATTGTTTAATCTCATTTTAACTTTTATATCTTGTGGATTTTTAACAATATGTTTTTTTAATCTGTTGTAAGCCACTTTGAGTCCTGAACTGGGAAAAAGGCAAGATAGGAATAATAATAATAATAATAATAATAATAATAATAATAATAATATAGCTGATGCTCTACTAAGACCACTAGATCATTTTATTATCACACATATTAATACATATTATTATCTTTTTGACTCCTGCATTCCTCTCGTGGCCCCATCATTGTTGATGGATGGGGAACACAGTAGAGCCTGACCAGGGTATTGTAACCTGTTTAAGTATGTTATTGTAAAATGTTATATTGTGTATGTTTTTATTCTATGTTTATTGTTATTTTAATTATGTGTTATTTAATGCTGTTTTAAGGGGGATGGGTTAGTTGGACCAAATGATGTGGGGGTTTTACTGTAAGCCACTCGGATTGTTGCCAATAAGCGGGATACAAATTATTATTATTATTATTATTATTATTATTATTATCTAGCCAGATGTTGTCCATCCTATATTTATGCATTTCATTTTTTCTGCCTAAACATTATACATTACATTTATCCCTGTCGAAATTCATTTTACTAGTGTTGGGCCACTTCTTCAATCTGTTAAGATCATTTTGAATCCTGATTCTGTACTCTATGGTATTAACTACCTTTCCTAATATAGTATCATGTACAAATTTGAAATGCATGGTCCTTCACTCCTTTCTGAGGGCACTGTTAAACATTTATTAAAGTAGTCAAAAAAGTTACAAAAAAGCTGAAAAATTACAAAAGGCAAGTCATGTGGCCTGCCAGAAGTTTTTGGACTGCAAGTCCCATCAGCCATAGCCAGTATAATAAATGATGAAGAACACTGACAGTTTCTATCAAACAGCATCTGGAGGACTAGATGATTCCCACCTCTGGTCTATTGCTAATTAAGTTTGGGATTTGAAGCCGTTATTTCTATCGCACACTAGAGGGAGTCCTTGAATCAGAATACAAAGGGTCTTGTAGCACCTTTGAGACTATAAGCTTTTGGAGATTTGGTCAACTTCCTCAGAATAGTTTCTCTAGGGCTGCATCCACATTGCAGACATAATCCAGCTTGACACCACTTTAACTGCCATGACTTAATACTGGGAATTGTAGTTTGTTGTGGCACCAGAGCTCTCTGACAGAGCAGGCTAAATACTGTATCTCACAAATTACAGTTCCCAAAATTCCATAGCATTGAGCCATGGCAGTTAAAGTGGAGTCAGACGGGATTATTTCTGCAGTGTGGATGCAGCCTAAGTCTTGTAACTTGGAAGGAAGCAAAGCTCAATCCTTTTAAAGCTTTTAGGTCATATTCAGACATCCTTTGATTCAACTACTGCAGAACCATGCATTAGTGCTAAGAATATGTTGCACAGAGTTCATCTGCATCCATTCTGCATCTGATTTCCATAGGATACAGACTGCACCATCATTGTGAATTAATCATATCTGGAGATACAGCACATTAAAATCAACAAGGCATGACTTCTAACATGCTAGGATTGAACCATTAAAGAATGCCCCCTCTGGACACAAGTATTTTAAGAGCTCTGTAAAACCCATGTAGGATTAGCTCATCTATGAAACAGCAGAGAACAAAGAGAAAGAGACCACAAGGGCAGGAGTCAAACTTAGGAAAAAAATGTTTTCTTCCCATCAGGTATCTGTTTCACAGGCAATTATAATGATATGAGAAAGTGCAGAACTTTAAAATGTTAGTTTTAGGGAACTTTCAGAAGCCTTCGGATTTTAGGAGCTGACTTTATGTAATACTTTGAGTTGCCACAATGTACACTTGCAGAGCTTGGAAATTTAACATTTTAAGCTCTGAAAGTGTACATTGTGGCAACTCAAGGTATTAGAAAGGCATGGAAAGCACAATAAAGGCTATTTGCATATGGACTACTGTTTCTTAGTGCAGTGTCATAAACTGCACCTCTCTCAGATTGGGATAAATTTTGCACCAGACAACATATGTACATTAGGGCTAGAAGTGTGAAAGAGCCCAGATACCACATCATGTAGTCATCAGATTGGACCTTTTACTAAGAGCACTTAAGTTCTTGTGAAACAGATGAGGTAGAAGAGACACTAGCCATGTCTTATACAATTTCCTCTTTTTCATCATAAAATTCTATTTATGTTTACTGCACCAATCTTTTAAAAAAAAAATCCTGTTAGAAATGGGGATTTCAACATTTCCCATCTTCTGTCTGATCATTATTCCATGATGACAGCTAAAATAGCTAAATTTTGAACAGCTGTTAGTTTCTCTTAATATTCTAACCTAATATATTTCATATTTTGTTTGTATTTTATGCAGTATGGTATTTCATACTTTCTAAGAATCATTTTCTATCTCAAGTAGTATTGTAACTTAGGGGGGTTGCAGACTGCCAGAAATAGTGCAAATTGAGTCCACTTTTAGGGTTAGGGTTAGTGCTAGGGGATCATGGGAATTGTTTTTTTTCCTGAGACATTGAGCCTTCTCTGTCAGAGAGCTCTGGTGCCACAATAAAATACAGTTGCCATGATTCCCTAGCACTAACCCTAACCCTAAAAGTGGACTCAATTTGCACTATTTCTGGCAGTCTGCAACCCCCCCTACTCTATCATTATTTTTTAAACCATGTCATACTTAGTAATTTGTTTTTGCTAGCCTGTGGCTGAAATAAAGTATCAATCAGTCATCAGATTCCATTTTATGGTTTAAAAAAGCAAAAGAAGTGATAAGCCACATTAAAGATTTTCTTTAAAAAAAACACTTAATTAAGGTGTGAGGTTTTGAAGCCTTGTTTATGTGAAACAGACTGAGAAGCCCAATGGTTTTATTATAGGAATTAGAAACCTGTGGTCTTCCAGTGTCAACAAATTATTGGTCCCAGCCTCCCTCACCAGTGGCCAGGCTGGTAAGTATTAACCTATGGAGTTTATCAACAAATGGAGAGCCACTGATTCCCCTAGTTTACAGGGAATTATAAAGAGGATCTGGATGTCACCCACAGAGAAATAGAGCGAGTGTTCTGCCTACTCCCCAAGATTCCTATCAGCCACAAAAAGCACTCAGAAGTAGTCATAGTAGCTGCTGGGCAGGACAGCTAGGGTCTCATGCTCCACTGTTGATATCCATCATAACTGTGAACCAATAGACTGGGACTTTACTATTTGAGGTTTTTACCTCCAACAAAGGTACAACTTTTTAAAAAAATATATGGACTGCATTTGGCATGTTTTACCTAAACAGCACCTAAACGGTTTCCTAATGCAAAAGCATGGGGGCTTCTTGAGTAATTAATGTTCTCTGCCTAACAAAGGGGCTTGTAGCCTCACAAAGGATCAAAACATCCTGAATCTCAAAGGATATATCTTTTTGTGTTGGTAATGGCATTTAAGTTTTATTTCTTACACTTTAAGATGCTTTGTTTTTCAGTACCTACATGGCCAGGAGGTGGAGTGGCCTGCTTACATGGATAGCCCTTGACACTATCTTAATTCAGAAGAATCATAGAATCATAGAATCATAGAGTTGGAAGAGACCACAAGGGCCATCCAGTCCAACCCCCTGCCATGCAGGAACTCCCAATCAAAGCATCCCTGACAGATGGCCATCCAGCCTCTGCTTAAAGACCTCCAAGGAAGGAGACTCCACCACTCTCCGAGGGAGTGTGTTCCACTGTCGAACCGCCCTTACTGTCAGGAAGTTCCTCCTAATGTTGAGGTATTTTCTTTTCTTGCAGCTTGCATCCATTGTTTCGGGCCCTAGTCTCTAGAGCAGCAGAAAACAAGCTTGTTCCCTCCTCAATATGACATCCCTTCAAATATTTAAACATGGCTATCATATCACCTCTTAACCTTCTCTTCTCCAGGCTAAACATTCCCAGCTCCCTAAGTCGTTCCTCATAGGGCTTAGTTTCCAGACCCTTCACCATTTTAGTTGCCCTCCTTTGGACACGCTCCAGTTTCTCCACATCCTTTTTGAATTGTGGTGCGCAGAACTGGACACAGTATTCCAGGTGAGGCCTGACCAAAGCAGAATAGAGTGGCACTATTACTTCTCTTGATCTAGACACTATACTTCTACTGATGCAGCCTAAAATTGCATTGGCCTTTTTAGCTGCTGCAGCGCACTGTTGGCTCATGTTGAACTTATGGTCCACCTGGATTCCTAGATCCCTTTCACACGTAGTCTCATTCAGCCAGGTGTCCCCCATCATATATCTGTACTTTTCGTTTTTCCGCCCTAAGTGCAGTACCTTACATTTCTCCGTGTTGAATTTCATTTTGTTAGCTTTGGCCCAGCTTTCTAGTCTGTTCAAGTCATTTTGAATTTTGATCCTGTCCTCTGGGGTATTAGCTGCTCCTCCTAATTTGGTGTCATCTGCAAATTTGATAATATGCCCTCAATACCGTCATCCAAGTCATTAATAAAGATATTGAATAGCACTGGGCCCAGGACAGAGCCCTGTGGCACCCCACTGGTCACTTCTTTCCAGGTTGAAAAGGAGCCATTGTTGAGCACCCTTTGGGTTCGGCCAGTCAACTAATTACAAATCCATGTAACAGTTACTTTGTCTAGCGCACATTTTACCAGCTTGTTTGCAAGAATGTCATGGGGAACCTTGTCAAAGGCCTTACTGAAATCAAGATATACTATATCCACAGCATTCCCTTCATCTACCAAGCTGGTAATTTTATCAAAAAAAGAGATCAGATTTGTCTGGCATGACCTGTTTCTCTGAAACCCATGTTGACTTTTTGTGATTATGAAATTATCTTCCAGATGTTCACAAACTCTCTGTTTAATGATCTGCTCCAGAATCTTTCCGGGTATTGATGTCAGACTAACTGGACGATAATTGTTGGGATCCTCTTTTTTCCCCTTTTTGAAGATGGGGACAACATTTGCCCTCCTCCAGTCCCCTGGGACTTCTCCTGTTTTCCAGGAGTTCTCAAAGATTATTGCCAATAGTTCCGATATTACGTTTGCCAGTTCTTTTAATACCCATGGATGTAATTCATCTGGTCCTGGAGACTTATATTCATTTAGATTAACCAGATATTTCTGTACTATCTCTTTACTTACTCTGTGCTGAAATTCTCCTATTCTGTCTTCTGCTCTATTATCCTCAGGTTGAGCACCCTTTGCTTTTTCTGAGAAGACTGAAGCAAAGAAGGTGTTGAGTAATTCTGCCTTTTCTCTGTCCCCTGTTAACTTTTTGCCATCTTCTCCACACAGTGGCCCTACCATTTCCTTCTTTTTCCTTTTGCTGCTGACATACCCAAAAAAACCCTTTTTATTGTTCTTAACCTCTCTAGCAAGCCTTAGTTCATTCTGTGCTTTAGCTTTTCTGACTTTAACCCTACACGTGCTAGCTACACCAACATCTTGACAAAATGTGGGCCTATGACTAACATTGTCATTTTTTACCTCCTGTATAATTTTTAACACCTTTGCTTGATGAAGAAGACAGCAGAGTTTTCAAAGCTTGCAACATGTATATTGTACATTTTGGTTGGCCCTTAAAGGTATTATTGTCTTGTGGATTTTGGACGTTATTGTACGTTGCTATATGGCCAACATGGCTACCCCTGGATATGTTTTCTGTATTTCATTGGGTCTGCTGACCAGTTCCCTCCAAAGCAAACCTCCACGTGAATGGCTTGTTGCTGGAGCATTGCTGGCTCTTCCTGAGATAAGTCCTGATTTCATACAACATCATATGAAAATCTGCTTGATTGTGAGATCATCCTGGGAGTATGCCCTGATCTCTCTCACACACACACACACACACACCATGTGAAAATCTCCATTGGTCACATGCATGCTGGGGATTTCAAATCTAATCAGCAATTCACTAGCAACCTGGGGGGCTGAGGAATGAGGAAATTGGAATATGCCCTGCAACTTTCAGCTATAAAGCTTCCCTGCTCAGTTTGATTCCATCTAGCCCATTACTGCCTACTACTCTGATATGGCAGTGGTTTTGCAAGGTAGAGATTTTTCACAGTTAACTACCTGAGAGCCATGTAGCTAGAGATTGAATTTAGTGTGGCATGCAAAGAATGTGCTCTCTCAAGGAGCTATGGTTCTGATTTGCAAAAGATTGGCTGTACAAACAGTTGGGAGTTATTAACAACCATAAAGATAGAGAAAAGAAACACACCAAAGACTTCAGATCCATGGTGTTTTATAATAATTGCTTTTGAAATTAACCAGTTCTAGAGTGTGCTTTATTTATCTCCCCCCCCCCAGAAGTTGACAAAATACATTAAAATAGGTTAATAATAAAATAAATATGTCACCCTATTTATTTTGTTTGGTGTTCCTTAAATTCAGAAAGAATACAATATAAACCTTCTTTGATTTACATAAAAACTGCTGACTTACATTTAATAATCTGTTGTTGATATTTATTTTTTGTACCTTTTGATGTTGATCTTGAAAATGGTTGAACCTTTAAAAGGCTCCTCCAATGTACAGTGGGGACAGCCAAGCAGCCAAGCAGCCTTCAACCCCCCCTCAAGCCCATTGCTTAATGCACTTGCTGTTCCCCTCTGAGAAACATGCCCCACCTACTTTTTTCTATTAAAGGCTGGCTCCCAGACATGAGACTTGACCACTAATACCTAGTGGTTTGAACTACCTCAAATATGGGAGTTAATTCATAACAGCATGGTTATTGAAGTATTCAAGCTGCCTAGAAATATTAGATGGCAGTTGATCATAGGTTTCAATAAATTTGTACGTTGGCTTAGTCCCTAGTCTATCACATTAAGTTGTAACTAAATATTCTAAATTGTGACTAAACTAATCAACTTATTTGGGCTTGTATGCAAGGCCCGTGTTCTCCCCCCACCAGCCTTGTGTCATCCTGTACAGACAATGCAGGCCAATAGCCCCAGGCCAGGATCGGCCAGTCTGGATGATGATCCAGTGGTTCCGAACAAATATTGGCCCAAAGAGACCTTAGCGCAGGCAAAAATGTCACACTGTTTGCTATGGAGTTTCTTGGGAACCTTGAAGTGACAGTGGATGCACCACATGTCCCTGCACATCCCTTATCTGCGGCTGCTATGATGTCTTCTAAGAAGACCCCTGCCATGGCCTCTGACATTGAAAGGGGGTACTTGTCCCCATGGGTGCAGCCAGGGACCCTGTTTCCACTCTTATACCTATGGTGGGGGGCTTCTGAGAAGTTGCAACAGCAGCAGCAACTCTGTGGCACAGTGGCAGGGCAGCGTACGAACATGGCACCCGTCACTGTGCCAGCCCGAGGACTGACCTGGGTTGGAACCAGAGGTAGGATACCACAGGCTTGGCCTATGGTATTCTGACCATCTGCTCAGGCCCTTGGTCTAGTTTTCAAAATAATCTCAGTTGCTTTAGCCAGTATTCCCTTAATTTCAGCCTCTGTAAAAGTAAAGGTGAATTAATACCATGTTTGGTAATTTATCTCACCTGACTTAATGCTTTCAGTACCAAATGCCACTTACCTAGAACTGGTAATTTAAGGGATAGCTGTCTTTCACACTCATTAGCCACTCTAGCCAATCTTCTTTGTGTTTTAACCTATCTCCTTCCTGCAGATTGCTCTAAAGGCATATCCAGATTGATTAAAAAGACCAGAATACCAGATTTTGTTCCTGTTCTTGCTGATTTTATTTTGGAAATCCAAACACATTTTGTTTATCCAGAATATTTTTTGTCAGCTCTCAGTATGATCAGAGACTTTTTATACCACCTGCTCAGGTCAGTTTAATCTATCCCAATATAAAATCAAATATTCTCAAAATTCTGCAGCATAGACTGCAATCATATATGGAGAGAGAATTGCCCGATGTCTGGGTGAGGCCCAGAAAGGGAAGGACCACATCTCAAACATACAGTGGATAATGGAGCAAGCCAAAGAATTCTAGAAAAAAAAAAAACAGCATGTGATTTATAGGCTATAGCAAGGCCTTTGACTGCATAGGTCATGAAAAGCTATGGAATGCTCTTAAGGGAAAGGGAGTGCCACTACATTTGATAGTCCTGATGAGGAATCTGCACTTAGGACAAGAGGCTACTGTAAGAACAGAATATGGAGAAACAATGGTTTCCAATTGGCAAAGGGGTCAGGCAACGCTGCATTTTATCACCCTATCTGTTCAACTTGTATGCAGAAAATATCATACATAGAGCAGGTTTAGACACAGAAGAAGGAGGGAAGATAGGAGGAAGAAACATCAAGTTAAGATATGTCAATGACATCATATTACTAGCAGAAGGCATCACAGGCTTGGAACAATCACTAAAGAAAGTCATAGAAGAAAGCCAAACAGCAGGCCTAATGTTAAATATAAAGAAAACAAAAATAATGACCACAGAGGATTTACATAAATTCACCCTAGATAATGAGGAGATCAAAATAATTCAAGATATTCCATATCTTAGATCAAACTGATCAGAACTGCAACTGCAGTCAAGAAATCAGAAGAAGATTAGGAATGGAAAGGGCAGCTATGAAAGAACTAGACAAAATCTTAAAGTGTAAAAATATACAGTTGAACAATAAAGTTAGAATTGTCCAAGCCATTGTATTCCCCATTACCATGTATGGATGTGAGAGCTTGACAGTGAAGAAAGCAGATAGGAAGAACATTAATTCATTCAAGATGTGCTGCTGGAGAAGAGTGCTGAGGATACTGTTGACAGCCAAAAAGACAAACAATTGGGTCCTAGAACAAATCAAGCCTGAACTCCCTCTGGAAGCCAAGATGACTACATTGAAACTGTTGTACTTTGGCTGCCACATCATGAGAAGGTATGACTCATTAGAAAAGACAATGGTGCTGGGGAAAGTAGAGGGCAGTAGAAAGAAAGGAAGACCACACACCTGATGGATAGACTCAGTCATGGGCCTGAGCCTACAGGACCTGAGGAGAGAGGTAGAGGATAGAGGGGCTTGGAGACCTTTCATTCATAGGGTCTTCATGAGTCAAGGTCGACTCAAAGGCAGCTAACAAACACAAAATCAGAAAGAATAATAACCATATCTGGGACTTTTTAATCAGTCTGGATGCATCCTAAATAACTTTTCTAGGTCAACCAGGAAGCTTGAAAATCTGCTCTATTTCCTAATTTTCCAGGAATTCAGCAAAATTTGGGAATGTTACTTTTTTGGATTACAACTCCCAGAATCTCCCAGCCAGCAGGCTAGCTGGGGATTCTGAAAAGTATAGTCTAAAAAAAGTAATTTTCTTAGTCTCTGTTTTTGAAATTGTTTACAGAGTTCAGGGTTGTCCCTCAATGTTAAGATTGAACAGGGGGTTACATTTTATTTTTAAAAAGCCCTTCCAGCCTCAAGAAAACCCAGATCTGAGAATATTCCCCTTTAAGTACAGTGAGGAGCTGCATCTCACTGGAAAGATGTGTGTCAATTATTTAAGCTAGGAATGGATGTTGAAGAATTTCAGTTTCTGTTTGTTTCCCCTCTTTCTATCAAAAGATGTTTTGTTTCTGCTCTATATACTCCCAAAGGCACACACAAAGGGAACCATTCAGAAAAGCCCCATTCATATCCTGGTGTTAATTTGACTGTGTCCCCTTTTTGTGTAGCTGATGAAGCCTGCAGTGGTGTAACACTGACCTTGAGAAGCTGAAACCAGATTTTATTTCTTATATCTAGAATTGCATCTTTCGTCTCCAAGGTACCGTACATGTTTCCAAACTGGCTGCTACTGAAACATAAATCTTATTCTTTCATCCTGCTGCTCTAAACTGCAACTCAGCCCCAATGTAGCAGATCTCAATTTAATTCCTGATCCATCAGCTCCACTAGGAAATAATAAAGGATCAGTATTTGTCACATATGCTTTTCTAGGTTATTACTACAGGTCAAGTATCCCTTATCCTGAATGCCCAAATCTGAAATACTCTAAAACCAAAACTATTTTCATGGGTAGCTGAGATAGTGACACCTTTGTGTTCTGATGGTACAGTGTAAAAAAGCTTAGTTTCATGCACAAAATTATTAAAATATTATATTAAAATACCTTCAGGCTATGTGTATAAGGTAAAGGTAAAGATAAAAGTAGTCCCTTGACATGAATGTCTAGTCGTAACCGACTGTAGGGGCAGCGCTCATCTCCATTACTAAGCCGAAGAGCCTGCATTGTCTGAGGACTGCTCTGGTGGTCATGTGGCCAGCATGACTGCACCAAACACTGTTACCTTCCCATCAAAGTGGTACCTATTTATTTATTTACATTTGCATGCTTTCAACCTGTGGTGGCAGAAGCTGGGACTAGTGACAGGAGCTCACTCCATCATGCAGCACTCAGGCCTCAAACTGCCAACCTTTCTATCTTCTGATCATTAGAATTGCAGTCTTAACCACTAAGCCACCACATCCCATGTATAAGATGTATATGAAACATAAATGAATTTTGTGTTTTGACTTGGGTCCCATCTCCAAGATGTCTTATTATGTATGTATATGCAAATTCACATATTCCAAAATCCAACCATAACCACCCCAATCCAAAACACTTCTTGTCCCAAGCATTTTGGATAAGAGAAACTCAAGCTGTATAGCATCTCTTTAAAAAAAAAGTTTTGCAGACTAACAGTTTATATAATAATAATAATAATAATAATAATAATAATAATAATAATAATAATAATAATAATTTATATGCCACCTCTCTGTCAAACAATCTGGGTGGCTTCAAACAATTAAAAATTCCATACAAAAAACCAGAATAAACATCCCAACACCCCCCCTTAAAAAAGTATTAAATCACACATCTGTTAAAAGTTAATACATAAAATCACACAAGATAAAAATGAAGTAACTGGAGAGGCCATAGATGAGTTGGAGCAGTGATGAGAGCCAAAAGTGGAAGAGGTAGAGCCGGATAAACTCCTGGGGCCGGGAATCTAGTCAAGGAAGACCTACCGAAAGAGATCTGTCTTCACAGCCTTTTAAAAGCTGCTTAGGGTTGTAATCTGACGGATCTCGTCCAGCAGGCCGTTCCATAGTCTGAGGGCAATTACCGAAAATGGCCTCTGGGAAGTTGTAGGCAGCCTTGTTTTCATTGGCTGCAGCAAATTCCTCACAGGGGACTGGAATGCGCAGGGAGGATTGTATGGGAGGAGGCGGTCCTGAAGATAGGTTGGACCCAGGCCATTTAGGGCTTTAAAGGTCATAACCAACACCTTATACTGGGCCTGGAAACTAATAGGCAACCAGTGAAGAGACTTCAATACCGGTGTTATGTGGTCTCTCCTAGATGTCCCTGAGATCACTCTGGCTGCCATGTTCTGTACCAACTGAAGTTTCCAGACCAAGCACAAGGGTAGCCCCATGTAGAGTGCTTTACAGAAATCCAGACGAGAGGTTACCAGCACATGCACCACAGTCTCAAGGTCCCTTACTTCCAGGAAAGGGCACAGTTGGTGTATCAGGCGAAGCTGATAACAGACACTCCTGACCATTGCATTCACCTGATTGGTCATCAGGAGCGACAAGTCCAGGAGCACCCCCAGACTGCGAACACAGTCCTTTACGGAGAGTGTGACCCCATACAGTACTGGAGGTTGCAACCCAATTCCTGGTTTCAGGGCCGCTACTGTGAGCACCTTTGTTTTGCCTGGATTCAATCTCAATTTGTTTTTTCTCATCCAGCCCATTACTGCCTTAAGACAGTCATTGAGAGGAGAGATGCCATTGGAATTCGAGGTCAATGATTGAGACATGGAGAAATAGATCTGGGTGTCATCAGTGTACTGATAACACCCAGCCCCATGTCTCCGGATGATCTCACCCAGTGGCTTCATATAGATGTTAAATGGCATTGGGGACAGATGGCACCCTGAGGGACACCACACATAAGGTCTTTTTTTGCAGAACAGCTGTCCTCTGGGATCTGCCCGAGAGGAAGGAACGGAACCACTGCAATGCAATGCCTCCGATTCCTAGCCCACTCAGGCAATGCAAGAGGATGCTATGATCTATAGTATCAAAAGCCACTGAGAGGTCTAAAAGCACCAACAGGGTCACGCTACCCCTGTGAATGCCCAGACACAGGTCATCAGTCAAGGCAACCATGGCCGTCTCAACTCCAAATCCCGTCCTAAAGCCAGTTTGAAATGGGTCTAGATAATCGGTTTCATCCAAGACCACTATTAATGTTTTTCTATAACTTTTTATCACAAAATCCTAGAGTGCTTTAGATAAGGGAAAGCTAGCAAACGACAATAGAAATAATAAATGCTAATAAAAACAATAAAACAATTAAGTAGAATTGCAAACTTAGCAATCAGCAAGATACCTGGGCTAGCAAAGGAATCATCAGCTGATGGATGAAATATGTACTGGTAAAGCACTAAACTTCAGCTAATTTTAAAATACTGATAATGAATGAATAGTCCTTGTAACCAGTGGGAGTACTAATTGATTTTGGCATTAGAGATTGTTTAGCATTGCTTACAACACATGAAAGCTACAGTTCATGAGGGCTACATTGGCCCAGCTACAGAGATATATGCCTTAGTTACATCCTCTTTGGACTACTGTAACACACTCTACATAGAATTGCCTTGGGAAAGAGTTGGAAGCTTCAACTGTCCCAAAGAGCTGCTGCCAAACTATTAACTGGGGACAGACACAACCCCCTTCGTGCAAAAGCTCCATGGCTGCCATTCCATTTCCAGGCACAATTCAAAATACTGGTTAGGACCTATAAATCCCCATATGACTCAGGTCTAGGTTATTTGAAGGGCTGTGTTCTTCCTTCTGAAAAGGTCCTTCTCTCTTGAAATTCATATTCTGAAGGAGGGGGAGGGAATCTGAAGGCTGCAAGCTTTAATTAGCTTCTATTGGTAAATCTGTAGCTTGAGACACACAGAGAACAAATTAAAATTTGATGGAACTAAAACTGGAGCAATCATATCTTTGATTTCTGAAACAGTGTTGCTTTCCCACTACAATTACTACAATAGCAAATCTATTTCTATAACAATGATGGGAAGCTTTTCAGAATTTGTTGTTCAGCATTGTTGAATAGACATCCATATTGAAAAATTGGTAACATACAGATTTATTTGTGTAAAATGACCAGATTAGTCAACAAAAATATTTTCACAAAATTTTATTTTTCATTCTCCAGAGAAAAGGAAAATGGTAAGAGCCAGAATTGAACACAGAGTTAAAATGTTCCTTAAATTGTTACTTCTGTGAAATTGAAGACATAAACCTATAGATCCTTTTACTATTTAACTTAGCATGGCTTACTTGAGGCATACATAAAGTTGCATTGCATGATTGCAATCCTATATATATGCCTTGAAAAAAGTTGCACTAAACTCAATAGCAGGGGTAGGCAACCTTTTTGAGCCGGGGGCTGGGTTGCTGTCCCTCAGACAATTGGGGGGGCCGAAGCACCATAAATAAATAAATAAACAAACAAACAACTTTTTTAAAAAATAAAAAAATATGCATGCACACTCTCTCAGCCCCAGAAAAGCCATGTCAAAACCCCTGTGGAGATGTTGCCAAGAAAACTCCAAGAACAAGTAATAACAACAATAATCAATATCATCATGGGGGGGGGTGGCGGCAGTGGTGGGCGGTGGTGGTGGTGGGGCGGCAGGACCGGGGGGCTGCATCCGGCCCCCGGGCCTTAGGTTGCCTACCTCTGCTCAATAGGTTTTACTTCTTTGCAGAAATGCACAGGTTGTGCATTTCTATCATTGCAAAATGAGACACTGAAAATTGTTCATAACTAGTACTCTTATGTTTGCTCTGTTTGCATTCTTTTGGTAATTTTGCCTGCCCACTTTCTTTGGGTACCTAAACTTTATTTCTAAATACTCAAATGAAGGTTTAAGTTACTGTAATGCTAGAAATTTCAGAAGTGGAGCAAAATTTAATTTGAGAGGCAGCATTCTTATTTGGGCAGCAATGCCCTGTGGACTTGGTAAAGATTTTGTTGTTTGTGAATTCTGTCTCAAAAATCTAAAACCTGATTCTGGTTTAAAATTATTTTTTTTTAATATTCTCAGCCAACCTGTATTACACAGCCTATCTTATCTAAAGAAACACAAAGTAAAAACTAATATAGCCCTCGTTTTCACATAATGAACAAATAGTCACCACTGTCTATAGCCAAATCCTTCTGGGTAAACTGTGGGCACAGTTGGACAAGTTAATTTTGGGGACTACAACTCCCAGTATACTCTAGCCAACATGGAAGATTCTGGGTGTTTCAGTTCAACAAATTAATTTTTCCAGGATCTGACTGTGGGGTATCTGTTTTTGTGGCCTACAAGCCCTTGGGGAATAAACTGCTGTGCTGCCAGCAAAACTGTGGCATATGCAACAGTCCTCCAGATGTTGCTGAACTGCAATTCCTCTTCCAGGCCATAGGCTCTGCTGGCCAGGGCTGCTATGAATTGCAGTCCAACTACATCTGGGTCATAAATTCCCTGCTTCTACTTTATGGGTCAGATGGTTCATACATATGCTACATTTCTGAGGCATTAACTTTAGGTTACATGCTATATCTAATCACATCTTTGATGTGGACTGATGCAAAGTTTATATTTGCGTAATAGACAAACAGGGTACTTCTCTCCAAAGCCAAATCTTCCTTGGTCAATCAAAGCAGATAAAAATCAATACTGTCCTTAAAAATAGTTTTAAATATATACAATTATTTTAAATATATAAAATTATTTTAATCAGTTCTATTGTGCATCACCAGAATAACCTGGTTAACTTTTTTATCTGATACCATACAAATAAATAAGTTGACCCTCTTATTGAACATGGTGAGTTATAGCCACCTCTTCTGTGTAAAATATTGGGCCCCAAGAAGGACATAGTAGAATACACCCCTCGTTCGTCCTCTTTGGCAGTGACAGCACAGAGACCCAGGAGAGACAACTTTACAGATTATTCTGCTAGAAAAGAACAGAGAAGAATAGCATCCAGCCACCTGAGGAACAAGTACCTACCTTCTAATCCTCACTCGAGGGCCTGAAGAGAGTCCTCACCATAATAAATGAGAGCAATCCAGTGATGTAACCAGTGAACCAATAAAAAATAATGCCACAACTTATCTTGTGTGTCTATTGCTTCCCAGCCTCAATGAAGGGAGGGGGAGTCTTGAACCAAGATTACTTTTGACACTGGTGGAGTATGAACTTCTACCATCATATCTATAGTGGATGTCCAGGTTTGCAAAAGTTGCAGATCAGGTAAAGATGTGAGGGAATCACATTGGATTCTACACCTTTGGCAGATTTTATGTTGTTTCTGTAAAGCGCCATGCAAAATTGACAGTGCTATATAAATCAACAAGAACAACAATAATGGAAATCTATTGGTGCTCCTCGATAGACAATCAGTGGCTCTTTGGGTTGTGGGAATGGAATGGCACCTGGGCACCACTCAGCTTCTGTTGTGTAATCTGAGGAAAAGCATTGTACAAAGAGACAGTGAATGCTACCTTGTGGAATGTCTAAAAGAAGTAGCATAGCTTAGCAAGACATAAAGCCTATGGCTCTTACTGTGGGAAACTAGGAGGGAGAGGAAGAAGGAGGGGGAACAAGAAGGAATGTAGCAGCATTTGTAAGATTAACTGTGATCACTGTAAAGATATGGAAGACTTGTATCACCTTATACAGTACTTTGAAAATTTAGGACAAGGGACATGATTTGCATATTTTTGGATCCTATTACATCCCATCTGATCCCACAACTGTGTAAATATGCTTTATATCCTGAGGCATGGATATCACTCTGTACTGCATCTGAAGAAATGGGTTTATATCCACAAAAAAAGCTCATGCTAAAATAAAAATCAGTTATTCCTGCATTACATCTCTACCCCCCCCTTTCTTCTTTTACATTGCAAAAGACTAACATGGCTACTTCTTTGAAAACTACTGTGAGGCTGATTGTCTCTTTTGACACCTTAAAGTAGGGTTACTAGGTTTTAAAAATACCAATAAGGGACAGCCAAAATTCATGATTGTGGGGCTGACAATTTTCTGTTTTTATTAAAATTCCTGTTTGGTTTCTCTTTTGACACAGATGAGCAGTCCTGAATCTATCATAATTATCTGTATTGGGAGTGAACTTCATAGACACTCATTTGCTCTTACAACCAGACTTTGGAGCTATGCAGACGGGTGGCTTTGGGCTGCCCCTGCTAGATGTGGATCGAGGCCGCGGCAACTGCGCGCCACAGCCCCAATCCTCCCTTTTGCCACCCCTGAAAGAGCAGCAAAATACCTCTCCTTTCAGGGGCAGCAAAAGGGCGCCCTAAGAGCCGGTGCGCAGCTCTTTAGCGCCCCTTCTGGCACAGTGCATAAAAACGCTGCGCCCAGAGGACATCCTGATGCTGCACACCATGCATAACAGTATGCAGCGTCAGGAGATCATCAGGCTGGGGTTGGGGAGGCTGGCATGCGGCTGCCCCTCTCCATCTCTGCCTCCAGGCCGACCCTTTGGGCCGTAATGCAGAGGCCCTCAATCTCTTCTTAAAATGGCCATATATACGTCAGTACTGGATTTTTGACATCCTATTCAGTCTATATAAAATAACATGCCTTCCAGACCTCAGATAAGAAATATCCATTGTAATAAGGGGCACATGCCAGCCCTCTAAAGGGGCAAGATTTCCAACCCCAAGATAAGGGGCATCTTTTATAATAAGGAACGCTTTTTCGGGCTGTGAGGCTGTGTTCTAGAAGAATGTATTCCTGACATTTCACCTGCATCTATTTTAGAGATAAACTAAAATATGCAGGTATGAAAGTTAAACTTGTTCAAGTTCACTTTCATCAGCAGAGCAGCAAAAACGTGGGTCAGACTATTGCTTTAAATCTGTCATCCTAAAGAATCGAGACTAACTCCAAAAGACAAACATGTATTTTGTGATTTTAAAAACAAACAATAATGGTTTTAATAAATATTTACATAAAAGAACTAAAACCTAATCTAACTGGAGTTTATAAAGCAGGAAGAGAGATGTTGACCTCCCTCAGAGAGGACTGTGAAAGAAAGCTGACTAGCAGTTACTGACTGCTTGCTTACTGGTAGTTTTGAATGTTCAGAGAGTCAGTTAAACTGCCACTTCAGATTGACAGAATGATAGAGGGGAGAGGGAGGAAATCCCTATCTAAATAAAATGGAATTATAAATTTTCCAACAGAAATACAATTTACTGCATGTAAGAGTGGTGTTACCATCAACAGTTGCAAACAAATTGAAGGCACATAGCAATAACAAAATTGCCTAGACCAAGGAAAAGTAGCATGATCTAATGACTGATCAATGATTGATCCTTCTTTGGCTATTGTAACCAAAGAAAACTGCACATCAGTGCAGCCAAGGTCAATATTTACAAAACAGACAAAGATCTGGAATGGACTACAGCTACACCTGTGCACTCACAGTTAAATCAATAATAGGCACTCAGTTTGTAAAAGGCAGCATTTTAACCTGAAGTGCTTGTTAACATCAGTCAGTTGCTTGAAATTCAGATGCAAACCTTGATTATAGTCTCCTATACTGGTCAACGACCGAATAAATTGAATTGAAATTGAAATTATAGTCTTGCAAAATAGTCATAATTTTTTTTAAAAAGGAAGATCACATAAGAAAGTCTTCCCCCAACATGGTGTCCTCTGGATATATAGGACTTGAGTTCCCATGATTCTACAGTCCATTGGTTATGTTATTATGGGAGTGATAGACATTTGGAAGGCACCATGGTGGGAAAGATTGCTAGAAAACAAACCTGTGTTCTTAAGGATAAGGGCTGAGAAATACATTTCAGGGTCTTGTAAATCCTTATAAGATTCCTGTAAGGCAAATAAATGTTATTATTTCAACAGCCTGCTGTGAAGACTTTGCCCACTATTTTGCAGAAAATAATCACTTGGGTTTGCTTTGACTTGGGTGCCAGAATTTATACAGGTCTGGTGGATGTAACCTTGGCCCCTGCTTGTGCTGTGTTCATGGATACTTTTCAATTTGTGCAGCCTGTGGATTTGGACAGGATCATTGGAGAGACAAGGACAACCAGTTGTATATTATTAGATCCTTCCCTTTCTTCCTGGTTTATTAAATTAGCTGAGTGAGTAAGGGAAGTGATTAGTTATTTTTACAAGACAGGGTCCCATTATGCCCAGAGGAAGGTATGGTAAGACTTCTTCCGGAAAAACCTTCCCTGGATCCTGCTATACTGCATAACTATAGGCCAGTCTCAAACATTCAGTTTTTGAGCAAGGTTCTAGCATATGTGGTGGCTTCTCAACTCTAGGGTTTCTTGGATGAAATGGATTATCCAGATCCATTTGTTTCAGTTGCCTTGTGGAACTAGAGTATGTCCCTATTGGTTCTTCTGGAATGTTTTTGATACCATCAACCATGCTGTCTTTCTAAGTCACCTCTCTGGGATGGGGGTTAGAGGTGATGTTCTATAGGGGCTCCATTCTTTTCTGGAGGGGAACTCTCAGAGGCTGGTGCTGGGAGATTCCTGCTTAACTCCTTGGTCATTGGCCTGTGGAGCCTCTCAAGGTTCTGTTTTGTCCCCTATGCTGTTTAACATATACATGAAACCACTAGGAGAGGTTGTCCAGATCTTTGGGGTGAAGTGTCACTAGTATACTGATGATACCCAGCTCTATTACTCTACCTAAGGAAAATGTTCCTGTGCTAAAGTGGTGCCTGGCAGTTGTACTGAGAGTGAAAGAATTAAAGCTTGACCTAGACAAAACAGATATGCTCCTGGTCAGTGGAAAGTCAGATCTGGGAATAGACATTTTGTCTATGTTAAATGGGAGTACACTCTCCTCTGAAAACACAGGTTCAAAGTTTGGGGACCACTCCTGGATTCAGCGCTGAGCCTGGAAGCCCAGGTTAGTGTATTTGCACAGCTAAAGCTTGTGCACCAACTGCTCCTATTCCTGCAACGTCCGGATTTGGCCACGGTGGTACATGCTTTGGTTACATTTTCTTTGGATTACTGTAATGTGCTCTATGTGGAGCTGCCTTTGAAAAGTGATCAGAAACTTCAGTTGGCTCAAACAGCAGCAGACAGATTATTAACATGACTCCCTTGTTGTAATAGATCCACTGGCTGTCAGTCCATTTCTGGGTACAATTCGAAGTGCTGGTTTTGATCTATAAAGCCCTGAATTGCTTGGATCCAAATTATTTGAAGGACTGTGGGGTGAAACAGATTGCCCCGAAGAAGCAACTCTGTGCCACCCCTTTGCTTGCTGGATTGGGGTCATGGCAACCATATGCTGCAGCCCTGATCTGCATTTTTTCATCCCCAAAAGAAGCAGCAAAATGCTGCTCCTTTTAGGAATGGAAAAAAGCTTCCCTTGCTGCAGTGGTGGCACTTTTTGGCACGCCTTTTGGCATGCGGTGTGTGAACACTGCGCTAAAGGAGCACTGCAGCGCTGGCCATTGTGTGGTCAGGCAGGCGGCATGATGCTGGCATGGGGTAGCGTCAGGGCGTGTGTCATCCAACTGCTACGTCTCCACACTACCCCAATGCCAGCACTTACTGCCGGCCTGTACAGCTTGTTAATCTCCTTGTATGAGCCCCTTAGAGCTGATCTGGAGAGGCCCTTCTCTCTGCTCCACCACCTTCCCAGGCTAATTTGGTGGAAACAAGGGAGAGGCTTTCCCCGTGGCTGCTCCCAGACTTTGGTACTCCCTCCCTAGGGAGGCCTTGCCCTTGCTTTCTTTCCGTCAGCAAGTCAAAGCATTTTTATGCTGTCAGGCTTTAAAAACTGGTTGCAGTGGGGTTTTAATGCTATGTGGTGCTGTTTTTCAAGTTTGTATATGGTCGTCTGTTAATGACTTTTATTGTTTTTAAATTTTAATGCTTTAAATTTATAAACTGTCTGATTGCTTTTTAAACTCTTATTTTTATTGGTTTATTAATGACATGATATAGTTGCAGTCTGTATTGTTTTTAAATATATTGTTAGTGACCTTGAGTTACATTATTGGGAAAAAGGCAGGTTATAAATGAAATAAATAAATAAATAAATACTATATCAAAGTTGTCAGTGGAAGGAGAGTTTGAGATTGGGCAATACATTCAGTGCATTGGGTGAGATCATTCTGGAGCCAAGTTACGAATGCCAATATTTTGAGGATAAAACACCACAAATGTATTTACCAAACAGTTTGTGAATGGTCACCAACAATTCATTATGCAATAAGTTTACAAAATGGAATGTCATGTGCAATATTGCCTTCCTATAGGGTATGTGCAAACATGTACACACAGGCTTATCCAAGGTATCTAGCTGGGAAACCTTTGAGATACACCCACACAAACTGAAAAACAGCTACTCTAGGGACATATATTCTTGAAGCAGAAATATTTGATTCATTCATCGATTGATTAATTGATTGATTGGAGAAGAGGGTTCATTCATGAATAAAGTGACTCTCCTTTCCTTCTGCCTCTTGGAGACCAGAGCAGCCACATCTACATTATCAGAATTGCCCCCTCTCTTTGGCCTTCCCCACAGGTAAGCACCAGTAGTGGCCTCTTCCAGAGCTTGAAAGCTGCTGGGGGCAAGGCTTTGGAATATGAACAAAGGGATATTGAATAGCTCCCTGCACTACATCTAAAAACATACATACACATGTCCTACACTGTGCTTAGGTACATGGATGACACTAATGTGATTCCATCCAATATGTTATAAGTAACATAATTATTTGAGAGCCAACATGGTGTAATGGTTTGAGCACTGGACTATGACTTTGGAGATGAGGGTTTGATTCCCCACTTGGCCATGGAAACCCACTGAGTGACCTTGGGCAAGTCATATACTTTCATCCCTAGAAAACTCCATGATAGGGTTGCCTTTGGGTTGCCATAAGTTACGAACAACTTGGAAGCACACAACAACAACTTAAGTATGTGCAACAAGATGTCTCATAGTTCTGGACCCAAATTATTTAGAATATTGGTTTATTGTGTCTTAGCAGAGTGCTACAGATTGCCTGTTTGCTCCTGCTTGGCTTACTAAGCAAAGCACATATCTTGATGTGATTATTATGATGTGCAAGTTAGGAACTCTGGCCTATGTTTACAGTGGGAAGGTCTGTGGTTTAATTTATATCTTACCCTTGCAGGAAGAACCAAGCAAGAACTACCATAAAGCATACACCAGCATACCATTCATCCATGATCAGCAAGGATCTTCTGTCCTAGAAACCCAGTTTATCATTATGCCAAACCAGGCATGTAGGAAGGAATGTTTCTCTCCATGAAGGAGTAGTCTATCATCTGTAATCTGAAGTGGTAACCATATAGACCCCTGTTTATCATCTCAATCTGAGAAAGTTAGGACACATGGAAACTTAAACATCATCACACAGAAAGGAACAATCTCAGTAATTGCTTTTTCACTTTTGGAATTTAATTTCTTGGACACACACCAAAACTGAGTCCTGAGTATGCTCCATATTATGTAACACAATCTTTTGTTCTCAACCAGGGGTAGGCAACCTTTCCCCTTTAAGGGCCGAGGGACTTCAGCTCCCAGAATCCCAGGAGCTATTGGCCAACATGGGACTATTGGCCAACATGACTGAGGCTTCTGGGAGCTGAAGTCCTTCAGCCCTTAAAGGGGAAAGGTTGCCTACCCCTGTCTCAACATTTGGAGATCAGAACATGATTGTGGTACCTTTCAAATGGAAGCTCCACATTATAACCATGGTTATTACTATTAATAACAGATGTTTCTTTTGTAAATTTTTCTTACATTCAGAGTTTGGAAAAGTTATTTTGGGGGGCTATAAGTCTCAGTAGGTATGCCAGTTGGAGATTCTGGGAGTTGTAGTCCTTTCATAAGATCCACTTACATGCAAAAGTGGGCTATACGTAAAGAAAAGATGATGCAGGGAGCCAGAGTTGTTGTTTTGCGTGCGTGTGGTTTTCTTCATAGCATTTTCCATGCCAAAAAGATCAATACAGTAAAACTGATCTATACTTTTCTTCTTCTATGGCAGTAGAAGAAACAGACATTAAAAAAACACCAACTCTCATGCAACACATAGTTCTCTGTTGTATACACATGCCTTTTTGAATCTGAATCCATAACCTAAAACTGAATTTATTGAGTGAGGGGTAGTGAAGGGAGGAAAGGGCTGGAGATAATTCTGACGGAATGCACAAAGGCTTTATAGGATTCATCTGGAAGTCTGAAACCTCATGGAAAGCATTATATTCAACAGTTATGTCTACTGACAGATACTTTTAATCTTATAACTGAAGGGAAATATGCCTGACTTTTTTTGCTATGTACTAACAGAAATCGAGGTGAAAATTCCTCTGTGCCAGTTTCTGGAAAATACCCCATATAATCTCTCCATCTTTACCATAAATATGGTGCAGCATTCTGCAGTAGCTATATTTTCCTACATGACATTCATATGAAACCTCCATTTTCGTATCACTAACATGTTTCATGAGTAGAATTTACAGATATAGCCATATTAGTCTGTAGAATTAATATATAGAGAGATTTTGTAGCAGCTTTGAGACTAACTGATGGGGAAAAGAAGTTTGTAGCATTAATAATAATAATAATAATAATAATAATAATAATAATAAAATGTATTTGTACCCCGCCCCTCTGAGAACAATTGAGGCAGCTAAACAACAATTAAAATTACATACAATATACATCCCCCGAAGCCCAAAACCCATCCACCCCTTAAAAAAGTATTAAACCAAAATTATTATTATTATTATTATTATTATTATGTAGCATTAGCGTTCGTAGACTTTAGTCTACTTCTTCAGATGCTTATGGTGGCATAGAAGCCAAGGACAGACATGGTGTGTCTGCACTCCTTGTCCCTGGCTTCCACTCCACCATAAGTATCTGAAGAAGTAGGCTAAAGTATATGAAAGCTAATGTTATAAACTTCATCAGTCTCAAAGGTGCTACAAAATCTCTCTATATGTTCCATGAGGTACAGGTTCAAACAGCTTGGCTCAAAATATGTCAGGTGTGTGAGATTAAGAACGTAGTTGTTAGAGGGCTATAACAACAAAGTCTGTAAAAATTCCTTGAAGATAAAAGGTTAGTTACATAACACATTATCCATATAAATTGCTTGATTATTTTTCTTTATCATTCACATTTTTATAATGCCATACAGTCCTTCACTGAGAACATCAAGGGCTCAGAAGAAACCTGTCAGACCACCTATACAGGTTCTGTCTGATGTTCTTCTTTGTGTGTGTGTGTATGTGCCTTCTAGTCATAGGGAAGCGTTATTTCTGCCTAGATAAGACATGAAAGGTATACCACCCCCACTGCCCATGTAGATCAGCATTTCGCCTGTGGAAAATTATGGTGTTTTTTTTTTTTTTTAAATATGACAGTCTCCATACCCTCTAAAATTTCATAGATGAAAGCCAGGACACAGATGGCCAAGCAACATCAGAGTGTGGTCAAGATGGCAAAAGCTGTTAACAAGAAAGAATACGCACGCTAGGAAAGGCTGCAGCGTTTGCTTTTACCTGAGCCTGCTGGGAAGGGCAAGATCCCACCTCCTCCTCTCTCACTTGCTGAGTTTATTGAGTGCAAACTACCTATGCGCTTTGAACACAGTTTGCAGGAACCTTAATAAGCTGAAGACAAAGGGAGAAAAATGGGAGGAGGAGAAACTGACACATTTTAAAAGCAAGTGAAAAGATGGAATGAGAGAATTAATTGTGAGTGACTCAGGACTGTTCCTGCCAAATTGGGACAGTTGGAGGGTCTTTATAGACTCTTATGTGCCTCATAGCATCCAGAAGTGAATACCCAAGTTTAGGAAAGTTACCTTTTTTTAATTACAGCTTTTTTTATTAAAGCCCTCCCTCTTTGCCATCTGTCATGATCTGGCCTCAAAGGAAGCGAAATGCCAGCCAGCTTCATCAGGCCTGGCCTAAAGTAAGAAGACCCCTCCCTCCAGTCCATCTACCATGGCCCAGGCCGCGGAGGGAGACAAGATCCACTGGACTTATTCCCCTTCCCCACTGCCATTCCCTTCTCCTTTTGTGTCTTGTCTTTTTAGATTGTAAGCCTGAGGGCAGGGAAATGTCGAATTAACTATCTGTAAGCCGCTCTGAGAGCCTTTCTGGCTGAAGAGCAGGGTATAAATACAGTAAACAAACAAACAAATAATAGAATGACCCAGCTATTGTAGCGAGGATGTATGTTAGTCAGGAGATTCTGGGATCTGTAGTCCAAAAAAGTAACTTTTCAAAACTCTAATTAAAACCTATATAATGTCCAAGATGCTCTCTCAAGTCATTTCCAGCATCGAATAGCACTAGATTTGTTGCATTCTTGAACAGCTACTGTTTCTCTGCCTCTCTCTGTGCATGTGTCTTCAAGATGCCTGTTGACTTATAGCAACCCCATTAATTTCATTGGGTTTTCTTAGGCAAAACATGCTCAGGGGTGGTTTGTCATTTCCTTCTTCTGAGATATAGGCCTGGAACAGATGGGCAAAAAGCACTGGCTTTGGGCTGCGTTGGGGGCGTGGTGTACAAATGACGCACATCTTGATTGGCTGGAAGCTCCTCCGGGCCGTCTAAGGTGGCCTGAAGCCAGCTAGAAAAGGAGCGGGGCCGGTGGCCTGTTTAGGACGATGGTAGCAGCCCACTTTGGTGTCCAGTCACCACGATCCCAGGCTGATGAGGGGCCGATTCCAAGCCACCCATCTGACCCCATAGCCTACAGCACCTGGTATTCTTTGGCAATCCCTTGTCAAAGTACTAACCAGGCTTGACTGTTCCAAAATCAGACAAGAGCCTTCAGGGTATTTAGGTCCAAAGAACATTCCAGAATCACCTCAAAAGAACCTTTGCTTTTCTAATCCAATGAAGTTACTTTGTGCTTTGCTGGGATATGCTTTCAAACTGATATCTTTTCTGGCAACCCTATCTAAGGTTTGGGTTTGTTTTGTTTTAGTAAGATTTATTCAGAGGAAGTTTGTCATTACACTCTTCTAAGCCTGAGAGATTGTAGTTTGCACAAAGTCACCCAGTGAGTTTCCATAGTTCATCTTTACTGTCTGGTTTGCTTACTTATAGTACATTTCTTAAAGAGAAACCCTTAGAACTGGGCAGGGTCACCACAGATTCCAGCATGGGAGGGAGCTGAGGGGAGGGAGCCGAGGCAGTGCCAAGGGCATCAGAGGGGCAGATGTGCCCCTTGTGGCTTTGTCACTGCATTGGTCTGGCTCTCTTCCTGGGGAGGGCAGCTGGGTCAGCGACAAAGCCACGAGGGGCAAGCAGTGAGGGGGGCAGACTGCTGCCACCACATCCCCCTTGGCAGCCCTCCACACAGGGTGTCACCAAGCCTAGTGATGCCACAGCTATGCCCTACCCAGCATGCCTTTTGGTTTGTTTTATTTTTATTTTTATTTTCACTTTTTCATGCAATTCCATGAATTTGTTTCTTTGCTTATCCCACTCTTTATAATGAGATCTGAAGACTGTTTAAAACAATTCCAGATTAAATCAGTAATAGTTTGAAACAGAATAAAATCAATCAATCAATCAACATACAGTTGGTCCGCCATATCCAGAAATTCTTTATCCATGGATTCAAGCATCCTTGGCTTGAAAATATTCCCCCAAAATATGAATTCCAAAAAGCAAACCTTGATTTTCTCTTTTTATATAAGGGACACCATTTTAATATGCCATTGTATTTAATGGGACTTGAGTATCCATGAATTTTGGTATCCATGGGTTTTTTCCCCCCAGCGGATTCCAAGGGCCCAGTGTATTAAATAATTGAACCGATATACATGCATACAATTTTCATTTTTTTTGTTCAAATACCTTCTGTTTTTTTGTGGCTGAACATCTATATACAATTAAAGTTTCTTTCTGATGTCTAACATAACAAAATGGTTGTTGTACCCAGCCACAAAGAGTAGAAGAGTACATTTACATAAAAGTGATATGACAGAGTAGCTGCTATTCCCAAACTAATCACTTTGGTGGAGATAAAATGTTGGCTTTCATAGTTGCTAAGGATTTTTCCAGATGCATTTCACCTTAGATGCATACATCTATCCTCCCGTCTTCACCAATGGGTTACTGAACCACTTCACTCTGACCCTAGAAAATCTTCTGTTGATGTTAACACCACTTTAACACAGCAGCACATTGTACTTCAAAATGTACTCGCTGCAATATCACTCCACATTTCATATTATCACGTATAGACCCAAAGAGGTCATAAGCCATTGTTGTTGTTGATGTGTGCCTTCAAGTCGTTTCCGACTTATTGTGACGTAAGGTGACCCTATTATGGGGTCTTCTTGGCAACGTTTGTTCAGAGGTTTACCATTGCCTTCTGCCGAGGTGGAGAGCATGTGTCTTGTCCAAGGTCACCCAGTTATTAAATGTTATAATTTAACATGAGCAGAAATCCAGTGTTTGTCATATTGAAAGACATATTGAAGACAGGCAAGGCTATTTCTCAGCCTCTGCTTCCCAACTGTGTAGCTATTCTTAAAATCCTATCGGAATCACTTTGGTCTTAGCTGATGGATTCAATGGAGTACATTCATGCCACTCCTAATTGGGCAACCATGCAGAATCCAAGGCAAATTGACACCTTCTGTCTTACATCTTCAGCAGTACTGTACATTGGCATGGTTTATTTGCTGTTCCCTTTTCCCATACTTATTGCAACACGATTTTTATCATGTACTAAACAGAGTCAAGCCAAATAAAGATAGTCAATCAACCCAGAGGTTACGACTGTCTGAAATGTATTCAAGAAGTGATATGAATATGGTTAAAGAGATTTTTCCCCAGACTTGGTTGCTGCTTAGATTAATTCATGTAGCATTTTTTTTGTTCACAGAACTGATAGTTGAATATACTGTATAAAATATTCTCATGAGCTACCCTAGAGGGTTTATTTCATAAAAGAAGAAATATAAATCTTGAGCCAGAACAAATTCTAATTATATTCTAATTTTTAAAAAACAACAACACTGTAAACAATGTACAGTGGGCCCTCCACATTTGCTGGGGTTAGGGGTGCAGGAGTCCTATGAAAGTGGGAAAGTGGGAAAACTACAATAAAAAAAAACCTTTTTTTAAATCCTGAGAGAACACTGTAGGTCTTCCTACGTGACTATCCACAGAGTTGCACTGGAGGACCTAGAGATTCCTAGAGAGAATATATTAATCAAATCTGTGAATAATCAAATCCACAAAAGTCAAAGTCACAAATGCAGAAGGCTGACTGCATAAGGTTATACTGCCTGATACTTTGCACGGATACCAATTCATTAAAAAAAACAGGCTAGTTCTCCATGAACGGTGTACTTTCCCTTAGACCAATAAAAATAGCTACATCTGCTGTATGTCAAAAAGTGGTATTTTTCAGACAGGAATAGCTTTTGTTTCTAAATGCATACCAAAAATATTTAAGAGTTTTCTAGTTTCACTAGACTTTCTAGTCTTCATACTTCACTTTCAGCTTGTATGGAGTACTGAAGAGAAACAGACAAAGAATTCTTCTGATTTGGCTTGGGAATTGGTGAGTTTAACTCTTTATGCAGTACAAGGATCTGGGCATGCTGAGCACCTGCTATTTGAAAAGGGGTGCATCTACACTGTAGAAATAATACAGTTTGACACCACTTTAACTTCCATGGTGCCATCCTACAGAATTCTGGGATTTGTAGTTATGTAAGGCATCTGCACTCTGGCAGTGAAGGCTAAAGAACTTGTAAAACTACACATCCAAAGATTCTATAGGATGGAACTACAGCACCTGAAGTGGTGTCAAACTGCATTATTTCTACAGTGTATATGCACCCAAGGTGTGTGCCATTCTGTTTTGAAAGGAAATGATAACATTGCAAGCATTGCTTGCATGGTATGTCTGTGGACTGGATAGTGTGTTCATGCCTTTGAATTCAGAACTAAAGAAACAGCACAAATTAAGTTGGGACATATTGTGAATTATTATCTTAAAAGTACCTAGACTGGGGGTGGATGCACACAGAGACTTCAAAGACTATTTTAGGGTCTGCCCAGTCCTTCACAGGTTATATATAAAACAATTTATTCAGAATGGGAAGTGACATTCTGGTCATTTGTTGCTATTGTTGATTATTTTGGGATATTTCAGATGGTTGAGAGGGCCAAAATAGTAGAGGCCTCTGGAGGTTTTGAATTTTTCAGCCATTTTTTTAAAGCTGGGGCATGGAGGAGAGACCCAAGAGCCACCTCTAATCCCTGCCCTTTCTTTACTTAGTATTTGTAATTCCTAATTGGATTGCTCCAGTCAGTTCTGCTGACATAACTCAGGATTTGGCTATGTTAATCAGTTTTTTTCCCCAGTGTGTGTGACCGGAAAAATCCAGTACTCACTGGAAAAATTGAAACCAGTTTTTAGATGTTGATTCTGGCTCACAAGAGATCTGACATCATTATAATCAAAACATTCCTCCCTTTCTTAAGGCATTATTAAAATGTATGAAGACTCTGGTATTTTAGCCCTGATCTATATCCTTCATATTCTAAGCTATGTACTAGAGAGAACGCTATGTTCTCAGGTTTTCCTTTTGTCTGAAATTGCATTCTGTTTTCCTAAGCAAATCTTATTGTTTCTTAACACCTTTGTCTTGTCTTGGCTATACAATAATTCTTATGTAACTACAAAAAATGACTTAACTACTTCAAAACATGTTAGTGCTGAGCAGAATTTGGAGCAACAAATTGCACCCCACATAGTTCTCTATAACTAATTCTTTTTGAGGTAATCAGGATGCAGTGAAGTTACTGTTTCATGCAATGTAATGAAAAAGAGCAAAAGTTCTTTACTGGAATAACAGAGAGTTTTCCCTTGTTTCCAAAAGTTACTCTTTAAATGCATTTGCAGAGCAATTTTGACAGAAATTTTTCAAGTCTTATGCCAGCCTCATGAATCTTTAGTTTTTTCCTCTCTTTTAAAAAAAGTAACAAAAAGTAATAGAAAACCAACAAGCTGCAAAATAAGAACTGCAGTAAGTGATTGGGGTTCCCAGCAGCAGAATTTGGAATAAGGGCTGCTACTTCAGCAGTGGCCTACAACCTCCCTGTGGAAAAAATTATGAAGCTAGGTAGTTGGAAATCCAGGATGTATGTGAGCTACATTTGTCCTGATCTGAGCAACAACTAAGACTTCTCTGATCAGTTACAGGAACAGAAGAATGGTGTTCAAGTCAAGGAGCAGCCAGGGGCAGTGGAGAGACAGAGCCTTTTGAGGATGTTGCAGGATTATCAGCACCAAGGATGTGGGATGAGTTCTTCAACATTGTCGAGACAGAGGAAAGGGACATTTGTAAGAGCAGGGAGAACCGAGAACGCACCGGGAGCCATGAGTACCAACATCAGCACATCAGGCATGTCTCCATGGCAGAATGAAAGGTGGAGGTCTTGTGGAGCAGGTGATGATTTAGAGCACAACTGTCATCTTGAGACTTTCAGCACTGGGAGAGGACCGCACTTGCTGGACATTTGCACTCAAATTCTCTGACTCAGTCATGTGTAGTGTGACCATTTTGTTGCTTACAGCTGCAGGGGCTGGCAGAAGCCAGGCCTGATGCCAACTGGGGTGCACCTTTTGTGATGACAACATGGGTCCTGAATCCAGGACATCATTCACCAGTGTGAGGCAGGCACTGGTAACATACGAGAGTCTACTTATGGGACTCAGGGGTGTGGCACAGAGATGGTGTTGCCCAAGTGGGAACAGATGTCTGGCCAGACTCCCTGGTGACATGGGGTCAACCCAGGAAACAGGCCAGGTGGCTCTCCCCATTCTTCCCTGTGGTCTGGCACCAGGCCAGAGTGGGGTTCATCAATCAACAATTGGGTTGGTTGATGCCTGGATCAGGAACCATGTTTTAGGCCAACTGTGTTTTCAGCTGTAAACAATAAAGTTGTGGCCTTTCCCCTCCAATATAGCAATAGCAAGTACATTTCTTTATGTTGTATATGGTCCTTTGGTGCCTTGCAACTTTGTCCTTGGATCAGCAACTAATTCTTTTTGGGGTAATGAGGGTACAAGGAAGTTACTGTTTTATGCATTGTAATGAAAAAGAATAACATTACTTGGTAGAATAACAGATTGTTTCCACTTCGTTTCCGAAAGTTATTCTTTAAATGCATTTGTAGAGCAATTTTGGAAGTTTTTTTCAAGTCT
Source organism: Phrynosoma blainvillii (assembly GCA_026167975.1). NCBI lineage: Eukaryota > Metazoa > Chordata > Lepidosauria > Squamata > Phrynosomatidae > Phrynosoma > Phrynosoma blainvillii. The sequence goes on from JANUYF010000002.1 coordinate 81,045,238, forward strand.
TATGCCAGCGTCTCATGAATCTTGACATTTTCCCTCTCTATGTAACAAAGAAATAGAAAACCAACAAGCTGCAAAAGTAGTATTACAGCAAGTTACTCTTTCAACACCATTGTGAGTGAAGATGATAGGTTACTTTTTGAACAGTGTGACAAGTAAAAGGAATTACTCTAAAAAAATTTCCAAGTTTCAGTTCTGAGAGAACTCTGGCCCTTTTCACACTATCCCCTATTCCACTAAAGAAGCAGGGTTTTATACCATTGCTATGTTACTGAGATTCTAATGCTGCATTTCACATGTCAGTCTGAGTCCCATGCTTATAGTGGTTGTTCCCACTTCAGCTTTCTCACATTGGGGGCAATACTGGATGGCCACTGAATGCTTCCCCCCAGGGGCATCAGTAGAGAGGTACAGGTGTGGACACCAGGTGACACCCAAATGGGAGGTGACGCCACTGCTCTCCAAACATCTGCCTTTTGGCAGAAATGGGCTATGGCATTTGCTGCATCCGCTTAAAATGCTGAAAAAATGGTGTGAGTGGGGCAACGCTCAGTAGGAGGAGAAAGGAGAGATCCCAGGTTTTATATTAAAAAAAATTAAAAATTATATTAGAGGAGAGGAGAGGCAGAAACTTGTCCTTTACAGTTGTTGTGTGCCTTCAAGTCATTTCTGACTTATGGTGACCCTAAGGCAATCCTATCATGTTTTTTTTTTTAGAGGTGAGCATCTCACTTGCATGTTCTTCCTCATTAATATCTTTTGCCCCCTGTGCCACCCTGGTGCTGTTTAGCCACACACCTGCCCTGGGTTTCATGTGTGAAATGTTGGAGGCTATGTTGGGTGACCAAATCTACTGTACATAACCAAAACTCATTCCCCTGGCCCCTTAATCAGGATACTTTTGAAAGGTATCTTTTGTACCAGTAAAAACAGCAACAACAACCTCAGAGCAATATTGTAACCTGGGTTGACAGATGGATTATTTTTGCTGGCCAAAAGTGTTGGGAATAGACCAGAAAGAAAACAACGTGCAAAAGACTCCCTGCTTGCCAATGCTAAATCACCTCTGTTCTGCTATAAAGCCATGGGTGGAAAAGGTCCAAAGAGAAGAGAAATAGGATGACTGGAAAGATACATGTCAAACAACAAAAATGTATTTCGATGCATGTCAGTTTTCTATCTGACTTTTGGATAGCCAAAATTTCCATTCTTCCTAGGTATCAGTATATTTTTATCTCCAGCTCTGTTGCAAGGGAGAAGTGTGTAAACATTTATTGGGCCTGACAATACTTAGGATAAGATGTACTCTGACAACAAATTCCCATAGCAACTAAACAAGTAAAGTCTTGCTGGCTGTGGCTGCCTAGGCTCCAGGTTTGACACACTGCCGTTCAAATCCTTGTCTCAAATGACAAGGTTGTGTGTGATATTAGAATATATGCCAGCAAGTGAAATCCCATGTTCTCCCTTGGCCAATGAATATTAGCACACAGATACAAAACACACAATTGCATATGTAAGTACAGCTAAATACATTGCTTTACCCTTTACCAGGTTAAATTCTTTTGTAAGCACTCATGATCAGGTACAAAGAAGTTGGGGGGGGGGGGGAAAGCCAATGAAACTTTCTGGCTCTATTTTTCTACATTTTTCACCATTCCACCCTTAAAAGCAGTGTAATAAAAGGAAATATGCAAAATTTGGTAAGGTTGTGTAAACCAGTGTTAAAATCCTATCAATTTTCCTACTAGATTAGTTCAAAGTACAAAACGCTGTTTTTAAAAAGCTCACAGTGAATCTGCAAAATGTAGGACTCTATTAGGTCATCCTCTGAATAGTTCAGCTTTTCTCACTTTCTCAAAATTTTGAGATGCATGGTTTTTGGTCAAATTATTACCTATTCATATGGTCATATATCCTATGCACCCACTGTACACTCAAGAGCAATACTGTATCATGTGAATTGTCAGAGGTCCATGAAAAATGTATTATTTTCACTCCATTAGGCACCGAATTGAGCCAAAACGAGTGCAAGTGCTAATTCTTTAAGCTGATTGTTAGGTTTAACCTCTTTTCCACTTATTTCTTTAGGAGGAGGACCCCGTTTTCTGGGGGAAAAATGTTTTTAGGGCAAATCATACTCTAGGATTATGTTGTGTTGTATCTAATATTTTCAGAACCTTTGTATTTCTGTCTAGCCAGGAAGTGTTAGTTATACAGACACATACATTTTAAAAATCCAACAGTTCTTTTCCAAATCAGGAATTCCAGATGGCCTCTCTTTTTCATTCTCTTTATCATTGCTAAAAACTAAGCCAAGAAACTAGGTAGCATTTTTGATGCTCCTTGATATTAAAATAACAATTCATTAGTTTTAAAAATCTCTTTGAAAGCAGACATAAGAATGTGTTTAACTCCAGCATTAAACTCAGGGCTGGTCTACCCATAAGTGTGTTGTGTGAACTGGTTCAGATTTTCTCATCTTTAAACCTATGTTCAGTTGCCTACGCTTCTCTGAGCACATTCCTACCTATTCATATGTAGTTGGCCCCTTACATTTGTGGCTTTGATTATTTGTAGTTTTAATATGTTCTCTAGGAATCTGGTCCTCCAGTGCAACTCTGCTAGAAGTTTACCATAGAGTTCTACTGGAGAATTTATAAGTTCCTAGAGAAAACACTTTTCTAGGTATTTGTAGGTCCTCCAGCATGATTCTATGATCAACCTCTGGCAGATGTTGACCATATAGTTGCACTGGAGGACCTGGAAATTCATAGGTAAAAATAATAGCGTTTTTTTATTTGCAGTTTTTCCACATTCGTGGGGGTCCTTCACACCTAATCCCAGCAAATGTGGAAAGCAGAAGATTGTGAGGTCTTTGAACAAAGCAACTGGCAGAGAAGCATTGCAAAAAACAACAACAACACACAACCACAGTAGCTGTATCCCTCCCCTTATTCTGAAATCCTCTATCCATCAACTTTGTTTTAACGAAAATATACCCCACTTAACTCACTAAACTTAACTTTTCAGCAAGCATGCCTAGGACTGCACAGTTTAGTGATGGTTAACCTGTTAGGCACTTAGTGCCCAAACAAAACAGCCTTTCTGCACTGGGTGTTACCCCATGCTGGAGGCGGGAGTTCAGGGGGGGAATGGGAGTTCCAGGGCCTATGGGGGCTGGACGTCTGGGGTGAGACTTCTCCCCCCCCCCCGCCCCGCACCTTCCCAGGCCTTCAGTTGCCTCTCTGGAGGCAGCTGAAGGCCCTGGAGGAGGAAGAATAGGCACACGTCTGTTCCTCCTCCTCCTCCTCCCCCTGCACCTTCCTAGGCCTTCTCTGGAGGCAGCTGAAGGCCTGGGACAGCCGGGAGGAGGAGGAACAGGCATACACCTTTTCTTCCTCTTCCTCACTCCACATGCCAGAGAAAGTGGCTTCATGTGCCATATCTAGCATGCATATCATAGGTTCACCAACACGGGCAGTCTGTTTTTCATAGCCAAGCATCATTTCTAGGTGAAGCTATATAGGAAAACTCTGGTGTTCCAGTTTCTTGCGCACAATCCCCTTAGCAGCTTGTGACATTCACACACATTCACAAAAGCCACTGCTAGAGTGAATACTTCTGTTTGTAATCACATCATAAATCTGCCTAATGAGTGATATGTTGGGCAGTGAAATTGTAACATGTTCCATGACCTGTTATTCAAATAGTGCAATGAAACATCTTCTGTCAGTGTACCTGTTCTGTGTATCTTGTGCTCAGTATAAGGGCCTTACTCTGCACTAAGGAGATATAGGACTGTATCTTAATTTGACTTTCAAAATATTAACACTTCAGAGTTAGATAGGCACCAGATTATAGACTTTCACATGTTATTGGATTGCAACTCCCACCATCCCTGACCACTATGCAGTTTCAGATTGATGAGAGTTTCAGTCCCAACAATATCAGAAGCCCTCAAAGTTGCCTATCACTGCTTCAGGATCTTGATTCCCTCCACAAAGAGTGACACTGCTTCTTAGTTTCCAATTTTCCATTTCATTTAAACAAAGAAATGTCTTTTATAATAGCTTAGAACTTTAAAACAGGGATATGTAAGAAGTGACACTGAATTTAAAACATTCAATGGAAAAACAAGCTATAAAGAGAGAAATCTCATGCCAGAGAGTAATCATAAACAGACGGCATGATTTAACCTTGGAAAGGTTACACCCTGGCAGAACAAACAATTTTCTCCCAGGCTTGGGGAGAGGCACAAAAATAACTTAAAAGAGTGAGCAAAAGAACAGTGTGTACACCATGTATCCATGCTGTTCTGGATGAAGCTTTTAGTATCAAGGGGAGGAAATACACTTCACTAGGCTCAGGCAGGGTAATCCTGCTTCTCCAACCCAATGCCAAGGACAAAAGAGGTAAGCAGAGGTGCAGAACTAGAGTTTGATGTTAAGAGTATTTCCTTATGCATTTTGTATCCGCTGACTAAGGCATAAAAATCATTCTCCATCTGCACACGTGCCATTCCTTAGAAAATGGAAACAGGTTAGAGAAAAGCAAATAAGCACCAGTCAAACATTACAGAGGCTAGAAAAGCCAGTATCTGGGTAATCTCCACCAGTCGTACCTAGTGGAAAGTTACAGAGGTAGGAAATCCACACTTTCCTCCTCTTCCACTGCCCCCCCCCCTACAAAAAGATGACAGCTGCAACGGAAGTATAGTATAGATCAAAGATAGTGCTAGTTTTTTTCCTAGCCCTAGAACGGTCTTTCCTATGGGGTAAAATATCACACAACATTTCTGGGATTAATTAACTTTTAACATACAATGCATCGACAGCTGGGGAAATCATCGAGAAGTCTGTCACATTCAAAATTCAGCCTATCTAGGAATTAATATTTGACAATCATTGGCAGAAGGCTTATCTTCTGCAGGGCACACAGTCTTTTGTTCCTGCTGCAGCAGTTTTCCCTTGACAGAAGTTTTTTTCTTAGTTACATTATATCTTGCTTCTCCTTCCATGAGCTCAAGGCAGCACGCATGGCTCTTGCTCTACTGGTTAAGGATTGTCCCAGGCCCTGAGGTTTCAAGGCCAAAATGTGAAACCTGTGGACAGACCCTGGTGATATCATTAAGCGTTATGTATTAAGTACCAACCACAGTTGCTTGCAGCTTGTCATTCTAGCACAGAATATATTTTCCTGTTTGAAAATTAAGATAGAAATCTTAATTAAAGGAACTTTTCTGTGAAAAGATGTGAAATGAGGTGATTATTCCTTTTCATCTACTTAGGGAGACAGGACAAGGAACATGTGACCTATCCTACTTGCTTTTAGTTAGAAGGTGGATGCAGAGCAGAAGGTGAGCACTGGCACCACATTGAGTGGGAGGGAGGGAAGAAGCTCACTAAATATGCAGACTCCCATGTAGAGTCTTTGCAAACTGAAACAAATCAATTAATCTTTGAAAATGCAGCAAGCTTCTTCTTTACTAGCCGAGCTGGAGATTTGCACACAGTCCTTTCTTCTTGCCTGGAGCTGAGCTCATCAAAACAGGAGAATCTGCACCCTTGCCTCCATCTGGAGATGAAAACTGAAGAGTGAGGGCAGGGTCCTGAAATCTGGCAATTCTACTTTCCTCCTCCCCACATTCCAGCAGGTTCCATGGATGAGTGAGGACTTGAATATGGATATCCTAAGTCTCAGTCTAGCATTCCTAAACACTGTACTACACTGACTCTCAATTGCGAGTTCCCCTAAGCCAGTGCTTCTCCATTATTTTCTGTCACGCCCCCCCCTAGGAAAGAAGAAAACATTTCGCGCCCCCCCGCGCGATCACATGGGCGGGTTTGGCCAATCAGGATAGAGCTACTGGGGCTGCGCTGGGCCAATCTCCCTCTCTCCAGCCGTAACGGGGCCCCCTTTAAGGAGCCTCGTGCCCCCCCTGGGGGGCGCGCCCCACTATTTGAGAACCACTGCCCTAAGCCAACCGGGCTTTTATTTCCCGCAAGCAGTCTACATGATCTGTTTCCTAATGAAGGCATTGGACTTTGATTGTATCTGATGTATGTGCAAGCTTCCCTTTTTCAAAAGAAAGAGACTTATATTTTTGAAGAAGTCAGAAAGGATACTGTTTCAGAGAATGTTCTGTTAGCTCACATATACATTGAAAAACAGCATGTTCTGAGGAAACACTAAAATGTAACTGATCTCATTAATACTGTATCTTTTCCTACGGAAGTGATAAAATAAGGAATAATCCAAAGTAGAGGAAAGGGTTGCTTAGTAGTTAAGACTAATTCGAAAGATTGGAAGGTTGGCGGTTTGAGGCCCAAGTGCTGCATGATGGGGTGAGCTCCTACCATAAGCCCCAACTTCTGCCAACCTATCAGTTCGAAACATGCAAATGCAAGTAGATAGATAGGTACCACTTTGGTGGGAAGGTAAACAGAGTTCAGTGCAGTCATGCTGGACACATGATCACAGAGTAGTCTCTGACCATGCTGGCTCTTCGGCTGAGTAATGAAGATGAGCACCACCCCTACAGTCAGTTACGATTAAACATTCATGTGAAGGGACTACCTTTACCTTTACCTTTAAAGGTGAGTTTTTTACACTTTTTTTGGAGGGAGGAGGAAGATGTTACAAATAATGCTGTCACCTCAGATATATATCCCACACTTTGACCCTTTTCAGAGAAGACAGCAAACAAGGACAGTTGGGGATTGATTTTTTCCCACCTTCAAGAAAGGAAAATGAGTTAATGGATAAGGGTCAATAAACAGTAAGTTAAAGGCATTTGTTCCTTCAGCACGGGGGTGGGCAACTGAACAATTCTCTGGAGGTGGTGATTTATTGATTTTAACCATTTCTGTCCTCTTTTTGGAGGGGGTACAGTAGCTTTGCTTCAATCTATTGGGCCTCAAAAAGCTTCTAGGGGAGCTATATATGGGAGTGCAAGCCAGTTTCCTCACCTGTGCTTTAAGCACCATCTTCCATGCAGAAAATATATGGTCCACACTTCTTACAACCTAATATTTATGGAACAATAGCAGTGATGGGGTTATATAACTACATCCTATTTGGTTAGCAGGTTTGCTCCAATAAATTTAGCTACCTAGGCAAGTTACACAGCACAGTACCCCAAATCATCTAAGTTATTTACAGGCAGAAAACCTTAGAATCACTTCTCCTCATCTCCACAAGTATTAATACAATTATAGCAGAGTTAGCCATATAGCAGAGAAACAATTGCTACTCTTTCATGATATCCAAAATCTGTTGTCTGAGGCTGGCAGTTTACTCTAATAGTAGGGCCAGCCTTTATGGCTAGCCTTCAGGGCTTTGCATCTCCCGTTGATACAAGCGATACCAAAACAAAAAACAAACAAACAAACAAAAACAAACAACAAAAAAACCCAACTTCACATTTCAATAGTGGGTAGGGTTTCAATATGGGGAGGGACCAAAGGAAAATGTTTAGAGCCACATTTCTTACCAAATGCATTAGCTGCCAGGAATGCAAAATTTTGCCAGGTTTTAAACCTAAGATCTGGATCCATTTAAAACCTTGAACATCTGCAAACAAGTGCTCCTTGTCCATGAAAAACATTGCTCACCTTATCAATAAGGAGCTATTTATCATTTATTGGAGAAAAGGGCAGAATTTTTTCCAAGGGCTGTATGGGGCATCTCCACATTCTCAGTCAGGCACTTCACAATGATGATGAATAGATAATAGGGGACACTTTAGCACATCGCTACTGCAAAGGTGCTGCTGAAGAAAGATACTACCCTACACTCATGGGCTTGCAATATTTTCCATTTCCCCACAGCTTATGCAGTTTCTTCTCCCATTTTCTTGCTTGTTGTGATACTATATCCTATTCTTGTCCACTGGAATCTGGGGATAGCTTTCCAGTTTTATGAAAGTAAAAATTCAATGTTTTTATTTCCTATCTCCTTCTATTGGTCAGCTCTGTTAACAAAGCACCTCCTATTGAGAGAATTGATCACTTATACTAAATTGAACAGGAAGTAAGAAAAATACCCAGTTTTGAAATGTGTGCCCAAATTTAATTAGGTTGCTGGATGGGTTTTAACAACCCAACCCAATTTAAAAAGAAGATGCTTATCCCACTGAACATCCTTAACAATTTTTACAGACTGTTTTCTTGAGAACAAAAACAAAATGGTACAAGCCATTCATTACTGTTCCCATTTTAAAAATACCCCTGCTCTTAACATGAGATTTAAAAATACACAAATGATTTAAAAGTTTCAACAGAACATTAAACACATGATAAAACAAGGCTGTTGACAGTTTACAGCTCTAGGTTGGGATGGGCAACATGTGATCCTCTGGATAATGAAGAATAGTGGATTTGAATTCCCATTTCTCTTCACCATTGGTTATTCTGATTAGGGCCAATGGAAATTACAATCCAACAATATCTGGAGGGTCACAGGTTACCCACCCATGAGGCTGATGAATACATAATTAATTATGTTAATGCTGACCAGTCTAACAACTACATTACTAGTTAAACTGGCTCAGATTGATATAGTTGGGGCTGCTAAGAGTAATGTCATACAAATTCTGAACTTGTGCGTACATAGTCTCAAATACAGAATTGAGAAGGGGCGGCAAAAGAACGCTGAAGGTTGTTTCCCTTCTTCAACTGGCCATGACATTACCTTCTTTAATTTTCAAGAAATAAAAGGAATCTACATGACCATGAAGTTTTCCTACTTAGTCCTAGGTAAAAGTTATTCAGACACAACTTGGTCCAACCATACAATCCTCCTTCTGCTCAAAAAAATTACAAATGTGCAGGTCTTGGGCTCTTCTCAGTTGTTCTCTTGTGAAACTGATGTTGTCTAGAAAAAAGAGAGTGTAGTTATTGTCAAGAGGTCTCAATTATTTCCAATGCCATTGTAGTACAAAATCTAAACAAATCATATGAGTAAGAAAAAGACAAGATAATTTTCATGCTTCCTATGTAACAATTTTATTATGGTTGGTCATATGCTCCAATCCTTTTAATACACAGGCAGAATGGGATGATGGATGGAATTTACTTATCAGTACAGAACAAAATAAAAATAAAAATAAGGCAAAACAGCTAGGAATCTCAACACACTGAATAAAAGACTACAGAATCAAAGAATCTACAAAAAGGCTCTATAAAGAGGCTAAGAAAGTGAATTAAAGCTTCATCCCTTTCAAAAGACTAGAGATACAGAGAAGGATCCCTAAGGAAGAGTATGGACTAGAATGGGAGTGTGGAAATTGCAGGGAAAGAAATTTGTGCTAACCATTGCAAGGAGGAAATCTCCCATAGGGAAAAGCAAAAGAAAATAATCCCTCTAGAAAAGGAGGACTTTCCTTCATGAAGGTATTTAAGCAGATACTGGACAGCCCATCTATCAGGGATGATGTGGTTGTATTCTGCACTGGAGATTCTGCATTAGGCAGGGATAGGATTATTGTTACTGTTACTGTAATTATATTTATCCCCCCAATATTGGGACTCAAAGCAGCTCAGAATTAAAAGAACAAACAATTAAAGACATTTAAAAGTGAACAATAAATAGAATCAAACTATTTATAGCATTAAACCAATTCACCCCAAATTAAAATAATAAAATGGAATTAAAAGGATAAAAAGCTCTTAAAAACAGTTAAATTAAAACAATACAGCACTCCTTAGACTGTTATTTTAAAACTTTGTTTTAAAAGACTGCCTGAATAAAAAGGTTTTCGCTTGCTGGCAGAAGGACAACAAGGATACAACCATTCTGGCCTTGCTGGCAAGGGAGTTAAAGAGTTTAGGGGCAGCCACCAAGAAAGCCCTCTCTCACATCCCCACCAACTGTGCTTGTGATGATGGTGGGACTCAGAGAAGGACATCTTCTGATTATCTGAAGCCTGTCTAATTAATCCATTTGTAAGCTGCTCTGATAGCCTTTCGGCTGAAGAATGGGGTATAAATGCATCATCATCACATCATCATCATCATCATCATCATCATCATCATCATCATCTCATGCAGGAAGATACAGTCTGCCAGACAGCCTGGATTTGAGCCATATAGGGCTTTATATATCATAACCATCACTTTGAATTGTGCCCAGAAACAAATTGGCAGGATAGGGTAAGATTGCTTCCAAGGTTCTAACACTGGTATTCTGTAGAGATCTTAAAATTCAGACAGTATCATGAAATGGCTGATAATTACTCGGATAGGACCATGAAATACAGAATATTTCAGTTTTAGGAGCGTTTGTTTTACAAAAGCTATTTGAAATTCCCAGAATATACATTTTGTTTTAATGTGACTGTAGCATGTAATACAGCAGATGCATTACAGGCTCATTACTATCAAGCAGTGAAAAATTGAAAACAGAGAATTGCATATTTCAATTTTTTTCACAGGTCAGCCCCCCGCCCCCCAGCTGTTTAAGGATAAGAAGAAACCTTCTGCTCCCTCAGAATCAGGAAATGATTGCAGGTTGCTACTGGTTCTGGGGGAAAAAAAACCCTTGCCTAATAGAGAATGGGGAGGAGTGATTGCCCTATACCCACTAGAAGACACATGGGGCCTTTTCTGGCAAATAAAATAAAAATATAAAATTAGGGGTGGGAACCACCTTGTGGGATCACATGTGACTCACAGACCATGCTTTGCTTGGCCCTGTTTTATTGCCATGCTCACTTCCAGTGTTAAATCTATTTTTACTCTTCATCGTTTTCATATACAAACTTGCAAACTGAAGTGATACAGTGACGGAGGAGTTTCCCGAATCAGGATCTGATGGAATTGTTCTGTGATGAAACTGCTTCTGCCATGACAACTGGAGAGGGGGCTGTTTTTCCCACTCTCCACTACCATGTGCATGTCCCATGTGCCCTCAAAACCTGCTTTAGATGGTTGCAAAACTCTCAGAAGCAGGTTTCTGACAATGTGGAGGGCTACATGGAGCAGAGGAGAAATTCATATAGCAGTATTGGATAGATGGTAGCATGGTGCAGGATTTAAGCCTTAGACGGTTCACTTTGAACCCTAAAACAATTACCGTATTTTCGGCATATAAGACGCACTTTTTCTTCCCCAAAACGAGGGTGGGGAAGTTGCTGCGCCTAATGAAGCGAATATACAAGCTGAGGGCAAACTGCCGAGGCCTAGGCTAAAAGTAGGCCTCATTTCAACCTCAGCCTCGGTGCTCCAGTGGGCTCCTCCCATCCCAGGAAGAGTCCATTGGAGCAGCCAGGACGGGGGTGGAAAGAGTCCTCTTTTCCTGGCTAGTTGAATGTGCTCCTCCTCTTTCCACCCCCATCCTGGGTGCTTCAATGGACTCTTCCTGGGGTCAGAGGACATCCTCCCATCCCAGGAAGAGTCCATTGGAGAACCCAGGACGGGGGTGGAAAGAGTCCCCCCCTTGAAGAAATCTGCCAGGAAAACCCTCATGGTAGGATCAAAATGAGCCAGAAATTACTCCAAGGCACTGGATTATTACCCTGGCCAAGTTACACTGTCTCAGCCTCAGAGGGTGGAAATTGCAAACTCCCTCCTCTGAAGAAATCTGCCAGGAAAACCCTCATGGTAGGATCAAAATGAGCCAGAAATTACTCCAAGGCACTGGATTAGTACCCTGGCCAAGTTATACTGTCTCAGCCTCAGAGGGTGGAAATGGCAAACTCCCTCCTCTGAAGAAATCTGCCAGGAAAACCCTCATGGTAGGATCAAAATGAGCCAGAAATTACTCCAAGGCACTGGATTAGTACCCTGGCCAAGTTACACTGTCTCAGCTTCAGAGCGTGGAAATTGCAAACTCACTCCTCTGAAGAAATCTGCCAGGAAAACCCTCATGGTAGGACCAAAATGAGCCAGAAATTACTCCAAGGCACTGGATTAGTACCCTGGCCAAGTTACACTGTCTCAGCCTCAGAGGGTGGAAATTGCAAACTCATTCCTCTGAAGAAATCTGCCAGGAAAACCCTCATGGTAGGATCAAAATGAGCCAGAAATTACTCCAAGGCACTGGATTAGTACCCTGGCCAAGTTACACTGTCTCAGCCTCAGAGGGTGGAAATGGCAAACTCCCTCCTCTGAAGAAATCTGCCAGGAAAACCCTCATGGTAGGATCAAAATGAGCCAGAAATTACTCCAAGGCACTGGATTAGTACCCTGGCTAAGTTACACTGTCTCAGCCTCAGAGGGTGGAAATGGCAAACTCCCTCCTCTGAAGAAATCTGCCAGGAAAACCCTCATGGTAGGATCAAAATGAGCCAGAAATTACTCCAAGGCACTGGATTAGTACCCTGGCCAAGTTACACTGTCTCAGCCTCAGAGGGTGGAAATTGCAAACTCACTCCTCTGAAGAAATCTGCCAAGAAAACCCTCATGGTAGGGTCAAAATAAGCCAGAAATTACTCCAAGGCACTGGATTACTCTGGCCAAATCACACTCTCTCAGCCTCAGAGGATGGAAATGGCAACCCCCCCCCCTTGAAGAAATCTGCCAAGAAAACCCTCATGGTAGGGTCAAAATAAGCCATAAATTACTCCATAAGCCAATGGCCTAAAAACTCCAAAGGTACCAGTCCATCTGATCTTGGAAGCTAAGCAGGGTCAGCCCTGGATAGTCCTTGGATGAGAGACCGCCAAAAATCCCAGGTGCTGCAGGCTGTATTTCAGAGGAAGGAACTGGCAAAACCACTTCTTGAGTCTTCCTTGCCTAAGAAATCCCTAAGAAATTCATGGAGTCACCATAAGGCGACAGGAGACTTGCAAGAAAGTTGGGCAGGGAATTTGTGCAATACCTGGCCCTGCTGCTGGCTTAAACTTACATTTACAACTTAAAATTGTTCTTAAACTGCTGTTAACTTTATACAGTTGATATAAAATATTTTACTACAGTATTTGGTTAAGAATCTTTTTTTTTTCTAGATTTTCCTCCTTTAAAATGGGGTGCGTCTTATATGCCGGAGCGTCTTATATGCCGAAAAATACGGGAATCATTGCTGTTGTTAATTACCTTTGAGCCTACCCCAGCTCATGGTTACCCTGTGGATGAGACATCTTCACAATTTCCTATCCTCCACTTCTCTACTTAGGTCCTGCAGATTCAAGTCTGTAATCTCCCTGATTGAGTCCACCCATCTGGCATGCCATCTTCCTTTCTTTCTACTACTCTCTACCTTTCATAGTATTATTGTCTTTTCTAGTGATCCATGCCTTCAAGGACCCATTTGTTTGTCTTTTTAGTTGCCCACAATATGCCAATATTAGTTTCTTTTTGGCACCAGTCAAAACATACCATATATATTTGACTATAAGTCAACCTCATGTATAAGTTGAGGGCAGGTTTGGGGACCAAAATTATGGATTTTGATATGACCCATGGATAAGTCGAGGGTAAAACTTAGCAGCATGTAACAAAGGATGTAAAGGATGAAGCAAAGGAAAATGATGCTAAAGATCATTAAAATTTTTGACAGGCATAGCTGTTTGTGCTCACCCAAAAGGCTGGATGAGATAGTAGAGGGGGTTGATACTTCTTTTAGGTGCTCCGAGAAGAGATTAAGCTCTCACCTTTCACCAGGGCATGGTTCCTTTTTTGATAAGAGTTAAAGTATAGTACTTACATTGACACATGGATAAGTTGACCCAGGTTTTTTGGGTCATTGTTTTGACTAAAATTTCTAGATTTATACATGAGTATATACAGTAACCTTTTATTAAAGCCTTTGGGGCCTAATTTACTTTTAAGTACATGCATGGTTTTAACTCTTTTAGCCTTTTAAAGCTTTTTTAACCTGTATGAATTATTTATTAAAATAAAAAAAATAAAAAAAAATCAATGGTAATAGGATGGAATAAAAACATTTTAATAAATAAATTATGAAATTCCAGAAATTCAGAGGCTGCATCTTGCCCCATGCTGCCACCTTGCCATTTTTTAAAAAGTGGAAAAGGTCGCTCACACCTTCTAAGGGGCAATTTTCTTCTAACTCTATGATTCTATGAAATAATAAATATCCTGACATAGTAAATCCTTACACTTACATAAGGAGTCCTTTCTCCAAACTGGCTATAGAATGTCATTTTCACTCTTTGCTTGTGTCCAGTTCTTTGATCAAAGGTATAGCAGGATTCAAAAGGTGGGCTGTACAAATGCAGACTAACAGCGGTTTCAGTATGGCTTGGGTTCTCCACTCGATGCAAGCCAATGGTGTCTATATAATACAAGATACAGGAGCACAGATTACATACAAAGATTGCATAACTTCAAAGAATTCTAATGCAACAATTTCACTCTAGATTTACAGTTTATTTTAATATGTATAAAAAGAAATCCAAGTAGACCAGAGGAATGGTAAGTACATGCAGGGCCTCCTAGCCCCCCCTTAAAAACATTACAAAAAAAAAAAAAAAAAAAAACATCCCTATGCCCCTATATCATATGGGGGCGGGTGTTAATTTTGCTAGGTCCCTCCCATATGTTTTAAGGTCTTTCCTCATACAGGAAATAAACTGGAAGCTATGTTTCCATTTACTCCCTGTTTGAAGAAAGACCTCTCTTGGGCTTTGAACAACCCGCAGGGAAACATGGCAAAAATGCCCATCCAATATTTCATAGAGGACCTTTTTGTAGGAAAAAAGTAAACCTTGTCCCCAGGGCTCCTTGGGGACAAAGCAGTGCGGGGGGGGGGGGGGGAGCCCTCCAATCTTCAGAATTCCATGAATTGCCTTTTTCTGGCCAATAAATAGAATAAAATAAAATTAAAATAAAAGGATGAATTGCCTCTGACTGAGCCCTTTACAGGGCATTGCAGTGGAGAAAGGCAGCCTCTGCTGAGGGTATTCCATAGCCAGATTGCTACACCAAAGAAGATCTCTCTCTAGCAGCTACATGCTTCAATCCTAAAATGTAAGTGTATATGTATATATGTGTACAGACAGAGAGAGACACACATATGGCACTCTTTCAGGTAACCTGTTTCCAAGGTAATGAGGTATCCTTCCCTAACCTGGCTGCTGGGTGGGGATGATGAGCATTGTAACCGAACACATCCTCAGGTTGGGAAAGCACTGTTTAAACCCTTAAGGGTTAAACCTAGAATTTTAAAGGGGCCTGAAAATTAATTAGGAGTGAAACTTCCTATTGATGATCTTGCAGACATGTTGCTAAACACCATATTCTGGACTGTTTCTGAAGTAAGGCCAACAGACAATGCATCACATTAGACCAGCGGTTCTCAAATAGTGGGGCGCGCCCCCCAGTGGGGGCGCGAGGCTCCTTAAAGGGGGGCCCGTTACGGCTGGAGAGAGGGAGATTGTCCCAGCGCAGCCCCAGTAGCTCTATCCTGATTGGCCAAACCCGCCCATGTGATCGCGCGGGGGGAAGCGAAATGTTATCTTCTTTCCTAGGGGGGGCGTGACAGAAAATAATGGAGAAGCACTGCATTAGACCAATGTGGCTAACAGACAGCTTGTGTTGCAAGCCCCAAGGCGTCTCTGCACCTTTAAAATATGGAGAACTGCACTCCAGGGACACAATTCTCGATCAAACTGTTGTTTTGATTTTTTTTTAAGTGGTATTATTTTTCTCCAAAGCTGAGAGATTACTCTGATGCTGCCCACTCTTTCCCTAGTCCAAAAAGGGGATTTCCTGAGTGTGGGTCAAATTCATGTGGGTGCACACATTTTATTTTTGATTCCTTTCCAGATTAGGATGTCTGGGCATGAAAACATGGCAGAGGTTCTAGTTTCTGGTGACAGCTGATTGACAAGTATCGAACTCTCAGTTCTTTCCTCTGGGAAATACACAGCAAATATTCTTCTCACCTGATAGACAAGTTGACTGCAACTGAAAAACTCTGTGCCAAGTTCACCTGAGGACACTTTCAGTGACATTGTGATATTATGCAAGCACAGCAGGCCTGTGCAGTTGATGCAGAGGAACAATTTGAAACCTTGAACATGTAATCACTATAAAATTCAAGATAATTTGTTCTAGCCACCTGAAATTAATCTGGAGTATTTAGGTGGTGAGATCTAGCGTGGTATACCTGTAGTGGTTTGGGTGTTGGACTGTGATCCTGGAGACCACGGTTCAAATCCCTGCTCAGCCATAGAAACTAATTAGGTGACCTTAGGCAGGTCACACTCTCTCAGCCTCAGAGGAAGCCAAAGTCTAAAAATAAGAAATCTTGCCAAGAAAACCCTGTGATAGGTTTGCCTTGGGGCCTGCTAAGTCAGAAATGACTTGAAAGCACAAAACAGTAATTAAGATGGTAGAATTATAAACTAGCCATGTTTAAAAATAAACAGATGAGAATTGATTGAGAAGCAAAAGTTGAAAGCTATTCCATTAGTAAGCTCCCCAGCTTTATTTTGGTAACAATGTATCTTCACTTGGGTCCAAAACACACTGCAGAAATAATCCACTTTGAGACCGCTTTAACTGCCCTGGCTGAATGCTAGGGAATTCTGGGAATTGTAGTTTTGTGAGACATTTAGCCTTTTCTGACAGAGAGCTCTGGTGCCACAATAAACATATATACAGAAGATGAAATGCTTGATGACAGGCATTGCTTCTGGAGGTATTTCACAGGGTGGCCACTTTTAATGGAACAGAACCCAGCATCAGCAAAGTTCTCATAATAAATACAGACAGACAGAGCACAATGGATGGAAGGATAATGTGATAGGGGCAAAAATGGGACCTTCAGACCTCTGGGTCCTTGGTTCAATCATGCCAGTTTTTGATACTGGATCTGCTTGTAGTTAATAGACTTAAATCATAACAATCCTAATCATTACAGAGAAATGAACAAGCCTTTAGGTAAGTAGGACGGTTAAATAGGACTAAATGTATAACTTACAGAAATGTCTCCATGTGACTTTAAAGAAAAACAAACAACCCAACACACTTCAAACACTTTGCTTCATTATTTAAGTGCAACGTTTACAATGCAATGGCATCAAAACAATTAGAACTTTTATGTAAAGTTAATTTTGGAATCTCTGAATTACCAGAGCAAAAGGGCTTACCATTAATGTAGGCACACTGATTTTCCTTCAAAACCCTTTCTGATTTCTTCTGCATCTCTCCAACCCCCTTTTTGTCAGGCCACTCAAATAATGTTTCTTTTAGATTTCCCTGAAGTATCTTCATGAAGCAGTGTGAATCTGTGTGATCATGGATGCTGCTATATATGGACATACACAAAAATATAGTAAGTTAGAGGGGTAGGCAGACTTCTTTATAGTACAGGTACTAAAATGTTCTCCATGATAAAATGATGTACTCTATCACATTCTCATGAAATCCAGCAAGTATTAATATAATGTCATACAAAAACCTTCTGCCTGCAAACTCCTCTGTTGATTTCAACTGAGCTTAAGTTCTATTTAAAGATATAGGTGAACTATTCCTTATCCAAAAAGACTGGGACCAGGAGGAGTGTTCCATATTTCAGATTCCCTCGCCTCAATTTTGGAATACAGGTACTTGCATATACATGCATATACATCTTGGAGATGAGACCCAAATCTAAACATGGACTTATTTTGTTTCATATATACCCTTCACACATAGCCTGAAAGTAATTTTATAGACAATATTTTTAATTCTTTTGTGCATAAAACAACATTTGTGTGCACTGAACCATCAGAAAGCAAAGGTGTCACTATCTTAGCTACCCATGTGAGCAATTTTGGATTTTGGAGGATTTCAGCATTGGGGATAAGAGATACTCAGCCTGTAGTTACTGACAACACATTTCTTAAAATGTATTTAGTTTGTCTTCTAAGGCTCTAAAAAGAAAAGAATATATTCACATAAATTTATCTCTAATCTTAGATACAAATTAAAAACTATTTGCTCATTTAGTTTAGTGAAAAAGACACATCAGTGTTTTGGAGTAGGAAACGAATGTCACTTTGTCATATCTCATTCTTGGTTACTCAGTCCTATTTCTGCAACACATTAAAACAGATAGCAGTCTTATTTTTAACTAGCAGAAATACCAGTTTTGCACTTTTTTGATTAGAAAGAGCTTAGTCCTCCCCTTGCCCCCACTTCTCCTTCCACCCCTTCTACTCTCTCTTAACCCCGCTGCCTCCCTTCCCATGCTAATCTACCCTTTCTCTCTCCTCTGGAGTAGCCTGTCTCTTTCTGAATTGTTCGAAGAATTCTAGGCCCTAGAGAAGGAAGTGGCATCTAAAGCTGTCAAAAAACCATGTGAAGAAATGAATCTCTGAGGCCTCTAGCCTTGTCTCTAAGGAAGATTCAGGAATCCTAGTGTCTAAATATTAGTATTTTGGGCTCCAGACATGTAATGATTAACTAAAATTCATTAATATGTTTAAAAAACAATGTAAGTAACACCTGAAGCAAACATTAAGCATCCATGCTAAGATTCATGTACACAGTATCCATAGTTTATGAACTATAAACTCTCCCTCTTTTAACTATCGAAATTGCAAACTAAGAAAAGAGAAACTAAATGGAAATAGCCAATACTCGGGTTTGGGTGTGATGTTAAACCAACAAGAGAATGAGCCACTGACTCAAAAGGAAATGGAGGACCTGACTGCAAAACTGTTTAGTAACAAACCAAACAAGTCAGGAAGTAAGTAAATTTAGGTATATATGTACAGTATTACAAATTTATTGAAAAGGACCAATTTCTAGTAAAATTACAGTCAGTGATCCATATTAAATGATAATCCATACAGCTGTGTGGCCCTAAAAGTACAATAGACATGAAGGTCCACTGGGCACTAATCTTTTCACTGATAGAAAATTAAAAGGTAGTATGGTGTTGTGTTTTGAATATTGGACTAGGCTAGAATAGTGGAGGCCATAGTTTGAATCCCCATTCAGTTGTGGAAACCCACTGGATGACCTTGGGCAAGTAATACTCTCTCAGCCTCGGGGGAAGGTAAAGGCAACCCTGCTCTGAACAAATTCTGCCAAGAAAACCCAGTGACAATCATCTTAGGGTTGCCATAAGTCAGAAATTACTTCAAGGCATACAACAGCAATTAACAAGATAACATTAGAAGAAAAGCCAGATGCATTTTGACATGGTTGTCTTCACCAGTGGCCATTGCTGAAGTCCTTCATATCTTCCAATTTTTCCCACCACTCAGAGCCAAACACATTGGTGAATACCTACCAATATTTAACAATGAAAGCTGGACACAAATGGCCAAGAAACATCAGTGTGGCTGAGATGGCAAAAGTTATTAGAGGAAGAATACACAGATTAAGAGATGCTGCAGCAGTTTGCTTTTGCTTGAATCTGCTGAGAAAGGCAAAACTCCAACCACTCTTGTCCTCTCCCTGCACCATGGAGAACAAGCAAAAAGGAAAGTGGGAAGAAAAGAGAAAAACTGGGACATTTTAAAAGCAGCTGAAAAACTGGAATGACAGAAAATTAATTGGGACTATTCCTGCCAAATTGGTCTGTTGGAGGGTATGTGATTTAGGCCCAAGTCCCAAATTGGCCACTGAATACCTAGCAAACTAAGTATTTCATAATAAGGGGGCAATTTTATCCTGCTTCACATCAACTTAAGGACTAACCAGCAGAAGACATTTCTTTTCTAGATGAAAAGGAGATATGAGTGAATCTTAAATTGCTTTTTATCATTTTTATCATATCATAGAATCATAGAGTTGGAAGAGACCACAAGGGCCATCCAGTCCAACCCCCTGCCATGCAGGAACTCCCAATCAAAGCATCCCCGGCAGATGGCCATCCAGCCTCTGCTTAAAGACCTCCAAGGAAAGAGACTCCACTACTCTCCGAGGGAGTGTGTTCCACTCTCAAATCGCCCTTACTGTCAGGAAGTTCCTCCTAATGTTGAGGTGGAATCTCCTTTCTTGCAGCTTGCATCCATTGTTTCGGGTCCTAGTCTCTGGAGCAGCAGAAAACAAGCTTGTTCCCTCCTCGATATGACATCCCTTCAAATATTTAAGCACAGCTATCATATCACCTCTCAGCCTTCTCTTCTCCAGGCTAAACATCCCCAGCTCCCTAAGTCGTTCCTCATAGGGCTTGGTTTCCAGACCCTTCACCATTTTAGTCGCCCTCCTCTGGACACGCTCCAGTTTCTCCACATCCTTTTTGAATTGTGGTGCCCAGAACTGGAAACAGCATTCCAGATGAGGCCTGACCGAAGCAGAATAGAGTAGCACTATTTATGATGGTAAGCCTATCATAAAAGGTGAGGTGAGGAGGAACTCCCTATCACTTTGCAGATGCTGCCATAAAGACGAGGAAGCACAATGCCCCTTCAGTCAAAATACTGAGTGTCCAGAACAATGAAAAACCTGCCACCATTGTAAGAAAGCACAATGAAGAAAGTCACCAAGTAGCTCTACAAGCAGCTTGTTCTGACAGAATTTACATTCCTCACACTTTGAGATGTCTGTTTTTCAGAGGCCAGAAATAAAGTGCTACACAAATTCCATACATAGTATATAGCAATATCTAGCTCCACAAATATATGACCTATGAAGGCAACACACAAAGCGAGCGAGAGAGAGATATTTTAATTTGGTAGCTGTACATATATATGCACATGTATATATGCACGCTCTTCCTATGCCTGCAGTCTGTTGTTGCATTTCTCTTGCCAGCTACCAAATTAAAATATCTCTCCTTCCTCCCCCTTCCCCATAATCTTTTTGAACACCAGCAATCCAGCTGTTCCCCTGCAATGGTAAGCCTATCATAAAAATGCACTCACTGCATTCTGGATGAACATAAAACTATATCCCCTATACAGTTGGCCCTCTGTATCCACAGATTCTTTATCCACGGACGCAAGCATCCATAGCTTGAAAATATTTTAAAAGTATAAATTCCAAATAGCAAACCTTGATTTTGGCATTTTATGTAAGGGGCACGATTTTACTATGCCACTGTGTTTAATGGAATTGAGCATCCACAGATACTGGTATCCACGGGGGATCCTGGAACCAAACCCCAGCGGATACCAAGGGTCCACTGTATTTTGCTCTAGGGATGCAGAAGCTGTATTTGTCCCATGCTGGTTGGTCAGTTTTATGTCGATCACAACCCTGCTTTCTCAAACAGAGCTGTCAATAGCATTGAACTAGGCTGGCAGCAGTTAAGTTACCCAGAGGACCTTTTCTTCTGCTGCTCTCAAGTTCTGGAACAGCCTGCCAGAGGAGATTCGACACATTGGTGGTCTCGACAGCTTTAAAAAGGCAGTCAAGACGTATCTTTTCTGGCAGGCCTTCCCAGGCTAGCCTCTCAAGTCACCTCCCATCAATTGCCCCTGCAATTATGAAATGTCCTTGAAATGTACTTTTTATTGTGGATGGGAGGGTTTATGGGATATGACGTTTTATAGTATTTTAATGCTGTTTTATTATTGTTAGCCACTTCGATCTGTTTGGAGAGGTGGGATATTTATTATTATTATTATTATTATTATTATTATTATTATTATTATTATTGACCGACTGATTAATGTGTTAATTAGAAAGGCCTGAGAGTATAACAACACATATATTTTAGCAAGTGCTAAAGGTTTTCAAGCAGACAGTCCATATGAAACACTGGAACAGGCCCCACTGGAAAAATACAGGTTGTGACGCTCACTTCAACTAGTAGGCACTTCTATTTGAAAGGGGTTTTTTGGAGGGGGGGAGTGCTTGAACATGCAAATGCAAACACACACACAGACACACACAGAGCCCCCTTCATTCAGTAATTGTTCCCTTTTGAATTGGCTGTTCCCACTGCACAGATTATTACATTCTGTTGGGGATGCCTTGGCAAAAGTCCCAGTTCTGTGAGGAAGTCAGAACAGCATAGGCCAACATTCTGCTCTCTTTCAAGGTAGCTCTTTGGCTGTTGAAAGATACTTGGCAATGCATTCTCTAGTACCAGAAGTAGCATGTGTCTATATTTCAGTAGCTGAAGTGCACAACATGTTTGGCTTGTGGGCTTCCCACATACATCTTTGTCATCACTCCAAGAAAATGCTTAAATCATTAATGGGTGTTAAAAAAGAAGTTGGTACGATATGCACAAGATGGTCTGCTTTTATCTATCTGTTTATTTATCTGCAGCCACATACCTGCCGTGGCCTTCTCCCCAGCATAAGATCATGAGATTGAATTTCTCATTTCCTTTATCCACAAGATTTCTTGTGTATCTGAAACAGTAAAAAATTAAATGCTCATTTTAAAAATTATCATCAAGGAGGAGAAAACAGACATCAGGAAACTCTTACATTTTCAGAAGCAAACTCCTAAAAGGGCTGAAGTTCAGGGAGAACAGGTTGCCCTCTGCCTGATTTTGGGGCCACCCTTTCTCCCCTCAGGTCCCTATACCACAGCTTAACCCATTTAGCAGAAGTGTTTCCAAGGGCTAGTAGGCTTTGAGAAGGGGAAAGCATCCATTCTTCCACATTTTATATTTTAGCAAGTCAAACTTCTACCTTTTCTGGGAACCCTCCTCTATAAAGTGAGATCTAAAAGGACTAACAAAACTAAACCAAATAATGTGGTATTTTATAACACTGTACAATGTGTTACTAAAGGCAAGGTTGCAATTCCATTGATGAAAGATGTAACTTCAATCCCACTGTGACTTGGTTTTAGATTTTATGCATGTGGTTGCTTGCATAAAAATCATAGATATTGCATGGGTTTCAAGACGCTCAAAGGGCTTTTCAAAATGGCTTCTCTCAAAGTGTAGCTCCTCTTGCCAAACTGTTCCCCTATTCCAGAGTTATTTGCAATATTACATACCGTATTTTCCAGCATATAAGATGACTGGGCGTATAAGACGACCCCCAACTTTTCCAGTTGAAATATAGAGTTTGGGATATACTCACTGTATAAGACTCTTCCAACGCACACCAAATAATAATTAAAAAAAACATGAGATTTGATTTCAATATGGTAATTTTAATTCAAATGCTTATGACATGCAGGGACTTAGCAGGAAAACTGTCACTTAGAAACACAACAAACTACAGCTCCCATGTTCTCTAGCATTTATTTCTGCAGTGTGTTTTGGACCTTACTTTTTTAAAAATAGTCCAGATTTAAATGCTGCTTTAAAAATTATTTCCACTCCCAGCTATGAGATGGTTGGGGGGAAATGAGAAAGTGTTGGGGGGAAGGACTGCCAATATACTAAGTGATGCATTCTGCGGTATGTACAATTTGCGGCCAAGTAAGTGACCCTGGGCATGTCACACACTCTCAGCCTCAGAGGATGGTAATGGCAACCCCCATTTGAAGAAACATGCCAAGAAAAGCCCATGATAAGGTTGCCTTAGGGTCACCATAAGTTGGAAAGAACTTGAAGACACACAAGAACAACAAAAAAGTCTGTAATTGTTTCTTAGGTAGTACGTGGGAATAGGAGCCATCATGGTGTAGTGGTTTGAGTGTTGGGCTACCACTAAGGATACCTGGTTTTAATTCCCCACTCTGCCATGAAACCTAGTGGGTGAACTTGGACAAGTCACACACTCTCAGCCTCAGGGGAAGGCAATGACAAACCACCTCTGAGCGGATCTTGCCAAAAAAACCCAGGAGAGGATCGCCTTAGGGTTCCTTTCTCCCTCCTCTTTTTCCCGGCCCCATCTCTGTCCTTCTTGTCTTCCTCTTCTCCCAAGGCTTCTTCTCGCTCCCACCTCTGTCCTCCCCCTTATACCCAGCGTATAAGACGACCCCGACCTTAACCCCAGGTTTTCCTGGGTTAAAAGTCATCCTATACGCCAGAAAATATGGTAGTGATCTACCTTTGAAAGTTCAAAATTGCATCGGGCAGTAATTTGAAATATTGCCTTCATTTTAAGAAATGCAAAATAAAGAAAGATTTCATCCTGATTTTAAAAAAATCCAGCTCTACAGAGTTTTCTGAAGACAAGAACAAATGAGTCCAACAGTACAACCTAGGTATGTCTACTCAGCAGTAAGCACCACTGCATTCAACAGTGCTTATTCCCAAGCAAGTGTATCCAGGACTTCAGTCTGATAGTACAAAAGGCAACAGCTACCAACAATCCAAGATTAAGAATGCACTGCATAAAAAAAAATGAAAGAAGCATTCAATGAAATCTGCTGCAGCCCACAAAAGCACATGCCCAATAAAATTATTTAGTCTTTTAAGGTGTTGCAAACTATCTGTTGTTAATTTTGGAATGGCGAACTAACATGGCTAACTCCCTTGCAAAGTCTGGATAAAAAGATGAGAGATAAAAGGATTCTAACTTTAAAATGATTTTTAAAAACCTGAACATAAACACATCCAGTAAACAAAGAATTTATCTTTAAACAGACCCTGTTTATCTTTAACACACCCTGTTAAAATATTTTATTTAGACAGTGGCATCTCTTTTTAAAAATATTAGCAGGTGCAAGAATACATGAAGGCTCAATCCAAACATGAATGCAAATTTGCAGACTGAGATTGTTATCAGAGATCTGTAAAAAAAAAAAAAAAAAAGGCCTTTCCAAATGAGAAACAGAGGACTGAAATAAGGGGTAGGGGTGGGAAAACCACTGATTTGTCAAAGACACCCTGTAAAAGACATTGCAAAAGATTCACCATTTGTTGGAAAACACAGTAACCTGTCAGAGAACTAGAAATATAAAATATGACTTTTATTGCACAGCCATTTTTTTCTCTTATCTAATCAGTGATAACATTATGTAACACAAGATAAGATCTGGGAACGCAGAGGCAGGTCAAGTCAATTTTAGGAGGAGGACACAGAGTGGAGAACAAGGTGACTTTCTGCACATGCTTATCCTAGCCATTTGTTTTCACTGCCATAGCTGGGGCGCATACACAACCCCTTGTGCACACACATCTGACTCCTCCTCAGAGCTAATTGTTTTGGATTGCAATTCCCAGAATTCCCTAGCTAGTATGGCCACTGGCTTTATTTTCTTAGCTGTGTGTCATTGACTATGACAGTTGTGGATTCTGGGAGTTCTAGACCTAAATTTTCTAAGCTCTCATACTCCCCATAATCTTTTAGCAACCATGATTTGTGTCTTTCTGGGTCCTATTACATATTATCCAATTCCCACAACTGTTATAAGCATGTTTTATCACCTGAGGCTTTAACATCACTCTGTACTTGATCCGAAGAAGTGGGTTTATATCCATGAAAGCTCACACTAAAAAACCATTGTCGTTAGTCTTAAAGAAGCTGCCACATTCCTTTCCCCCCTCCTCCTCTTCCCTTCCTCCTTTTTATGCTGCAAGAGACTACCATGGCTACTTCTACTACTACAAAGACTACTTCTTTGAAAACTCCTTTAGGAATGTGTGTGTGTGTGCTCTTTTTGTATGGCTTTTGCTTATCTTTTGGTAGTCAGAAATCCAATCTGATCTACTGCAAATCCCCAAGAGAGCTATCAGCAGAGCTACTTTCTGCCCATCCCTAAACTATACAGTATATCTTCCTCCAGGCCAGCCAACGCCCCTCAATCAATTTCTGCCAAAGCACAGAAACCAAGCACTAGCTGCCTCCGGGAATTCAAGCACTCGTTTTTTTTCTCATTGGCCATCACTTTAGAGGTGTTGCTCAAATGTGGCTGTGATTGGTTGTCAGGTCCTGGCCCTCTCCCTGCCTCCCTGCCTCCCACACTGGGATGCTGCTGCTGCTTCTGCTTCTGCTGCGTGGCACTTTGGAGAAGCCTTCTTCTCCCAGAGATGCCAGCCAGTGGCAGGAGGAGGAGGAGGAGGAGGAGGAGGAGGAGGAGGAGGAGGAGGAGGAGGCAATGTGCGGGGAAAACGAGGCAAGCCTCATGCTAGGATGCAACACGTGCCTCTTCCCTCAGCTGCGAGTCAAAAGGGCTCTCGTGAACTCACTGAACACAGAGCAAAAGCATTTGACTGTTTAGTTCCCGGATCCATAGCACACACTGTGCCATTTATAAGGGCTGCTCTGTTTCATGATGCCGGCTTTATTCATCGTTGTTACTGACAGCATCCAGGCTTATGAGTGGGGAAGCAACAGCCCTAGAAGAGAGCCCTAGGTCTGTGACATCTAGGGTTGCCAAAGTAAAAACTGAAGAGGATCCCTGTACCTTTCAAGTGCTGTGCTTGTTGTTGTGTGCCTTCAGGTCATTTCTGATTTATGGCAACCTTAAGGTCATGGGGTTTTCCTTCCATTATTTATTCAGAGGAGGTCTGCCTTTGCCTTTCTCTGAAGCTGACAGGGTGTGACTTTCACCCAGTAGGTTTCCATGGTCGAGTGGGGATTTGAACCCTGGTCTCCAGAATTGAAATCCAACACTCAAACCACTACACCTCACTGGCTGGTTTTGCTTGTTACCTGGCTGTGTGATAAGCAACACTTCTTGAAATTCTCCCTTCGATGCAACCATTAAAGGTGCTGGACCCTAATCCAGTTTTCAGTCTGGTAGGGTACACCTTGCACACTAACATGCTGTTTGGCCAGGAATGATGGGAGTTGTAGGTCAGCACATATAAGGTACACCAGGTTAGGAAAGGAAGCTTTAAAGCATTATATTTAATTTTCTATGGAATATTGTTTATTGCTGCTTTACAGGATGTGTGCAGCAGGCTAGCCAAATATGTGATGAAAGCCACAAAGCATACATTTCTACTTGGTCATCAAAACCACTGTTGTTATGCTCCTCGAGTTCATCTTCTACTGTGTTTTTGTTGATGTTTGTTATCTGTGTTCATCATTATTTTTGGCACTGGTGCCTCTGAATGCATCCTTCATCATATTCAGAATGATGAAAGAGCAGTTCAGGTTGTTGTCCCAAATATGGTTGTTGTCACTAGTCATCGGAGCTTATCCTCCACATACACAGTTAGAATGGAGAATGAACATTTTAATAATAGATTAGCTGCCTATTCATTCTCCAAGAAAAAAGGCTCAGGAGGAATTTTCATCCATACTTTTAAAAGTACGAATGAAGTTATGGTGAAGTAGTTATTCTATCTAATTCATTATACTGGGTAAAGCCCAACTAAACTTCTGATCAGCTGAATGGGTGCTCATGGACACAAAAAGGCATCACTGTGTGCTTTGGGGTTTACACTCTTTTAAAGAAAGGGGTTTAAGTTCCCTGGAGACCTGTCTGCTGGATTCAATGATGTATTCACAGCCAGTTCCCACAGGGCCAACCCAGAGGACTCATGTGGAAAGGGAATTCAGACTGCCTTGCGCTGGAGCAGATCTCCAAGCAATGTAGCAGCTACCATTGACTAAAACATCTGACTTGGTGAAATGCATTTCTGAGTAGGAATGAAGGATTGACAGGTACTGGCAATTAATGGGACCAAATGGCACCAAAACTCTGGTGCCACAACAAACTGCAATCCCCAGAATTCCACAGCCCTGGCAGTTAAAGTGGTGTCAAACTGGATTATTTCCACAGTGTGGATGCAGCCTCAGTTGTCTCTAAACTGCTTCATCTTTAAATTACCAACTCAGCTCCAAACTGCTCCAAACAACCCCCCTCCTACACCCAGGAATCTGTAGGCAAATTATTTAAAAGGACAAAATTATTTTCTAGACAAAACGGAGGCACTGTATATACTCGACTATAAGTCGATCTCATGTACAAGTCGAGGGCAGGTTTTGGGAACAAAATTATTTGCTATGACCCATGCATAAGTCGAGGTTAAAACTTAGGGACAAAGGATCTTAAGGATGAAGCAAAGGAAAACTTACTCTTGCCTCAGATGGTCCCTTTTTGATAAGAGTCAAAGTACAGTACTTACATTGAGCCATGGATAAGCCGACTTAGGTTTTTTGGGTTAGTTTCTTGACTAAAATTTCTACACTTATACATGAGTATACACAGTAATCCATAGAAAGCACATCTGTAATAATAGCAGTACTAAGAAAGCGTCACAGGCCAGCTGCAAGCGAAGCAAGTACGGAAATGTCAGAGTATGAAATTTCTTTTTAAAGCTCTTTCAAACAAAAGAGAATGCGCTTACTTCCCTGGAGGCTAGTTTCTCCTATGGTAATGTGGTGTATTGGTTTCGACTATGACTTTGGATACCAGCCATGAAAGTCCACTGGGCGGCTTTGGCCAAATCACACTCTCTCAGCCTCGAGGAAGGCCAAGGCAACCCCCCCCTTGGAACAAATTAAGGAAAACCCCAGGATAGGGTGGCCATAAGTCAGAAATGAAGTACACAAGAATCACCACAACAACCTAATAGGCTTGTTATGGTTCCCAAACTTTGGTCCTCCAGGTGTTTTGGACCTCAGCTCCCAGAAGCCCCAGCCAACTTGGCCAACAACCAGGAATTCTGGGAGCTGAAGTCCAGAACACCTGGAGGACTCAAGTTGGGGAACCACCATTAGAGAGTCTTTGGATGTATTTGTGGAGGCTGCATCCACACAGCAGAAATAATCCGGTTTGACACTGCTTTGACTGCCACGGCTCAAGGCTATGGAATTCTGGGAATGGTAGTTTGTTGTGGCACCAGAACATGGGGCATAGCAGGTGCATGACTACACTACAATTCTTAGTTAGCACACTACAAATTTACACACTCCAACCCACTACAATTCCCAGAATCCCACAGCATGGAACCATGGCAGTTAATTAACACACTACAATCCTTAATTAATACACTACAGCAAACTACAATTCACAGAATCCCATAGCACTGAGGCATGACAGTTAGTTAACACACTACAATCCTTAGTTCAGAGGTAGGCAACCTTTCCCCTTTAAGGGCCGAGGGACTTCAGCTCCCAGAATCCCAGGAGCTATTGGCCAACATGGGACTATTGACCAACATGGCTGAGGCTTCTGGGAGCTGAAGTCCCTCGGCCCTTAAAGGGGAAAGGTTGCCTACCCCTGCCTTAGTTAATATACTACACTACAGCAAACTACAATTCACAGAATCCCACAGCATGGAGCCATGGCAGTTAGTTAACCCACTACAACCCACTACCCTCCCCAGAATGGCTCAGCATGGAGCCGGGGCAGTTATAGATAGCGGTGTCAAACCGGGCTGCTGCTGCAGTGTGGACGGAGCCCTGGGTTCTCCTCGGTCCTTACCTGAACTGGTCGAACTGGGCGTACCTGGCCCAGTCCTGGGGCCTGCTCTCGTAGGCCTCCATGGCGCTCTGGACCTGGGCCACGTTGACCTTCTCTGAGGCGAACAAGAGATGGAGCGCCTGGACCAGCTCCTCCAGCGCCGGCGCCGGCGCCTCCTCAGGGCAAGCCTCGCTCTCCGCCAGCAGCACAGCCATCGCCGCCACAAGGAGGAGGAGAAGGAGAAGGAGGCCGAGGGGAGCCGCTATTTATTTATCCATCTATCCATCCCCCGGGAGGGAGGGAGCCCCAGGGGGAAGGCGCCAAGGGGCCATGGAGGGAGGGACCTGGAGGCTCCTCTGCCCGCCTCAGAGACAGAGAGAGAGAGAGAGAGAGAGACAAGAACCCAAACCCCCATCCGTCCCTCCAAGCTGCCTCTGCAAAGCTTTTCTCTTTGCTCTATCCACCCTCCGCCTCAGCTTCTCCTTCTTTCTTTCTTTCTTTCTTTGGCTCTTTCTCCGCCCCAAAGGAGCCATTGAAGGACTCCTCCTCCTCCTCCTCCTTTCCTGCCTCACACAAAAGAAAGCTGGGAAGAGGTCCATTGCTGGCCACCCTCTCTAGCCCTGACTTCTTGTCCACTACTCTTTCCACCGCCCGCGGATCTCTTGGGGATATTGGATAATGATAATGATAATAATGATGATGATGATGATGATGATGATGATGATGATGATAATAATAATAGTGTATCCCTTCTGAAAAGCAAGCCTTCGCTTTGCCAGGATGTAGAGAGATTTTGAAATGAGTCTTCTTTGAGACTCATTGAGAGAAAGAAGTTGGCAGCAGGAGCTTCCCTAGACTTCAGGGTGCTTCCTCAGATGCATTTGGATATAAAATAACAACAACAACAACAACAATAATAATAATATCATCTTGTAGTACAGTGAACAAAAGTTAGCAGCATGAAGTTTCCTAGACTTCAGGCTACTTCCTCAGATGCATCTGAATATAATAATAAGTAGGGAGAGATCTTGTAGCACCTTCTTTGAGACTCATTGAAAGACATTGGCAGCAGGAGCCTTCCTCGATTTCATTCTACTTCCTCAGATGCATTTGGATATAATAATAATAATAATAATAATAATAATAATAATAGTAATTAGAGAGAGATGAGCTTTCCTAGACTAAAGTCTACTTCCTCAGATGCATTTGGATATAATAATAATAATAATAATAATAATAAATAGATCTTGTAGCAACTTTGAGACTCACTGAGAGAAAGAAGTTGGCAGCATGAACTTTCCTAAACTTCAGTCTACTTCCTCAGATGCATTTAGTGGAGTGGAAACCAAGGACAGACATACATATATATACATATGCCCTTGGTATGTGAGAATGTCAATTCAAAATCCTTTGTGTATGGAAATGAAGTAGCAAGTCCACTTTTAATGATGATTGACCATCTGTCCTTGATTTCCACTCCACTATATGCATCTGAGGAAGTAGACTGAAGTCTGAAAGCTCATGCTGCCAACTTCTTTCTTTCAGTAAATCTCAAAGGTGCTTCAAGATCTCTGTACATACTGATTCTACAGACTAACACAGCTATATCTTTGACTTCAGTTTGCCATTTTAAGGGACATTATTTACTTTCAAAGATATTTATTTGATTTATATGCTTCCTTTCTCCCCAAAGCGACCCATAGAGCCTCAGATTTAAAATTTAAAAGATATAGCCATGTTAGTTTGTAGAATCAGTGTGTACCACCTTTGAGACTAACTGAAAGAAGTTGGTAGCATGAACTTTTGGAGGCTTGTCTACTCCCTCAGATGCATTTTATGTTGTTGTTGTTGTTGTTGTGTGGCTTCAAGTCATTTCCAACTTATGGCGACCCAAAGGTGAACCTATTCTGGGGTTTTCTTGGCAAGATTTGTTCATAGGGGGTTTGCCATTGCCATCCTCTGAGGCTGAGAGTGTGTGACTTCCCCAAGGTCACCCAGTAGGTTTATATAGCTTTGCCAGGATTGGAAGCCTAGTCTCCCAGTATCCTAGTCTGACACTCAAAGCACTACACCATGCTGGCTCTTTTTCATTTTACTACATCATTGGATTTAATGGGACTTGAGAACCCACAGATTTTGAAATCCACGGTGGTCCTGGTAGTAAAGCCTAGCAGATAGCAAGGGACCACTGTATAAAATATTCTGTCCAGTTCTGGGCACAATTCAAAAGGGATGGTAAAAAGCTGGAGTGTGTCCAGAGGAGGGTGGGCAACTAAAATGGTGAAAAGTATGGAAACCATGCCCTACGAGGATAGCCTTTGGGAGCTGGGTATGTTTAGCCTGGAGCAGAGAAAGTTAAGAGGTGATATGATATCCCTGTTTAGGTATTTGAAGGGGTGCCATATTGAGGATGGAGCAAACTTAGGACAAGGAGCAATGGATGCAAGCTACAGGGAAAGAGATTCTACCTCAACATTAGGAGGAATATCCCTTGGAGAGTGCTGGAGTCTCCTTCTTTGGAGGTTTTTAAACAAAGTCTGTATGGCTATCTGTTGGAGGTGCTTTCATTTTGAGTTCCTGCATGGGAAGGGGTTGGACTGGATGGCCTTTGGGGTCTCTTCCAGCTCTATGATTCTATGATATCCAGGAATAGTTGAAATTACAATGCAAATGCTTTATTACAGTCAACAGGCCTTCAGGCGATACAAGAATTTTTTAAAAAATTAATTTTAACACAATAGCATATAAAAGAGGTAAATTTACAATGTAAGCAGAAATATAAATAATTAGAGATAAAACATAAAGTAGCAAAGTATACACAATTGAAGGACTCACAAATGCCCCTTTCTCTTTTAACATCCAAAATCTGCCAAGCTGATACTTTTGTTGGGCTGACCAAAAATAAACAAAATACATCATGGAAGCTTTCAAAGCTCCGCTGGCTTCTTCATCAGGAAAAAAAAGTCATACAGGAGAAGAAAAAGTGACAATTACTTCTGCATTGCAGGGCTTAATGCTATGGAATCCTGGGACTTGCTGTGGTACCAAAGCTCTCTGATAGAGAAGGCTAAATGTCTCATAAAACTACAATCCCCAGAAGTCCATAGTATTGAGCCATGGCAGGTAAAGAGGTGTCAAACTACATTATTTCTGCAGTGCGGATGCAGCCAACAGCCACAGGGCCACATTTTGTCATGATGTTGTTGGTGTTGTTCTGAGTTGACATGGTGGGGAGGGATATCAATACTGGCAGCCAATCTTCCTTCATGGCTATATGGATTTTGTGCATTTTGGTTGGCCCCATAAAGGTATCACTGTTTTGTGGATTTTGGATGTTATTGTACTTTGCTATATAGCCAACACAGCTACCCCTGGATATGTTTCCTAGAGGTGAAGATACCCATTTTAGTCATAACAGGGAAATCTTAAAAAGGGAGCCAACAGACTGGGACTTTATTAATTGAGGCTTCTATCTCCAACAAAGGTAAAACATTAAAAAAAAAACTGTGACTGCATTTGGCATGTTTTACCTAAACAGCACCTAGAATCTTCCTACTGCAAAAGGATAGAGGCTTTTTTTGACAGATTCAGTGTTCTCTGCCTAACAAAGGGGTTTGTGGCATCACAAGGGATGGAATCATTCTGGATCTCAGAGGATTTAGCTTTTTGTGTTACTGATGGACTTTAAATTTCCTGGACTTTAAAATCATTTGTCTCCCAGTATCACAGGACCAGTCTGCTGTAGTGGTTTGAGCACTGGACTATGACTGGAGACAAGGCTTCAAATTCTGGATCGACCATGTAAACCCACTGGGGGACCTTAGACAAGACATACTCAGCCTCTGAAAACAACTTGCCAAGAAAACCCTTTAATTTAATCTCTTGAAGGCGCACAACCACCACCCCATGGCCAGAAGGAGGAGTGACTTGCCTGTACTGATATCCCTCCATCCCAAGTTAGAATAACACCAGCATCTTGACAAAATGCAGACCTGTGACTAACATTGTCCATTCCCCCCCTCCTGTATGATTTTTAACACCTTTGCTTGATGAAGCCAGTGGAGCTTCGCAAGCTTGCGACATGTATTTTGTGCATTTTGGTTGGCCCAATAAAGGTATCACTATTTTGTGGGGGGGTTTTTTGGATGTTATTGTACTGTAACAATAGTTTTGTGAGAGGAGGGGCAGAGTCTTTTTAATGTTTCTTTTCATGGTGCAACAGCTAAGTGGGTTACGTGAAACTGGAGTGAGCTTTCCAAAGTGGCATAAAGATCTATGCTCCCATTAATGGATTTAAGATTAGCTAGCCTTCCACATTGTTTAAGCCATCTTTTTGAAATATTCCAAAAAGGATGTAATTTCTTTCCACAGTGGGAATGCAAGCAGGGATCTGACTGTACACTGAGCAACTGCAAAGGAAGGGAAATGAACTTGTCATCACCAGAAAAGGTTCTAGACGCCTACATAAAAGGCAGAAAGGAATGGCTGATGAAAGCTCCAGAATATTAAACATTTGAGAGGATATACACAATCAGGCACAGACCAGAAACCCCAACACAAATGGCTTAAAATCCTATTTATATCATCCAGGCTTTTGGAGCAAATCAGATGGGGCTTGGAAACCCAGTTCAGGTCTCTCAATACAAAAATGAGTTTCTATTAATTTTAATTGCTGATTGCCAACTTATTCAAATTGGTGCATGGATGCGTATAAAAAATTAACTGTTGCATACCTGATTTGCATTTTCTCAGGTGTATCTTACTTAACTGTTACCCTCCTTTCTATACATAGCACGAGCATAACTAATCACAGGTTGTTGTGAGGATTACTGAGAATGTATATAAAATCCTTCAATTATTTAATAAAATATCAATTAGTTGCAAAGAGAGCATCACAAAGATAAAGTATTAAGTCTACAACTAGCCCTAGTCCAGTGACATCTATATGGTCCATTTGCCTTCTTGCTGAATTTATCTTCTCACATTTGAAGTTCTAGACCCAGTATGCAGGCATATTGACAAGCAGAAAGCAATCAAAAGCGCTTGTGTATCCATATTTACAAAAGCTGCTAATGCTGACATTGCCTCTGCCACAGTATGTACAGCATGGAGATATTGTGACATTTCTTTTGATAGTGAGGTTTTTTCCTCCACCAAGGACAGATTGCATTACAAAGGTTTGGAGTGAGAAGTTGCAATCCAGAAACACAATCCTTTGCTAGCTTTGACATATTATTCAAATATGGGATTTTTTGAAGAAGATGCAGCTGTTGTGTGTCTTCAAGTTGTTTCTGACTTGTGGTAATTCTAAAGAGAACTTATTGTGGACTTGTCCTGGCAAGATTTGCCATTAACTTCCTCTGATGCCTAGAGTGTGACTTGTCCTAGATTACCCAGTGGGTTTCCATGGCTGAGCAGATTCAAACTCTGGTCTCCCAGAGTCCTAGTCCAATATTTAAATCACTACAACATGCTGGCTCTCAAGGGACTACTGATTCTTAGTAATATTCTGCAAGCTAAAACTTTTTTTTAATAGTACTTCGCTAAGAGGGTCTGTAATATTATATATAGTAGAGGGGGAAATCTGCACGTTTTGTTTAAATAATACCTTTTGGGATATACAGATGTAGCTTTCAAAGATATTGTACAGGTCTAAGTAAGAAATGTTAATGTTTTTTTATTATACAGAATAACAGTCAACATTTTAAAAAGGAAATCACCAGAGCCCATCTGATTTTGGAAGCTAAGCAGGGTCAGCTCTGGTTAGTACTTGGATGGAAGATCACTAACAAATGCCAGGCGCTGTAGGCTACATTTCAGAGGGAAGAACTAGCAAAACCACCTGAGTCTTCCTTGCCAAAGAAAACCCCAGGTGACTTGAACGTACATACATACACACACGCACACACTCTGCCATCTCATCGTTAGGATACTCAAGACACCATAATGTACCTAAGATTGCAGATTTGCTCTTCCTTGTTCTTTGTTTCCGTGGCTGAACTGGAATTGGAACCTTGGTTTCCAGCATCCTCATTGAACACTCAAAGCACTACACCATACTGGTTCTAAGCATCTTATTTCCATGGGTAAAAACAACTGGTTTTCCAACTTCTGTCAACAGGATGGGAGTAGGTGGGTTATTTCTCCTTTAATCTGCTTTTGCCATTCTAGGCCCTCAACCCCCCCCCCCCCCTTTCATTTCCTCAAAATCTGTTGTTGCAACTAAATCCAGAGTAGATCTTGTGGGGGCCTGCAGAAGGGAAGAGAATGGAAGTTCTGTTCCACAAGTAGATTTCTACCTGATGCCATTTTCTACTCATATTGTTCACAACAGTTCAGAAATACTTTCAGTAAGATCTATTAAAATGCCACGAAGTAGAGAGCAAGCTTTCAAATTCTCTACTACTCTTTTCTCAGGCTAGGTATTAAGAAAGTAAGCAGAAACAAAAAGGGACATGAGTGAAAGATGTTAATGTTCTGCGCATTCTTTGGCCCCACATTCTATCTGAATAAGAATTCTGGTGGACTTGAAGGCTTGATCACTACTTTGTGACATTTTATTTGACACCATTACCTGCTATGTTGGTCTTTTTCTCTGCAACTGCCTGAATTATCCAGATATTCATACATCACCATCACCATGAGTTTGACCTATGTAGTTGGAATAATGGTAGAATCATCTTGCTTTGTCACTCAAAACTGATAAATAATATTTTGATCCCTATTAATATTACTCTATTCCAGATGACTAGCATCTAGATGACAATAAGTTAGTTAGTTTTGGAGTCAGGTCACAGTCAGTCTTTCATGATAGCAGCAGCACATCCTCATTCTCCATGAGGCCTTATGGTTGTGACATACAAGATCAGCATTGCAGAAATATACCTAAATTAATATTTGAATAATTATCAGCCTGTACAATCTCCTGTTAAAAGTGGTTTTGGAGACTGTATTTTACCAGCAAATCTGCAAATAAAAACATCAAAAATAATATAAGGAACAAATAAACATAGTCCATATTTAGAAAATAGTATGTTGATATTTTCTTTTCTGACAGACTTTTGAGATCATGCATACATTGTGAATTATTATTAGTATGGTCTACTTTTAGTTGTTTCACCTCCCAAAATTAAGGGTGAGCAAAGCTAATACATGATGTCTTGATTTCTATATGGTTACCTTGTGTGCTGATAGTTATTAATTCATCTGAACAATGGAACATGATTTCATATACTCTGCTTGAAGAAACCTGCTGAAAAAGATGGAAGCTTAAAATAAATATAAAAGTCAAGACAACTCAACAAGGGAACAGAGTGGCTCAACATGTAGTGTGGGATGAAAACATATGATGAAAAAAGTAAACATTAATGATGAGATTCCAGAGACAGGTGGATGTCAGAGACAAGATGAATGCAAATTTTGCTAAGTTAAAAACATCATCATCATCATCATCCCGCTTGTTCTACAAAATTTCAACACAAAGTGACTTATAAATTAAAAGAATACATTTAAAAACAAACAAAAATTATTAAAATAGAATTAAACCAGTACAGTATTAAAACACATCACTCATTAAACTAAAATACAATTTAAAAAATTAAAATAATTTAAAATAGTACATATTAAAACAATTAAAAATACTAAAACACATTACAACAGTAACAACAAAACCATATACAGACTTTTAAAAAACATCAAAACCAGCAGTGCACAGCATTAAAAGCCCAACCTCAACCATTTGTAAAGCCCTGATAGCACAAAAATGTTTTGCTGCCGGAAAGAAAGCAAGGACAGTACTATCCTGACCTCTGTAGGGAGGGAGTTCCAAAGTTTGGGAGCACCACTGAGAAGACCCTCTTCCTTGTTCCCACCAAATGACTCCGAGAAGGTGATGGGACAGAGAGGAGAGCCTCTCTAGATGATCTTAAAACCATAATGGGCTCATACAGGAAGATACAGTTCTTCAAATAACCTGGACGCAAGCTGTATAGGGCTTTATATGTCAAAACCAACACTCTGAATTGTGCCCAGAAACAGAGTGGCAGCTAGTGCAGCTGTTGCAACAGGGGAGTTGTATGCTCCCCGTAACTAGTTCCAGTTAATCACCTGGTTGCAGCTCTTTGGGCCACCTGAAGTTTCTGAGCACTTTTCAAAGGCAGCCCCACATAAAGTGCATTACCGTAATCCAAATGGGATGTAACCAAGTTTTGTACCACTGTGGCCAGATCAAACTTCTCCAGGGATGTGCACAGTTGACACACTAGCTTTAACTGCAAATGCACTCCTAGTCACTGCTGAAGCCTGGGCCTCCAGGCTCAGTGTTGAATCCAGGAGTACTCTGTACCTGCATTTTCAGGAGTGTAACCCCATCTAACACAGGCTGAAGCCCTATTCCCAGAGCTGTCTTTCAATTGACCGAGAGCATCTCTGCCTTGTCTAGATTAAGCTTCAATGCGTTTGCCCCCATCCAGTCCAGCACAGCTGTCAGGCAGTGGTTTAGCACAGGAACAGCTTCCTTGAGGTAGGTGGAAAGGAATAATAGAGCTGGGTATTATCAGCTAACTGATGACAACTCACTCCAAAACTCCAGACCACCTGTCCCAGCGGTTTCATATAGATGTTAAATAACACAGGGGATCTGACTGAACCCTGACGAACTCCATAGGCCAATGGCTAGTAAACTGAACAGGAATTCTCCAGCACCTTCTCTGAGAGCACTCCTCTAGGAAAGAACAGAGCCACTGTACAACAGTACCTCCAAACCCCATCCAAGAGAGGCGACTCAGAAGAATACAATGGTTGACTATATCAAAAGCCACTGAGAAGTCCAGCAGAACCAACAGGGACATACTCTCCCTGTTCAGTTCCCTGCATAGATCACCCACCAAGGTGACCCAGGCTGTCTCTGTCCCATAACCAGGTCTGAAACCAGACTGAAAGGGCTCAAGATAATCCACTTAATCTAAGAACTCCTGGAGTTGAGAAGCCATTACATGCTCCAGCACCTTGCCCAAAAATGGGATGCTGGAGACTGGCCTGTAGTTATCTAGTATTGTAGAATTCAAGGAAGGCTTTTTCAAAAGAGGTCTTAGCACAGCATCCTTCAAGCATGTTGGGACCCTGCCTTGTTGTAAAGAGGCATTAATCACTTCCTTTACCCACTCAGCCAGTACTCCTCTGGTCTGTTTAATTAGCCAGGAAGGGCAAGGGTCTAATATGCATGTGGTGGCTCTCACTTCTCCAGGGATCCTGTCCACATCCTCAGGGTGCACATCCTGAAAAGTATCAATCAATACTGGACAAGCAGGACCAAGGTTACATCCACCAGAACTGTATCAACTCTGGCCTCTAACTCAGATAAAATCTGATTGATTTTATTTGCAAACTGGTCGGCAAATCTTTTGCAATCAGCTGTTGAGTGGCTTACATTCTCCTCTGGACCAGATTGTAACAGATCCCTGACCACTCAAAACAACTCTGATGAACCGTTCTGTGCAGCTGTAGCGGTTTTAAAAAGAAACACCTTTTTTTGCTGCCTTTATGAGCCACATAAAACTTCAGCTAGATTTTAGTCTGTTTTTGGTTGGACTCATTCTGGGCTTTCTGCCACTGTCGCACTAGTCTGTCCCATTCATTTCACTGCAGTTAGCTCCTTAGAAAACTAGTGAGCTGATTTAGCTCCCCTCTGTGAGACAGGACACTTAAGAGTGACTGATGTCAACCATCCTGGTCATTTCCCCATTCTGGAAATCAACCAATGCTTCAACAGAATCACCTGCCAAGGCAGCAGGCAACTTCCCTAGAAACATCAGGAATCCATCTGGATCCATAAGCCTGCTGGGGCAGACCATCTTAATGGGTTCACCACCCCTGCAGAGGCTCTGAGTCCCAGCAAATCTAAACCTGACCAGGAAGAGATCTATCCATGACAGTGGAACAACAGAAAGCTCTTCCATTTCCAGGTCATCATCATCCTATCCTGTACAGAGAACAAGGTCTAGAGTGTACCCAGCAGCATGAGTGGGCCAAATACCACTTGGGAGAAAGCCATGGTTGTCATGGCAGACATGAAGTTCTCAGCCACTCCTGTTAAGGAAGACTTGGTATGGATGTTGAAGTCCCCAAGCAACATAAGACACGGAGACTTCCCCAAGACACCATCCCCAAGACACCCCCAGCTAGCACAAGAAAGGAGACTATTGAACAGCAGGGTGGGTAGCACACCAACAGAATTCATTGGACTACATCCAACTGCTTAGAGAAAAGGTGGGAAGATGAGAGAGATGTGAGGGCTGCTGAATGAGTAATACCATCCCAACATTTTTTGGTTTCATAGTAATCAAAGTTTAATAGCAGGTACTGTACTTAAAATAAAGAGACACAGGCAAGAATAAATAGAAAATGTAACTATTTATCTCAGTTGCAGATTGAACAGCTGCTAATGCACAATGAGTATCCTTTTAAGAGCAAGACTGTATTTTCCAAACAACCTAGTTAAATTGTGATTTATGTACTTTCCATTTTTTTCTACCAAAAGAATCTCTGAAGTGCTACAGGAACAATAGGCAGGTCCAGGTGAACTGATGGCACATGCACAATTGTTTCCACAAGCAAGTTCATCAAATGAAGCAAAGTCTCAGGCTCAGAAACTTGTATAGTTCTTGTATTTATCTTCTACATGGGACACCAAGAAAACAGGAAAAAA
The DNA here is from genome assembly GCA_026167975.1 of Phrynosoma blainvillii. NCBI lineage: Eukaryota > Metazoa > Chordata > Lepidosauria > Squamata > Phrynosomatidae > Phrynosoma > Phrynosoma blainvillii. The sequence continues at coordinate 81,085,006 of JANUYF010000002.1, forward strand.
GAATAAAGTGAATTCCACGGGCAACACTTTAAACATTTCTTCAGTTTATCCATGAGGAATGTCTCAAGATCACTGTAGCCCATTTACTTTGAACAATCTGAAGCAATGGTCACATTTAATTCATCCCCAGGCTTGAGATTTACAATAATGCAGCACAAGTTTCCCATCACTTCCAAAACACTGTAAACAAACAAGTAAAAGAGCAAAAAGTTAAACTAGCAATGAAATAAGCAATGCTCATGTGTTCGATTAAATCTTGTATTGGATCAGCAGTAAGGTTACAGTTGGTTTGTTAAGAAATATCGCCACCTGTTGGCAAGATACTTCCAGAAAGTTTTGCACATGTCTGAGTTATTCAGACATGTACTGTAAACATAACCAGGGTTTTCATCTCTAACATTCAAAGCATAAAAGAAATATTTAAAAGCTGGCAATCACCTCATATAGTGTTCCAACCTCCTGGTCCGGTGAAGGAGCAAAAGACTGATTCACATAAATAAACTGAGTGGAAAAAAAAGAAATATATTAATAAGTTTATTTTACTATGTTTTGGAGACAAATACTTGATTCTAAACAGAAGCATTCAATGCAACAGCATAATAGATATTCTCTCCTCTTATATTTATTACATATTGTACCTGAAAAATGTACTATGCCAAGGATAACTTTTTACATTAATTCTGAAATAACAATCGAGTATGGACAAAATAGTGTCAGCATGGTGCAGTGGTTTGAATATTGGGACGTTTTCACACGGGGCTTTAGGAGGACTCAATCCTACCTCCGTCCGGCCCCACTCCGGCTCCATTTCCAGCGTGTTCACACGCGTGCAGCGGCAAACCCCGCCCCTTCCGGTGCCATCCCTGCATCCGTCCGGCTTCTTGCTCCGTGTGTTCAGACGCACGGAGCCGTAAGTCCGGCCTCACTCCAGCCAAAAGACCTGTAACTCCGGCTTCTGCGGCTTAAAGGTAATTCCAGGTGTCAAAAGGAATTAGCCTGCCGGTGGCGGAGCCATTCCAGAATCGGTGGCACGACCCGTTCCGGAATGGCTCCACCCGGCTTTAGGGAGGGTAGTGTGAAAACGTCCTTGGACTAGGACTCAAATCTCTACTCAGCCACGGAAATCCACTGAGTGATCCTGGATAAGTCACATATTCTCTGTCTCAGAGGAAGGCAATAGCAAATCCCCTCACAAAATATTGCCAAGAAACCCCTGTGACAGGGTTGGCATAGGATTGCCATAAGCCAGAAACTACTTGAAGGCACACAACAACACACTGTGGACAAAATGAGGGTCACTGATGAAATTATATCTTCTATAGGGCCTCAGCATCCCATTGCACTATGACTTTAGGCTGAAAGGAGAGAATGATTCACACAACTGGGAAAGCATGTGCAAAACTAGAGGACTAATTATTGCTGACCACACTCCTCCAACCAGTATTGTAGCTATAAAAGAAAAGGTGGAAGGTAGTCAGTCTATATTGTTACTGGTCCAAGAAACTGGAGCTATTAGATGCTTGCTCTTTCTTCCATTCCCAATTCAGTTCATAACTACTTGCTATTATTAAAAAAGTAAAGGTATTCCCTGTTGACAAGGTTGTCAAGACACGTCCGACTCATCTCCGTTACTAAGCTGAAGAGCCAACATTGTCAGAGACTACTCTGTGATCATGTGTCCAGCATGATTACACAGAACGCTGATTATCTTCCCACTGAGAAGTGATACCTATTTATCTACTTGCGTTTGCATGCTTTTGAACTGCTAGGTTGGCAGAAACTGGGACTAGTGATGGGAGCTCACCCCATCATGCAACACCTGGGCCTTGAACTGCCAACCTGTCAATCTTGGAATCAACAGAGTCAGCATCTTAACCACTTGAGCCACTGCATCGCACTTGCTATTATTAGATGGCAGGAATTAAAGGAAGGTTACGTTTGCTCCACGACAGAGCTTCAGGTTTGTCTCTCTTCCATCCACAAGAACTGCAACATAGCTGCAGTTTCTTTGTGGGTAAATGCCAAGGGGGTTATTTGCCAAAACCTTTGGAGAATGTCAATGTAAATTTAAGTAAATTTGACAGTGTACATTTTGAAAGTATTCAGTCTCCCTATCCTTCATAGCAGTGGTGTCACTGGGTGGAAGTGAGGGGTGCAAACCACACCAGGTAACCCCCCCCACAGAAGGGTTCACACTCTGGTGGGGTCTTTCTCTACCAGGGGGTAAGCACGCCTCTTTTGACTTTGTTGCTGCTTGGCTCCCTCCTAGTGGAGGGGTCTGAGGTGGCAGCGGAGGGGGGAATGCATCCCTTGTGGCTTTGTCGCCAGCCCTGGAGAGGGAGCTAGGTCAGTGATGAAGACACAAAGGATGATCAGTAGAGGGGGGCAAGCTACTGCCGCTGCCCCCCCCTTGGCAGCTCCCCCCCCAGATTGGGAGAGAACTAAGGTGGGAGCAAGGGCAGTGGAGGGGTGAATATGCCCCTTGTGGCTTTTGTCGCTGGCCAGGATCTCTCCTCTCAGCAACTCCCCTCTCCTACATCAAGTCTCACCAAATTTAATGACACTACTGCTTAATAGAATTTTTTTGACAAGAAAAATATAGAAAATGAAGGTGTAAAACAGTGAGGACCTATATGTGGAAGGTGACATAGTCTAAACTTCTCTATATGAATTATCTACATGAAGCTGATTAATTGTATCAAAAATCCCCCAAAGCTTTAGTTTCTGGGTTTGTGGTTCTGGAGCAATAATTCTTTCACAGTTCTAGCTTTCAAAAGGGAATTTTAGCTACTTTTGTTGTATGAGAAAGTGGCTATGCTGTCCTCACCAGTTATACCCTTAAATGAGGACAACCAAGCAGGGAAAGTACTTTTCTATTTTGCCTCTCCTGATTCTCTGCTACCAGGAGGGGAGTTGCCACGGGGATTAGTGGGGCCTTTCTGGGCTCAAGATAAAAGAATATAGTGAGAAAGAGGCTCTGTTTGCCTCTTCAAGAGTGTAAACTCCTTTATGGTTATTTGGTATTATTTTCCCCTCATTTGGTGCAGGAAAGGTATCTTATTTTGGGGTCTCTTAACAGACCAGCTTAGTGAATTGCTTAAGCACAATTATGTTGACATTGACATTATTTGTATTAGTCTGTAGAGAGATCCTGTAGCACCTTTGAGACTAACTGAAAGAAAGAAGTTGGCAACTGCTTTCAGTTAGTCTCAAAGGTGCTACAGGATCTCTCTACAGATTGATTCTACAGACTAACAGACTGGGGGTGACGGACCTATTAGGATGGTCCGCCCTCGGAGGCTAATGAAGCCAACAGGTCTTCAGAAAGCCTTGGAGGGTTCCTTGGTTGGTAATGCCGGTGATTCTGGCATTTCTGAGATTAAGCTGGATCAATTCGAGCTGGTGAGTACTGATGATGTGGACAAGATCCTTGGAAAAGTGAAGATGACGACGTGCCCCCTTGACCCTTGCCCATCATGGCTGGTCGTCCAGTGGGGGTGATGCCTTGATGGCCTTTCTTAAAGAGACCATCAATGCATCCCTTAGGGAAGGAGTTGTTCCACCTTGCCTAAAGGAAGCGGTTGTGAGACCGCTCCTGAAGAAACCTTCCCTGGATCCCCTGGACTTGAAAAATTACAGACCTGTCTCACATCTTCCATTTTTGAGCAAAATCATTGAGTGGGCCGTTGCCTTCCAACTCCAAGTGATCTTAGATGAAACTGATTTTCTAGATCCATTTCAAACCGGCTTCAGACCTGGATTCAGGGTGGAGACTGCCATGGTTGCGCTGGTAGATGACCTTTGCCAAAACATTGACAGGGGAAGCGTGACCCAGTTGGTGCTTTTGGATCTCTCAGCGGTCTTTGATACGATAGATCACGGCATCCTCTTGGAACATCTGGGAGAGTTAGGGATTGGAGGCACTGTACTTCAGTGGTTCCATTCCTTCCTCAGGCAGATTCCAGAGGATGATGCTCGGGGACAGTTGCTCATCAAAAATAGAGCTTAGAGCTCTTCCCTTAGGGCGCCATCCAGTCACCGATGTTTTTCAACATCTATATGAAGCTGCTGGGGGAAATCATCCAAAGACATGGGGCGAGGTGTTATCAGTACGCTGATGACACCCAAATATATTTCTCCATGTCTCAGTCATCAGCCATGACGACAGATGGTATTTCTCCCCTCAATAAATGTCTTGAAGCGGTAATGGACTGGATGAGGAAAAACCGACTCAAACTGAATCCAGAGAAAACGGAGGTGCTTACAGTAGGGGCCCCTAAACCAGGTATTGAGATACAATCCCCAGTCCTAGAAGGGGTCACGTTCTCCTTGAAGGACTGTGTTCGCAGCTTGGGGGTGCTCCTAGATTTGTTGCTTCACATGATTGATCAGGTGAATGCGGTGATCAGGAGCGCCTGTTATCAGCTTTGGCAGATACGCCAACTACGCCCTTACCTGGAGATAAAGGACCTAGAAATTGTAGTACATGCACTGGTAACCTCATGACTCGATTTCTGTAATGCACTCTACATGGGACTACCCTTATACCTAGTTCAGAAACTACAATTGGTACAAAATATGGTGCCAGGTTGATCACCGGGAAATCCAGAAGGGAACATATTACACCGATTTTTAAATCCTTTCACCGGCTGCCTATTGGTTTCCGAGCACAGGTGTTGGTGATGACCTTTAAAGCCCTACATGGCCTAGGTCCAACCTATCTAAGGGATCGCCTCCTTCTATACAATCCGCCCCGCACCCTTAGATCCTCTGGGAGGAATCTATTGCAATTGAGGAGAACTAGACTAACAGCAACCTCTCAGAGGTCTTTTTCTGTTGCTGCTCCCAGACTATGGAACGCCCTGCCGGAGGAGATCCGTCAAATAACCAGTTTGGAGAACTTTAAAAAAGCCATCAAGATGGATCTCTTCTGGCAGGCCTTCCCCGAATAGAACAGACCGTACTCAATTTATGTCTCTCCCTCTTTTTATGCTTTTATGTTTTCATCTTTTGTTTTTATGTTTGTTATATCTTTTATAATTACTGGTGCAAGAACACGTTATTTTTTAAAAAATTAACATTATATGTAATTTTAAAGGAGGGGCTACTTGTTTTATTATGTCATTACTGTTTATTGTGGGATTTGTTTATTTATGCAACTGTTGTGAGCCGCCTTGATTGCCTAGGTAAAAGTTGGGGTACAAAAATAAAGTTTATTAGTTTATTATTTATTATTAACATGGCTATATCTTTGAATTCTACCATTATTCATATTAGTTATTGAATAAATATTCAAAGATATAGCCATGTTAGTCTGTAGAATCAATCTGTAGAGAGATCTTGTAGCACCTTTGAGACTAACTGAAAGAAACAAGTTGGCAGCATGAGCTCATATGACATCAGCCATGATGACATATGGCTATATCTCTGAATTCTACCATTATTCATATTAGTTATTGTTAACTGACCTATTGGTGTGTATAATACTCATTTAGGCCTTTGATGCATAATATTACTGCATTCTATCTTTTGGGTTTTTGTGAATTGCTTTGATGACAATGTATTGTGGACAATGGCATATATAAACTGCCTCTTGTTTGCATATATAAACTGCCTCTATAAGCAAACTAAATTTTATGTATATTGCTTAGCCTGTGTGCAAAACTGCTATTAAAATATTTAATTTCAAAAACAATCATTTCATGATGGAGTATCATGATTGAGTTAGCCATACTGTATAACTTATGGATTCTCTGACTTGTGGACATGCCATGCCAGGGATATATAAGAGCTGTGGCTTATTAGTTATGAGTAGTTTCCATGCTGTCTGATCATGCACACCTGCATAGAAACTTTGCTACTTTGTTTCTTCAGTGTGATACATGAATGGAAAAACTAGGGGAAGGAAGCAAAGGGATACCGTTTTGAATTTCTTCCTTGGTTTGTTGGAAGAGAACCAGAACCAGAGAAGGATTGTGCCCATATTCGGACGACACATTAAACCTTAACATCTTATTTGGAATTAGAAGAACATCACATACCAGCTGTTCCGATGCCAAAAGTTTGAGAAACTTTTTGATAAAGTCAATGAGGCCTTGGATTGTGCGGGTTCTCTCTACTGTCCATTTCTTTGTCTTCATTATAGGAGTATCTCCAACAGCCTTGAGCAAAACGTCAACTAGAATGTAGAAAACATTGCAAATGAAAAGATATGGAAAGAGAACAAATGGTACCATTCAAGTACAGAAAAAGATAATGCAATACAAAATAGAGCTGGGGAAGAAGAAAACACCCCTAATTTACAGAAATCCTCTAGAAAGTTAGGAAGAGCCATTTATGTCCATCTTTATTTTATCTATTGAAGTCTAAGTCTAATTTATGAAATCCACTGGGTAACCATGGCTTAGGCCTTAGTCATACCCTCTCAGATTTAGAGGAAGTCAGTAACAAATCTCATATAAGTAAATCTTGCCTAGAAAACCCTTGTATAGTGTTGCTACAAGTCACAGCCAATTTGAAGGTACATAAACTAGAAAGGAACTAAAAACCCTAAAGGCTCCAGATTTTAGAAGCTAAGCATGTCAGCCCTGTTAGTACTTGGATGAGAGACCACCACTGAACACCAAGTGTTGTAGATTATATTTCAAAGGAAGGGCCTCACAAAACCACCTGATTATTCCTTGTTGAAGAAAATCATCAGAAATGACTTGAAGTCCTGAATCAACAACAATGTGCCTTCAAGTGATCTGTGGACTTATGGTGATCCTATCACAGAATCTTTGGGGCTGAGAGTGTGTGACATTCCCCAGGATCACCCAGTGGGCTTCCATGGCTGAGCAGGGATTTGAACCCTGGTCTCCAGAATCATAGTCCAATACTCAAACCACTACACCACAATAGTCCAATGCTCAACCACATAGTCCAGAACCCTACCATTCACCAAAAGGTCACCAAAGTGTATACTGAACTCTTATACTCTCCCCACCCTACCTGCTATGGACAAGGGATGAATCCACCAGGCCAGCCAAAACAACCCATTTCCTTCAATGACATCATCATATTTTTTCCCTCCTGTATAATTTTAAAGATCCTTGCCTAATGAAGAAGCCAGCGGAGCTTTGAAAGCTTGCATGATGTATTTTGTGCATTTTTGGTTGGCTCAATAAAGGTATCACTGTTTTGTAGGTTTTGGATTCTTTTGTATTTTGCTAAAAATAAAGATATTGTTCACACATATATGCTTCTTGACTGCCTACAGTAGTGGCGGTTTATTTTGTTTTTTTTGTTTGCTTATTTACTTTATTATATGTTGCCTTTCTCCCAGTTGGGACCCAAGGCAGCTGGCATAACAACAAACTAAAAATATTTATAAAAGTTTTAAAACCAATTTAAAAATACCACATCAAAACACTATAAAATCATACAGAAGTTACAAACAGATAAAACATATATCTACAGTTGCCCCTCCTGTTCTGGACCTGCTGCGTTTTGATCCTGCTGAAGTTTCGAAAAAGTTTCCAATGACAGCCCAATGCAGAATGCATTGCAGTAGTCTAAACAGGCTGGAATAATAATATTATAATAATAATAATTTATTATTATACTCCACCTTTTGCCAAGGCAATCAAGGCAGCTTACATAATATAAGATACAGTTTAAAAGCATGTTATGAGATACAGTTTAAAAGCATTTTAAACAGCAATAACAATTATAACAATTAACCCCCCCTTTTAAAAGAGGGAGGGAGGGAGGGCCCTTCTTCTTTCCAGGCTAGGCCAAATGGATCTGGCCTGCCTTCTCTCCCTCGATGATGGTGGATGGAGGGAGGGCCTTCTTCTTGTTCAGGCCTGCCTTCTCTCCCTCTAGATCAGGGGTAGGCAACCTTTTGGAGACCTGGGCCGGTCCCCCGAAGTCCTGGTCTCCGCCGGGCCGAGGGGGGGGGGGAGGAAATGGCTGCCCACGCACGCACCCCCACCGCCGCATGCGACCCCCCCGTAACGCTGCTGCCGCCGCACATGTCGCAGCCACCATTTTGATTTCCAAAATGGTGGCAGCGACGCGTCTGCGCATGCGCAGGAGTACTGTGCTTGCGCAAACGCATCACGGCCGCCATTTTGGAAATAAAAATGGTGGCCACGGCATGCGCAGCTGCACGGAGGGAAAAACGCGCGGCGGCGGGCGGCGGCGGCGGCAGGGTTCCACCTGGGCCAGTAAGTCCAGCAACTTGGGCCGAAACCGGCCCGGGGGCCGTAGGTTGCCGGCCCCTGCTCTAGATGATGGTGGACGGAGGGAGGGCCCTTTTTGTTGTTCAGGCTAGGCCCGATGGAATCAAGGCACATGTAACTGAAGCCAGGTCAGACATCTCAAGGATAGGATTTGTTTATTTATTTATTTATGGTGCTTCCGGCCCCCCCCCATTGTCTGAGGGACAGCAACCCGGCCCCCGGCTTAAAAAGGTTGCCTACCCCTGGACTAGAGGTCTGACCAAAGCAGAATAGATGGTACTATTACTTCCATTGATTGAGACATTATATTCTTATTGATGCAGCTTAGAATTGCATTGGCTTTCTTAGCTGCCACATCACATTTCTGGTTCATGTTCAGCCTATGGTCTGCTAAGACTCCTAGACTCCTAGATTTCTAAACTAGAAAGGACCTAAAAACTCTAAGGGCACCAGATCTTGGAGGCTAAGCAAGTAAGCCTTGTTAGTACATGGATGAGACTGTCAATGAATACCAGGTGCTGTAGGCTATATTTCCAAGGAAGCAACTGGCAAAACCACCTCTTGCCTAAGAAAACCCTGTGAAATTTATGAGGTTGTGACCAAGGCACACAGACATACAAACTAGAAAGAACCAGTGTGGTGCATCAGATTGAGTGTTGAACTTGGATGTCAGGAAACCAAGGTTCAAATCCCCATTCAATCACAGAAACTGCTGGGCGACTCTGGGGAAGTCACATACTTCAGCTTTGGAGAAAGATAATGATAACCCTCCTCTGAATAAATCTTCCCAAGAAAAACCCTATGCCAGGGTTGCCATAAGCCAGAGTTGACTTTCACGTAACAGACAACCCTACTATTTCCTCTTCAAACATGATTTCTCATGGGCTACAGGAGCATTCCCCCAAAGCAGCTGCAAGTTAAAAGAGGTCCAATGGGATGCCACTAAAGTTACTGGGGTTATGAGGCACCTCAACAAGACAACTGAGGTTGAGTCTCCCTTATCAAAATTCTTGGAACCAGAAATGTTTCGGATTTATTTATGGATTTTGGAATACCTGTATTCGCATATATGTACACAATGAGATGAAAGCCAGTGTGGCGGAGTGGTTTGAGAGTTGGACTACAACTCTGGAGACCAGGGTTCAATTCCCTACTCAGCCATGAAAACCAACTAGGTGACCCTGGCCAAGTCACCTGCTCTCAAACCTCCTCTGAACAAATCTTACCAAGAAAACCCTATGCCTTAGGGTCGCCCTAAGTTGGAACCGACTTGAAGGCACACAACAACAATGCATAATGAGGTATTTTAGAGAAGGAACCCAAATTTTAACATTACATTTATATTTCATATACCAGTGGTGGTGAACCTATGGCATGCATGCCAGAGGTGACACTCAGAGCCCTCTCTGTGGGTGAGCACACCGCCACCCCAGCACAGAGTTTGCCAGAGTTCATTACTAGAAAGCAAGAGGGACGTGGTACTTTGCGATAAATAAGTGGGTTTTGCATTGCAGTTTGGGCACTTGGTCTCTAAAAGGTTTGCATCGCTGTCATACACACTGGGTGACCTTGGGCAAGTCATACTCTCTTAGACTCAGAGAACAACAACGACAAACCCTCTCTGAAGAAACTTGCCAAGAAAACCATGTGAGAGCTTTGCCTTTGGGTCACCTAAGTGGGAAACAATTTGAAGGCAAATAACAACAAACACATACCTCATACAGATAATCCAAAGGTAATTTTATAGGCAACATTTTAAACATTTAAAAACATGTACTGTATATATAGAACCATCAGAAAGCAAAGGTGTCACAACCTCAGATACCTGTGGGGGATTTTTTTTTCTTTTTGGAGCATTTTGGAAATCCGGATAAGGGAGACTCAACCTGTACTCAAACCAACTCAATCCAGGCTAGCTCTCAACAGGTTCATCTTAGGGTTGCCATAAGTCAGAAATGATTTCAAGGTACACAGCAACAAATGAGAGTAAGTGAGAGGGAGGCTTAGAGTGAAGAATGAAGTCCACATCTGCACTGCAGAAATAATCCAGTTTTTGACACTACAAACTAGGGAATTCTGGGAATGGTAGTTCAGTGAGACATTTATCCTTCTCTGTCAGAGAGCTAAAGGAGAAGTCAAGGCTAAAGGACAGAAGAGAAAAGGGATATGGAAAGAAAAAGAAGGAAAAAAGAAAGACACAGGAGGATGAAAAGGAAAAGATTAAAAAACAAAAAGAAATGATAAGGCAGGGGTAGGCAACCTTTCCCCTTTAAGGGCCGAGGGACTTCAGCTTCCAGAATCCCAGGAGCTATTGGCCAACATGGGACTATTGGCCAACATGGCTGAGGCTTCTGGGAGCTGAAGTCCCTCGGCCCTTAAAGGGGAAAGGTTGCCTACCCCTGTGATAAGGAATACAGAGGAATACCAACATGATTTAGGTACCTGAAGTGTATATTAAGATGGGATACTATACAAATGAGTAGAAACATATACTTTATGCATAAAACAACTTGTAGGACATTAGACCGTAAATTTTGTCAGCAAACAACAAAAGATAAACATAATTAGTTAATATTGTAATAATGCAAAGTTTGATGCATTATGATCATAGAGGTGGAAGAGACCACAAGGGCCATCCATTCCAAACCCCCACCATGCAGGAACTCTCAACCAAAGCACCCTTGACAGATGGCCGTCCAGCCTCTGTTTTTAAAACCTCCAAGGAAAGAGACTCCATCACTCTGAGGGAGTGTATTCCACTGTCCAACAACCCTTACTGTCAGGAAGTTCCTCCTAATGTTGAGGTGGAATCTTTTCCTGTAGCTTGCATCCATTGCTCCGGGTCGTTCTCTGAAGCAGCAGAAAACAAGCTTGCCCTATCTTCAATATGACATCCCTTCAAATACTTAAAACATGGCTATCATATCACCTCTTAACCGTCTCTTCTCCAGGCTAAACATACCCAGCTCCCAGTTTCTTCTCGTAGAGCATGGTTTCTATACTTTTCATCAATTTAGTCGCCTGTACTCCTCTGGACATGTTTCAGTTTCTCACCATCCTTTTTGAATTGTGCCCAGAACTGGGCTGAGTATTTTATAAAGTGGTCCTTTGCTATCTGCAGGGCTTTACTTCCAGTACCACCATGGATTTCAAAATCTCTTTTATATGCTATTGTGTTAAAATTGATTTTTTTTTTAAAAAAAATTGTATCGCCTGAAGGTCTGTTGACTGTAATAAAGACTTTGTATTGTAATTTCAACTATCCCTGGATATCACAGAATCACAGAGCTGGAAGAGACTCCAAGGGCCATCAGACCAACCCCCTGCCATGCAGGAACTCACAATCAAAGCACCTCCAACAGATGGCCATCAAGGCTCTGTTTAAAATCCTCCAAAGAAGGAGACTCCAGCACTCTCTGAGGAATGTGTTCCACTGTCAAACAGCCCTTACTGTCAGGATGTTCCTCCTAATGTTGAGGTAGAATCTCTTTCCTTGTAGCTTCTTGCATCCATTGCTCCTTGTCCTATTGTCTGGAGCAGCAGAAAACAAACTGGCTCCATCCTCAAAGGATTATTTTCAAAGGAAATTATCACACTACACTCTTACAGTGCTGCTATTCCATTTTAAGGGCCTTTGCAGACTGCTAGAAATAGTGCAAATTGAGTCCACTTTAAGGGTTAGGGAATCATGGGAACTGTATTTTATTGTGGCACCAGAGCTCTCTGACAGAGAAGGCTCAATGTCTCAGAAAAAAACAAACACAATTCCCATGACTCACTAGCACTAACCCTAACCCTTAAAGTGGACTCAATTTGCACTATTTATGGCAGTCTGCAAAGGCCCTAACTGCTCTGGCTGCCTCCTGTTGCATTTTGGGGTTTGTAGTTCAGTATGGCCTAGGAGCTCTCTGGCTGAACATTCTAAATGCCTCCCCCCAAACTGCAAATCCCAGAATGCAACAGGAGGCAGCCAGAGCAATTAAAAGTGGAATAGCAGCAGTAGAAGAGTGTAAAAAGGTAAAGGTATTTCCTGTTGACAAGGCTGTCGTGCCCGACCATAAGGGGTCGTGTTCATTTCCATTACTAAGCTGTAGAGCAAGCATTGTCAGAGACTACTCTGTGATCATGTGGCCAGCATGATTGCACAGAATGCTGTTTACCTTCCCACCAAAGCGGTACCTATTTATCTACTTGCATTTTCATGCTTTCAAGCTGCTAGGTTGGCAGAAGCTGGGACTAGATACAGGAACTCACTCCATCATGTGGTGTATTGTGTAAAGTGTAGCAGCGCAATAATCTCAAAAACACTTCATCAGGGCTATTATTATTATATCGCCTCACAGCCCTCTCTTCTCCAGGTTTATTGGTTGGAAAGAGATGTATACAACTATTTATTTACTATTTATTTGCAGTATTTATACCCCGCCCTTCAGCCAAAAGGCTGTGTGGTTTTATGCCGTGTTTTATGATGTGGTGATAATCAAGAAAGAGAAATATGAGAGAGAAAGGGGGGGGGGAAGTCTGGTGTCCCGATGAAACTACAAACCCCAGGATTCCCTAGCATGGAGCCACGGGAGTTAAAGCGGCGTCGAAGTGGGTTGTTTCTGCAGTGCGGATGCGGCCTCAGAAAACGTCATGGCAGTAGTCCGGGTCTGCTTGGAAACGGGCCAGGCCAGCGCCAGGCCCACAACCATCCCGGACGGGCTTCGCCGTCCGGGATGGCTGTGGGCCTGGCGCTGACCTGGCCCGTTTCCAAGCAGACCCGGACTACTGCGAGCCGACTCCCGCCCCAACCGTTTACTTTTCTTCCTGGCGTCGCCGGCCGGCTCCTCGTTGTTAGGGGAAACAGAAGCCGGGGAAGCCGCCGCTACCACTGCCGCCGCCGCCTCTTCCAGCACTGCTCCGCCTTCCGAGGGACTCTCTTCCCCGCCGCCGCCGCCGCCGCCGCCGCCGCCGCCGCCGCCGCCTTCCCCTCGCCCTCCATCCTGAGGAGCTTCTTCTCCTCCTTCGGACATCGCCGCGCTCCAAATGGAGCCGGCGGCCTGTCACACCCCTTTTTATAACCTCCGCTCGAGGGCACGTGACCACGGTTCCACCAACCCCTTTTCAAGTAAGAAGGTTTGTCCCTCGCCAGCCACCGTCGCTGGAAAAAAAGTATGTCAGGTAATTTTTTTTCCCCTCCTCGGGTGACGGTTTGACGTGATCACGTGACTTGGGTCTCTCATTGAGAAGAAGGCCTCAGAGGGGGAGGCCGCGCGGAAGACCCCCTCCTCCCCGGTTCCCAACGACTTTTGGGTTCCTGCCTCCCTCTTCCTTCGCCTCAGGCTCTCCGTCTCCTTCACCATGATTAAAGCCATCCTCATCTTCAACAACCACGGGAAGCCGCGCCTCTCCAAGTTCTACCAGCGCTACGTGAGTACTCTCCCGAGGAGGATGTGGGGCGGTTTGAGTGCTTAATAATATAGCACACTCGCTTAAAACTACATATCCCAAACAAATGAAACTACCACTTGAACATGATATTAAATTATATTTTACTGTGACACCATATAGCTATAATGCAAACCATCAATTAACCATATATTTCAGGGGCAGGTAACCTTTCCCCTTTAAGGGCCGAGGGACTTCAGCTCCCAGAAGCCTCAGCCATGTTGGCCAATAGTCCCATGTTGGCCTATAGCTCCTGGGATTCTGGGAGCTGAAGTCCCTCGGCCCTTAAAGGGGAAAGGTTGCCTACCCCTGATATATTTATTCCACCAGCCTCCATTTAGGGCCTTTACAGACTGCCAGAAATAAACTTTAACTGCCCCGGCTCAGTGCTAGGGAATCATGGGAACTGTAGTTTATTGTGGCACCAGAGCTCTCTGACAGAGAAGGCTCAATGTCTCAGAAAAAACTACAGTTCCCATGATTCCCTAGCACTGAGCCAGGGCAGTTAAAGTCGCATTATTTCTGGCAGTCTGCAAAGGCCCTTACTTAATGGTTTTCTGCAGCAAAGGTCAGAAGGACTTGGAATAACAATTGGACTTTATCAGAAACTCTGTTTCACTTAGCATTTTATATGGGTAATTGGTGGTTTTTGCTATAGCTATATAGTGTCATTGTAAAATATAATTTAATATCATGTTTAAGTGGTGGTTTCATTTGTGTAGAGAGATCTTGTAGCACCTTTGAGACTAACAGAAAGAAATTGGCAGTGTGAGCTTTCGTAGACTTCAGTCTACTTCCTCAGATGCATTTGGTGGGGATAAATAGTTTTCAGTTAATATACTATATTTCAGTACTTTATTAGTTTCTCCATTCCATTTTTGTGGTTTTAGTGGTTGCCTCGGGGAAAGCAAAAGGCTGTGTGTAGATGTGGCCCAGGATCTCCTTCTCTGGAGGTTTTTAAAGAGAGACTGGATGTGTCAGGAGTACATTGTTGATGGTGTCTTCCTGCATGGCAGGGGGCCCTTGGGCAAGTCACACCCTCTCAGCCTCAAGGCATAGTGGTTTGAGCATTGGACTACAACTCTGGAGACCAGGGTTCAGTTCCCAGCTCAGCCATGAAACCTACTGGGTGATCTTGGCCAAGTCACAGTCTCTCAGCCTAACGGGGAGGCAATGGCAAACCTCCTCTCTGAACAAATCTTGCCAAGAAAACCCCATGATAGGATCGCCTTAATGTTGCTGTAACTCAGGAGCAACTTGAAGTCACACAACGACAACCATCAAAATATTATGTTGAAGTGTTCTATGAAGATTTTTTTAAATGAAAACCTCCTCTGAATAAATCTTGCCAAGAAAGTTTGCCGTTGTTGTTGTTGTTAGCTGCCTTTGAGTTGACCTCTGGCGTCTCCAAGCCCCCTCCCCCCGTTCTCTACCTCATGGTCCATGGTCTCCCTGATTGGCGCAGTGGTTAAATGCCTGTACTGCAGCCACTCACTCATAAACCACAAGGTTGCGAGTTCAATACCAGCCAGGGCTGAGGCTCGACTCAGGCCTGCATCCTTCCGAGGTCGCTAAAATGAGTACCCAGATTGTTGGGGGGCAATCAGCTCACAGTTGTAAACCGCTTAGACATCCCATGTGTGATATGAAGCGGTATATAAATGAAGCTGCTTTGTTTTGCTTTGCTGATTGAATCTGTCTGTCTGGCTTTAATTCGCTTTAGGGACACAGAACAACAGAACTCAGTTTTCATGGAATCATACAGTTGAAAGAGACCTCAAGGGTCATCCAGTCCATTCGCCTGCTGTGCAGGAATGCACCATCAAAATGTTTTCTGTTCTACTTTGTTCCAAGATCAGTTGAAATAGAATTTGAGGTAGACTGGGAAGAATATTTCCTAGAATCGTAGAATCACAGAATCGTAGAATTGGAATAGACCACAAGGGCGATCCAGTTCAATCTCCTGCCATGCAGGAACTCACAATCAAAACACCCTCACAGGTGGCCATCACTCTCTGAGGGAGTGTGTTCCACTGTTGAAAGCTCTTACTGGCAGGAAGGTAATGCTGAGGTGGAATCTCTTTTTCCTTATTTTGAATCCATTGCTCCTTGTCCTATTCTCTGAAGCAGCAGAAAACAAGCTTGATCCATCCTCAATATGTGTGTGTATAGTATGCCTTCAAGTCATTTCCAACTTATGGCAACTCTAAGCCAAGCCAACCCTAATATAGGGTTTTCTTGGCAAGATTTTATTCAGAGGGGATTTGACATTGCCTTCCCCTAAGGTTCAGAATATATGACTTGCCCAAGGTTCACTAATGGGTTTCATGGCTGAGCTGGGAATTGCACCCTGGTCTCTAGAGTTGTAGGCCAACACTCAAACCATTATGCCAGGTTGGTTCTCAGTATGACCTTCAAATATTTAAGCATGGCTACCATGTCCCCTCTTAACTTTCGCTTCTTCAGGCTGAACATACCTAACTTTGGCACCATTTTGGTAAAGAATGGGGCTCTGACCAGTGTGGTGTAGTGGTTTGAGCATTGGATTATGGAGACCAGGGTTCGAATCTCTGCTTCGCCATGGAAACCCACTGTGTGATCCTGGGCAAACTCACACACTCAGCCTCAGAAGACCTTCATGTGATAGGGTCGCCGTAAGTCAACAGGTGACTTGAAGGTACACTGCTGTTGTTGCGTGCCTTCAAGTCATTTCTGATGCCATGAACTTCATAGGGTTTTCTTAGGCCAGAAATACTCAGAGTGGTTTTGCCAGTTCTTTCCTCTGAAATACAGCCTACAGCCCCTGGTATTCATTGGGTCTAGGAACAAAAACTGCTGGTCCTCCATATCAGATAGCTGAGATACACTGGTTTAAAACATCACTCACACTCCAAAAAGGAGTCATATGATACCTTAAACATCTTATAATAAGCCTGGTTGTTTTCTTACCTACTTGACTTATAATTCAGGGTGTTCTCTTTCCATGAGACCCAGGGTGGGTGGGGGAAAGAGTTTGTATGGGGTTCCTTTTGGGCTGGAAATAGTATAGTGGGAGGGAGGGCAGGACAGCCCCGGTTTATTTGCCCCGTGAAGGCAGGTGCCACCTCTTGCCTTTAGCAGTGCTGTCCAGATTTGCGGGGAGACAGGGAAAGAAAAGCACAGAGAAGAGGCAATGAAAAGGGTAAGGCACAAGCATGTGAAGAATGCCTTCCTTTTGTCCCGTCCCCCCACTCCCCATAACAGCAGGGGCCTTCTGTGGGGGAAAATGAGGTGCATTCACTTCCTCATTACAATGGCCCTTTGCTGTTACTTGGGATGAGGTGGTAGTGAGAGACAGTCATTTTTTACATGCTTGTGCCTCATCCTTCTCATTCATTCCCCTTTCTCTGTACTTTTCTTTCCTGTCTCTCCAAAAGGTGAGGCCATGGTCTCTTCATTGCAGGAGGAAGAGACCTTTTACAGCAGCTCATCCCTCCCATCTCTTCTGGGCCACAGCCCTTTGACTCGTGGGTGGGTAGGTAATTGTCCATTTTCTCAGGCATATGAAGTGGCCTTATATTGGGCCAGATCCCTGATCTGCCTGGCTCAGTGGTTTTGTCTATGCTGACAAGCTCCTTAAGGCTTCTGCAGAGTGCTGCATTTTTTCAGTAGGGGTATGTGTTACTCTGTGACATTACATGCACTGAACATGTCCTCTGCAATAAATGAATTATTGCTTCTTCTCCAGGCTGACCCTTCTTCAGAATGTAATGAAACAAAGGGATAGGATGGGGAATTATGCTGTAAATGAATACTGTATCCTTGACTTGAGATGAGGCCAGGAGAGAGGAGTAGTGAAGCTTTTTTTGCAGACAGTATGAGAAACAGGAGACAGTAGCAGGATATGGGTGAGTTCTCATGTTGCCTGGTAGCTGAGCCTTTTTCACTCACTCAGTGATACGTGATACTTAGCCATGACAGTTGTTGATCCTGATAGGTTATGACAAATGCAGCATCTGCAGTGTTTGGCAGATGTACTGGGAAGGGACATAACAGTAAATGGATGATTGTCAGTTGGACAGAGATGTGAAGTGCCATATACTTTTCAGCTACTTCCCATATAATTATTATGTAATCAATGACTAGGGGAATTTTTAATTAGGTGAATTAATTTTACTGGGTTACAACAGCCTGGAATACTTCCCAACTTTTATGGAGGGAGTGGGGATAGTGAATTGACAGAGGCAAAATTCTCTCAATGAATGTACTTTTATTGGGGAACACACATACTAAGACAAGCATACATTCAAACACTGATGCAAGAAATATGGAATATGGGAATTAGTGTTGGAATAGAACAAGAGGCTCAACTAACGGTGATAATTATGAAAGATGCAGTTGCTCCAGATGAAGTGTGGGACTCGGCTGTGCGGACAGGATTGGGGAAACAGCAACAAGTCGGAACTTGGTCAGAATTCAAAGTGACGTCGAGTCACCATGCATTCAGACTAGTTTGCCAAACAAAGAAATTTGGGGTCCTTAAATAGGCCAAAAACAGTCTGAGGCAAAGGTTGTTTACAGTACATCAAAGAAGCCAAATTTACATGGAAAAAAATCACTTGGGATAGAAGGTATCTGAGGTGGGAATGGGTTGTAAATGTCTACTCTTCGGACAAATATCCTAGCTGTAAATTACCTAGCCTTCTTGCCTCAAAAGGTGTGAATTCCTTCCCTATTGCAGCTCCCAAATTATCTAAATTTATCTTTTGGCTTTGGCGGCTCACAATTACAGATCCGTCCAGGGCCATGAAGGGAACATGCACACACCAAAATTGGAAGACGTCCAGTATTTGTAACACAACTGATACAATTACAGTGCCATTTCTAAGTAGAAAGTTCTTAGTTTCCTTCATATTCAGACATGTATGACAAGTACAGATGCCTTTTTTCATTTGTCTTTGTGTCCATTTATTCAGATTGACGTGCATACACAGTGAGACAAATTATATGTTTGCTATGTATTTTGTTTGTCTAAGGTGATGCACAATGGTAAAAACATTTAAAACACAAAATCCATTAATGGAAGGATTTTAAAACATACTAAAACATCTCTTTAAAAATAACTTTATAACCATATACAAATAAAACATTCAGAGCAGCCATTCCTAATTTTATTGTATAAGGGCTGAACAAAATAACAGCAGCCTTCTGGAAACTGAGAAGTGGTGGATCCAGCCTGACTTACCCCGAGAGGTAGTTCCACACTTAGAGTGCTGCTACAAAGAAAACCATGTCACCTGTACCCACTAGCCAAGCTTTGCAGGGTGGTGGGACATGTAACAATGTCTCTGCTGAGGATCTTAAATTTGGGGCAGCTGCATATGTGAGGAGATAGGGGGGAAGCAGACGACTGCTTCCAGGACACCGCCGGACGGAGCGCTGGCGGAGTGGAGCCTCTGCACCGCGGCGCTCCTGCGGCGTCCCTAAAAGGAGCTCCAAATTGGCGCTCCTTTTAGATGTCAGGGAAAGTGCGCCCTAAAAGCGGCGGGCGCACTTTCCCTGACTCTTCCGCCGCAGCGCGTCCGGTCGCTGCGGCGGGAGGTTGCCCCGGAAGCGGCGGCCGTGCGGAGGGCCGGCAGCTCCCAGGGCGACCTCAGGAAGAGGAAGGAGCGCCGCTCGTGCGGTGGCTCCTCCTCTTCCGGGCCTCCAAGACGGCTCAATAAGCCGTCTGCCGAGGCCCGTAATCTTTCAGGTACTACAAGTACCCTTGTAAAAAGTTCAGTATAAAGACAAGAAAATTCACTTTATTGCTATGTAGTTGCCCAGATTCCTTTATTTAGTGGCTGCCAGTAGGAGCAGGATGGAAATAGCAAAAGGTAAAGTTATTCCCCGTTGACAAAGTTGTCAAGTCGTGTTCGACCATAGGGGGTGGTGCTCATCTCTGTTACTAAGCCAAAGAGCCAGCGTTGTCAGAGACTATTCTGTGATCATGTGTCCAACATGTTTGCACAGAATGCTGTTTACCTTCCCACTGAAGTGGTACCTATTTACTTGCATTTGCATGCTTTTGAATTGCTAGGTTGGCAGAAGCTGGGACTAGTGACAGAAGCTTACCTCATCATGCACCACCCGGGCCTCAAACTGCCAACCTGCCGATCTTGCAGTGAACAGAATTAGCATCTTGACCACTTGAGCCACTGCATCCCTAGCAATAGCAACTTTGTTTATATACTGCTTCATACCACGCTATGCAGTCTGTAAGTGGTTTACAACTGTAAGCTAATTGCCCTCAACAAGCTGGATATTTATTTTAACAATCTTGGAAGGAGGAAAGCCTGAGTCAAGCCTGAGCCTTGGCTAGTATTGAACCTGTAACCTTGTGGTTTGTGAGTGAGTGACTGCAGTACAGGCATTTAACTAATGTGCCACCAGGGCTCCTAACCCTAATCTGAAAGGAGAGTCATAACACAGAAACTAATCTGTGTTATGACTCTCCTTTCAGTTTGTTACTTGTTACTTGTTACTTAAATAGTGCCCTTGTTATTTAAATAGTGTAGCAATGGGTAATGATGGAATAGTTTTTATGCTATATAACTGTTTTTAGAAACATAAATATTATATTGCTGCAGTACTATTCTAATCTGTTTTTCTTTTTCCAGAGTGAAGACACACAGCAACAAATTATCAGAGAAACATTTCATTTAGTGTCAAAACGGGATGAAAATGTTTGTAATTTTCTAGAAGGAGGGTTGTAAGTATGGCCAAATTAGAAACTGCTTTGTATAGTAGAGGTTTGTAATAGAATTCTCATCATGTTAGCAAGGATGCAATATGACTCACTCTTTCTTACTTACTGCAAACCCTATTTTAGGCTGCATCCACATTACCAAAATAATCCAGTTTGACACCACTTTAACTGCCATGTAATTCTGGGCATTATAGTTTTGTGAGACATTTAGCCTTTTCTGTCAGAGCTCTGGTGCCACAACAAATTACTGTTCCCAGAATTCCATAGCATGGACCCATGGCAGTTAAAGTGGTGTCAAACTGGATTATTTCTGCAGTGTGGGTGCAGCCCAAGAAACCTTTAAGTGTCAACAACTCTGACACCACAAAGGGAGAATGTTAGATTAAGTTTAATCCTGTTTTAAGGAGGGGAGGGCTGTTATGTGAGGGGTTGTTTTTAAACTTGTTGTTTTCAATATGTTGTAACCCGCCCCGATTGCTGAGCAGAGGGGCGGGCTATAAATAAAAATTTATTATTATTATTATTATTATTATTATTATTATTATTAGTCATTTATGTAATCAAGTTATATCTGTGCAGCTATCATGAGCTGAATGATTTTGAAATCTCTTTCTGCAGTAATATTTATGTTAACAGTTGCCTTCAGCATTCTTGATGGTAAACTATCCCATTCAGTATCATTGTGGATGAACCGCAGCACTTTATCTATTGGTGTGTTTTGGTATATTACCTTATTTAAGAGAAATCTACTGTTTCTGATGTGGTTTAAATAATTTTAGTTTTAATGGATTGCTGAACTGCTTTCTGTCAACAATATTTCAGATTTTCTTCTTTATTAAAAATAAGTATGTTCCATTGAATTCAAATATACTTTGGGTTTTGAAGATGTTAGGGAAAAGTATTTTCAGGTTTATCTCTTCGCACTGTGTTGCTGGGCTGAGGGATTGTGGAAATTGTCTGAAAAAGTTTTTTTTTTCTGGATAATTTATTACATTTATTGTAGTTTTTCAAGATAGGAGTTACCAAAAAATCCTGTAGATTTCAGCTGAAGTTGCTGTTGATAGTCTTTTATGTCCATTTTGTTTTGTTTTAGATTAATAGGTGGATCTGATAACAAATTGATATATCGACATTATGCCACATTATATTTCGTCTTCTGTGTTGATTCTTCAGAAAGTGAACTTGGCATTTTAGATCTAATACAAGTAAGTAATTTGTAGAACAACTAGTACATTCTTGAACTGGTGTTTGTTTGGGTTTTATTCTTATTATTTGGGGAAGACAACTAATTTTATTATATGTAAACCATGGAGGGCAAAGTGTGGCCTTCCAGATGTTATTGATTGCAACTCTCAGTATACTTACCATTAACTGCCCTGGCTAAGGATGATGGGAGTTTACAGCCCAGCAACATCTGGAGGACTGCACTTTGCCATCAGTGATATATGCTAATGACATTTTGAAAGAAATTCTTCTTTTGCTAAAAGGGATTCAATGGGAAAATGCCTAAGTTCATCCTTGTATTCTTTGGCTGTTAATTATGAAATTTATAATATTAATGCTATATAATTCTCAGTGTTAATATAGAGCAATATATTTTCCAACAAGTAGTATCAATACATTTGTCAAGAAGAATATGAAAGTGACCACAAAGTTTTCTGTCGTATGCTTGAAATTGGTACTAGGACTTCTTCCTTTTTAAAATCATGATTATTATCATTATAGTTTTTGCACACCAACTATATACAGCATGCATTCTACAATACAGTACAACATACAACATAACATAGAAGCTAAACAAAACTGTAATGCACACCTTCTCTCAATGAAAGGCACACAAAAAAGGTTTGACTTCCCGCCCTTCAAGTTGAAAACAAATACCAGACATGTAATCTCTTTTCTCCCTTGTTATACCCAATATACATCCATCTTATAGCTATCTCTCTTTAACAAGTTATTCAGTAATCAAATCCCACCAAGAATTTCTTTCTGTGGGCTAAACTCATTTCTTTACTGTATTTGGGAAAGCCACCTATTAGATAAAATCTTAGTGACTGTGGGATGCTGGTGATTATGTTTAAGAACTAGAACAATATGGTACAGGTTTCCCACTGAAAGTAGCACTAATAGTGGTATGCAAGTCTTTCATGGGAGTGGGTCACTTGCTACTTACGCACACAGGGAATCTGTAGTACTGGGCTGCTGTGAGATATAAAGTGAGCGTGTAGAGAAATCCTATGTATGCTCACTCAGAAGTATGTTCCATTGAATTCAAATATACTTTGGGTTGTGAAGATGTGAGGGGAATTATTTTCAGGTTTATTTTTTAGCGCTATGTTGACTGAGGGATTGTGGAAATTGTCTGAAAAAGTAATTTTTTTCTGGATAATTTATTACATTTATTGTAGTTTTTCAAGATGCGAGTTACCAAAAAAGTTCATATGTAATTTAAGTTTACAATTATGGAAGGTTACAGGGACTGGTTTGGGCAGTGAATGGGGCTTCCATAGAAACATATTGATGCTCTGAAGAAACACGTTTCATTGGATAGTGAAACATTGGTCCTGTTGATTTATGCAGCAAGGAGTTGGCAGTGATTTTCCCCTCATTTATGACAGCTGAAGAATGTTTCTCCAGATTTGAAGAAATTGCTATTGGACTACTGTATTTAAGCCTATATTGTACATTGGATAGGCCCCTTACTGTCATTCTGATTGTGCACACACATAATGCCATTGTTGTTGTTAATTGCCCTTGAGTTGATCTCGACTCATGGTGACCCTATGGATGAGACATCTCCAAGACCTTCTGTTCTCCACTGCACTGCTTAAATCCTGCAAACCCATACCCATGACCTCCTTAATAGAGTCCATCCATCTGGCATGTGGCCTACTTCCCTCCATCTTCCCCAGCATTATTGTTTTTTTCCCAAAGTGTCCTCCCTTCTCATGATGTGTCCAAAGTATGACAACCTCAGTTTGGTCATCTTGGCTTCCAGGGAAGTTTCCAGCTTGATCTGCTCTAGGACCCATTTGTTTATCCTTTTGGCTGTCCATGGGATTCTCTGCACTCTTCTCCAGCACCACATCTCAAATGCATTGATTTTCTTCCTATCATCTTTCTTGATTGTCCATTTCTCACATCCATACATGGTAATAGGGAATACATTGGCTTATATGATTCCAACTTTTGTGCTGAGTTGTATATCTTTGCATTTTAGAATCTTTTCTAGTTCTTTCATAGCCACTCTCCCCATTCTTAGTCTTCTTTTGATTTCCTGACTGCAGTCCCCATTTCTATCAATGTTTGATCCCAGGTATGGGGATTCTTTTGCTATTTCTATTTCTTCACTATCTAGGTTGAACATGATACCATGGATAGCCTTAATTTGCAAGTGAGGAACCTGTGGCTTTCAGGTTTTTGTTGGACTCAGTTGCCATCCTCCTCCGCTACCTGGGCCATTAGTCAAGGATTATGGGAGTTGTGGTCTGATAGTAAGTGGGAGTCCACAGGTTCCCTAATCCTGTTTCCAGTATGTGATGTTAAACCAGATTTTAATGTGTGACCTGGTGCTAATATTGGGCTAAAGATAAAGGAATTTGCTTATAATAACTTCGAGGCGCCCTAGAACTTTTATTTTCCTACGTAATGTGAGTTATAAACTCTTTTAAAAAATTACACATCAAACCTGAGTTTTTTGGTGTTGGCTAGACTCCAGAGAGTTTGCCTACTATTACTATTATTATTTTTTAAAAATAGATATTCCTATGAACCAGAGACATGGGAGCTGTTTAATCCCTGGTGCCTTGATTGGTTTATCTCTGAAAAGTGAGCAGAGATACGAATGGGGATTGGTCTTGCAGAGCTAGAGAGAGATTGAGGTCTCAGTGATAACTTTGCAGCTGGATCTGACTTGTGAGCCAGAGGTTCCTCACCCTGGCTATAAATAATCCACTCTTGTCTCCTTTTATTGTGCTGTCTGGTCTTGTGTCTATTTCATTACATATCAGATAAATGCAGAGGAATTGGGCAATTGCCACAGAGCAGAGGTTCTTGGACATCTGGGCAGGACCTTCCGGGGTGGCAAGACATGGAGGCCTTGATTCCTCCTCCTCTTCCCAAACTTTTTTATATGTAAAATTTACACATGTGTTGAGTTAGATGTTGAATCTACTTAAATAAAACTGTTCTAACTTGAACAATGTTATTTCCTTACAAAATGTTAAAATATTAATATATATGAATGTGAGAATGAAAACACACACACTAAATAAATATTTTAATTTATATATTATGTTGAGTAGGGGGAGGCGTGATGCTCGCATGTAGATGTAAAGGGGGATCCCAAGGGTAAAAAGTTTGAGTACCACTGCCGCAGAGTGTCTCTCAAATAACAAAATCCAATGCCTAAATGCCTTGCCTAAATTTTCAGTTTCCACTTAGGAACAACAGCAAGTACTTTATTTTTTTAATTATTTGTTAACATTCAGATAACGAGGAATGAAAACAGAGTTAAGTTGGAAATGATTCCTATCAAAATTGGAGAGACCAGTATTAGGGCATGCATTTTATTCTGAATTCAACCCAACATGTTTAATTAATATTTGCTTCATAAATACATCATTCCTTCAGGGCAGATAAGTCTGCCATTGGTACATCATTGGTTGAACATGTACAGCACTGTGCTGTAACAGAACTATAGTAGCCACTGCCAATTTGCAGTGGAGCCATACCAGACTTCCCCCCACGAAAATGGAGACTCGCAAATATTTGAGTCCCATTGAAATTAATGGCGCGTGCGTCCATGGCGTGCACAGGTGCACACCCCATTTTGTCCCCTTCCATTTGCTGCCTGCAAACGGGTGAGGGATGTGGACTTGAAGTGCACGAAAACAGAGGGGCGACTGTATATAGGTGTAACTAATAGTTTGGATGAACCACAATTCTGAGAGGAAAACAATTCCTGCATAAAAAATCTCACTGTATAAATCTCAAAATACAGCACTAGAGGGAGCTAGAAATTCACTTTCATTTTTTAACATTTAAAAAAAAAACTTTAAAGATTCCATTGATAAAAATGAATGCCCCCTTTAATTCACTGATAGCCTACAAAATGTAATGTTCTTTTTGTAAAGATCTTGCCACAAAGCTTTCTTCTCTAGTGGCTGTTACTTTTATTTACAACTGAAATAAAATCAAATGTTCATAGTTCTAGGGTCGCATCACTTACTGTAACTTAGAACCAATAAATCTGTACTGTTTTTGGGTTTTAAAAAGATTCAAACTTAAGACCTGCCTGTCTGATATTGTGATTGGTCTGCTAGGTGGTAACCATTTAGTATAACTATATCATAGACTACTTAGTTGTTCATGCAGTTTAAAGAAATGGAAACTTATTCTTTTTAGTTATCTCCTCCCTCTGATTTCTGTAATGTCCTTTCTCTAGAAGTTGAATAAAAACCACTTAAAGCTCTTTCTAGAGTGCAGGACTCTGGCATTTTTGTCCCCTTTATCCTCTACTATTGCTACAACAACAAAGAATTCATGTGAGAAACTAAAGCTGAAAGTCGTAGGTATGAAGCTCACAGAGTAAGTTTGTGCAAGTCTTATTCTAGCCTGCAGCACTGTTAAAAGACTAATTAATATACTCTTTTGAGCTTTGTAGAAGGTGAATGAGATGCAATACATAACAAAGGGGGCACGTTTGATCTTGTTCCACAAGACAGGGTCTTTCCATAGCAAAAACCAAAGCTATCTTCTGTTGTTCAGGTTTTTAAACTTGAAATGGCCAGTGAAATTATTGGTGTGAAGTGGAATTAAGCCTTTAGCATGTCTGTGCCAAAATATGCTAAAGGCACCAGGTCCTGTCCTTTGAAGCAAAGGAAATTCAGGTCTGGTTAGTGCTTGGATGGGAGGCTGCCAACTAATGCCAGGTGCTGTAAACTATACTTCAGAGGAAAGAACTGGCAAAACCACCTCTGAGTATTTCCTGTTGAAGAAAACCCTATTACATTTCATGAGGTCACCATAACTTGACAGGCAACTTGAAGGCATGCATGCATGTGCGTACACATGCACACACATGCGTTGTGCATATATGTGATTTGATCAGCTACATTTTTTCGGATTGTTTTTGAAGGACAGTTATTGATCAGTGAACATTTTAAACATAGTGATTTTGGTGGTATGGACAGACCACTAAATCATTATGGATGTAAGCCTAGTCAGGTCTTGGGCTCACATATTTCCCCTTGTTGTGACTGTGTTCCCCGCACTGTGACTGTGATGAGGAAGAATTAGCAAGCTTTCATTTCTGTTTTACATTAATCACAGCTTGTTTAGTCATCCAGCACTGACAAATGGGTATCATCAGGCTGTGGTTAAGTTTAAGCACAGCTCAGAGTATTAATGCTAATGCTACTCAAATGTTGTACTGTCGCTAATATAAAATAAAAGCTTCCTATCTTCCCCTCATGGCCATAGTGGAGGAGTAGAAGAGAAAGGGATGGAATTATATGTTCCCAGATGCAGTTCATCCTTGTAAAACATAAACCATGGTTTGTTCTTAATCTAATTTCTAATATTGTTTACTAATTTCATGAAATAAATGTAATTAAAATAGAGTAGAAACCATCTGTTACCATGCAACAATATCCAAAATTCACAAAATAGGGATGCCTTGATTGGACCAACCAAAAATGCCCAAAATACATCATGCAGGCTTTTGAAGCTCCATGGTTTCTTCATCAGGTGAAATTTTTAAAAATCATACAAGAAAAAAATGACATTAGAATTGGAGGCTTACGTTTTGTCAAGATGTTGTTTTTATTGTTGTCAGTTAAGATGATCTGGAGGGATATCATTGCAGGCAGAGGCCAATCCTCTCTTTGGCTATGTGAGCACTTGGAGACAAAGAGTCATAAAGTCTAGGCAATAAAATTTCAACTCCCTTAGCAACATTAAATATAACTTCCCTTGAGATCCAGGCTGCTGCTTAGGCAGATTCAATGTTCTCTGTCTATTGAAAGAGAAATTCAAAGTCTGCTATAATGTAGTTATACAAAATGCTGTTCCATGCAAAGATTTTCTAGGAAAACTAGAAGAACCTGCAAAATTAAGTGAGTGGTAAAATGACTCATACTTATCCCATAGTTACTAATGAGGAGTCCTAAAATGTCTTGGAGTATAAAATATTTAAGCTGATAAAAGGATTTTCAGTATGTGGATTTTGTTTGAAAAATGCTATGTTTGACTAAGTAGAGTGAATGCTAAACTATTAGCAAAATCTGATTCTCCATAATCTGGCTGGGTTCTGCCAGAGAATTCCCTGCATTAACAGCACATGTGCAAATACATGAGACTTCCAGGAGTCTCTAGAGCTGTCTGTGTTCTGTTTGCCACATTTGCAGTTGGTGTTTAATTGAATGACAGAGTTGCTGTTAATCTTTGACCTTCTGCAATCTTTTCTCTCCACAGGTATTTGTAGAAACATTAGACAAGTGTTTTGAGAACGTCTGTGAACTGGATTTAATTTTCCACGTAGACAAGGTAGTCTGGTTAACTTCTGCAATGTGAACTGAAATTATTCTGCAGACAAGAAATGATTGTTCAGATATCATCACATCAGCTAGCAATTTCTTAGTTTAACAAATGTGATCTGCATCATAAATTGTAAAATTAAATGAAGCCAAGTAGGGTCAGCATTGGTTAGTACTTGCATGGGAGACCACCAACGAGTGCCAGTTGCTGTAGGTTATATAGCAAAGGAATATATTTCAAAGCAAAACCACCACAGTATTCCTAACCTAAGAAAACCCTATAAAATTCATGGGGTCACCATAGATCAACAGGCATAGAGAACTGAAAATTCAAAACTTGTGATTCTTATTGTACTGATTGAGAACAGGAATTAATGGTGGATTTCTCCTTATGAAACAGTGGAATCTGTGGGGAAAGGAAGTGCTCTTTCCACTACAGCCCCAGCATCAACCCAAAAAACAAACACTGGAGGGCTATTACTCGCCTGTGCTGGTCGTCAGGAACCTTTGAAAAGGCAATCGTGGAAAGTAAATCTGGAAACACATGCTGCTCAGTAGTTTTACAGCTGGATAAAAGTTTAGTGGATGAGGAATTAGAGGGAATAATCTGCTTAATTCTTCCATTAGATAATGATAGAAGCCACAGGTTTTTTCAAAGAACAAAAAGGCTACCATTAATTATTACGAAGACTTTCCTCCTCATATATGCATGGCTTTGTGAAGCATTACTGTTGCCAAGTTTATAATTATTTTGTTGTGGAGAAGCAGTTTGTTAAAGAAACCAGAAACAACTTTTCTGGAGATGTTAACTGAACTTTTCTCCTCATGTGTGCAACCCACTTCTCTGTTTGACACCTCTGAAGGTTCCTTGGGGAGTATTGTAATTTTTTCCAAGAACACATGTTTTGATTAGAACATTGAATGCTTGTAAAGGCCAAGAAGAATCTCTTCCCCTCCCACCTCTCCCTAATTTTCCTGAGGGAAGTCTTTTTCCTTCTCCAAAGTTTAGCTAATATACTTGCACATCTGGATTTGGAGGAGGATGTAGAAATGACAAACTATTGACTTTGTAAATTATAAAAAATAAAATAAAAAGAAAGCTTTTTGAAATATGAACTTGCTTCTCTTGTGAAGCTGAAATGCATAGTCATGGAATTCATGAACCTTATAGGCCAAGACTCCTTTCCACATAGCTCATACCTTGCATCTTCTAGATTTTTATAAATATTTTTGTTGCCAAAATATTTTGAAATATGAAAAATATTGTTGGGATAAATCATTTAAACAAGTGCATATATTGGAATTTTCATAATTCCTCAGCATAAATCCTAATCAAGTCATGGCACACAAATGCTCTGAGTACCTTACATGTGCATTAAAATGTAGTTGCAGATGCTTTACAATAGTGCTGAAAGCAGATATGATAGCTCAGATAACTATTCAGATACATGCAAAGTATTACATTGTCCTAGGTCCAAAGTTATTCAAACTCCAGATTGTAATTATGAAGACTTTTAACATCAAATGGTTCTTTCTCTACAATATGAGACCTTTATTCTGTTGGAAAACATTCAACATAGCAGCTCGTTGAACTGGAACAAAGTATTTTTAAAAAATATTTTTTCCCATCCCTTTCTTTCCCTTGTGCTGTCAAATGCTGTTAAAAAAACAGTCTTCATTGTTATACAAGCTCTGAAGTTTATGCAGCTATGAATTAGGTTTCCAGTTGAAAAGGTTGCAAATGTAGGGCAGGTGCTAATCTGTAATCATAATGCAATTACTGCAAATGATTAGGGTTGCTATTAATATTGCAGTTCTCATATATTAGGTACACATTTCTGTACTGGATGAACTGGAATTCAGAAGATCCAATATTTACAACTTTGGAACATTGACAAGTATCCAGTATTAGACATCTATAATTTAAATATTTGATATGTTACTACTTTTACATTTAAGAAGCTAATTTAAATGTCACTTAGGGGATATTAGTGATGTATTAGTTTAATCTATATGTTTTTAGTTTGTTTTGTGATCTTTTTAGGTCCATAATATCCTGGCTGAAATGGTCATGGGTGGAATGGTTTTGGAGACTAATATGAATGAAATTGTCACCCAAATTGATGCTCAGAATAAACTGGAAAAATCTGAGGTAAGAATGAAAAGCATTAAAGCCAATTAGAGCATGATCATAGAACCTGCATGATGTGAAATGGTCTTTTATCTTTTAGTATTGCTTTTATATTCAGCTACTTGTATTGCTAAAAACAAACATGTAGTATGTGGCATGTAAAAGCCTTCCTTGATTGCTTAAATAGCTCAACATTACCCTTCTGTCAAACTCACATCTGCCATTGGCATCTATGTACAGACACATTTCTGAGCTTCCTTCAGTCAAGGCTTCTGTCTCCTACAGCATGTCTTTACTCTCAGAGAATCCTATTTTAATGTTTTCTTTTCATATTACTTTACTTTCAAGAAGTGAAAGACTTTGGTTAATCCCAAATTCTGACAATTTCCTCTACAGTGCCCAGAGTTTTAACAAGAAGTGTTTGGCTAATCCTAAATTCTGACAATTTAACTATCTAGCTTGGTACTGTGCAGCTGATAAATTTGGCAACTGGTACCATCATGTCCTAGAAGTAATTTTTCCTTCCTAACAAAATAAATCAGTATGTATGGTATTAAAATGCCTTTCTAAACTTGGGTATTTAGAAAGTGATGTGGCCTTGTTTCCACATGTAAGATGAATTGGGAATATCAGGTCCTGAGATGAAACTAAATGAGTTGTTAAACTTTTGATCTAATTTCTGACTCAATTTTTTAAAAAGCAATTAGCCCACAGGCAATACAATTATAAACCTTTCTTACATTTTGTGTTTTTCTACTGCTACTGTTTGATCCAAGAAGAACACTACTGAAAATGCAAATCCTTTCTAGGGCAAATTGGTGTTAGTTTTGAATTTCATGTCTCATTTGACTCCTCATAAATAAGCAAGTATGATTTACATTATTCTTGTTTTATCAACAAAAGAAATTGATTTTGCCAGTGAGTATGCTGTTAAAATTGAGAAGTGATTTTCCTAGTGGTTTGTCTCAATCTTCACAGTATTTTTTTCTAATTTGCAGTTTGTTTGGACAGCAGTGGCTGAGAAGTACAGAAATGGTGCAACACATTATATGATGCATGGCAATACACTAGCGCAGTAATATTAACAAAGATATAATAAATGAAAATTGGAATTATATTTAAACTGTGTAAAATCTAGCTTCTATGTCAGGAGAACACAACTAATAAGTTATTTATCCCTTTTACAGTTTTTTTTTTTTAAAAAAATCTTAAATTTACTCCTTCAACTTCTGGTTTGAATGATTAACCTACAGCTTGAGTTTTCAAATAATGAGCCAACTTCAGTGAAATGGATCAGGTTACATTTAATTTCCATTGAGATCTACTCAGTTTAATGGGTTTTTAAATTTATAATACAAAACTTTAATGATCGGTAATAGGCAAGTAGCTGTTACTGTGGCATGAGCTGTACGTGCTGATATATCACTGCTAGTTAGAGAACAAAAGAAAGCAAGGCAAAGCAATATCTGAATACACTAATTGGCCCTTTTTAGACTATTTGATCTGTTATTTTAAAAACCTACTTATTGACATGTGATCTTCCAAGCTAATGTTGGCTGTGATCCAAAGTTCCCCTTTGTTAATGTTCGTGGTGTGTGCCTCATTAA
This sequence comes from Phrynosoma blainvillii, assembly GCA_026167975.1. NCBI lineage: Eukaryota > Metazoa > Chordata > Lepidosauria > Squamata > Phrynosomatidae > Phrynosoma > Phrynosoma blainvillii. The sequence continues at coordinate 81,116,664 of JANUYF010000002.1, forward strand.
TTTCACCCCAGCCACAGTTCCCCATTTATGTTTGCACACTGTTTTCGTGCAATCTGACACCTCAGGGATGCTATATCAAGGGATATGAAGAGTGGGAATAGCTGGGTGAGAAAGACTTGGTGAATGTATGTATGTGGTTCTTTGGATCCCAATCATCATTTTTCTGTGAACTTGTTTTAGATGAAATTAATATGCAAAGATTGCTTTCCAAAACATGGATAGCAAGATCTTAGTTGCCATTGACTCTCTGAATTGTGTATGTATTTTCAATACAAAAGCTTCAAAAAAATTCCAAAATAGTTTCACAAATCTCTTAGGCAGTTGCACTCTGATCCACAGACTATGCACCCATGGATGGTGTTGTTAAAAGTAAATGGGCACTTTATTCTGTAAGTGATTCATTGTCTTTGAAGGAAACCAAAGGTTATTTTTTTTCTTCAGACAAGAGATAGTATTTACTTAATGAATTTGTAGGCTGTGGGGCATTTCCAACATTGGTTTCTCTCACTACAAGTCATGGGCAACTATAGCCACTATAGAGGTTTGCCAGTCATACTAAAATCAACTTACTAAAGGAATGAATGAGGAAAAAAATTGGATGTGGGTTTGTCAGGTACTATAAGTGACATGGAAGATGTCCCCTGGAAAAACTGGGATACTTGTGGTGTTCTTGTAGTGTTGAGTTGGGTGTGAATTTGGTTGTTTTAAGTCAGTCCTCATTTTTTCAAACCACCTGATCTTCTCTAGTTCTTTCCATTCTTCTCTTTACAGACCTTTATCTTTCAGTCTCCCAGACAGGACAGGTAGATACAGGTATTGCCAATTTTCAGAAAAAAATATTCTTCTATTAAGTAAAGGGAAAGCAAAATGATGTCAAAGGCAATAAATAAATTAGGCCAGACTCAAAAATTCTGTGTTGATAAACCCATATTAGTCTTTGTAGCAAACTTTTTGTGCTAGTTTCCCTCATCTTTTATTGCCTGTAGTGTATTTACTAGATTGTCATTAACTTCATATATTTTTATTTTACTTCCTTTCATTAGCATCCAGCTTTGGAATTTATATTGTTACAATGTAATTGTATCATTTGTATCATTCTCAAGTTATAGACAAATCTAATTCAGCTGGTACAGGCAGAATGCTCCCAGCTGCATAACTGTACACAAATAAAAGGACGCCTATCGGGCTTTGTTGTCCTCCCTCCCTCCCATCTCCTTGTCTATCCTCTAGGGTTTCTGCTTTATCAGAATCTGAAAATAGTTTCCACTTTGATTGCAAATTCTTAAGAAATGGGAACTCTGCTATTCTTAAAAGCAGTAAACATTGCCAATATAATACTTAAAACTGAGGAAGACCATAGGGAATTCATTCTTCAGAAGGGGGTGAGGAAGGGAGCATATCACCCCATGACTCACTTCCATTTGTTTAGTGATGGCATAGGGCTGTAGACCTATATACCCTTGACAAAGAATGCACTAAAACAAATTGCAAAAAGTTGATTGGTCTATAAATGTGGACTTGAATCTAATGGTTCTTTTGTGCAAATGAAGGCCATTTTCTTCATGCAAAGGAAAGGCTTCTTGGAATTCTTCAGTTTAACCAACCTACCTTTCAGCTACAGCCTCTCATGCTGTTTTAAACACTGTTCCAGGACAAGACAATCCCCCATGACTTTTAGAGGGTTCCATTAGGTTGCAATAGGAAGGAGGTAGGAAAGCTCTATTCTATGAGTAGTACATTTTCCAGAATGCTTCATTGTACAATTTCTCATTTTCAGCTTGTATGAGGAAATATAGTGCCAGTAATCAGGATCAGGTGAAGACATCAGATTTAGCTGTGCATATTTTCATGATAATGTCCACAGTGTGGCCTAAAATGTGTTTTTTAAAAATGCAGCTAATAGGCAGGAAACCATAGTTGTTCTAGTTTCACCCTGCATTACAGGTGTATGCATGAAGTAAATAAACACTGCCATAACAGTTATATTCAATTGTAATAGCACCTGTAGTACTAATAAACTTACTACTATTACTAGTACGAGTATTATTTTATCATAAGCCTCCCCAAAAGCTTTTGTTAGAAGATGGTATATAAATGTTGCAAAATACATAAATAAAACATCTAAAATTATCTCTAGATGCACATTTTGAGGACTAAACTATTGAAAGCCATTGCAAGCATTCTATTCTGCAAGGGTTAAGCACAGTCAAAAGTAATAATCGGTGGTGCAGCTATGTCTATACCTTAAGGCTAAAGTCCAGGGCCCCAAATGATGACACAGAGAAGAGCAGGTTATGAGACAGATACACGGGGGTCTGTCAGAACTGACACTTGTTGCTGTAGCTTCCATCTTACTTTAAAAACATTTTGTAATCTGTGGAGCACAGGAATCTGATTACAAACACATTTTCAGGTGTTCATTTATTCTTAAATTTCTTCTTTCTGTCAGAGGTGGAGCTTATTACCAAATAAAACTGATCAGCTTAAGGGCAGCAGATTCCAATTTATTCTTATAATCACAATGGTGCTGTGATTTAAACAAGGTTATCATGTGAAGCTACCCATGCATAGAATTTTCCTTTCTTCAACCAGGCTGGCAAGGTAGGAAGAAAATGTTTTTTGCTCTAGCATCTAGAATGGTGGCATAGAATGGAGGGGCAGGAAACTGGAGTGAGTAGGCCAATATGCAGTTTTTTTTATTTATTTATTTATTTATTTAGAGTATTTATACCCTGCTCTTCAGCCACAAAGGCTTCCAAAGCAGCTTACAAATGGTTAATTAGATGGGTTCCCTGCACTCAGGCTTACATTCTAAAAAGACCAACACAAAAGGAGAAGGGAATGGCAGTGGGAAAGGGGATCAAGTCCAGCAGTTCTTCTCTCCAGTGAATTACTACAAATCATTGTTTAAAGATAGGGATGGTCTAAGACCATTGCATCTAGAATATAAATAACTTAGCTGCACCACTGGTAATAATATATAAGAAATGGGGGGAAGCGACTTTTGGGGGTCAATTTAAGTAGAAAGGGAAATTGGAATACAGTGTGTCTCAAAAAGTTGTGTTTATAGTTGCCAGTAAAGTTTTCTTTCACTCATTGGTATTCCTTGGTAGGCTTCATAAGAATTACCAGCAAATTAGGAATGCCGTCTGGAGTACAGCCTGGAAAGTAGAAGTTTTGTTCATAGTTCTGTACATTAAACACTACGTAACACTTGGCTGATTTGGTAAGAATTAAAATCACATGGCAATCTATTGTGTCATTACTAACTATGAAGGGAAATCAATGTCAAATTAAACTGCATTCTAATAGATTAAAATTGTATAGAGAATTAAATACATACTTTTTAGAATATTTAAAGAAGTCCCAGGGAGCTAAATATTACTTTCAGTTAAAATGGTAAGATGGCTGGGAGCCATTATATTTGATAGTATTCAGTGTGAAACTCAGAGAACAATTTTAGATCCTTACAGTAATAACACTTTATATAATCAGTGGTCCAATCAGTTCATTTCTTCCTCTTTGGCTATTTCCCCAAACTATAAAAATGTTTTGCAGTGTAAGAAAGGGGTTTTTTAATTTGTGTTTCTTTTTTTCTTTTAATGTAGTATTGCTCTATTTTACTTTTTGCTTGTACATGTTCCGTTTTTATTTTTGGGTCTGGCAATTTAAAGGATATAACAAACAAAAAAATTGAAAAATCATGCCCATCCATTACTATTGCTGTGATCCCAGTGCTTGAATTTCAAAGAGTATGTCTTAAGTCTTCTATCTGTTTGGCATTTTGATATACTTGCAGACCTCATTTTGTTTTTTCTTGAATTCTGTTCATTTATTTAATCTCATAAGAAGAGAACATGACCATTCTTTTATATTCTATACTGCATCTTCCCATCTTATTCATAACCCTGCTGCTTTGAATCATACTTGTTCTAAGAAGAAGGGTTTATGCAAAACACCAGCAGCTGTGCTAACCAAAATATTAAATATGTTGGGAGGAATCATTTCCAAGATAGATGCATATAAAAGGAGCTGCTTTTTATAATGAGCACAATCTCTTGGGAAACTCAACTACCATGTAATTTGGAGAATGATTTGAGGTTTAATGAGAAACCATAGCTAAAGCACTTTTCCTGTTAATGAAACCTATGTAATGTGCTGTGTAATAGAAGGAAAACAATGTACAACTTCCATATTACTAAATAGTGTCCTGAAATATACCTTATATTGCTGCATTTTTTAACTAAAAAGAAAACATGGTGTTCTGACTTCTTTTAACTGGGTGAATGTATTTGGTGTTGAGTTTATCATCTCAGCACATATCTCAGTGTGTATTGGAGTGCTCATTTTGTAGCCACATACCAGTGTCCCTGAAGGTCTTAATAGTATAGATTAGATCCAGAAGAACATCCCCAAAAGGAGGTCAGTGGAAGATGACATTCCCAAGCCCCCTCTAGCCAGCAGTGGCATACGGCAATTGAAAAGCTTTTCTGAGGCTTGGAATGAGTCTCTTCTGAGTGGAGAAAACTGTGGCATAGATGGCTGAATGAATATAAAGGTGAGATTGTAGAAATTCAGGCAGAGGAATCCACACAGCCATCTACAAAAACTTGTCAGGGAGAGGAGGGTGCCAAACAAACATCTTCTACCGACCTCTTTTTGCTGCGGGCAATTCTATGGATCTAACCCTATGTCTTTCAGTGACTTTGGACAAAGGGTTTGAAATGTCAAACTGCTGTGTGCTCATTTAAACTGAGATTACAAAGCAGCTGGGGTAATGTGTTGTCTGGTTAATTGTAATTCTAGCCGTATGTGAGCTCATACTGTACTTCTAAAACCTTGTGGACATACCTGGCCACTTGTACTCAGTGTGAAGTATCAGGACTGATGGTTCCTTACTGAGGTGATCAAGAATCCCAGAAATAAGCTCTTCAGTTGTTTGTGGGCTATGTGCTTTCAGAAACACCTTGGGATATGGTTAATTCATTTTCTAAAATACAAAAGAAAAGCATTTAGTTTGTGCTGTAGGCATACTGTCATTTTAGTACATAGGAATTTTGACTTCCAGTGAGATGGGAGAACCTTTTTTTGTACGTATCCATTTCACATAAAAAGCTGTAGTGGGGACGAAATCTGTCTAATAGTAAAAGAAATGCATGGGTAAGAGATGCTGAACCTTCCCCTCCTCTCCATTCCTACCTTACCTTTAATCTGTTTCTATAGTGATTTCTGCTCTGATAGCAGAATTCAGTGCTTGGAAATGTTCCCTTTTTTGACTACAACTGCAAGAACCCACACCAAGCATTGCTGACATGCTTGGGGATTCTGGGAATTATAGTCAAAAAGTAACTTTTCTAAGCTGTGTTGGGAGTAAATTGGGAATGAAAAAGAGAAAATACATTAAGGGGAATTTAAGTCAAGTGAGAGGTTCAGTATGCTTTCTCAGATTCCTTTTACTTATAGAGGCACCCCACCCCATCTACCACTTTACATGTGTACTGGATAGACTAATGAAAAGAAATGCATGTTAACAATTACATGTGATTGGTATTCAGAATCAGTGCATGGTGTTTTTCACTAACTGTATCCAGGCATTTATAAATGTTGTTCTGAAAATGTTCACTATGTCTTAGAAGTACTGTGTGACTTATTTTGTGTTTAAAGTTTTGATGTTTGATAAATCAGGCATCCCAATTTATATTTGTAGATGATATATTTGCTAAACTAAAATAAGGTCTTTGTACTCTCCTCTAATAGCAATATATAAATAAAATTGTTCTTTTTGGCAACTATTCTGCCTATTGATAGGAACAACCCAAAATATGAACATTGTTCTAATAAGGTTTTGTAATAAAGTCAACTCAATGTATTTAATAAATTATATACAATCATGGTGTATAAACCATGATAATTCCCTTAATTTTTCATTTTTTAAAAGGTAGAGTGGTATTTTTCTAGGCTAAAATACATAGTTGTGAGTTGAATTTAAGAGCCTTACTTCTTCTGTTAAAAATGTAGTGGGGGAACAAGAGGCAAAATGTTTGAGAGCTCACCAGAAGGAGCAAAAAAGTAATAAACTGTCTTGTTTATCATCTTAATTTGGAGGAAGTATAATGATTTAGAGTTTAGTATATTGATTGAGAGTTGTACATCTGTGCTTACCACTTCTCAATTCAACTAATATGTTAAAATTAGACAAATATTAGTGCAACAATTGACTTTATACTTCAAGAAAGTCCTTGAAACTTTGACATCATCAGGCTTGTGGTCAGAATCCAACTGTTGCAAGCCTGAAATGCTATTAGATATCAAGGTGTCAAGTGCTACGTTTGAATTAACCAATAAGAATAGGGCATCTTTGTGATTCTCGTCCTTGTGCCTGTCTTGAAGCCATCTTTCCAGCCTTGACAGAGTACCCTATGAAGCCATGTTTTCAACCATAACTGTATTTCCAGGGATCTTGTAGTTTTCATCAGCTTTACTGCCTGGCCCTCTACTGCCTTTCCTTTGTATCTATAATCAGACATCTACCCCTCCTTTCTATTAATAGTTCAGTTTGGTGCCCCATGCAGTCCTGCTTGCTGTTTTTTCCCTTTTCTTTTCATTTCATAAGTTATTTGTCTCTAGTTCTTTGAAAGCCAGAATTGGTCTGTTGTTGGTTTTTCTAACCTTTCCAAGATAATCTTCACATTTTCAGAACTTCCAGAATTAGGATATATTCTGTGATTTCTGGTTTCTTCCAGCTGTGACTCTGAAATCCTAAGGTAGAATACACTTGAAGGGATGTGCTACACTCAACCTATCTGTAGGCAGAAAACATTTGATGTAGAGGAGGACACTGGTAAAGTAAAAAGCACTATAGACTTCACCAAAATAAAGACTGAGGGAGTATTGTCAGCCATTATATTAGTCTAATGGACAAGCTAGCCTTTCTTTAACTTTCTGGTCCAGAAGGTAATTCTGTATAAGCATAGCCTCAACAGAATTGCCTTCTACTCTTAAAACTACAATCCTGTACATATTTAATTTGTATATTGGACTTGATTGGATTTTACTCAGGAGGAAATGTTGGTTTAGACATTTAATATGACAGACTCACTACACAAGTCCTCTCTCTGCAAATGTGGATGTTACCTATCTATGCTATATTACTCCCCATTTTATGTAAATGTTTATTACATGTGTCTTGGAATTACCAGAATAAGTATTTTAAATGCTATGGGCTTTTAAATTCAGATTTAAAAGCTACTGTGATGCATATGGTAATGTTAGGATTTTTGGGCTATAGACCTTTCTGATACCCAAAACTTATTTTATTATTTATTTATTTACTTCATTTATATACAACTTTTCTCGCAAAGAGGGACCCAAGACGGCTTCCAAAAACAGCAATTAAAAATTAAAAATGTTTCCAATAAAATTTTAACATCAATTTAAAATTTCCACATTAAACACTAAAAACACTTTAAAAGCCATACAAAAGTTAAGTACATATAGAACACACAAATAAAAAACTTCCCTGCTTAACTATGAAAAACCTGCTGAAACAAAAGTGTCTTTGCCTGCCAGCAAAAGGAAAGCAGGGAGGGAGCCAGCCTAACCTCCTGCAAAAGGGAGTTCCAGAGGGTGGGAGAAGCCACCGAGAAAGCTCTTTCTTGTGTCCTCACTAAGTGAGCATGTGATGATGGCAGGACCAAGAGAAAGCATTCCCCTGAAGATCTTAGTGATCGTACAGGTTTATATGGGGAGATAAGGTGTTTCAGGTAGTCTGGACTTAAGCCGTTTAGGGCTTTATAGGTTACGACCAACACTTTGAATTGTGTCTGAAAACGAACTGGTAGCCAGTTAAGCTGTTATAAAAAGGGAGTTTTATGTTCCCTATAATTGGTCCAAGTCAGAATTCTGGCTGCCATGTTTTGAATCTGTTACGTTTCCGAATATTTTCCAAGGTAAAAGGTAAAGGCAGCCCCATATAGAGTGCATTACATTAGTACAAATGGGATGTAAGCAAAGCATGTATCACCATAGCCAGATCTGACATCTCAAGGAACAAGCACAGCTGGTGCACTAGTCTTAACTGTATAAATGCACTCCTGGCCAGGAACCTCAAGAGTTGTGTCCAGCAGAACATCCAAGCTGCTAGCCTGATAATTTGAAGGAGAGTAACCCCATCTAGCACAGGCAGAATCCCTGTTCCCTGATCTGTCTTTCGACTGACCAGGAACACCTGTCTTTTATAGATTAAGTTTCACTTTGTTTGCCCTCATACAGTCCGTTACTGGCAACAGACATTGGTTCAGAGACAGCTTCCTTGGAATCAGATGGAAAAGAGAGGTAGACTTCGGTGTCATCTGCATACTGGTGACACTGCACCCCAAAACTTTGGATGACCTCTCCCAGTGGTTTCATGTAAATGTTAAACAGCATTGGGGACAAAACAACCTTGTGTGACCCCACAGACCACTGGCCAGCCTAGCCTCCTAGTCATGACAAGCAGAGAGTTGGTCCAGAAGGATACCATGTTCAATGATATTGAAAGCCATTGGAAGATCCAGCAGAACCAACAGGGACACACTCCCCCTGTCCAGTTCCCTGCATAGGTCATCCACCAAGGTGACCAAAGCTGTCTTTGTCCCATAACCAGGCGTGAAGCCAGATTGAAATGGATTTAGATAATTCCTCTGATTGAGAAACCCTTGAAGCTGGGAGGCTACTACAAGCTTCAGACCCTTCCACAAGAATGGAATATTAGAGAGAAAATATACTCTGAAGAGTTTTCCAGCCCTCAGCAACAGGTTTATAGGGGAGCTGAAATGGGAATAGGAAATCCTCCACCTTACCATAGATTGTGCTGTTGTATAAATGGATTTCCAGCATTAGGTATAGCCCAAATATCTACCTCTTTTGTTACTTGGTAATAAAATCATACATAAAGGAGATTCTAGTTTTCTAGTTTCATGTATGACATTATGGAAACAAAGCTTTTCCTCTCTTTCCTGAAAAAATGGATTCGAAAAAAGGGAGTGCAGGACCCAAAGTGCCAGATGCTGAAAGAGCACTGGACGTCATTGAGAAAGTTCTGCATAAGGGTATCTAGATATGTACACTTTTAAAAAAAAGCATCCCTAATTAAACGGGGACAGTGTGATGTGGCTTTCATGCATTTTTGCAAATAAATCTTGAAAGGATTACATGAATATTTAAAAGCAAAAAATGAATATTTAGTGCAGGGTGTGTAAAAATGTATGGTTGCATTTAAAAAAACAGCAGAAGATGAAAGGGGATGAACATTCTTAATTTTTTCTTAACGTGGTTCTGGACTAAAAAGTTGGGAATTTGTTATCATTTCAGATAACTTTTTGAATAGAAAATTAATGGCTTTCAGAATATTTTCTTACACTGGATACATTGTAAAAATCTGCAAGCATCATAGGATTTACAGAAATACTATAGATTAACTAGAGAAAGGTTTTAATACTTACTTCAGAGAGCAATTCCACTTCCCTCCCATTAAGAAGTGTTCTTACTAGACAAGTACTAGACCTTTATTATGGTTTCCTTATATGATATTTGTGCCACACGTGTGAGCTTCTGGATAACTAAACAAAGAGTGCAGTGGATTATTTTATGAAACAAAATTTAAGCCAGATTTCTAGCACAATATAAAACAAGGATGAGCAAAAGAATCATAGAGTTGGAAGAGACCACAAGGGCCATCCAGTCCAACCCCTTGCCATGCAGGAACTCACAATCAAAGCACCCCTGACAGATGGCAAACCAGCCCCTGTTTAAGAACCTCCAAAGAAGGAGACTCCATTGCACTCCGAAGGAGTGTGTTCCATTGTCGAACAGCTCTCACTGTCAGGAAGTTCCTCCTAATGTTTAGGTGGAATCTCTTTTCCTCTACCTTGCATCCATTGTTCTCTGTCCTATTCTCTGGAGCAGTAGGAAACAAGCTTACTTCAGCCTCAATATGACATCCCTTCAAATACTTAAACAGTGCTATCATTTCACCTCTTAACCATCTCTTTTCCAGACTAAACATACACAGCTCCCTAAGTCTCTCCTCATAAGGCATGGTTTCCAGACCCTTTACCATTTTACCCTCCTCTGGATACATAGCCCATGAGCTGCATGTGGCCTGAAGACTATTCTTGATGGCTGAAATTTATGCTACTAAAATGTGATGGGGATTTGTGTAATTAAAATTCAAGCAACTACCTGAAAAATTCCACTTAAAACATTTTTTGCACTTTAAATGGCTTGTAGCCTTTTACTGCCAGTTTCAATAAAAACTGCAACAAACCTTTTAAAGAATAAGATATTTGTTTTTGAAATAGTGGTTTGTCCATCATGGGCTTTCCAGCTCCTGGCTCCCTTTGATTGTTCAGCCTGTAAGTAAAATTACTTAGCAATCTTAACAGTTCTGTTGGAACTAACCAGAAATTCTGCCCAATCCTGGTTTCCTTTTGACTTCATTTCTTTCAAAATGCAAGAAGGGCAGAATGTCTAAAGATATTCTGTACATAGTTCTTGGTGTCCTATGAAGTATGTTTCATATGATATTACTGTTCAATGGAAGATATAATGGCCTGAAACTGATGGGCCAAAAGAAGCGGCTTCTGGCTGCTTTGGGGGTGTGGTGTTCAGATGACACATGCCCCCTAAGTGGCCGGAAGCTGCTCCGAAGCCGCCAAAGGCAGCCCAAAGCCACCAGAAAAACCTGTGAACTGCACAGAGGAACCTTGCATGTATTGGCCTAATGGTCTTTTTATGTTGTCTGTCTCCTACCCTAAACATTGGCTTAGTGTGAAAGTATTGGATTGTCTTTTGATATTGTGTTCTACATAAAGAATAATTTTGAAAGGAGGACACTTTTACTTCCAAGAAAAATAGGACATATGAATTCTAACAGGTTTATAAGACCAAAAGAGAAAGGGGGGAGCATTTTACATTTGAGATTGTTAACCTGATAAACTTTTGACTCTGAAGCATTTTTTTCTCCAAATCTAAGAAGAGAAAGAGGAAAGGAAGCAGATCTGAAAAGAAGGGGAAAAAACTAGGTTGTGTTTTTGTTTAGCTGCAGGCCATCCAAACAAATGCTTGCTGGCACTGTATGTCTTTTTTATGTGCAGACTGAGATGAAATTTAAAAAGCTATTTAGTATACAAATTTGGGGTTTTCAGTGTTTCATGCTTCATTCTTGGAAAGTCCCCTGTACTGGGATGACATGGGGAAGGCACTTAATACAATAGGTAAAAAATAACCAATGTTAAAGCTTCTTTACTTTTTTATATAATACAATCTTTAGCATCTGGCTAAATGCTAAGACCATAGGGAAAACCAGCAAACCATATATGAGATGGTACAAGTCCAATAAAGATGGGATTATTGGCAAGAATTTACTGATTTCAGGTGCCAAGTGACTGCTGCAGGTATATTCCATGTAGACTGCTAAACCTGGAAACAGTAGACATCAAAGATGGCATGAGCCTTATCTTTAATGTCAGTCTGGTTATTTTACAGATGACATGTTAATTTTTTTCATCAAGCTGCCATTGCACGTGTTAGCCATATTTTAGAGATCGTGTGAATTGCTTTTTTTCCTTTTTCTGGCTAAATATTTCTGAATAATCCCATTTCATCCCAAACCAAAATTTCATCTGTTCTTCTAATTTTAGTGTTAATGTTTTATAAGATTTATTGTAGTAAGTTTCACCTTAGTAGTATATTATTGGTTATAATGGACATCATCTTAGCAGTATCTTTTTCTTCTGTATACAGGCTGGTTTAGCAGGAGCCCCAGCCCGGGCTGTTTCAGCTGTAAAGAATATGAATCTTCCAGAGATCCCAAGAAATATTAATATTGGTGACATCAGTATAAAAGTGCCAAACCTGCCCTCTTTTAAATAATTTGTGCACTCCAGGTAAAAATATGAAAAATTTATAGAAGATAATCACATAAACGTTTACCAAACCAATGTTTTGTTGTTTGAATAAAAGTTCAAGGTACTCTGTAGGAATTATGTATAAAACTATGTGTAAATGATTTTGCTTTGCTTAGTAAATTTAAAGAGTGGGTGGTTTTTTATTTCTTAATAACATTCCTATGTCCTCCTAAGCATATCACATCTAAAACAACCATGTAATTTTCTGGAAAATAATTCAAAATATTTCTTTAGTGTGTAGAAATATGTTTTCGTAAATAATAAGTTCTGTAATTAGTACAGCAGCCCTGATCATATATCTTCAGGGCACTTAAGATCCAGATATATAGATATATATATTGATATATGTATATGTTGCATGATAGCATTTAAATGTACTTTTTAAATAAAGTTGCAATGAAGTTGACTTCAAGCATTTGTTTCATATCTGCACTGTTAGTATAAACTGCTTTTCTTTTAATTGGTATGCCCTTGTCTTACCCAAGATGATTTACATTTAAAATGAATCACAGTTCTGTAACACTTCAGTCCACATTCTGTGCAAGAAATAATTAAATTCCAAATAGGGTGCATACTTTACATAATTCTTCTATAGCCAGTTATGGGACGGCCAAAGACTTATACTGGCAATAAAACCCTGGCCAGTAGAAACTTCACTTGCAATTATCATTACAGTCCTTTCCTTTCCCACATCTGATTTGACACCTCTTCCCTTTTCTTGTGATACTGAGTATTACTTTCTGAGCACAAAGATAACTAAATTTAGTACAACTATCCATCTTCTGACCTAATTTCCTACATCTGGTCTCTCCACTCATATGAACCATTCCATATGGTTCACCTTCTGTCTCCAGTTCTGTGACCTCATACATGTCTTCATTTCTTCTCCTAGTTGATTCTGTCCCTTGATTTTGAATAGTACTTAATCTGTTCCTTCCTGAAGAAGGTTCTTTTGTTCCTGTTTTTTTCTCTTTGTTTGACTTTCTTTGAGTTGTTTTTTCCCCTCTCCTACTCTTGTGAAACTGCATTTAGAAAGACTTGCAAATAATCTGAACAAATTTACCAGGTTTCTTCTCAGACCTTGGTTATCTTTGACTTAGCTTCATCATCAGTCATACTTTCTGCTTTGACTTCATGCATCTCTTGTGTGAATAGTTCTGTGTCCCTTTTCTTCACTGACTGTATCCCCTAATTCTTATGCTGTGTACTAAGTATTTCCGGTTGGTAAAAATGCAGATTAATCTGCCTTTGCCAAGCTATGATTCGTGTTTAGTAGGCCATAAAAATATGTGCCCTTTCATAAAATTAACCTGAAGAGCCAGGTTGTAACTTGGAATAAAGTTTGTTATGGTATGGCTAGCTTTTTAGTCTGAAGCAATTTGCAGGTGTTCTGTGAAATGTATTATTACACATGTGATACATATAGTAAGGTATCAAATGTTGCAGTTAGATTATATTACTTATTGGCAGTTTTATAGCCTAATAGAGTTCTTTAAGAACAAAGAATAATAAAGGAAAACACCTTGGCATCTCTTCAGTGAATGTGCTGTAAAATTACTTGGTGCATCTCTAGTCATAGGAAGAAAAATAAAAATTACAGCTGCTTAAGTGCAAAAGACCGAACAGCTTTTCTTGCTGTTTAGATAAAGGTGAAAGGCCTAAGATGAGCTTAATTGGAAACAAGCTTAAGTTTCTGAAATGTCATAGTGTCTCAGTCTGTTTCAAATAAAACTTTCCTGGCTGGATTTTTACTGCATATAAAGGTCTCATGAAAGGCCTTTTTCTTTTCCTCCCCACACCCTTGTAAACAAAGCCATTCTTTTCAATACCACACATTGGCTTAGTTCGTTGGGATTGCACAATATATTGCACTGCATATTTGAGGTGTTTGGGTACATAAAACATTGTTTTCAGTTGATGTTTGCATCACAGATACTCAAATAATCAAACCCTTATGCATCAGGATTGTAAAATATATACATACACAAAAACACAACCCAGTTGGTGAATTGTGGTATCTTGTTTGCTCCCAATTAGAATTCCAGTATTCTGAAGATTCGGGATTAATGTTGTAGTTACAGTTTACACAGTAAGAATTCCCAGCCCCCCCCCCTTTGCCCTAAATGAGACCATCTTGTCGTCAGCTAGAGTACGTTGCTTCTGCTTTGCTGCAGCATGATTTGCTGGGAAACAATTTTTTTTTTAGTTTCAGTATGTTACATTAGCTCAGCTAAAAACATATCCTAATGGAAAGAAGCAATAGATTGGGAATTTGTTTGTTCTATTTGTGTCTATAAAAACTATATATGCCACAAAGTTTGGGGAAATCATTTGCAACTGTGCAGGTAGCAATGCTGCAGAATGCCTATATTTGTAGGTCTAGTTCTGTTTGGATTCTGCAACAGAATATGTTCCTGCAGGACTTAGATGCCCTCTTCTGATGCATGAAGATCAATGATGGTTTGTAGATGCTTTGATAAGTAGTTGAAATGCTACCAGTATTAAGCATCAGACTGAGAAAAAAATAATTTTGAAATATGTACATTATTGCATGTGTGTCAATATTTTATCAAGAAAACATTTCTGCATTTGGAAACTAATTTTTCTGGTAACAGATTTTTTTTTCCTGAAATCCACGAACATAGGCTTTGCTGCACTTTTTGTTATGTAGATTCTGACCAATTATTGACTTAGAACTTGAATAAGCTCTGCCTTTTAACTTCAGTTAAAACTCTGAAGAGGAGGTGGCTGTCATAATTGGTATGTATAGAATACAGTTGGGTCTTCATAATACGCAGGGGTTCCATTCCAGACCCCCTGTGGATGCCAAAAACCCCAGGACCTCAAGTCCTGTGGTTTATAATGGTGGTATACCGTATGCATGGATGCATGCGCACCCTGTCATTAGGGACAATGGGTTGAGGCCATCCATGGATGCTCAAATCCACAGACGGCAAGCTTGTGGTGGGCACACTGTATTTAAATATAATTTGTCTACCCTAGTGAAAATACTCCTCAATTAAACCATTTCCTACATGACATAGGTCACCAAGAACATTGTCCTGTTGTGCTCATGTTGCAGTGTCAATGCACTAAAATGTCCTTCTGCTCCCTACAGTCTTGGGAACTGCCTCAAAACTAGCTCGAGGGTTTCTCCGCTCCTGGGATAATGGGGAAATCTCTCCCATTGTCTGAACCTTCTTCCTGGGTAACAGATGATTTATTATAACCATTGCAACCATACCATCTGTGAAACTATTCTAGATAAGCTATGTTCTTGCTACACGTTATTAAATAAAGTTACGGTTTGTTTGTTACAAAAGAGACTTCTGCCTAAATGACTTCACAACCATATAGACACAGGAAACATGCTTCCAAAGATATCAAATGAACAAAAGGAGGACACTAGGGACCCTAGCTCTTATTCATTTAAGGTAAGTGTATTAAGGGTGGATGTTGGACAAGTGGCATTCATGATGATCTTTGGATTTTTCTGAGGTAAAAAGGTAGCCTTTAGGCATTGATGGGAAGACCCTTGTGACAGAGGCTCGGTAGCAATTGCCAGTGAGGTTGCCAGTTGGGCAGAAGTGCAGACCTTCAAGATCCTTCAAGGTAGCCTTTAGGCATTGACGGGAAGACCCTTGTGACAGAGGCTCAGTAGCAACTGCCTGTGAGGTGGCCAGTTGGGCAGAAATGGAGACCTTCAAGATCCTTCTGAGAGGTTATTAAAAAGTCTGAAACACCACAAGGCTTTTTGTCTCTGGCTTTCTCTAACTAGACATTGAAATGAGCTCAAACAAAGGGGGTTTGTAGAATGGATTGCATTCTGAAGTAGTCATCTGAGCAGTTGACAGAGAAGATACAGTCAGCCCTCTGAATCCATGGATTCCTTATCCACGGATTCAGCTATCCATGGCTTGAAAATAATTTTAAAATCTATATAAATTTCAAAAAGTGAACCTTGATTTTGCCATTTTATGTAAGCGATACCATTTACTCATGCAGTTGGCCTCTTAATTTGCAAGCTTGGAATTCGTGGATTTGGTTATTTGAGAGCTTGGAATTCGTGAATTTGGTTATTTGTTGATCCAGGCATCAGAGGGGTCAAGAGAGAGCTCGCGCAGCCCCTTCTACCTCCCCTCCAATGCCTGGATTGGGCAATCCAGTCATGGCAGAGGTCCAGAGGGGATGCACGAGGGTCTTTTCTCAGCCCTGCGATGTCAGTACATTTTTGCCCCAGCCTATGTAAAATGTCTCAGGTGCATGCAATGGGTTAAAGAGGAAATGCTGACTCAGAGAAAGCTCATGCAAATTGAGCATGGAGATGAGTCATGGCAGTTCCAAACTGCACTGTCACTGTGGACACATGACAGGAAGCTTATTAAACACTAGCAGGGGTTTGGATCAGAATCCTAGCCGTGTCTGTGGATGAATGCTCTAGTGTACTGTGTGGTAGTGTGGATGTTGGTTGATGGCGGAGCATTATGACAGTTGGTGTAAATATTGCTGTATCGTGCTTGTAAATACTTTGCTGCAACTACAATTAAAAAGCCTCTTCAGAAGAACCCAGCAGTCGTGAGTGACTTTCCAGACTTGGCAGTGGCACCGGCACCTGTTTCATAGGTGGCAGCCTTCAGTGCATGGACTCAATTTTCCCTCTGTGCTAACAAGGGTTATGGGCCCAGTTAGCTGCTAGGACAACACTAGAAGTTCTGAGTAAGCTCACTGGTTGTGAATGTAAAGCCAAAGTTCTCAAGCAGCCAGAGAATTTGGCAGAAAAACAGTTAAAGATTGAGTGATTGTTTGCTAGTCTTTAATCTGGTTTGGAGGTCTGCCAAAGACTGTGTCCTTGGCAAGTGGCATAGCAAAAGCAAAACATGGAGTCATAGAATCATAGAGTTGGAAGAGAGTTGGACCTGACCCTGGAGCTGATATCAGCATGGATTCTGGAGGAAGTCCAGAGGCGTGATTTCGAGGCTAGGCAGCAGAGTTCAGCAAGGAGAGAGAGAGCCACTCCAACTATCCATAGAGTGAAGACGTCTCCCACAACATCTGAAGGAGAGAGAGCTGCAGGGTGCAAAGAATAATGCTGCTTTAACTATGGGAAGACAGGACTTCTCCAGAGAGAATGTTGGGTTTCTTCTGCAGCACAAAAGAGAATGTCAGCCAGTCATAAGAAGAAACCGCCTCAGGAAAGGAGGGACATTGCTTCACAAGCTGAAGGGAGTGTAGTTGTTGCCTACCAGGCAAGCACTCCAGAAGGTGTGTGGCTGCTGGACAGTGGGGCCACTCATTACATGGTCAACAGTCCAAAGCTCCTAAAGGACTTAAGACCTGCTCCAGTGTTATCTGTTTGTTTAGCACAGGGGTAGGCAACCTTTCCCCTTTAAGGGCCGAGGGACTTCAGCTTCCAGAATCCCAGGAGCTATTGGCCAACATGGGACTATTGGCCAACATGGCTGAGGCTTCTGGGAGCTGAAGTCCCTCGGCCCTTAAAGGGGAAAGGTTGCCTACCCCTGGTTTAGCAGATGGAGCCCCTAGCAAGGTTCATCAAATGGGAACAGATTTCATTCCCATTTTTGGCAAGACATTCAACAATGTACTTTGTGCAAACAATCTTGAAAATTGTTTAGTGAGTGTTTCCACACTAACATCTGATGGATATCAAATGTCATTTCAAAGGGATGGGTGCACAATATATTCAAATGAGTCTGTCTGTGCTAGAGGAGTAAAAAGGAATAAGTTTTACTACATGGTTGGAAAAGCAAAGTGTGCTAATGTCTAATGTACCATTGAATTTGAACTGTGCCCATTAATTGCATAGGCTAATGGGACATGCAAATTTTTCTAGTCTTTCTCATTTGGAAAAGGTCTGTCCAGAGTTAAAGGTAAGCCCCTGTAATAACTACTTAGATTGTTCAGTGAGCAAAAAGATAAAGCTGAAAGCTTTCCCCATGCCCAAGGCAAGCAAGTGTGTCACCCAGAGGCCATTTCATGTGGTACATGAAGATCTGGTTGGCCCCTATAGACCCAGCAAAGGGGGCAACAAATACATGTTGGTCATTGTTGATAGGCACACAAGATATGGATTTTTGTTGTTGTTAAAAGCCAAAGATAAGGCAGCTGCAAAATTTAAGCTGTGGTAAACTCAATTGAGAGGGAATTTCCACACAAAGTTGGTGCATTGGCAGCTGACCAGGAAGGTGAATTCCTTAGCACCCATTTTCAAAATTGGCTAAAACAGAAAGGCATTTGCCATATGACAATGAAGCCTGCCACTCCACAGGAGGATGGTCTGGCCAAAAGGTGCAGAAAAAGGGGTTATTAGTCACATGAGTGATTGCTTGGTACTAGATGCACAAACTCCTGCCCATCTGTGGGGAGAAGTCACCCTCACAGAAAGCCATGTCATCAATAGAACAGCCATTCATCAGACTTCATATTTCCTATTGTATAGTCATGCACCCAATCTTGAACCATTTGAGAATTTTTTGACAATATGCAAATATGCTTGTTCCACCATGGTTTGTAAAAAGGGGGAGCCAAAGTGTAGGAGGCTTCCATAGTTTTTTGTGAGTTTTTCCATGTTCTAGAAGATTTTCTTTCTGATGTTTCGCCAGCATCTGTGGCTGGCATCTTCAGAGAAACTGAATTTTACATTTTATTCAGATAGCTACCAATCTTGTTCCAGGCTAGATATGTTTTTTACTTCTAAAAATGTAAATAGAAGGGTAAAAAAATTAGAAATACTCCCAAAAATCACTTCAGACCATAATCCAGTATTATTACATTTTGCTAACAGACTGCATGGATTTAATTGGAAACTTAATGAAAGTCTACTTCTGGAAGATGCAATAGTTCAAGAAGCGAAAAAGGCAATGAAATATTTCTTTAACAAAAATCTAGACAAAGAGACCCCAGTAGAGACAGTTTGGGAAGCGTTCAAGGTGTATATGAGAGGTTTCTTCATTCAAAAAGGAATAGAGAAAAGAAAAAAGAAGGAAAAAGAGCTGCGACTCCAAGAGGACATAAGTAAAAAAAAAAAGAACTGAAAACCTACCCTCAAAATAAAAAGTTAAATCAAGAATTAAAAATGCTTCAAAAACAACTGGATATAATAATGTCATCAGAAATTGAGAAAAAATTAAAACTTGTTAAACAAAAAAAAATTGAGCACTCAAACAGACCTGGGAAATGGTTAACATATAACTTGAGGAAAACACAGGATAAAAATGATATTAAATATAAAATATAAAGGAGAAATTATAACTAATCAAAATAGAGTTAAAAACATGTTTCACAATTTTTATTCGGATCTATTTAAGAAAAATTCCGTGTCAGAAGAAGGAAAAGAGGGATTCCCACAAATTACAGATATTCAAAGAAAGGATTTAGATACCTCTATTTCAATAATGGAGGAAGCCATTAAAAAAACAAAACTAGGAAATGCACCAGGACCAGATGGCTTTACGGAGCGATATTATAAAACAATGGAAGATTGCTTCTTATTACCTCTTCATAAAGTTACATCAAATTTAAGCTTAAACTCTAAACATAACTCTTGGGGTGAAGCCCTAATAACAATGATCCCAAAGGAAAATAAAGATATCCTAGAAATTAAAAATTATAGGCCAATTTCATTATTAAATCTGGATTATAAAATATCCATGTCAATTTTAGCGGAATTTTTTTTTTTAAATGCTAAAAGAGCGGATCCATGAAGACCAGGTGGGTTTTTTTAGCAGGAAGACAAATTAAAGACAATTTGAGAGTAGTATTAAATCTAATAGAATTTTATGAAAAACACAATGAAAATAATGGTCATGGTCTTCTTAGATGCTGAAAAGGCATTTGATTATGTTAATTGGGATTTTATGTTGGCAGTACTAGAGAAAATGGGGATAGGTCAAAGTTTTATAAACTGGATTAAGACATTATACAATGAACAAATTGCAAAAATCATTATAAATTGAGAAAAAACATCTGTATTTAAAAAAGTAAGGGCACCAGACAAGGATGCCCTTTATCCCCTTTGCTCTTTTTAGTGGTCATAGAAATTTTCCTTGAAAAAATAAGAAAAGATGAATTAATAAAAAGTCCTTCAACAAAAGGACATCCTTACAAGGTGAAGGCATTTGCGGACAATACTGTTATTATTATTATTATTATTTAGAAGACCCAAAACAGAGCTTGGAAATAATAAATCAAATTTTAAAAGAATTTGGCAAGTGATTAGGATTTAAAATAAACAAAGATAAAACATCTATCATAACTAAAAATATAGAGAAAAAAGAAGAAATAATATTGGGAAAATTATCGAATTACAAAGTGCAAAAAGTGGTAAAATATTTGGGAGTGAATATATCAAAGAAGAATTCAGATTCATTCAGCAATAACTAAATGCTGGAATAAAATAAAAAATGACTTAAGGAAATGGAACAAATTAGGACTCTCACTTATGGGTAGAATAGCGGCAATAAAAATGATGATTTTGCCTAAATTGTTAATATATTTTCAAAATATCTTGATAATAACAAATGAGCTACCATTCAAAGGGTGGAACAAAGAATTATCAAAATTCATATGGAAAGGAAGAAAAAAAATTCTCAAACCTGGGACCAAACATTGATAGAACTGGGGACTGCAATCAGGAAATCAGAAGAAGACTAAGAATGGGGAGGATGGCTATGAAAGAACTAGAAAAGATTCTTAAATGCAAAGCTATGCAACTCAGCACAAATGTTAGAATCATGCAAACCATTGTATTCCCTATTACCATGTATGGATGCGGGAACTGAACAGTTAAGAAAGATGATAGGAAGAAAATCAATGCATTTGAGATGTGGTGCTGGAGAAGAGTGCAGAGGAGTCTATGGACAGCAAAAAGGACAAACAAGTGGGTCCTAGAGCAGATGAAGCTGGAAACCTCTCTGGAAGCCAAGATGATCAGACTGAGACTGTTGTACTTCAGACACATCATAAGAAGGGAGGACTCATTGGAAAAAAACAGTAATGCTGGGGAAGATGGAAGGAAGTAGAAAGAGAGGAAGGTCGCATATCAGATCAATGGACTCTATTAAGGAGGTCACAGGTATGGGGTTGCAGGAATTAAGTAGAGGAGTGGAGGACAGAGGGTCTTGGAGATGTTTCATCCATAGGGTCGCCATGGGTCAAGATCGACTTGAGGGCAGTTAACATCAAGGGGTACCAGAATGTATGTGAGTTAATATAAGGTGGAATCCTAAAACTGCAATACTGTGTTTCTGAGGAAAACATTGCAGATATACTCACGAAGGCATTACCTGTAGAAAGTCACGAGAGACTAACAGGTTGGGCCTTGGGATAGAGAATTGTACTAAATGAAAACACTTGGGACTGTATCAGTAAGAATGTATTCTGATGTAGTTTGTTTATCATGCATGACAATGAAGACATTTTGGAGGGGATTGTCAGTACATTTTTTGCCCCAGACTGTGTAAAATATCTCAGGTGCATGCAATGTATAAAAGAGGAAATGCTGACTCAGAGGAAGCTCATGCAACTTGAGCATGGAGATGAGTCATAGCAGGTCCAAACTGCACTGTCACTGTAGACACATGACAGGAAGCTTATTAAACACTAGCAGGGGTTTTGATCAGAATCCTAGCTGTGTTCATGTATATAAGTATGAATGCTCCAGTGTACCATGTGGTGGTGTGGATGTCAGTTGATGACAGAGCATTATGTCAGTTGGCGTAAATATTACTGTCTCATGCTTGTAAATACTTTGCTGCAACTAAGATTAAAAAGCCTCTTCATAAGAACCCAGCAGTTATGAGTGACTTTCTAGACTTGGCAGTGGCGTCTGTTTCCTAGCTGGCAGCCTTCAGTGTATGGACTCAGTTTTCCCTCTGTGCTAACATGTCTGGAATAGACCTGCAGGGGTCTTTTCCTACCCCTGCCATGACTGGATTGGGTGATCCATGCATGGCAGGAGTCCGGAGGAGACCTGTGGGGGTCATTTCCCACCCTTGCCATGCCTGGATCATGTGATCCAAGCATGGCAGGGGTCCGGAGCAAACCTGTGCAGTCCCTCTCATGGGGGGAGGGGTTGTTCATGATTTTTCCATATTCATGGGGGTCCTTCACCCAAACCCCTGTATTGTATTTAATGGTACTTGCATATTCTGGAATTTTGGTATCCATGGGGTTCCTGGAATAAAAACCCCAGTGGATACCAAGGACTAACTATACCTGTCCAGGAAAGTGGCCAATATACTGATAGCTGTAGTCACAAAACAAAGCCATGTGCAGAGCTAAGGCAGAAGAGTTCTGTGCACACAGTCCTAAAACAAAAGTCTTGTAGCAACAAACCAAGGATATAACTAGCCAAAGTCCAGGGTTCCAGAGAGAGAGAAGTCATGCAGGCAATCCAAGGTCAAGCAGTCCAGAGAGCAAGGCAACCCAGCAATCCGAGCATCAAGGTTTCCAGCTGAGAAGACAAGGAGACTCAGGATCAAGCGTGCTTTCACTAGGAAGCTCAGATAATCTCTGACAACTATGCCGGTGTCTGGCACCTGTTTAAATTATCAGACCACAGGTACTCAGCTGTTGTTGATTGCTAGGCATTTTTCATAAAGCCTCCTTGAGCGCCAGAGGCCCTCCCTTTCTGCTCGATGCTGGCTGAAGGTAGGTACAGTGTCCTCCATGCCTGAAGGCTCTACTGCTAGAAGACTTGGCTGCTGAGCCTCTGGGAGGCCACAGACTCTGGTGGAGCTGGCAGAGGCATACTATGGCCAGGCTCAGGCTCAGGCTCCACTGCAGCTTCAGACATAGGTCCCATTTGAAGCTCTGGCTCAGCTTTCTCCTCGTCCTCCAGCTGGCTGGGCATGACAATACCTAGATTTCATTAACATGATCAAAGTTAAACTCTGTTAGAGACAGGCAGCTCTTTATTAACAACTATAGTGCCAATGTTAATATTAAATTCTTTTGCACAAAATAGTAGTTAGATTTTTTTCCCTTGACTTCTCTTTGGCAGGAGTAAGAGTTTTCCAATAAATATGCTTGTTTTTGTTGTAGAGTTGTTGGAAAATTCTTTGTCAATTATTAACCCTATTGGTAAATTCTTTTTTTCCCCCAAGATGCAGAAACCCACCAGGGTTTATATTGAATTGATTAAACTGTAGAAACAGTTGTATATAGCTGTGGGACTCATAATAATTGAGAAATCAACAGAAGAAGCATGTAATTGTTTTATGTGTTGTGAATAACTTTGGGACATATCACTAATTATGAGCTTTAAAATTGTGTCATGTTGACATAGTAATTGGTCAAAAATATATGTTTAATTTGACAAAATACTTAAGATTTGTTTTATACCATCCATGCTAGAGCTAGATCAAGGGCAAAAAACCTCTGGACCATGATCCCCATGTGGCCCAAAGGGCTCCCACTCCAAATACATTTTGAAAAAAAGAGGTCCCTAGTTTTCTAAGTGTCATGGGGGCAGTTTTGCCATGGCCCACTCATCAGCAGTTGGATATTTTAGATTCAAGTGAAGCCTTTTTTAAAAACTTGGTTTAATGTCTAATTTGGAAAAAATGCCTCTCTTGGGCCTAAAACTGTCTGGGGATGGAGCACAAAAAATCTTGCCACTACCACCTAGAGAGTACAGAGATATTTTGAGTAAAATAGGGTTGTTGTTTTTTCCATTAGGAGTGGGGATTTTCTGAGATCTGGTAAGAGTTTTGTGCAATCCCTGAACACTGGGATAGCTGGCCACTCCTGAGCCAGATGAAAAAGTTGTTGCAATGGACTAGGGATGCTCTTGTGTTAATATGAATGACAATTGCTCAGTAGAGTTTTGTGCATCTTAACCATTTTCTGAGAAAAAGAATATCCACAACTGAAATGTGCATAAAACCTAGAACAATTTGTCAATTTCTGCAATATCCAAAGTCTTTATCCACATGCTTCAATGAAACATGGATAAAGTATTTCTATCTGTGGGCTTAGAAAAATCTTGAAAACCAATAATAAATCTCTTATAATGTTTTTAATATATGTAGTATGTTATTGTCAGTCATCCATAACAATAGGCATATGGAGTCTAAATTCTGATTGAATGTTATTTATAAAGAGCACATTTTTACAAATATTAATTCAAGCTTTAATATAAGAACCTAGTTGGCATGATATGCTACCCTTTCAATTTTCTGGGGATGTGGTTAGGGTTAACCATGGTATTCTGGTGCTGCAAAAACAACAAAAAGCAATGGTTCCCAGTTTGGGGGCTTCTTGGATTTGGTGTCCCACAACATCTAGTATGGGAACTGCTGCTTTAAAGATTAACACATGCAGTTTGGCTCAAGCTTTTGTGGCCTACTTCATGCAATGTATGGAGTATTGCCTCGGTTGCAGAATATCTGTTTTAACATCTTAATCATACATATGTTAATGAAGGATACTCTGAAGGTTTGGAAAGCTTCATGACCTAATTGTATGATAGCATAAAGCAATTCAAAAACGATGTGTATTTCTTCATGCTTTCATAAAAATATAAAATAGTATGAGAGAGCCTTGGGAGAAGGGGAAGGAGAGCTGCATATGTTCAGGGGAAAAGTCATGGATATAAGATTGTACAAGTGAGTCAGCACAAAAATACAAGTGTATCCTTATCTTTTGAAATCACTAATCCTATTTATGGCTTGAGTCATCAAATGGAGCTTTTCAAATATAATGTTGAGGCTCAGGACTATTCCTTAATGGGGGTGTTTTATTGCCCTATATAGTGGAATCATGAAGGTTCTGGAGATGGGAAAAGGCAGGTTCATTTTATTTCCTTTCCTCCTTAAACATTCATGTATAATGCAGAGAGTTCTTTAGCCTCATCATACTTACCTATGCAGTCCTGATCCTCCCTTCCAAAATATTTACTATTGTAAGAAGAGCTTGAACTTGGGGAATTATTAAAAGTTCAAGTCTCCAATGGGATTGTTTATCCTATGTTTATGGAGCTGGCTAGGGAATAGACTGATAGAGACAAAGCTATTCAATGATTCTGTGATTTATTTGGGGATTCAAACATACAAAGACACTCTAACGTTCACTCAAGCAGATAAGAACTCAGGAATAAAGTAGTTAGCTTGGATAGGAAACAGAAGGCTTTCTAATGGTGATAATTACCTGACAGAGGTTGCTCCAACGATGAAAGAAGTTGGATAGACTCAACCATTTATGTAAGGGAAAGGACAATAGGAAGAGCCAGAACCCAAATCAGAATTCACAGTGGCACAGTGTCACCATGAAACCTAACCAGACCCAATGTGCCTGAGATTTTGGGGGGCCTTTTATACCCTTAAACGTAACCTGAGACGAAGATTTGCTATTGTATATCAAAGGATTCCAGATTGATACTCTTTGAACTAGACAATTTCCAAAATGGGAAGATGAGGTGTTGATGTTATCTCATCCTCAGCCGGACACATCCTGGCTGGTACTCATAAATCTCATAGGTGCAAATGTCCTGCTTTGCAGCTTCTAACCTTGGCCTTTTGATCTGTTGATTCATTGTAAAGGCAGACATGACCTCTCGGGTGCCCATGTGAGGTCTTCGCCTTGGATCCATGAAGGCTGGGCTTTTCCGGTTTAAGGCCATAACAGGAGACCCACAAAGGTTTTTTTTAAAAAAAATATTAGAATGATGCTTATAACACTATGTTGTTATAGATTTTAAAGAGGATATTTTCAAACTTCTTTCTATTCTCCTTTTTTCACCTATCCCTTCAAGTGTCACTCTCAACTCCTCTTAATCATAGACTTAATAATAATAATAATAATAATAATAATAATAATAATAATTTTTATTTATATCCCGCCCCTCTGCTAGGCAATCGGGGCGGCGTACAGCATTTCAAAACATCAAAACAAACATTAAAGCAGATACATTCAAATCTCATCCCTCTTTCCTATTCTAGGCTGGGTGGTGCTTGGCCTAGTGTCTCTCCCCCAGATGACATCAGATGGTAATGGAGGGAGGGCTCTTATTATTATTCCAGGCCCGATGGTGCTGGGCCTAGTGTCCTCTCCCCCAGATGACACTGGATGGAATGGAGGGAGGGCTCTTCTTCTTACACTAGGCCCGAAGGTGCTGGGCCTAGTGTCTGTCCCTCAGATGACACTGGATGGTAATGGAGGGAGGGCTCTTCTTCTTACACTAGGCCCGAAGGTGCTGGGCCTAGTGTCTCTCCCTCAGATGACACTGGATGGTAATGGAGGGAGGGCTCTTCTTCTTACACTAGGCCTGAAGGTGCTGGGCCTAGTGTCTCTCCCTCAGATGACACTGGATGGAATGGAGGGAGGGCTCTTCTTCTTACACTAGGCCCGAAGGTGCTGGGCCTAGTGTCTCTCCCTCAGATGACACTGGATGGTAATGGAGGGAGGGCTCTTCTTCTTACACTAGGCCCGAAGGTGCTGGGCCTAGTGTCTCTCCCTCAGATGACACTGGATGGAATGGAGGGAGGGCTCTTCTTCTTACACTAGGCCCGAAGGTGCTGGGCCTAGTGTCTCTCCCTCAGATGACACTGGATGGAATGGAGGGAGGGCTCTTCTTCTTACACTAGGCCCGAAGGTGCTGGGCCTAGTGTCTCTCCCTCAGATGACACTGGATGGAATGGAGGGAGGGCTCTTCTTCTTACACTAGGCCCGAAGGTGCTGGGCCTAGTGTCTCTCCCTCAGATGACACTGGATGGTAATGGAGGGAGGGCTCTTCTTCTTACACTAGGCCCGAAGGTGCTGGGCCTAGTGTCTCTCCCTCAGATGACACTGGATGGAATGGAGGGAGGGCTCTTCTTCTTACACTAGGCCTGAAGGTGCTGGGCCTAGTGTCTCTCCCTCAGATGACACTGGATGGAATGGAGGGAGGGCTCTTCTTCTTATTCCAGGCCCGATGGTGCTGGGCCTAGTGTCCTCTCCCTCAGATGACACTGGATGGAATGGAGGGAGGGCTCTTCTTCTTACACTAGGCCTGAAGGTGCTGGGCCTAGTGTCTCTCCCTCAGATGACACTGGATGGAATGGAGGGAGGGCTCTTCTTCTTATTCCAGGCCCGATGGTGCTGGGCCTAGTGTCCTCTCCCTCAGATGACACTGGATGGAATGGAGGGAGGGCTCTTCTTCTTAATTGACAAACAGCTGCCTGACTTCCGGTTTGGTTAGCGACAATTCCATTGCTGACAAGGATCCAGTCACAAGGTCCCCACTACTAGACTCAAATAGTTATTAAGGGCAAAACTTAACCAATCATCAAGTTATCTGTATCTCTCAAAGCGTTGTGTCTTTATCCCTCAGCTGTAATAACAAACTTCTGATAAAATGCTGCCAGATTGTCCCTTGAGCACATCCACAGACTGAACTATATAAACTAGTATACTCGATAGCATACAAATGTTTTTGCACCCAGATCTTGAAATCTCTCCCTGTCTCCATTCAGTGGATACTGACATGATAATGCTTGTTTATACAATTTCAAACTTTTTGTTCTACCTGGTCTTTCACCTGGCTATTAAAATGGAATCTATGGTGTTGCTATATTAGTTATCAGCAGAATTTTTGTTGGTGAAAGTTTGCTTTAAGTTTGAATTACTGTGATGAAATTTCTGTTTTATTTGGGGGAAAAGAGGGGTATGAGTATTTTAACCAACTTTTTAATAAAAGGGGTTCTATCCTACAGGAAATCATTCCAGACAGTTCATCTTGCTAATTTCAGTAACACATGATTTTTTAAAAAATGTAACTCTGGAATAAGTCAAACATATTACAGTCACACAGTAGCTTGAATGTTTAAAATACTTTAGGATTTCTACCTTGCTGTTCTGTGTAGCAATTTGGCTACAGGCTTAATATTTTGCTTCATTGTTCCAGCTTGCCTGCTGAGCCTGTTTTCAAGACTTTTTCCAAAACTCTTTTTTTGGCTTTCCCTGTTTTATTCATTATTCTTATCCCTAGCAATTTTTCCTTTCATTATTTTCATGAATTCTATCACGAAGTGGGTGGTCAGAATCACAAACCTGCCCTGATTAGCCTGGTGGGAACATAATACACTCCTACTTTGTTTGTCTTCTTTTTCCTATTTACATTATGGTTATAATTGATTTTCTTGTTTGTAAAATTCCAAGGGCTTCCATCACATTTTTGCTTTGCTTAACACAAAGGAGTACAGAATTATATAAACCATTATTCATACCAGTTCATGTGTATAGTATCGTATAATATTGTAGACTGTTAAATAAAACTCATAAAGATAGTTCTTATTTAGTCTTGGGATCAGTGTGTTAAAGTGTCTCAGAGTTAGAAGTCAGAGTTTTGAAATGTACTAAACAATGTCCTTGTGGATTTCAGCATCGGGGAGAACAAACCTAAGTTTTGTTCTAAGGTACTCAAAGTAACATACAAGATCCTCCTGCATCTTATTATTCTCACAACAACAATGTAAGGTAAGTTAGGGCCTTTGCAGACTGCTAGAAATAGTGCAAATTGAGTCCACTTTAACTGCCCTGGCTCAGTGCTAGGGAATCATGGGAATTGTATTTTTTTCTGGGACATTGAGCCTTCTCTGCCAGAGAGCTCTGGTGCCACAATAAACTAGTTTCCATGATTCCCTAGCACTGAGTCAGGGCAGTTAAAGTGGGCTCAATTTGCACTATTTCTGGCAGTCTGCAAAGGGCCTTACAGAGAAATAGTGACTATTCAAAGGTCACTCACAAAATGGTCATAATTGGTATCATAATAATCCTCCTGACCAGGAAAACTGCCATCTTGCTTCCTTTTTATTTATAGGGTTTTCTTCCCTCCCTAATGCTTTTATCTGAATTCATGGGACATTCTGGCTAAAACAGGAATGTTATGAGTATAGTTTTATAGGTTTGGAGTAACCCAGTAATTATTTCTTGGAACAAAATGTAAAGTTCTAATGCTCTCAGGCCTGATAATCTTTCTGAAGGCTAAGAACTAAACATATGAGTGTGTGCATGTGCGTGTGTATGTATTTCTGTGTCAGGTCCTGGCTCGTTCAGATGAACCAAAAGCTTTGTAGCTTTTGCAAAAAAGGTATAAATACTTTAAGAAATAAAGTAATAAACATTGAAAGTATGTTTTTCTTTTCTGATGTTATATAACAAGATCTAAAAGAGCAAACAGGATGATTAATACCCATTGAATTGGATGAAGCTGCTTTGGAAGTGTTTAGTTCCCATTTATTGTGATCCAGAATGGGAATGCATACAGCTGAACAACATTCTTGGATTTCTTGTAAGGAGTAGGTTAATGGCTACAATGCAGAAAGCTGAAATGTAGCTTCTTTGTTTGCAGACACTTGAGTTCTTTCCCTGGTTTTGTGGGCCTGGGACATTTTTTTATATATATATAACATTTTCATCACATCTGTCTGTTTCAGTTAAGGAAAACACAACACAACCTGCTATTTGCACAAAAAACCCTGAATTGGCACCCTGTCAGTGTTTAACTTGGTTATTATGACTCAAATAATGTGGTCTAAGATCCTCTTGTGCAATACAGCTTTCTGCCAACGAATAAAGATACCTGGAGGATAAAACCTGCTAGTGGATCCCAAGAGATTTTAACCTTCAAATTTAACAGATTCAGCCAAAAACAGACTTATTTGGACTACTCATTTTTATGTTTCTGTTGATGTGATAAATGAGATGAATGTCTAAGAAGGTAACAAGAGAAATCTTGATTTTCCATATATATGTATAGCATGCACACTAATTTCACTCACTGTTTACAATTGTCTTAAAAGCTACTGAAAACAAATGGTTCTGTGTATTTAGGACAAAGTGTGTGAGACAAAAGCAAATATCAACAAATAATTTTATTATTACAAATTATTCTTATTGAGAAATTTCTTACACTTTAGATTAAAGAACGGAGAGCCTCTGAGTACATTCTGAGACTCATATTTGGTTTTCAGTATCAGGACTGAGCTGATCTTAAGCAAATTCTTAGCTATCCCCAACTTTCTGCATTTCATTGGTGGAGTTTAGCTGGAATGTCATTTCTTGATGTTTGGGCTAAAACTCCCACTGCCAGCATGATCAATGGTCTACTGTGATAGGAGGTATTATCCAAAATGTCAGGATATCAAGTGCAGAGGGAGCTCAGTAGTTCCTGCTTCCCACCCCAACCCACATCTGGCACCAACCATACTTGAGATTTCTGGGTGCTACATCTGATTCACAAGGTAGAGTCTCCCCCTCCAGCTGGATTATACAGTCTGCCAGCATTCCCTTGTATTGAAGTTTAGCCTTGTTGAGGCTATGTCTTCTCTACTACAGTTTCTTTAGGAACTTAATTTGGTGGTTCTCCATGTAAATAAGATATTCACAAATAATCATATATGTAGGCTATGTGTAAATACAATTTATACAGTATCCTAGTTGGAAGACAAATTCTGTAATTGTTCATTTCAGAGTGAATATGGAAGCCATTATTATTATTATTTAGGCTACTTGACATTTGAATGACTGTTAAACTAAGATTATTGTTTAATAACTATCTGTGTTTAACTTGAGAAATATATTGAAAGCAAGCATTTTTGTAGTTGTAAAGCAGGGGTAGGCAACCTAAGGCAGAAGGCGGCCCCCTGAGGCCTTTGGACCGGCCCCAGGCCGGTCCTGCCGCTCGCCGCCCCCGCCGCCCCCCCCCCCCATGATGATATTGATTATTGTTGTTATTACTTGTTCTTGAGGTTTTCTTGGCAAAAATCTCCACAGGGGTTTTGCCATGGCTTTTCTGGGGCTGAGAGAGTGTGCATGCATATTTTTTAAATGTTTAATTTTTTATATTTATTTATTTAATTAATTAATTTTGGTGCTTCGGCCCCCCCAATTGTCTGAGGGACAGCAACCCAGCCCCTGGCTCAAAAAGGTTGCCTACTCCTGTTGTAAACACTATTAACCCCCAATATTTTAAAAAAACAAGATTGCAGAATCATTTTTTACAGTTAAGAGGAGTTTAAAACTACTGAAATGTGTGAATGCATGTCATAATCCACTCTTCCTTTTCTATGATAAATTTCATTACAACTGTGCAATGGAATTGAAATTGCATTCAGTCAAAGGAGGTAAATTGTCAGATGCAGTCCTTCCAAATGGATAATCATCCTTGAAGCATGCTATTAGTATTAAAAATATGGCTTATGTCACTGGCCTAAATGTAGTTTTGTAGTTAGAAAAAGTAAAAGTGCTGTTCTGCATGCCTGTCAAAATGCCGTCTTGGAACTATGTACATGATGTTGTCAATTATTAAAAGACTAGGTATTTGTTGCTATTTCTCTATGTAGTCCTATGGTAGAGGACTCCTTTATCCTTAGTTGAACACTGGGGGTTTGAAAACTTACTTTGTAATAGTTCATTGCAGTTAAATCTCAGGTGAATGGTTATATGAAATTTTCATGGCTGTTTCTCATTAATTTGAAAGCATAACTGAATGTTACAAGTTATTGGTATATGATACAAACATACCTAAATAGTCTAATGCAACATTAACAATGCACATACAGGACAGAATATTTTAAAAAATCAACAGGATTAATAAGAGAATGGCATAACTTTACTAGAATCTGCTTTCCCACACTAACAATAATACTGATGAACAATTTACATGTGAGATTTTCACATTGTGAAAATGTGCAGTAAATATTTTTAAACTGAAAATATACATTTAAAATGCAGCTTTTGAAATACAGCACTGTTCTGCTTCAGTTAGATGGACTAAAATGGACAGGACTGCACATAAAGAAAAACAAAGGCTTGGAGGGTTTTTGCTTTGTTTTGTAATTCTGTTCATTATTTTACTCAAAACTATGTCTTCACCCAGAAGAAGCACGTGGACAAAGGTTTCCTAAAAATAACTCTTTGTATATCTGCTGTACTCAGAAGAAATAATGAAGAGGCAGTATCAAAATCCAGTTTATCTATTTATAAATAAAAAAAGGCTGGGTCACCTGAGAAGCAAAATGGACTAGCTTAGTAAGCATGAGCCAGTTCAGTTTGAGAGCTTCTCAACCCCATGTTTTTGCATGGAGAAGCAGTGATGATGGTAACGATAATCCTGAGCCCCACTAAATGTTAGTCACATCAGAAAAGGAGTAGAAATCATCCCTCATTAGGAAATAACTTGAAGGCACAAACAACAATAAGTTACTACTGTAATGTAACCCAATTATGCCTTTGTTAATGGAACAAGGGCTTGATTGCAAGTGACCTCTAATTATGTGTAATGAGTTACTTCTGAATTCTGGAATTCACACGTTATAATTCTTTGGTCTATTTTTATATTTTTAAAATTTGTTTAATTTCTATGCTGCCTTTCTCCCAGAAAGGGATCCAAGATGATTCTAATGATGGAATACTATAATATACACTATTAAAATACTGCTAGCAGGTTGTACAAATATATTTGAAAAAAACTAGAAAATACAGTTTGGTGCTCTTGCTTTCTGGCTCCTTCAGACTATGAATTTTCCTGAACTGACTTGCATCAATCTGTTGCTTTGGGATGCTTCTTCCTGATTCCCTGTCCAAACAGTCTTCCTCTCCCCTAAACGCTATGTGTCCCTTAAATGCAATGACCTTGCTATCAGTGAGGTGGGTTCCCAGGCCTGGGAGTGGGTGGAAAGGCTGAGAGATTGGAGGGGGAAGTGAACAGGTACAACAAAACTGAGGGATGGGAAGGGAGGTGGAGATATGGTAGTGGAAGAGAGGGGGGAATGAGAGATCCAAGGAGAGGCAGATCAACAGAGCGGAAGGAGGAAGAGACCATCAAATTTGGAGGGGAAAGGAGGGCAGCAGATCATCAGGTGGGGTAGAAAGAAAGAGATCAGACGGAAAGGAGAGAAAGAGACAGGGATAGTGCACCTCTGCTCTGGGATGGCGGGGACTGGAATCCAGAGATTAGAAAGAGAGAGAGAGATTAGGAAGCCAGCAGCCACTTTTCATGCCCCTTCATTTCAGCATCTCAGCTGGGGAGAAAGAGGTGAGCGCAAGCTTAGTGAGAAACTAGTGATAAGCCAATGTATCCATCTTTACTAAAAAGAATTGCTCCTGAAGACAAAATATCTTGGGAAAAGAGTAGGGAAAGCTAGATACATGCCATAATCAGCAAAATGTCATTGAGATCAAAGTAATAAACGCTGTGAAATACAGCAACAAAAACTGCTAAGTCCTAATACATTTCCCCTATTTTCCTGGAACTTGCAAAACTCTGGGATGTAGTTGTAGGGCAGGGTGAGGAATGTGTGGTCTTCCAGAGACTGTTGGGCTGCAGTGCAACTCTGAGCAGTCCTATGAAGAGTTTAATAGAAATGAGGATCGTTGCCCAAAAACATCTGGAGGGCCACCTAATCATTGTTCTGGCATCAGAAGATGATTATAAGGTAGGAAGGAACATACCTTACCTCTTCTCACCGCCCACTTCCATAACTTCAAAAGTTAACCAAAAGTAGACAGGATGAATGTGGAGCAATTTTTTTTAACATCTGCCCTGTGAACAAAAACAAATTTTAAGCTAAATTCACTGTTTGTACTGTCTAGAGCAGATTCATGGATATAAATTGTGACTAACAAATCTCACTTCCTTGGGTCTACTCTAGGTAGTACTGTCATTTAAATTTAGTCCTCTAACTCAGGTGGCCCTACATCTTTGAGATGATTGTGATGATTTAAGATTGTATCTAAGGGTTTATTACTATGTACATACATCTATGTTAAGCTAGCCCAGGTGCTTGGAATTTTTTATTCACACATTATGAATTTCTTCACATTCTTCTGCAAATCATCATAGAATTGGCACAACAGGTTTCCAGCTTGAAAAATAACCATGGAAAAATTGCAAACATCTGCCCATTTCTCTTCATCATATGCTTTTAATTCAAACCAAACAAAGGAGCACTGTTGATTCATAATGAAGAATTAGTAGCATTTAACTCTCCTCCTTATGGACTACATAATTTGGCAGTTGCTGAATCTGTTAAATTGTTCCTTCTCAAAGTAGTTTATAAAATAAACAAAGAAAACACAGCTGAGGTATTCACGCTATCAATACATTTGCATGTAGATATCTCTTTCTATTATGTCCAAAGACCCAAATTCACCAAAGTTGTTTGTGGGACATCTGCAACCTAGAGTAGCACTTTTCATAGATAAGAGGACTGGAAAGATAGGAAAGAAGTATCTATAAAATAAGGAACTCAGAGGAATATGTTCAGCACTTTGTTTTTAGAGAGACTAGTGAATTTATCTCTGCTTATAGTAAGCTGATGTATATTTTTCAACAGAGTGGTGGGAAAATAATGCTTAGCATTCGTTTAGAGCTTTCAAATACAGTATTAAGTACTTTACCTAGCTATATTATCTAGCTATAATTCTTACAGCAGTCCTCTAGGCAGGGTGGGCAATGGGGAGGGAGGCTCACGGACTACCAAAAATGCTCCCCGAGACCCCAAACCAAATATGGCTAGTAGTCTGCTTCTGATTTTGAAAAACAGGTCCAAAACACACCACAGAAATAATCCAGTTTGAGACTGCTGTAACTCCCCTAGCTCAGTGGTAGGGAATCCTGAGAATTGTAGTTTGTTGTGGTGCCAGAGCTCTCTGACAGAGAAGGCAAAATATGTCATAAAACTACAGTTCCCAGCATGGAGCCAGGGCAGTTAAATCGGTCGCATACTGGATTATTTCTGCAGTTTGCTTTGGAGCACGGTTTTTTTTTAAATGTTAATGATGCTGCTCATATTTTTGCCCAGAGTAAGCTTTAAAAGACTGCTCTCAGGCAGTCAAAGCAGACAAAGGATGGCCCAGGGAGTCTGGAGAAGGCAAGGGTCACAAAAACATACTGCTTGCCCACCTCTACTATTATCCAAAAGTGGCCCAATAATTATCCTGCTTTTCATTCCACCCATTAAGTGGTGCTTGCTGCCTAAAGCTGGTCAAGTTATTTTAGTAACTGAGCAGAAAATTCCACAAATACCTCCTAGCAATAAAAAATATAGTTATATAGTAAAAGTGAGCAGTATCTAGTGTTAGAGTTCTCTTGGTGGTAGGGCAGATTGTAGAAGAATCAGAGATGGGCACCCCACCCCCCAGTATCTTTACCATATTCCATCCTCTGCCCCAGCTTTGGAGGACTGGGAAGCCCTCCAGAGCTGGTTTTTTGGCATCATGGAGAAAGCTGCAGGAAAGAATGTTCTGTAGCTATTGCCAACAAAACACTGGATTTCACCCAATACAATTTTGTAACTATCAATTTGCTGCCCTTTTGTGACATCAGAAATCAATTGCAGCTCTCCTTTCTACCAATAGTAAGGGTGACCCTGTTGTTATCCCTCATATTGCAGATGGAGGGTGGTGTGGAGGAGGAAGCTCAAAGATAGTAGATTGCCTGAGGTCACCTTTAGAATTTGTATTAGAACCAAGAAATGTTCCACTAGTGAACCACCCAGAGAGGAATTTAGTTTTATTTTATTGAAGTCACCATTTCCCAAATTGTTCTGGCTGTAGGCAAAACCTGTGATCATAGTATTTTAATAAATATTAGATGGTTACGGGGATGTGGTGGCTTAATGGTTAATACACCAATTCTGATGATTATAAGATCGGAAGGTTGGCAGTTCGAGGCCCAAGAGCTGCATGATGGGGCGAGCACCCACCACTAGTCCCAGATTCTGCCAATTTAGCAGTTTGAAAGCATGCAAATGCAAGTAGATTAAAAAGTACCACTTGGGTTGGAAGGTAACAGTGTTTGGTGCAGTCATGTTGGCCACATGATCACCTGAGTCCATCTTCTGACAATGCTGGCTCTTTGGCTTAGTAATGGAGATGAGCACTGCCCCTACAGTCAGTTATGAAAAGACATTCATGTAAAGGTTCTACCTTTATCTTTGCCTATTAGATGGTTGCCTTTTGAGATAGCTATAATTGTTTGTACTATGCTAGACACCAGCTGTAGCAACGACAAGGGTACCATCTAGATATAATTGCTATTAGAACACCCTAAGAACTTTCTTTTTTCCCATAGGACCATTGGACCAGAGCTCTTCGTGATAGGCCTTAGATGGAATTTTTCATATGCCTTTTGCTCCAGGGGTTCCCTGTAAACAATTACAGGGTGGAAATTGGGAGGTATCACCATGACACACAACATGTGACTAAGCCCACCAACTGTGCATGGTGAATGATAGAGTGATAAACCATTTCCTTAAGTATAGCAAAAGAATCATCAACTACATCACTCTCACTGCTAGGCACATGTATGAAATACAGAATCCTAAAGAGTGTTTCTGTTCTTGAGGCACATTCCCTTTTTTTTTTCTTTTTTCTTTTTGCTGCTTCTATGGAAAATCAGCATTAGTGAATTATTTGTAGACTTTTGGCACAATAAAAGAAAATGTTCAATTCACACACAAGCCAAGTGTTTATGAGAAATAGAGGATGTGAAGGGAATCTATTTCTGTGTGTCCCTAACAGAATACAGGGTCTGCAGTTCTGCTTTCCTATATTAACCACTACAGGGATTTTTTTTAAAAAAGCAAAGCCTAGATTGGTTCTCTTTAGAGAACTAACGATATCAGTAAAACATGTGAAAGATTTCACCTACCTGGTTTAAATTATATGATTTTTTAAAATTAATTTGGAAGTACTTGGATGGCTTCTCAAAAAAAAATTTCAATACTTCTAAGTAACAGCTTTGAAAATAAAAACAAGCCTTAACTGGCTGCTCTCAGACTTATTAATTGTTCAATTATTATGTAAATGTGGTTCTGTCAAAGATGAAGTCTGCCTTAGTAAACATCTATGTATCAAAAGGGTGAAAAAATTACTTTTTTGGATTGCAGCTCCTAAAATCTCCCAGGAAATATGAATGGCTATAGGCCGTTTTGGTCTGGCGATTTGTTTTTGTTCAGAAAAGGTGTCAGAAAAGTAACTTTTACAGACTCTATATCAAAATGTCCTTAAGCTCTACCCTGTATAACTAATGTATTCTTCATTGAATATGTAGAATTATCTAGTGTTCTCAGTGCTAGAGATTATTTGGTTCATACAATTACAGTTATAGTAAGTACAGTAGATACATTTTTCAAAAAGAAATGTCAAACACCTTAGTTCAATGTTATGACTTTTATCTGGTCTGTTTCCCCAGGATGAATGTGAATTTAATTGTTACAAGCCAAACAACAAACTAGCCAAATGGTGCCAGAATTTTGCAGGACTCTATGCATGCGTGTTTCAGAACTGTCATGTTGAATTAAATCACAGGTCCACCAAACTAGACCTAGAGCTTGAGAAAGTTATTTTTTTGGACCACATCTCAGAATTTCCCAAACAGTATGGCCATGGGAATTACTTATCAAATAACTTTTCCAAGCTGTGCACAGTCTGAGAGAAGAAAAGCTCCAGGGGAAGCTGGCAACGATCTCTACTTCCATTTCACTGGAAGTGGAGGCACAAGAATTTGTACCTGTAAAAGAAGGTAAATTGTGGCCTAGGAAAGACCTGTATTGACCTTGTTCCTTCCTCTCCCAAAGTAGTTATGTCTTTGTTGTGCACTGACTATTCAATATCTTTATTAATGACTTGGATGATGGTATTGGGGGCATAGTTATCAAATTTGCAGACGACACCAAATTAGGAGGAGTAGCTAATACCCCGGAGGACAGGATCAAAATTCAAAATGACTTGAACAGACTAGAAAGTTGGGCCAAAGCTAACAAAATGAAATTCAACATGGAGAAATGTAAGGTACTGCACTTAGGGCAGAAAAACGAAAAGTACAGATATATGATGGGGGACAACTGGCTGAATGTGACTACGTGTGAAAGGGATCTAGGAATCCAGGTGGACCACAAGTTGAACATGAGCCAACAGTGTGATGCAGCAGCTAAAAAGGCCAATGCAATTTTAGGCTGCATCAGTAGAAGTATAGTGTCTAGATCAAGAGAAGTAATAGTGCCACTCTATTCTGCTTTGGTCAGGCCTCACCTGGAATACTGTGTCCAGTTCTGGGCACCACAATTCAAAAAGGATGTGGAGAAACTGGAGTGTGTCCAAAGGAGGGCAACTAAAATGGTGAAGAGTCTGGAAACCAAGCCCTATGAGGAACGACTTAGGGAGCTGGGGATGTTTAGCCTAGAGAAGAGAAGGCTGAGAGGTGATATGATAGCCTTGTTTAAATATTTGAAGGGATGTCATATCGAGGAGGGAACAAGCTTGTTTTCTGCTGCTCCAGAGGCTAGGACCCGAAACAATGGATGCAAGCTGCAAGAAAAGAGATTCCACCTCAACATTAGGAGGAACTTCCTGACAGTAAGGGCGGTTCAAGAGTGGAACACACTCCCTCGGAGAGTAGTGGAGTCTCCTTCCTTGGAGGTCTTTAAGCAGAGGCTGGATGGCCATCTGTCAGGGATGCTTTGATTGGGAGTTCCTGCATGGCAGGGGGTTGGACTGGATGGCCCTTGTGGTCTCTTCCAACTCTATGATTCTATGATTCTATGATTCTATGACACTATTATTGAAGCTGACATAATTTGGATGGTTGGGTTGTATGTATATTTGACAAACATCCAAATCTCAAAAGAGAGGACCATATATAAGAGGCTGGAAGCCCCTTCTATGAGACAATAATAGCTGTGGAATATTAACATGCAGAAGGAGCACAGTGATATTTACATTTTAACAGTAAAAATTAAACATGTTTAACTTTATGAAGCAACTGAAGATGTAAATAAAATGGTTCCAAATGATCAACTAACGTCCAGTTTGCAATCAGTTCCTAGCATCATGATGACTTAAGGCTGGATGTTCTGCCAGAAAGGGGCCCTAGAATACAGATAAAGATTTCTCGCCAGTTTTGATATACAGAAATATTTTGCAGTGAAGCACAAATTTGGGGTATGAGTGGTCATGGTTCCATGAGCTGTTGTTGCTTGGAAATATTTTGTTGTATTTTTGGCAAACTACAATGCTGGTATTGGACTCTGCCAACATAACATTGTTGAAAACCTTATGATTATTTAGTAATGTTCTTTCACATTCAGCCCTGTTAATAATTGAGATTAATGAGTGGTTAATAAATCTCAATCATATTATCTTCATATTGGCCAAGGTATTCAACTCTCTGAAGGAAACCTAATAGGCTTTATCTTCTATCCTCGTCAGTCATCAGTAAATTTAAAGCCACTACTCCCTGTTTATGATGTTCAGGTGGGAGCACTGTTGCTTATGTAGCAAAAACAGCATCATACATGCAAAAGATGTTTGTAGAAGGGGTAGGGTAGTTTAAAATGGAGAAGTTCCTCAAAACAGACTGATCTTGGCTGGAACAGATTGTTGACTGCTGTGTGGGAGAGGTAAGTGACATATTTTGGTCATGACTGAATTGAGTATTTAGCGGAACTATTACTTTTTCTTAACTCCAGCTTGCTGAACCCCCAGCCAGCACAGCCAAAGGTTAGGCAATTTTGGAAGCTGTACTCAAAAAGTAACATTTCCATGCTCTGATATCCAGAAGGTGTTTTTTTTTTTGTGTGTAAAAAAATATTAATAAAAGATACTCAGAACCTCAGCATGTAAGACACATTATAGTATATAGATTGAAGTCCCACTTCAGCATAGTATCCCCTAGTCCAGACATCCTCTTGACTCATAGGCATCACAGGACAGTTTACAGCCACCATCACTAAACAGCAGCCTACTTGTGACACATTATAAATGGCTCCTTTAAGTTTTAGGGCTTTTTGAAAAGGTGCTCACAACATAGTGAAGGTGGGAGGAGAGAGGAGTTGTCTGCAGTTCACGAATGACAGTAAACAGCCATACTGAGTGCTCAGTTTCTGCATGTGCATCTCTTTATTAGAGCTAATGTAGCTGGTCAGAAGGAAAGCAGTTTCTGGATAGCCATTTTGAGAGGGTAAGTGTTTAAATATTTTTAAAACACTTGGGAGAGTGTGTTTGTTCCTGAGGGGGTGGAGCTTCTGTGAGTCACATCTATGAATCACTAGGGGGTGGATTTTTCACAAGACAAGGGAAAGCACATCACAGGTAGAAGGGGGCCTGGGAACTTTCTTATAGAGGATCTCGTTATTTTTTTTAAAATTAATTTAAAGGGCTTTGGGGGTTTTTTTGGCTCAGAGGAAGAGAGTCAGAGACCTGTCTCCAGATTAAGGTAGCATCCAGGAGCTCTCTATAGAGTTATAAAACCAGTTGATTGAGCTCTCTGACAGAGCCTGGTGAAAAAGGCTAAGACAACAAGGACCCTTTCTGTGGGTCTTTACCGGGGGACTTTTTGAGGGAGAAGCCCACAGTCCTGTTTCAGTGCTTGCTTAAGATTTCTCAATATGGACTCTGAGGGAACTTCTGCAGTCACTTGCAACACTTGTGGGATGTTTGTCTTCTTGCCAAGAGGTGTGGGAAACTTCACCTGCACCAAGTGCAAGTTGGTAGTCTTCCTGGAAGAGAAAGTCCATCAGCTGGAGGCAATGGGAAGCTACACTTCAGCATATTAGGGAGCAAGAGGTTTTTCTGGACAGAACGG
The DNA here is from genome assembly GCA_026167975.1 of Phrynosoma blainvillii. Taxonomy (NCBI): domain Eukaryota; kingdom Metazoa; phylum Chordata; class Lepidosauria; order Squamata; family Phrynosomatidae; genus Phrynosoma; species Phrynosoma blainvillii. The sequence continues at coordinate 81,157,197 of JANUYF010000002.1, forward strand.
AAAGAATGGTCTTGGATGGGGACCACACAGAGGAAGTTGTTAAGGAGGAAGTCACTTCACATATACAGGAGGTAGACAGCTGGAGGAATGTCACACACAGAAGTAGGGAAACAGGGATCATTCTGGGAGCTTACAGCTACAGAATCAATTTCAAGCTCTCTCCCTTATCAAGGAAGAAGAGGAAGAGCAGCAGGGACAGTTCTCAGGGACAGTGCAGGGGACCCCAAGAGTACCACCGCAGGGTGAGCCACAGAGGAGGTGCGTGGTGGTGGTGGAGGACTCCTTGCTGAGGGGTACAGAAGCAGTGGTTTGTGGGCCTGACAAGATGTCCCGGGAGGTGTGTTGTCTCCCTGGGGAAAAATCCATGATGTGACAGTCAGGCTGACAAGACTTGTCAAGCTTACTGACCATTACCCCTTCCTCTTGGTCCATGTGGGAACCAATGATACTGCAAGGCATAGCCTTCAAAATATCAGAAGGGATTATGAGGTTTTGGGTAGGAAGCTGAAAGAGCTGGATGCACAGGTTGTTATCTCATCTCTTCTCCCAGGTGAAGGGTACGGCCCAGGAAGAGAGAGGAAGATAAGAGATGTGAATAAGTGGCTCCGTAGATGGTGCCACCAAGAATGATTTGGATTCTTGGCTCATGGGCTGCGGTTCCATGAGGGTGGACTTCTAGCAAGAGATGGGCTGCATCTCACACCAGTTGGCAGAAACATTTTTGTCAATAGTCTCAAACATTTTGAGACTGATCAAAAGCATTAATAGATTAGAAAGCTGGCCCAAAGCTAACAAAATGAATTTCAACACAGAAATGTAAGGTACTGCACTTAAGGCAAAAAAAAAAAATATTGAAATGCATAGATATAAAAAGGGGGACACCTGGCTTAACAAGACTATGTGTGAAAGGGATCTAGGAGTCCTAGTAGACCACAAGTTGAACATGAGTCAGCAGTGTGATGCCACAGCTAAAAAGGCCAATGAGATTTTAGGGTGCATCAATAGAAGTATAGTATCTCGATCAAGGGAAGTAGTAGTGCCACTGTATTCTGCTTTGGTCAGGACCCACCATGTTCAGTTCTGGGCACCATAATTCAAAAAGGATGTTGAAAAACTGGAGCGTGTCCAGAGGAGGGCAACTAAAATGGTGAAGGGTCTGGAAACCATACCCTATGAGCAACGACTTAGAGAACTGGCTATGTTTAGCCTGGAGAAAAGACAGTTAAGAGGTGATATGATAGCCCTGTTTAAATATTTGAAAGGATGTCATATTGAGGAAGTGGCTAGCTTGTTTTCTGCTGCTCCAGAGAACAGGACCCAGAACAACAGATGCAAGCTACAGGAAAACAGATTCCACCTCAACATTAGGAGGAACTTCCTGATAGTGAGAGCTGTTCGAGAGTGGAACATACTCCCTCAGAGAGTCTCCTTCTTTGGAGGTCTTTAAACAGAGACTAGATGGCCATCTATCGGGAATGCTTTGATTTTGAGTTCCTGCATGGCAGAAGGTGGGACTGGATGGCCCTTGTGGTCTCTTCCAACTCTGATTCTGTGATTCTCTGATTCTATGCTGCTTGATGGGGTGAGCTTCTGTCACTGGTCCCAGCTTCTTCCAACTTAGCAGTTTGAAAGCATGCAAATGTGAGTAAGCCTGAGGGCAGGGAACCATCTAATTAACCATTTGTAAGCCACTCTGAAAGCCTGTTGCTGAAGAGCAAGCTATAAATACTCCAAAAATATAAAACTAAATAGGTACCACCAGTGGGAAGGTAACAGCATTAGGTGCCATCATGCTGGCCACATGACCACTGGAGTTGTCTTCAGACAACACTGGCTCTATGGCTTAGTAATGGAGATGAGCACCAACTCCGAGTGGGTTACAACTAGATATTCATGTCAAGGGACTGCCTTTACCTTTTACCTTTATTAATATCACAGGGTTGCTTTGAGAATAAAATGGGTTGAGGATTTTGCCGTGAGCTCCTTGGATAAACATTATACTGAGAGTCAATGCAGAACAGAGTGCTTGATTGGGATTTAGGAGTCCCCACTGAACCCTGAAACTCAGAGTGACCATGCAACCTTGACCTGCTTCACAGGTTTGTGAGGATACTGTAAGTAAGAAGAGATAAATGTATGCTTTCTTGGGCTCATTGGGGAAAAGATGGAATATACGGTAAATGTAAATCACACACAAACAATAAACAAACCAACAGAATTGTTACTTATAGCTCAGAGTAAACAGGTGCAACTGGTCTGCAAGAGGAAAAGGGGCACAAGAGAGAATCGGCTGACGTGACATGCCAGAAGGATGTTCATGTTCTCTTGCGCTCTGGTTTGCTGCATGAACTGCTTTCTAGATGCCAGAAGAACAAGGAGAGTGTGTTGCAAAGAAAGGGTTAAAGAATTCAGTAGTGGATTAAATTAAACTCCAGTGTTCTCATAAAGACAAGTTCCTTGCTGTTTCATCTGGGCACCATATTGTACATATTTATTTTGTTTATCTAATTCTTTCTTCTTTCCTCCCTTCTGACTGTTCACTTGCTGTATATTTAATGGCACCACAGAAAACAGTTGCATCCTTGGATTTATATAAAAACTAATTAAATGAATCTTGGGCTGCTCGTCATTTGGGGGGCATGAAGTCTGACTCGAGTCAGCACCTTATTTCCAGATGTGAGAACATCTGCCTTCTGTCTTATCCTGTTTCAGGATGCTTCATATGTTGCAAGATGCTGAATTCTTAGATACTGAAACAAAAGTATTAACACTTGTGCATAGTCAAAATGTGTTTTCTATGATGACAGGTGCCTGTGCCACAAAGCTGGGACTGGCCACAACTCCCTTCCTCACGCGTTCACAGGGACATGTGGAACAGGGCCTGGAATCAGTACATTGCAACTAATGACACCATGCTACTTGGATATAATCATAGTCTTTTTAATTTTATAATGTAACAACTGGCAATAGTGTTATTTTCCATGGTATAACAAGTAACGTTTTTTCAGTTTGTTGATTTTGGCTCATTTTTCTATTTTTAAATATGCAAAGGGATCTTGTAGCATAACTCTGAGACTAACTGTATAAAAGACGCTGTAGCATATGCTTTGTAGACTAGGTCTACTATATGGTCATCCACCCGTCTTGGCTATCGGCAACAACTTTCCTCCGGATTTTGTCCCTCAGCTACCATAGTTAAAACTGGACTTATCACCTATTACTATACCCACATATTTTTGCATTTCTATGGTTTTTCATATAGTCTGATGGTAAAATCCTTCCTAGGGGACACTTCACTCCATGCATCTGAAGAAGTGGACAAAATCTAGGAAAGATTATGCTATAACTTCTTTCTTGCAGTTAGCCTCAAAGGTGCTACATGATCTCTTTGCATACTGATGTTCCAGACTAACACAGCTCTATGGCTGTCTCCAAATTCTACTTTTAAGTGTATTTTTTTTAAAAAATGTAACACTTTAGCAGCACTCTATTGGTAAGATGATGGGTAACAACTTAGGGGAGAGCCAGCATGGTGCAGTGGGTTGAGTGTTGGGCTAAGATGAATCCCCACTCAGCCATGGAAATACACTGGGTGGTCTTGGATAAGTCACACTCTCTCAGCCCCAGAGAAAGGACATGAGAAATCTGAATAATGGCCCAGAAAACTCCAAGATAGGGTTGCCCTATGTCAAACAAAGATGAAGGTACATGCCACCACCAAGTAGTGGATTACTTGTGCAGGAAGCGATAATCACAAGGAATAGTTTACACATGGGAGTCAGCATACTGATTTTCCAGACTTAACATTGCCAATAAAATACACTGTACTTAATATAGAGAGCCAGTGTGACATAGTGGTTTGAATGCTGGCTTATGACTCTGGAGGCCAGGGTTTGAATCCCTGCTCAGCCATAAAACTCCAGTGTCACAGACTCTCAGTCTCAGAGGATGGCAATGGCAACCCCCCTCTGAAGAAACATGCCAAGAAAAAACAGTGATAAGTTCACCTTAGGGTTGCTTAGGGAAAGTACTTGAAGGCAAAACAATACATGCAACAGTTTACACGTTGTTTTCTAAAAACATCAGAGACCTAGGTTCTAGTCCTGACTCATCTGTGAAACTGCAACCCAGAGCCGCTCCTTTTGTGATCTGACCCATTTCACAGCTCTGTGGTTGTGACAGAGCTGATGGGAGGAAAGGCAGCTTATGGATCCAACCTATAAATACTGTGTGATGTGTGGGACCAACTCTGTCAAGACTGTGCATAGGCCAAAGGCACGAGTCCTCTGCCGATCTTCAGAAATACTTGCATCTGAGGAAGTAGACCAGGGGTCCCCAAACTATGGCCCGCAGGCCGGCCCCAGCCCATCAAGGCCTTCTTACCAGCCTGTGGCCGGTCCTGCTGCCGCCGCTTGCATGCGCTGCCCCGCTATTTCGTCTTCCAAAATGGCATCCGGAGTCATGCGCATGCACATGCTGTTGCACACACATGTGCACAACTCTGGGTGCCATTTTGGAAAACAAAATGGCATCTGAGTCACGCGCATGTGCGTGCGCGCCTCTGCCCCCCCCCGAAGATCTGGGGACCAGCAAACCAGCCCCCAGATCAAAAAGTTTGGGGATCCCTGAAGTAGACTTTAGGAAAGCTCAAGCTGCCAACTTTTTTCTTTAGTTAGTCTCAAAGGTGCTACAAGATCTCCCTCTACATTCAGACATCCTATAACTTTCTAGATTATTTTCCAGTCTCCAGGGGCCTGAAGCACTTAAAAACACACCCAACAAAATTAGCCCCCAGCCCTTGTGTGGAGGGAGCCTCCCTGACTTCTGAGGGCCAGTGGCTCCTTGTCCTCCTTGGTCCTCTTTTGGAAGAAGCAGCTTTCTTTCCTCGAAGGCAGGACGCCGGGCCAGGGCCCCACTTTTCTTTCCCCCCGAGAGAAAGGCAAGAGAAGGCTTGAGGGCAGGGTGACCGACCAGCTAGGTCCTCCTCACCGCCAAGGAGGACAAGGCACCGCCAGGTGGAGGACAGTCCACAACAAGAGCTCAAGAGAGGTAAAGCCATGCTTCTGCTTCTCCTTCTCAGTCCTGCTCAGAATGGAGGACCTTTGGGAAAGCTCCTCCTGGACAGAAAGGAGGAGGAGGACCAAGGGCGAGGATGCCTTGAGCGCCCAGGAGAAGAGAAAAGAGAAGAGAAGAGAAGAGAAGAGAAGAGGGGCGGGGAGGAGGAGGAGGAGGAGGAGGAGGAGGAGGAGGAAGGCTGCGGTGGCCGAAGGGGGGCTGCGCTCCTTCCCCGGAGCCTCCCACAGGAAAGTCCTTGAGGGGGACCAGGGCAGGGAGGAGGAGGGCAGGAGGAGACGCGGAGCCTTCCCCGCTTCTTTGCCTCTTCCCGCTTTCTCTCCGGCCGGGCTTCCTTCCTGCCTTCCTCTTTCGTCTTCCGTCTTCCTCCATCCCTTCCTCACTTTCTTTCTTTCTTTCTTTCTTTCTTCCTCCATCCATCCCTTCCTTCCTTCCTTCCTTCCTTCCTTCCTTCCTTCCTCCCTTTCTTTTTTCCTTTCTTCCTTCCTCCTTCCCTCTCTCCCTTCCTTCTTCCTTTTCTCTTTCTCTCCTTCCTTCCTTCCTTCCTTTCCTCCCTCCCTCCCTTTCTTTCTTTCCTTTCTTTTTCTTCCTTCCCCCATCACTTCCTCCCTTTCTTTCTTTTTTCCTTCCCTCTCTCCTTCTCTTCCTTCCTTCCTTCTCTTCCTTCCTTCCCTTTCTTTCTTTCTTCCTCCCTCCCTTTCTCCTTCCCTTCCCTTCCCTTCCCTTTCGGGGCGTCCAGGATGGTGTCCCCCTTGCGCTCGGGCTGCTACCTGGGCCAGAGGTCCTCTCTCTTCCTGGCGCTGCTCTTGGCGGGGCTGCTCTTGGCGCTCTTGGCGCTGGGCATCCTCTACGGACGCTGCGCCCGGGAGCAGCAGCAGCAGCAGCAGCAGCGGCGGCTCCGGCCGACCCCTCCTTCTCTGCCGCCCGAGGCCAGCGCCACCCGGGGGCCTCCGTCTCCGTCTCGGCCCGGGGGCCCCTGGGACCTGCCTCGCCTGCCCCGGCACCTGGAGCCCCTGCACTACTCCCTGCTGCTGTGGCCCCACCTGGGCCCCGGCCTCCCCGCGCCCCGCAGCCACGGAGGGCAGGTCAGCATCACCGTCCGATGCCGCCTGCCCACCGCCACCCTCCTCCTCCACGGCGCCGGGCTCAGCCTCCGCAGCGCCGCCGTCTGGGGGCCCCTCCAGGACCGGGACCGGGACCGGGACCGGGACCAGGACCAGGACCAGGACCAGGACCAGGACCAGGACCAGGACCAGGACCAGGACCGGGCCCCCCGCCCCCTCCCCGTGGCCGAGCTCTGGGAAGCCCCCGCCAACCAGTACTGGGTCCTCCAGCTGCGGCAGAACCTCAGCGCCGGCGCCCGCTACCAGCTCCGCTTCGCCTTCCAGGGCAAAATCCAGTCCCAGCCCCACTTCTATGGGCTCTTCCTCAACACCTACGAGGACGAAGGGGAGAACAGGTGAGCAGCGCTCAGGCAGGGACTCTGCAGCCTCACCCCGAGAAAGGAACCCCGGGGTCACTGACCACCTCCTCCTCCTCCTCCTTCACACCATTTTTGTTGTTGTGAACTGCCTTCGCATCGGTCTCGACCCATGGCGACCCTATGGATGAGACATCTCCAGCCCCCCTGTCCTCTACTGCTCTGCCCAGGTCCTGCAAACTCTTATTCCTGGTCTCTTTAATAAAGTCCATCCATCTAGCATGTGGCCTTCCTCTCTTTCTACTTCCTTCTATCTTTTCGAACATTATTGTCTTTTCCAACAATCCATGCCTTCTCAGGATGTGTCCAATGTATGACAGTAAGTCTTGTCATCTTGGCTTTTTGGGATATCTTTGGCTTAACTGTTCTAGGACCCATTTGTTTGTCCTTTTGGCTGTCCATGGAATCCTCAGCACTCTTCTCCAGCACCACATCTCAAAGGAATTGATTTTCCTTCTATCTTTTTTCTTGACTGTCCAGCTCTCACATCCATAATAGGGAATACGATGGCTTGTATGATTCTGACTTTCGTGCTGAGTTGTATGTCTTTGCATTTTAGGATCTTTTTCTACTTCTTTCATAGCCACCCTCCCCATTCTTAATCTTCTTCTGATTTCCTGGCTGCAATCCCTGTTCCGATCAAAGTTTGATCCCAGATATGAGAACTCTTTTACTATTTCTATTTCGCCATTGTCTAGTAGTTTGTATCTGTATAAGTTCTCTGTGGTCATTATTTTAGTTTTCTTTATGTTCAACAGTAAGCCTGACTTTGCACTTTCTTCTTTGATTTTCCCTAGTAGGTGTTCCAGGTCTGTGAGGTTTTCTGCCATACAGAAGCCTTATATCATGCTTTTTTTTTTTTTTTTGCACTAATGTTACTCATCAACCGTCATCCCCATAAACACCACTGAATGTCATGCTAACAGTTGTGACATCAACAACCAGCAAAATTGAAATTATGCCTTCTAATTAAAACATCATATGCACAACCTAGATGTATTCACATATACCTAGGGAAGATTGGGTTAAAATGGGATGTTTTTAAAGAAAATTTTAAAAGAATACATTTTTTAAAAAAATTAAATTTTTGAAATTTAAAATTAAAACTAAAAACATTTTTTGGAGCCCTCTCCTTTCTCCTCCCACTGAGCATCACCCCACTCCAACCATATCTAAAAGCATTGTAAAGGTAAGCGCCACAGCCCATTTCTTCCGAAAGGTGGGTCTTTGAGGAGCAGTGGTGTCACACACCCCCTTAGGATGTCACCTGGTGCGGACTGCATCCCCACACACCCCTAGTGACACCACTGGTACTTACTTGCCCATAGGGAAACCATACTTGCCATAGAGAAACATTGGAGAATACTTGCCCATAGGAGAACACTTGTCCAAAGGGAAAGACATATATTTCCTTATGGACAAGTGTTCTCCTATGTTTCCCTATGGACAAGTGCAAATGTTCTCCTATATTTCACTATTGTTGGGGAAACCCTCTCCACTTCTACTTGCCCAGCCAAGCCAAAAAGCAAGACAAGTCAGGTATCTGGAGTAAAAACATCTTTATTCTTCTGCACAGAGAATAAGCTGCCAGGCATTTCAGGATGCAAAAACAAGCAGCACCCATTTCAGAGTGTAGTTACATTTTATACCTTTACTGATAACACATTCATTAGCGACTCCCTATGTGGTAGCACTATACTATCCTACAGGTCCCTGCCGACTTGATCTCCCCTTGCAGACCACTCCTCTGGTCAATCCACATTCCAAACATACTTTGGCCAAAGGTTAAACCAACAGTGCATACGTGTCTGAAGACACAGCGTGAATGTTATCTTTTTAGAACTAAATTTCTACTCATTGCTATGGACGAGGGGGTTGGACTGGATGGCCCTTGTGGTCTCTTCCAACTCTATGGGCCTTTACAGACTACCATAAATAATGCAGATTGAGACCACTTTAACTGTCCTGGCTCAGTGCTAGGGAATAATGGGAACTGTAGTTTTTTCTGAGACACTGAACCTCTGTCAGAGAGTTCTGGTGCCACAATAAACTACAGTTCCCATGATTCCCTAGCACTGAGCCAAGGCAGTTAAAGTGGTCTCAAGCTACATTATTTCTGGCAGTCTGTAAAGGCCCTATGGACATTATCACATGGGGGCAAATCTGCTGGTTAATCCACACAAAACCCAAACAGAAACTGGATTAGTGCCCAGTGTTTTCACACGACGTCGCACAGAAACTGGACAAACTGGACAGAAACTGGTGTTAACCAAGATCTTTTGAAATTCGGTTGTTTGGAGGAAATACAAATGCGCAATTAAGGTAAATTCGCAATTAAGGTAAATTCGCCGTAATGTGAAAAGCAAATTCGCATTTGGAAGCATTTCCCCGCATTTTCCCATGGTTCCGTGGGGTCCTAGAGGCAGCGAAAGCTTCTCCTTCTCCCTCAGCAGACGGCTAATTGAGCCGTCTTGGGGGCAGGGAAGGGGAGGGGCAGCCGCACGATCGGCGCCCCAACCCCTTCCCCAGGTTGTCCTCGGAGCGCCGACCCTTCACACGGAGGACCTCTTTGGAGCACCTACCCTCTGCACGGCCGGCGCTCTGAGGATGACCTGGGGAAGGGGTGACAGCCGCAGCGAGGGACAGCCGCGGCAAGTGACAGCTGCGGTGCGCATGTGCTAGAAGATCATTTCTAGTACATGTATGGGATTTTTTCACTTGTGTGTGAACGTTAAATGCGGTTTCAGCAGGAGCTTCCCTTAATTGCACAATTAAGGTAATTACGTGTGAAAAACATTTGCGGAATCAAGGTTTATTTTTGGTTTATTTTCGGAATTTGTCATTTCCAGTTTATTATCGCTTTGTGGCCCACGTGTGATAACGTCCTATGATTCTATGATCCTATGTTTCCTATGGACAGGTGCTCTCCTATGTTTCCCTATGAACAAGTGTTCTCCTATATTTTTCTATGGGCAAGTATTCGCCAATGTTTCCCTATGGGCAAGTCCTGTCATTTGTTTTAGCACATTCCCAGTTTGACACCACTTCCACTGCTATTCTTGCTATTTAGAAAGATCTTGCAGCACCTTTGAGACTAACTGAGAGAAAGAAATTGGCAGCATGAGCTTTCCTAGACTTAAGTCTACTTCCTCAAATGCATTTGGAGGAATGCATCTGAGGAAGTAGACTTAAATCTATAGCTGCATCTACATTGTAGAAATAGTCCAGTTTGACCCCACTTTAACTGCCCTGGCTCAATGTTATGGAATTCTGGAAATGGTAGTTGGTTGTGGCACCAGAAGCATAGGAAAGCACATGCTGCCAACTTCTTTCTTTCAGTTAGGGGGGTTGCAGACTGCCAGAAATAGTGCAAATTGAGTCCACTTTTAGGGTTAGGGTTAGTGCTAGGGAATCATGGGAATTGTTTTTTGTTTTTTTTCCTGAGACATTGAGCCTTCCCTCTCAGAGAGCTCTGGTGCCACAATAAAATACAGTTCCCATGATTCCCTTACCCTAACGCTAACCCTTAAAATGGACTCAATTTGCACTATTTCTGGAAGTCTGCAACCCCCCCTTAGTCTCAAAGGTGCTACAAGATACCTTTACACACTAATTTTCCAGAGTAACATGGCTGTATCTTTGAATTCTACTACTATTCTTATTCTTATTTTTATTTACTTACATTCCGCTTTCTTCCAATATAGGGACTTGGCAGTGCACAGCAAATTTAAAACAATGCATTTTAAAAACAATAGGAAAGCATCAAAATGTATAAATATAAAATAAAAAAACAAATTTAAAAGTTAAAGCAACTATGCATTAAAAGGTAAAATGTGTTAAAAACTCTATACAAGCCTTAAAAAAAGTAAAAGTTTTCCCTTGACAAGATTGTCTAGTTCTTAACATCTAAATTAAACCCATAAAAGCTAAATGCTATGGCTCAATGATATGGAATTCTGGGAATTTTAGTTTCTCGTGGCACCAGAGCTCTCTGACAGAGCAGGATAAATGTATCACTACAGTTCCCAGAATTCCATAGCATGGAACCACAGCACTTAAAACTGGTGTCACATTGGATCATTTCTGCAGTGTAGATGCGACCTCCATGACAACAGGGGGACCAGATGTCCTAACCACAAAGGAGGACAAGGCACCACAAAAGGTAGGATATTCCAGAAAAATGTAGTACATTCCAAAAGAAAAGCTTAAAACACTCATATAAGTAGAAATTCATGTCCTATGGTTTATTTACAGCTATATTACATGTTTTTGTTATTATTGTGTGCCTTCAAGTCATTTCCAATTTATGGCTAAAGTGAATCACTCATGAGGTTTTCTTGGCAAATTTATTCAGAGGGGGTTTGCTATTGACATTCTCTGAGGCAGTGGATTTACTTGGCTAAGCAGGGATTCAAACCCTGGCCTCCAGAGTCATAGTCCAGCACTCAAACTACTACACCACATTTCCAACTTATGGCGACCCTAAGGTGAAACTGTCATGGAGTTTTCTTGGCAAGATTTGTTTGGAGGAGGTTTACCATTGCCTTCCCCAGAGTGAACTGTATTTTATTAGCTGTGTTAAGTCTGGAAAATCTGTATACAAAGGGATCTTGCAGCACCTTTGAGACTATGGGCCTCGGCAGACGACTAATAGAGTCGCCTTGGAGGCTTGGAAGAGGAGGGGCAGCCGCACGAGCGGCGCCCCTTCCTCTCCCTGAGGTCGCCCTCGGAGTCGTCGGCCCTCCGCACGGCCGGCGCTCCGGGGATGACCTCACGCCGTGGCGACCGGACGCGCCGCGGCGGAAAAGACAGCGAAAGTCCGCCCGCCGCTTTTATCTTTCAGCTTCCCCCCTAACTGAAAGATAGAAGTTGGTAGCATAAGCTTTGGTAGATTTGAGTCCCAATGTATCTGAGGAAGGAGGCTCAAGTCTATGAAAGACAAAACGTTGAAATGTAGGACATGTCCTAGAAAAGGAGGATGTCTGGTTACCCTGTCTCTGTGATTTTCCAGCCTTTTAAAAACACTATATGGATATTTTGGTAAACATGAAAGTCCCATGTGCTCCTCCACCTACAACTGCCTTTCTCTCATAACTTTGTCTGAAAACTTTAAATATCACTGGTAAAACCAAAATGAAGTAGTTGTAAATTTAGAGGGGAGAGTATTTATTTTGATTTCTATTTAAAAAACGACACCCACCCACCCACCCCAAAACCATTAATTACTGCATAACTAAAAGGAGCCAGCATGGCGTAGTGGTCTGAGGACGTTATCACACGGGGCAAATCTGCTGGTTAATCCACACAAATCCCAAACAAAAACTGGATTTGTGCCTCACGTTTTCACACGACGTCGCACAGAAACTGGACAGAAAGTGGACAGAAACTGGTGTTATCCGAGATCTTTTGACATTCAGTTGTTTTGAGGAAATGCATTTGCGAAATTACAGTAATTTTGCATTTACCATAATGTGAAAAGCAAATGCGCATTTGGAAGCATTTCCCCGCATTTTCCCATGGTTCTGCGGGGTTTCCCATGGGTCATCGAGGCAGCGTCTCCTTATTACGTTTACTTCCGGTTTTGTTTGGGCGACAAACCTGCCGGCCAGACATGAGCCTCTCTGCTTCGTCTTTCTAAATATATCTGTCTTTTACTAAAGATATCAGGCCATGGTTGATGTGGGGTTTGTGAAGGAACACAATTGGGGATGGGTGCGGCAAGAGAGAAATCACGTTAATGGTGAAAACACGCGGCCAAAGCAATGACGAAATGGGGAAAAGGAAGTGACAAAAACAACATCCGCCAGCTGCGGCGAGCATAGCTATATCTGCGCATGTGCTAGAAGATCATTTCTAGTATATTTACAGGCTTTTCTCACTTGTGTGTGAACGTTAAATGCGGTGTTAGCATGAGCTTACTGTAATTTCGGAATTAAGGTAATTACGTGTGAAAGCCATTTGCGGAATTAAGGTTTATTTTCGGTTTATTTTCGGGATTTCTCATTTCCACTTTATTATCGCTTTGTGGCCCATGTGTGATAACGTCCTGAGTGTTGGACTATGACTCTGGAGATCAGGATTCGATTCCCAGCTTGATCTTGAAACCCACTGGGTGACCTTGGGCAAGGCACATACTCTCAGCCGAAGGGGAAGGGGAAGGCAATGGCAAATCTCTGAACAAATCTAGCCATGAAAAAAAAAACATTATAAGGTCATAAGTCAGAAATGACTTGAAGGCACACAACAATAACAAAAACCCTAAAAGATAAAGAAAGGAAAAATAATAGGTATTCTGCAGCAAAGTACAGGCTGTGCACTAAAAGAAGGCTATGTGATATGGAGGAGCACATCACATATCTTCTCCTCCTTCCAGGGACTGGCACTATATTTGTGCCCATTGGTACAATTGTTTCTTTCCTGGAAACTCTCCAAGGACTGGTGGTTCAGGGACTGACACAAGTCCAGGGGTCATCACTTTGAATTATTAGAGCGAGGGATAGGTGCTGTAGGGAAGTTTATCATTTTTCCAAATTAAACAATTCTGATATTAAACATGTATTTTCAAATTACATGACTTTCCCTTGAAATCCCTGAGCAGGGGGATAACTCCATTTGTTCAGAATAAGTAAGGTAGGCTGTTGCTCCTAGCTCCACATTTCCATGTCTGTAGGATTAACATGAAAGAAAGGATGGCACTATCTTTCTCAGAGCAGTAGTCCTGCCATGCATCCAATCTCAAGGACTCAGCATTTGTTGAGGACATACTCTGGCTTTCTGCAGCGCCAGAGAAAAAATAGTGATGCTGAAATTCTATGAGCTGTTTAAGAACTATCAAAATGAATTGACAAAATAAGCTTCCATGTTTAGAATTTGATGACATTTGCTTTAAAAAAAAATCAGCACAATGCCCTTTTACTTTGCTAGATTTTGCAAATAGTGTGTTTCCTCACTAGGCTACTGTACAGATTTTACAGCTAGTCCTCTAATGGACCAAATATGCCTGCGGTTTACAAAGCTGTTGGTAGAGGGTGGGAGTGGGAGTTAGTGGATGTCTTCTAGTCCTTTTGTTCTTTGGTTTGTGCTACCTGTCTGTCAGGAACTGACTGTGGAACTCAGCAGGATGACAGCTTTGGAAAAGTGACAGGGAAAAGGAGAGATTTTTTTTTTAGCCTGTCATTATTATGCCATGGAGTGCCTAATTTTGTTTGTTACAAGCATGTTTCTTTTTCTTTTTCTCTCCCATCGCCCCTTTAAGAAATTCAACCTACTGACAGACAGGGAAAGACAGGAGAAAGCTTTTTTTTCAACTGTGCTTCTCCAACAATTCAATGGAATTTCCCTTTGCCATGTGGTGTTTTTTTCTCAGCTGTGGGAAGCCCATGTTCTTCCATCAGGGGCCTCTGCGGAAGCAGAGCTTGGAGGACTTAGTGCTTGGAACTACAGCTCTCAGAATCTCCCACCCTGCTGTTTATGTCAGGAAAATACATAAAATCCCTATACAGAAATAGAAACAGAATGTCAGTGTTGCTTGAACCACCATAGCAAAATACAGTAGGCATAACACAACAGAAGGAACCCAATGGGAAATTTTATTCTGAGAATCCCCCACTAGTATGTCCAGTAACCATGCTGGCTGGAGGAATTAATGAGGCCCTATCCCACCACATTTTTTCTGAGTCCTGGATTGGCCACCTGCTTATGCTCATGTCCTGAGTCAAGTCCAACCGCCAACTAATATTAACTTATTCTCAGTGGGAGAAGTGGCTAATGGCAGCAGAGAAGAAACTGAGCACGAGTATCATGCTTCATCACCTCAGGCAAGCATCCATCCCATCAGTAAGCATAGGCTCAGCCAGGAGGCTACTGTTGACACTGCAGATATGGAGACAATAATCTGAATAGTCAGTGGGACTACAGTCTGCAGTATGCATGGTAACATGATTGTTTTATAATACATTTAGTTCAATGAGAGCTGATCAAGCTAAAAGGATATATGGCAGTGCCCCACTCTGTTCCCTCTGTAGGGGTTCAAAGTGGTGTTTCTGTGAGAAATTGTCAAATCGCCCCCTCTCCAGACTACAAAACTTTGCTGCTGGTGATTTAAGTACACATCCTTGTGGAAATTAGTGTTGTTGAGATTAAGGTAAAGGTATTCCCTGTTGACAAGGTTGTCAAGTCCTGTCTGACCGTAGGGGGTGGTGTTCATCACTGTTACTAAGCCAAAGAGCCAGCATTGCCAGAGACTACTCTGTGGTCATGTGGCCAGCATGATTGCACAGAACATTGTTTACTCTCCCATTGAAGTGGTGCCTATTTCTCTACTTGCATTTGCACACTTTCAAGCTGCTAGGTTGGCAGAAGCTGGGACTAGTGACAGGAGCTTACCCCCATCATGCAGCACCCAGGCCTCAAACTGCCAACCTGTCGATCTTGCATCAACAGAGTCAGTGTCTTAACCACTGCATCCCTTCAACTTCACTGCATTGTTGACATTAGTAGGTGTTAAATGTAGGAACTGAAATTTGGACTGCAGTGACCAGCCCTGTGGAGATACTGGTTTGGATTTTGTACCTCAGTTCACCCATTTTAATTAAGGGCAAGCTATTTGTTGCCTTCCAGATTTTGTTTGTATTGCAGTTCCTAGAATTTCTTACCCTTAGCTGTTCTAACTAGGGTTGAGAACCTACATCAAACAAGCAAAGCAAAACACTCACCCATGCTGTTCTGTGTCCTACCCTTTCCCCATTAGCTATCAAGCCCTAGGAAGGGCTAAAGCTGCTTACCATGGGGAGAGGATGGAGGGACTGGCAATTCAAATGACGAAGAAGCAGCTGGTCTTGGCTCAGAGGGGAGAAGAAATAAGGCTGTGCTCACAGATGGGATGCACCCTCCCTTTCCTTCCCCTTGAGGCCCAGATCAAACACATGGACATTGTCTGAATCATTTCCCCCTCTTTTCCCTCCCCACCAGTAAACTGAAACAGCAGTGCCCCTCCTAGAGCTTGATAGTTACCAAGGCGAGGTTTTGGACAGGGTACAAAGAGTTAGAAAATTAAATCCTGTGTGCCACCCAAAAAGAGACATATGCATGCCTAAGCCACACTTAGACATGCATGTCACTAATAAAATACCTCTCCTTTTATTAACTGAAAAGGAGTGTCTTGAAACTGTCAGAGTATGCCTTGAGGAGCGGGAATATCAACTGTCATATCCAACACCTAGGGTTTGTTCCCCATTGATGTTTAGTATCCCCCCCCCCTCCTTTGCAGGGTAGGATTCCGGACTGTTTTCAAACCCTTTCATTGCTGGTTTTCAAGGAAGGCCTTTCTACTTGCAGGGTTGAATGTATGTCCCTCAAATGTGACTGGGGGCAGATATCTACAGACTCCTTTCTTGAATTGTACATGTCACTGTGCTCAAGCTCTTGATGTTCTCCATCATATTGTATTGTTTTGCCCATTGTATACAATCCCTAGGGAAAAATTGTTAAGGAGGTTATTAGAAATGAATATCTGTTTGGATAGATTATCAGTGGAATTCATCTCTCTCTCTCTCTCTTACCAGGCTAATGGCTATATATATATATATATATATATATATATATATATATATCTTACCAGGCTAATGGCCAATTTTCTGGTGGAGGCAACAAACTTGTGGCTTAAATTTCCTAAAAAATGATACTTGATATTTTATTGTAAATGTATGTTGTTGTATGCCTAATAAAGGTTGAATAAAGAAGAATAAAGAATAATGATAAAATACCATTGTAGCGTTCTGGGAGTTGCAGGCTGATCACATTAGGTGGATTTATAATTAGTTGACTGTCCAAACCCAAAGGGTGCTCAGCAACGGCTCCCTTTCATCCTGGAGAGAGGTGACCAGTGGGGTGCCACAGAGTTCTGTCCTGGGTCCAGTGCTATTCAATGTCTTTATCAATGACTTGGATGAAAGAATAGAGGACATGCTTATCAAATTTGCAGTTGACACCAAATTAAGAGGAGTAGCTAATACCCCAGAGGACAGGATGAACATTCAAAATAACCTTAATAATTAGAAAGTTGAGC
This sequence comes from Phrynosoma blainvillii, assembly GCA_026167975.1. Taxonomy (NCBI): domain Eukaryota; kingdom Metazoa; phylum Chordata; class Lepidosauria; order Squamata; family Phrynosomatidae; genus Phrynosoma; species Phrynosoma blainvillii. The sequence goes on from JANUYF010000002.1 coordinate 81,173,816, forward strand.
CAGGACTAACAAAATGAACTTCAACAGGGAGAAATGTAAGGTACTGCACTTAGGCAGACAAAATGAAATGCATAGATATAGGATGGGTGAAATCTGGCTATACAACAGTACAAGTGAAAGGGATCTAGGAGTCCTAGTAGACCACAAGCTGAACATGAGTCAACAGTGTGATGCGACAGCTAAAAAGGCCAATGCGATTCTAGGCTGCATCAATAGAAGTATTGTGTCTAGATCAAGGGAAATAATAGTGCTATTCTATTTTGCTTTGGCCAGGCCTTACCTAGGATACTGTGTCCAGTTTTGGGCACCATAATTCAAAAAGGATGTTGAGAAACTGGAGTGTGTCCAGAGGAGGGAGACCTGAATGGTGAGGGGTCTCTAAACCATGCCTTATGAGGAGAGACTTAGGGAGTTGTGTATATTTAGCCTGGGGAAAAGGTTAAGAGGTGATATGATAGCCCTGCTTAAGTATTTGAAGAGGTGTCATATTGAGGATGTAGCAAGCTTATTTTCTGCTGCTCCAGAGAACAGGACCCAGAACAATGGATGCAAACTACAGGAAAATAGATTCCACCTAAACATTAGGAGGACATTCCTGACAGTAAAGGCTGTTTGACAGTGGAACACATGCCCTCGGAGTGTGATGGAATCTCCTTTTTAAGAGGTTTTTAAACAGAGGCTGGATGGCCATCTGTTGGGGGTGCTTTGGTTGTGAGTTCCTGCATGGCAGGGGGTTGGACTGGATGGCCCTTGTGGTCTCTTCCAACTCTATGATTCTATGATTCTATGGTGGGGGGCAGTGGCATCCCTAGGATTGGTGTCACCCAGTGCAGTAACTCATGGTGTCACCCCTCCATTGACCTCCTTCCATTTCACACCATACAGAATCCTTAGTAACACTTTTTTTGCACTAATGTTACTCATAAATCGTAATTCCTATATGTACTACTGAATGACATGCTAATAATAGTTGTGACAGAAACAATTCACAAAATTAAAATGATACTTTCAAATTACAATATCATACACACACCCTAAACATATTTACATATACATAGTAAAAATTTGGTTAAAATGTAATGTTTTTAAAGATTTTTTAAAAAAAAAGAATTTTAAAAAATTAAAATTTCAATTGTTTTTTAAAATGTAAAATTTTAAAATTTTAATTTAAAAAAATCCTGGGGCCTCTCCTTTCTCTTCCCACTGAGCTTCATCCCACTCCCACAATCTCTTAAAGCATTTTAAAGGGAAGCAGATGAATGCCACAGCCTGTTTCTGCCAAAAGGTAGATGTTTGAGGAATGGTAGTGTTACCCCCCTTAGGGTGTCACCTGGTGTAGTTCGCAAACCCCCACATCCCCTTTGTGGTCTCTTACAGCTTTATAATTCTATGACTTCTGGAGGGCCACTAATTACTCATGCTGATCTAAATCAAATCTTTCAAATGCTGTTTTGCTACAAATTTTCTTTCATTTTAAATTAAGCCTTTGCCTAAGTTTCAATGAGTGCCACAGTTCTCAGTGTTGGAAAGGCAGAAGCTGCAGTCCTAAGTGCACTTACTTGAAAACATGTTTCATTGAAATTAGCATGAGTGCACATCCTCCATAGATTTGTGCTGAAAAGACTATAGAAATTGCTTATTCTTGATACTATCTCTCTCAAGCAGACAGTTAAGATAATGTCTGGGTTTGTCCACAGGTGTATGTCATCCAGTGTACTCTTTCCTTGGCAGAGGTTGGTATTAGAACTGACTGGTGTCCTTGTACCTTATTTTACAGAGCTGGGGGAAAATGTGAAATACAAATAAATAAAATAATAATGAAAATATATGCATACAGATTCATTACTGGGGAACTGCATGGGAAACACTTTGGAGTCATTTCATCTTCCTGTTTTCCCAAGTCATCTGTGTGTGTTTGGTGAACTTTTCTATAAGTGTATGCATGCATGCACTTTGGGGTATGGATGTAGAAGCCTGTTTCCACAGGCAATGTTGGGCCAAGATTACTCAATTTAACCTAATTCATCTTATTAATTTAGATCACTGATTGCATCACAACTACAACCATTAGATGCAAGGAAGGTTTATCCATGCTTTGATGAGCCTGCTATGAAAGCTACCTTTAACATAAGCATTGTTCATCATCCAAGTTATATAGCACTTTCCAACATGCCAGCTATAGGTAAGTCAAGAGATGGGGATCATAGTAACAGCATGGTCCTACCAGTAGCAGTAACAATAAATTCTTATCAGTGTTGTGGTTATTACGGTTGCTAGAGCCAGGGTGAGAAAAATTCCAGGTGCATGATCCCTTGGGTTCCTAAAATTTGAAGCTGGCATCTAGAAAAGTGAAAGATTTTGTTTAGTACTGATATTGTATTGTTCTTATTGTTGCCATTGTCTTCCTGTGTTTGCCTTGATTGGTGGTTTATCTATTGATTCTTTATTTATTTGCAAATATTTATATATTTCATATAAAATCCCAAAATGGGATTCAAGGATTCAGTAAAACATAACATTTTTGCACATTCCTGTTCTTCCATGCATTGAGGAGGCAGTCATTTCATCTTCCTGTTTTTCCAACTCATCTGTGTGTATTTGGTGAACTTTTCTATAAGTGTTAGTACAAACTCGCTGTCTGCTAGCCAGGCAGAATCAGTGTGGGAAACTGTGTAGGCTCCTCCCTTGACAGCCTCTCAGTTTAACCAGCCAAGAAGAGCTGCCTCAGATTTAATGACTCCCACCATTGAGAATGGAAATTTATGGACAAACATTTATTTTGTTTATTCTCACAATATCCCGAAGTGGGAACTGGTATATATACACATGAAGGTCCTTTAACGGGATCTTGAGCATCACTTGGTACAGTTGGCCCTACCCACCTATGGGCTTGCATATACAGATTGGAGTATCTGAGAATGGCCCCACCCCATTCTCCACAATGGTGATGTGTGCACATGTCCATACTAGTGTGGTCATGCACACATCTACTGCCATTGGGAAGAATGGGACTTGAGGTCTCACATTTTTGTCATCCATAGGGGGTCTGGAACAGAACCCATGCTACTCGGATATAAAGAGATGACTGTATTTCTGGACTTAATCTTAGTATCCAGAGAATTTAACACTCTGGATAGTGTGCCTAGATGGTATTGAAGGAAGAAGTGATTTTTAAAAGTCTTTTTGGCTCTGACATTCAAATATATGTTTGTATAGAAAGGAGAGAATTTCAAGGTATGAGTATCAGTTGAACTATGTGAATTATCCAGCAAGATTCTACTTAAATAAAGTGGTCCCAGATGTTCACCCAAATAATTAATATAGCAATATTATTTGAAGAAACAAAGTGTAACTTCTGACATCCTAGAGCCCTATTGTATTTAAAAAGTAAGCTGAGATGCAACAATAGAGAAGTGTGTTACCCCAGGATCCAACCCTCAGTCTCCTTTCTTCGATTCTTGATATCAAATTAATATCAAAAAGAATGTTTTAGGCAGGTAGCCAAAAGGGGGCTCTCCAGTGCAGGAAACCAATCATACTATATTAGCGAATAAAGATGGCTCAGCATGGGAGAAACCAAAGGCACTTAGCCGAGATGAGATCACTCTGGATCGAAATCAGCATAATCCCTTCACTAAGGATTGTGATGGTGAGAGCTGAACCTGGAAATTGCTTGCATACCACAGACATTCCCTTCTGGGAATGAAACTCTTTTTGTTTGAGGATATTCATGCCAATTATCCAGTCGTTCTTGCATATCTCATTGCATTCTTCTCCCTTGGGAAAGTCATTTAACGCTTGAAAAAGCCGTTTAACTCCTGAAACATTGCCCAAGATCAATTTCTTGCTATAAATACATGTGCCTGTACAATAGCAGTTCAGTCCAGTTGCAATCAGGCAGAAACTCTGTCAGATTCAAGACCCACTTAGTACTGCTTTCTGTGCCACACAACAAGCATACTGGGTCACATCCAACTCCCAGCTTTCTCTCAGATTGAAGCCTGGCTTCTGGAACTAGTAAGCATTGCCCATTGCAATCCTTTAATTTGGTATCCAATATCACCTTTTTATATATCTTGTTTGTGTTTGTAAGTGCTTAGTCTGTTTGTTTGTTCCACCTTTAATAACTAAACTAAACTAATTTGGAACTTGCTTCTGGAGTTCTCTGGGTTCAGAACTGGTATACAAAGTCTTAAGATCCCAGCTTTCTGTTACTGAAGCTCTCTTGCTGCTTCCTTTGGAGCTAAATCAATTTCCCCTTTGAAATACAATTTGTGGATGGCCTCTTGGAACCTCTTGCAATTTAGATAATAAGCAGCTTTCTGTTTACCCCTCTGAGTGCCCTCAAAGCACTTCCGTTCCATTCCTGAGGGAGATGGTCATAAAAGTGTGCCTTCTGTCCATTGGAAAAATCCATTTGGCTAAAGGCATGCTTTACAATTGTCTCCCTCTGCAGGGAGATGCAATGTGAAGAGGGAAACAGAAAACCACTTCAGTAAATAGGCAAATGCATTTAAATAATTCTTCTTTTGACATTCAGTCACTATGCAATGTAGTTTGATTTGTGTGTCTGTTTAAGAAAGAGATAGATGTTGAGAATACTTTAGACAGTTGAATGGGAAAATCATGTATTAAATGCATCTAGCTAAGGCTTTCTATACAGAAGAAATAAGTTTGATATTAATACCTCATGTAATTCTTTTTATAGATGTGTCTGAATATAAGGATGTGAATGAGAGCACACTGAGTGCATTGATAAATGAGACTGCGCCGATTAATTGGACGGTCACAACATTTGGAACAACACCAAAAATGTCCACATATCTCACTGCTTTTGTGGTCTGTAAGTTTGGTCATGTCACCACAACTGAGAGGGGCAATGAGGTGAATATGTCTGTTGAATTTATTGTACTTGTATTTGTGACTGGGTTTTATTTTGTACAGTGTGTTCCTAGTTTTAAGTACTTAGGAAACTTTAAATTGATGAAACAGAATACCAGTGTTAAAAGTATATGCACATGGTATGAAATTATTATACTTTTAAATTTTAGCTATGTGTGTGTGTGTGTGTGTGTGTGTATATATATATACATACATTTATAACCATCTGTATCCTGGCTATAATCTAAAAGTTTTCTGGATATGGTGGAAGCCATTTCTGACTTGGAGTGAGATGGGGGCAGTTATACATAATTTTTCAATATTTAAGTTTATATGTAATTCTTGAAAATCAGTTTATAACTACCCCCTCACCATATTTCCCTCCACTTGAATCAAGGTCAGAAATACCTTACATCACATCCAGTTTTGTTTAAGTCCAACACCAGTCTTCAGAGAATCATTAGTGAGTCTGGTGCCAAACCAGACTATTGAAGTCCAAAATAATAACTTTTCCAAACTTGGAGAATTTGGAGAATGTGTTCCAAGCTGCACTAGCACTTCCAGACTGCTCTACCTTACCAAAATGTCTCTTACAGGGGATGTGTGTGTGCGGTGTGTGTGTGCCTTCAAGTTACCTGCTGACTTAACTCCGTGAATTTCATAAAGATTTCTTAGGCAAGAAATACCACCAGAAGTGATTTTGTCAGTTCCTTCCATTGGAATACAGTGGTCCCTCCACATTTGCTGGAGTTAGGAGTGAAAGATCCCTAAGAATGTGGGAAAACTGAAAGAAAAAAAAACCCCAACCCCCGAAACCAAGAATTGGGTTGCAACCTCCAGTACTGTATGGGGTCACACTCTCCGTAAAGGACTGTTTTCGCAGTCTGGGGGTGCTCCTTGACTCGTCGCTCCTGATGACAAATCAGGTAAATGCGACAGTCAGGAGCGCTTGTTATCAGCTTCGGCTGATACGCCACCTGCGCCCTTTTCTGGAAGTAAGGGATCTTGAGACCGTTGTGCATGCACTGGTAACCTCATGTCTTGATTTCTGTAGTGCACTCTGCATGGGGCTACCCTTATGCTTGGTTCGGAAATTACAGCTGGTACAAAATATGGCAGCCAGGCTTGTCTCTGGAACATCTAGGAGGGACCACATTACTCCGGTTTTGAGGTCCCTCCACTGGCTGCCTATCAGCTTCCGGGCCCGGTACAAGGTGTTGGTTATCACCTTTAAAGCCCTAAATGGCTTGGGTCCAAGCTATCTCAGGGACCGCCTTCTCCCTTATAACCCTCCCTGCGCTCTCCAGTCCTCTGGGAGGAATTTGTTGCAGCCACAAAGATCTAGGCTTGCGACCACCTCCCAGAGAGCTTTTTCGGCTGTTGCCCCCAAATTGTGGAATGGCCTGCCGGATGAGATCCGTCTATTGACATCGTTAGACAGCTTTAAAAAGGCTGTCAAGACGGATCTCTTCAGGCAGGCTTTTCCGGAATAGTTAATCCCGGCCTCAGGAACCCCCTCTGGAAGTTGATTCTGGAGCTCCTAACTGATGCTGCTCGCTAGGAAGGAATTTTAATAACAATTGTATATATGTTGATTTTAATTTGTATTGATTTAATAATGTTTTAAGGGGGGGAAGGGATTTTGACTTGTTTTATACCATGTACTATTTTACTGTTGTAAGCCGCCCCGATTGTTCGCAAAGGGGCGGGATATTAATAATAATAATAATAATAATAATAACTTAAGAGAACACCTCTCTAGGAATCTCCAGGTCCTCCAGTGCAACTCTATGGTCACCATCTGCCAGACATTGATCATAGAATCATGCTGGAGGACCTACACATGCCTAGAGAAGTGTTTCTCTAGGAACATCTAGGTTCTCCAGCACAACCCTATGGTCAACCTCTGGCAGAGTGGGGCTGGAGGAGATTCCTAGAGAGAACATATTAATCAAAACCACAAATAATCAAATCTGCAAAGTCAAAGCTGCAATGTGGAAGGCCAATTGTATAGCTTACAGAATTTGGTATTAATTGGTGGTCTCCCATCCAAGTACTAACCAGGGCTGACCCTGGTTAGCTTCCATGACAGGATCTGGTATCTTTCAGGTATTTAGGATACTGCTGTTTCAAAGCTGATTTAACATGTTGTTAGGAACAAGGGAGAAGTCTTTCCCCCCTCATTTCTTTGTAGAGCAAGCAAAACTACATCTGCATTAAACTGATACTGATGGAGTGTTTTAGCTGTGCAGACTGCCAGAAATACTGCAAATTGAGTCCACTTTTAGGGTTAGGGTTAGTGCTAGGGAATCATGGGAATTGTTTTTTTTCTGAGACATTGAGCCTTCTCTGTCAGAGAGCTCTGGTGCCACACTAAACTACAGTTCCCATGATTCCCTAACCCTAACCCTAAAAGTGGACTCAATTTGCACTATTTCTGGCAGTCATTTGTGTCTTTTAAAACAGATCTAGAGATGTGGTTATACATACAATAGATAAATTAAAGGCAATGGAACTTAACATTGGTGACAACAAACTCAGTTTTTAACATTTTTTGGTTTTATGTTCCTATTTTATATTTATTTCTATTAAATAAATAAATAAATAAATACATAAATAAAATATTTAGTATACTTACTGGAGAAGAAAATAGGCTGAGGTAGGTACATTTACTTTAATTGCCCAGCCTCCTTATTGTGTCCCTCTCCCTCAACACACATTTTAAGGCTGTGCCCCTCTAAATTCTAAGTTCAATGCTGGTGGGCTCCAAAGTCAACTCAGCCTTCCATCCTTTCGTAGGTTGGTAAAATGAGTACCCAGCTTGTTGGGGGCAATTGGCTTACACACTGTAAACTGTTTAGGAAGTGCTAGTTCACTGATTAGCCGTATAGAAATGCATATTGCTATTGCTATTGCTATAAATGAGATACAGTAAGACAAGGATAGTCTGTTGTTCACTTGCAGGAAGAGTCTATCTTACAAAGCAATTTTATATGGATCCTAGTGAGCTTTGCCATTTCAAAAATTGAAATTTAATGAAAAAAATGGACACAATTACAATCAGAAAGGAAATAAACATATTTTCAAGTTGTGAGTGTACGAAACACTTGACTTTTAAGTTTTTCTTGGGATAGTCCCCAAGTAAGTAGATTTTGCTTAGCTTGGACTGATATTAGTTTTGGAACAAACATATGTTTTTTCATGCCCCCTCTTCTTCAGAAGATGGATTTTGAGACAATGACAGGCCACCTGAAATAACTACTTTTTGCATTCTTCCCACTTTTGACGAGGATAAAGTTGACAGGAAATTGTGCGTACAGCTGAAGGAGCTGGTTTTGTTAGCAGTTATAATAACTGCTGAGCCCATGCTGTAGTGATTCTTTGGGAAGATTTATTACATACATCAATTTTAGAATATTCAGTCTTCAGAGAACTGCAGCTAATTTAGTTATGCTAGCCTATTAAATTTCCCGGGTTATGTTCTCCAAGTAATATGTTCTCCAAGTAATTTGCAGCCTTCCACAATCTACCTGCAACTTGCAGCTTTTACACTCAAATGTGAAGTATTTTCCATTAACCCCCAGCTGCCACTAGCCTTTTGCAGTCTTTTTGGTGAGCTAGTGTGTATTCCGGGTGGGGAATGACTCTATTAAAAAGTGGCAAGGTATATTTTGCCTTCCCTTTGCCCCATTCAGTCCCAGCTGACAGTGTTGCTTTGCTCTGATTCTTGCTTGAAGCTAGAGCTATGGTAGGGTGAGAGACATTTGCAGAATCAAAGAAACATAAGAGTTAGAAGAGCGCAAGGGTCATCCAGTCTTGAACTCTTGGGACAGCTTGCAGTACAAAACTTTAACCATTAAATACAAAACCATAGTTAAAAAGCATAATCTAGAAGCCTCCTACAGATGGCCACCCAGCCTCTGTTTAAAAACCTCCAAAGATTTTCCATTATCCAGAGGATAATGATTGCTTAGCTCTCCTACTGCTTCCTGATTACTATCCATACTCACCCCAGGCCATTTCTGTGTTTTTATTCTGGTCAGAGATGCTGGAGCTTTAATGTGAGGAGAAATAACACAGGGAAGGGATTATGGGGATTAACAACTGATCTTCTGATATGATAAAATGAAATGAAATTTATTACAGTCAATAACCAGCATTAAACAATATAAAACGATACAATATTATATGATGCCCAATAGAAAAACAATGTGAGCAGTACAATACAAATACAAATACAGTTGAAATACAGCTTGGAGGCTATAAACTGGCTATAAACCCTGGTAAAAGGTCAACCCAAGGCAGTAAGGTTTACCTGATATTGTTCATATGATTGATGCTGTAAGATAATGATGGGGGGGAAAGAAGCAGCAGGATGTGTGAAATTATACTTCAAATAGATGAAATCAATAGGATAAAAATTAAAAATTAAGACACCATTTTACGTTGGCAAGCTATTGCAGCAACGCAGAAACTTGCCACCTTGGTTGTAATCCCTGGCTGCTGGTCAGCCAGAAGGTGATCAGTGTAGAATATATCAGATTTACCTGGTATTTTTTGTAAAATTAGGGCTATAAAACAACGCTGCAGATCCCGATAAAAAGTGCAATACAATAAGACATGTTGGTCAGACTAGAGTTGACTCTGTCAGTGTGGATTGCAGGAGCTGAATTGGAATATCATCTGTTTCTGGTGATTTGTTTTTCGCTATTTCTCTTATTGCAATTTCCACTTTGCTTTTTAGAATTTGAGCTTCTTCTTCATATGGCTCTTTGCTCCATGTCTCCTTCATTTTGTCATCTCTTTTGTATAATTCTTCTGTGTATTGCATCCAGCATCTTTTTATTCCTTCTTGATCTTGAATTATGTTATTTTTATTCTCATAGAGCATCCCGGTCTTTGGTTTGAATTTTCCTTTGATTTCCCAGATCTTGTGAAATAGGTCTCTCGTTTTTCCCTTTTTGTTGTTGTCTTCTATTTCTCTGCATTGGTCATTGTAGTAATTTTGTTTATCTTTCTGCACAAGCTGTTGTACTGTCGCATTCACAATTCTTAGGAGCTCTGCAGATGGCGCAAAGCGCCATCTTGGAGCCAGGGAAGGGGAGGGATGGCCAGCTGCCAGCTGCCAGCTGCCCCAACCCCTTCCAAAGGACGTCAATGGAGCATCCGCCGTTACACATGGCAAGTGCTCCAATGATGTCCTCCCGGCCCAGCCTCTGCACGGGCTGAGTTGGAAGAGCTGCGGAAGAGCCGCACAACGGCTCTTCCGGTGCCCTTTCTGGGGCTTGAGGAAGGAGCGCTATTTTAGTGCTCCTTTCCCAGGCTCCAAAAAGGTGGATTGGGGCCGAGGTGTGGGACAGCCTCACCCCCAGTCCTCTGCTTCTCAGGGCAGCCCATGGCTGCCTGTCTGCAAAGCTCCTTAGTCTGTTCCGATCTCCCTTTTGTTTTTCTTCTCTTTTTTTCTTTATTGCTTGTAGTGTTGTGTCTGTCATCCATGGTTTTTTCTCTTTTCTTTTTGTTTGTTGAAAGTGTCTGTCTGCACTCTTGTACAACAATGTACAAGTTATAAATAAAAACTCCACTCTTTCTGCACTCTGATGCAATTTTCCTGCATGCATGGTGTGAAGGAAAGAGGGCAGGATTACATGAAAGCAGATAGATGCCCTGTGCTCATTCATTATCTTTCTGCCTTGTCCAAAGGTGAGAATTATGGAGCCCTCCTGATGCTGCCCTACCAACATTTTCTCAACATTGTCTATATTGGCTAGGGCTGCTGGATCTTGCAGTCCAACAATATTTGGAGTGTTGTATGATTCCTGTACCTCAGGGGTAGGCAACCTTTTTGAGCTGGGGGCCGGGTTGCTGTCCCTCAGACAATTGGGGGGCCGAAGCACCAAAAATAAATAAACAAATAAATAAATATATATATATATATATATATATATATATATATTAAAAAATTAAAAATTTTAAAAAAATATGCATGCACACTCTCTCAGCCCCAGAAAAGCCATGGCAAAACCCCTGTAGAGATTTTGCCAAGAAAACCCCAAGAACAAGTAATAACAACAATAATCAATATCACCATGGCGGGAGGTGGCGGGGGCAGCGGCGGCGGCAGGACCGGTCTGAGGCCAGTCCAAAGGCCTTGGGGGGCCGCATCCGGGCCTTAGGTTGCCTACCCCTGCGTAGCTGGTCTAGACCAAACGGAGAACATATCTTTCAACTTGAAGGCTGATTTAAATTTCAGAGAAGATCTCATGGGCTATATTCCAGTGATGGATGCAGTGAAAACAAAAGGGTGGGACCAAAAATGCCAGCATATTTTATCTTAAAGCTCTTATTTTTTCAACCATTCAGAATGGGGGTGGGGTGGGGTGGAGTGGGGTGTAACCATGTTTAAAAGCTGGGAAAACTGTCCAGATGATATTATCGTGGAAAAAGGATTTGGTAATCTGGGGAATCCCATGTGGGTCAGATTTGGTTTACGAGCGAAGGTAGACACCACTCCTCTTCATGTACTACTCAGTTCTTAATTTACTACTCTGTTTTAATTAAATCCTTTTTATAACAATTTGTAATACACAAAGAAAACATAAAACATACAGCCAAGCTGTGTTCTCACATATAACATCTTCACATTCTTATAAACAAAAATTATTTCTACTTCCTAACATCCATCCCCCATTGCTCCCTTTTAAAAAAAACACAAAGAACCTCATACAGTTAGATAAATTGACCAAAAAAGGGAAAAAGGGGAAAAATTCAACTAAATAAAAACATGACAACTTCTAACTTCTCTCAGAATCTACCTATATGTATTCCTCCTAAGTCCCCTTAATATTTTTAGTATGAAATGTAAACCAATTTTCTACTTTCTTTTTCTTTTTTTTAGTTTAAATTGTATAAATTGATGATCCTTGTATATAAGTAGGCAAGAACATCATTATTAAGCTTAATAAACACCATAATATTTTTCAATACCTTCATTATTCGACATTATTTTATTAGAATTGAATTGTAAAGTATTTGCTTCATCCTCTATATCTAAGATCCATAGGTCAATACCTCTATTTGGTACTTCTTCAGAAAGTCTGTAAGGGGTCCCCAGGTTTCTAAGAAACTCTCTATTGTCTTCCCTTTAATTAAATTTTTCCATTTCCACAATTTCCACTAATTTTGCCAACCATTCCCTGTAATTTGGCATATTTTTCATTTTCCAGTATCTCACATACAATACTCTCACTTATGTTCAGATTATATTCTTATATTTTATGGAGATTGGACCTTTGATTCAGATGATAAATTGCTCTCATGAGTTGCTGCCATAAGAAAGCTGCTTTGTTACCCCAGAGTGTGTTTTGGGGCAAAAGTTCTAGGCCTTGGGAACACTTTTCCAAGGTTGGTTTTTCTCCTCCAGAAAGAGAGAAAGGGTCTCTAAACCTTTAAAGCAGGGACCAGTGACCACCCAGTTAGGGAGTCTTTGCAATGAATTTAAAACAGTTACACTTTGATTAATAACAACAACAATAATAATAATAATAATAATAATAATAATAATAATAATAATTTTTATTTATATCCCGCCCCTCTGCTAGGCAATCGGGGCGGCGTACAGCATTTCAAAACATCAAAACAAACATTAAAGCAGATACTTTCGAATCTCATCTCTCTTTCCTATTCTAGGCTGGGTGGTGCTTGGCCTAGTGTCTCTCCCCCAGATGACATCAGATGGTAATGGAGGGAGGGCTCTTCTTCTTACACTAGGCCCGAAGGTGCTAAAAAAAAAAGATTAAAAAAGAGAGGGGAGGGGGAGGAAGGAAAATTTGCATTCTTGTGACTAAATAATATGTTTAAACATTAGCTTTTATGTACAATAGCTCATTTCTTCATATGCAACATTATTGGCATCAGGAAATGGACTACAAATGATGGGCAATAAATGAGTAATACCCATACCCACCCACTTCTAATCTAATGAAATCAACACACAATCAAATTACAGATTATTCACATCTTTATTTTCTTTTAAACAAAAACCGTGTGTCATTTTACCCACTTTCTACCAAGCTAATGATAATGTACATATGGTACATAAAACCCAGCTGACTAGAAAAGAAGTAGGGTAATATATAAAAGTAGTGGGAAAAACTCTACGCCTTCGCTATGAAGTGGGAGAGTGATATTTATAAATAATTAAATATTAGAAAGGCTTTTAATGAGGCAAAATCATCACAGCAAAATGTTTTGCACCTGACTGAAAGAACCAAAAGCCTGAGAAGACTCAGAGGAAAAGGAATGGGTATTAGTGGTACAGAGAACTATCTGCTCTAGGATAGCTATTTTCATGCCATTTTTTGCTATTGCGTTTCATGGAATTTCTTCATGTTTCAGTTAATCCTTTGCCTAGATTCCAACTCTGATTTTCTCCCAACTCTTTCTAATTTTTACTCTGTTATCTAACACCTATTGTGTCATCAATATGGAGAAAGAAGCCCACTTTTTTATTAACAAGATTTTCATGCCCTTTGAAGGTGTCTCTTGACAATATCCATACCTAGACATTGGAGAAGGGGTAGTGTAGCCTGGCTTTCATAGTTCACTCACTGCTACCTATCCTACTACTGGAGTATATTGGTTTTCTTGATAACACTAATGCCATTGCCATACAGTGAGAGAACAAGATATTCTTATATACTCATTCTTTTCATTGGAATTATAAATACATGTAAGACTAGGACTCAATTGTTTTAAATTAGAAGTCCACAGACTATAAGGAAGGAAAATATGGTTGCCCATGAATAACAAAGCAGTTGGAACTGTAGTCTAAAGTATAATAAAGTAAGGAGGGAAATCTGTTCACATTACATGAGAAATATTTTCAAAGAAGAAAATATCTGTAAAAAATATGTAGTCTTCTGTTATGAAGAGCCAATTAATATAGAATAGATTTTCATTAGCTATCTAAAGTAACAATTTCTGTGCATTTTTATAGATAGGCATTTGGGCTCAGAAGGATGCAATTCGAAAGGGATTTGCTGAATATGCTTTAAATGTCACTGGACCAATCTTTTCATTTATGGAAGATTTATTTAACATCAGTTATCCTCTTTCAAAAACAGGTATGTTTATATGTGTGTGTGTATTGCGGTTTGATCATTAGACTATGACTCTGGAGACTAGGGTTCAAATTCTGGCTTGGCCATGGAAACACACTGGATGACCTTGAGCAAGTCACACTCTCTCATCCTAAGAGGATAGCAATGGCAAGCCCCCTCTGAAGAAACCTGCCAAGAAACCCCCGTGATAGATTCACCTTAGAGTTGCCAAAATTCAAAAATGACTTGATGGCACACAACAACAACAACATATATATATATATATATATATATATATATATCCAAATATCTTAAAATATTTAGAAACTCCCAGAATTTGTTAGTGGTCATAATAATGAAGTATTCATATGGAAATGAGTAAGCAATGATGAGGTGTGAAAGAGGTGTGTAATATTATAAGTTGCAAAAGAAGAAGTTGGAAAGGCATGATATTAAGATATCTCTTCAGCTCTTTGGTATTCCCACTGTTGACATTGATCGTAGTGGTTTGTGAAGAATCTAAGGGAAACAGCCTGACAAATGTGCTGCCTTGTAGGAAATTAGATTTTTCGTTAGAAATCTGAGACCAGTAAAAACTATAAAGCTTGGGGTCATTTGGGTGTAAAAAAAATACAGTTTTTGTGAAGGTGCAGCTATTGAAGGTCTCCAGAGTGCACTCTAGTGTGTCCTCCTGGCCTCTCACAGCTGCCCATCCCTGCTCTAAGGTATTGAGGCCCCCCATCATTTGTTGTTATTCTTGTTGTTTCTATTGGCTGTACGTTACTATGGAATTTATCTGATAGAATTGGTCTTAACCATCATCTGTTCTTTCCATCCTTCATTTCATTTTTCTTTCATCCTCTTCCAGAGCTTGGACAGTTACTTTTTTAGAATTTTTAATGGCTATGTTGGCTGAGGGACTCTGGGAGTTATAGTCCAAAGAGGTGTCTTTTCCAAGTGTGGTTTTTATCACCACACATGTTTTGCTTGTTTTTGCCTATTACACCCAACTTCTAGCATTTTTTGAATGCTCCAAACTGTTCTTTTGCTTGACAGCCAGGATGGTCTTCCAAAGGTTTTTGGACTGCAACTTGATCCCACACCATTGGTTAGGCTGGTCTGACTATATGTGTGTGCGGGGGTCAGAGTTGCCCATCCTTGCCTTGCAGCAAAAGAAGATACTTCTCCTTGCAGTCCATAACTGGATTGTAGAATTCATTGTCACAAGAGTGTGTTTAATTTAGAGAAGACTGAGAGGTGACATGATGTCTATCTTTAAATATCTGAAGGGACGTCATGTTGAAAATGGAGCAAACATGTTTTCTTCTGCCCCACAGATTAGAACACAAATCAGTGGTTTCAAATTAAAAGAAAAGAGATTTTGCTTAAACATCAGGAGGAACATCTTTGTTGTAAGAACTGTTCAACAGTGGAATAGATTGCTTCAGAGGATGGTGGACTTACTTTCTTTAAAGGTCTTTAAATAGAAATTGGAAGGAGTTCTGTATTTGTGCAGTCTTGCATGGAGGAGTGTTGGACTAGATAGCCCCATTCTTCCAACTCTTAAGATTCTGTTATTCAGGTATGGGCATACATAGCCTAATAGCTTTAATAGCTTTAAGCTTTGGACTGTGATTCTGGAGACCAGGGATTAAATCCCTGCTTGGCCATAGAAACCCAATGGATAACTTTGAGCAAAGCACACTCTCTCAGGTTCAGAGGAAGGCAATGGTAAACCTGTTCTGAACAAATATTGCCAAGAAAACCCTGTAACAGGTTCACCTTAGGATCATCATAAGTTTCAAATGGCTTGAAGGTGCACAACAACAACAACAGCAACAAGTTGAGTATCTTTTACCTGAAATGCTTGGGCCCAGATGTATTTTGGATTTTGGAATATTTTCATACACATAATGAGATATCTTGGAGATGGGACCCAAGTCTAAACATGAAATTCATTTATATTTCATTTACACCTTATACACACAGCCTGAATGTAATTTGATACACAACATTTTAAACAATTTTGTGAATGAAGCAAAATTTGTGTACATTCAGCCATTAGAAAACAAAGCTGTCACTATCACAGCCACCCATGTGAACGATTTTGAAGTACACTTGTCCCTCCCCATTTGCGGACTTGCTGTCTGCAGTTTTGGTCCTTTGCGGATGGCAAGCCAAGAGGGACAAAATGGTGTGCACGCCCTAGGTGTGCACACAGCCATTATAATCAATGGAGACTTGAGTATTTGCATTTTTTCTGATTCATGGGGGGTGGGGGGAGGGGGTTGGAACGGATCCCCCACGAACTGGGAGGGATAAGTGTATTTCAAATTTCAGAATTCCATATAAGGGATACTCAACCTGTATGTTAACCAGAGGCTATTATATATGAAAAAAAGTTTAATTAATTCAGTGTATAGACTTAATAGTAGCAGTCACACAAATCAAATATGACACCAAAGATAAAATAAAATACAGCAATATAATCCTTAAAAGTACAGTGTACAATGTATAAGCAAGATCATCTCAAGTAGTTTAATCTTTACATGATATTTCCATCATTCTCTACAAAAACCTGCCTACTGTTTTTGTAACCAACTGTTTTCTGTTGGAAAGGAAGAAAGAGACATGGAGTATGTATGAACTATATCACTAATAGTGGATAGTACCACTTTACAAACCATCAGGTTTATAGTTTTGTGAGGTATTTAAAAGTTTTGTGTTAGACAGCATAATCATAGTTCTGGAGAGTTGACTAGAGCTTTGTAGCAAAAAGTTCATCACCAGACTACAAATCCTAGTATTGTGTAGGATAGAGTTGTGGCAGATAAAGTGGCATCTAGCTACTGTAACTGTGTAGTGTATTGAGTGTGACTCAACAGTCAGATGGTCTACCTGGATAAAAGAGGGTATTACAAAGACCGTGTAAAAGTTACAGAAGATAAATATGAGTTAATGTTTCAGTTTGTTCAGAACCAATAGGATAACATCTCTTACACTAGTGTATATAGTCATCCCTTCTGATTCATGGGGGATCAGTTCTGGACCCTTCCCCCACGCGAATCAGAAAAACTGCAAATATTGGAGCCCCATTGTTTTTAATGGCCACGCAGCCCTGCATGCGGCCCTGCATGCACATCATGGGCGTGCATGCCATTTTGTCCCTCCTGGCCTCCCATCTGTGGAAATTCAAAACCATGAATGGGAAGTCAGCGAATCCGGAGGGATGACTGTACTCCTAAACCTCCCATTCATGATTGCTGAGTGTAGTCTTTGACAATGTTGGCTCTGTGGCTTAGTAACAGAGATGAGCACTGCCCCCTATGCTGGGACATGACTTTACAATCTTGTCAATGGGGAATACCTTAACGTTTACCTTTACTTACAGGTCTAGATGCACTTTTGATAGATAACCAGATGAAAGGGCTGCATGCATTAAAAGGAACTAAAATGATAGAGCTTCAATGGGCATTGGCATTACTTTTATTCATGAGACCATTCTATTATACATAATGGGCCATGAAACAGCAGTTGCTGGGAACCAACAGCAGAGCACTGTTGCTTCAGGAGAGCACAGAAACAGGGCATGAAAGTATATATGACCTTCTAAAAAGCAAATTACTGTCTTTGATGCACCCTGTTGACTTGGAATAGCTGGTCTCCTTTTATGTTTTTATGTATATATTAATAAGGTAAAGGTTTTCCCTTGACATGAATGTCTAGTCATAACTGCCTGTAGGGGGTGGTGCTCATCCATTACTAAACCGAAGAGCCAGCATTGTCCAAAGATGACTTTGATGGTCATGTGGCCAGCATGACTGCATGGAGCGAAGTGGTACCTATTTATCTACTTGCATTTGGCAGAAGCTTGAACTAGTGATGGGAGCTCACCCCATCATGCAGCGCTCGGCTTTGAACTGCCAACCTTACAATCATCAGAACTGGTGTCTTAATCACTAAGCCACCATATCCCTATGTAATGTAATGTATGTATTACTACCCTCATATGTCATTGATGGCAATATAGAGATAGCTACAAAGAAACATTTATCTGCAGAAAAAATACAGGGAAAGTACACAATTGTTGTCTTAATATTGTTGTCAGTCATTTAAAATCTTAGTAGATGATATAGAAAGCAGAGAAGTACTCATGTATGTATGGTAAATATGAAATTGTTAAATCCTTTTCCTTCCCTCTCTATTGAAACCAATGTAGATTTGATTGCACTACCTGAAATGGCAGCTGGTGCTATGGAACACTGGGGACTAATGACTTTCCAGGAAAGTTTTTTATTATACAAGCCACAAGATAAATTCATAGATAAGAAGACATGGATTTCTCAAATTATTTCTCACGAGATAGGACATCAGGCATGTGGTAAAATGTTCTGTACTTTTATTCATCTTATAAAATGAAGTGGGTATTTTCCAATTTACTGTAGCTGAGCTTATTGCAATACAATATTAATCACAAGTACTGCCAAGTTTTCTTTTAAACCTGTAACATTTATTGAGAATTTTACACAATAATGATAGAAGGCTTGTACAGCTGTACATAATGATAATAGGGTTGTACAGCTATATATGTATTATTTGTATTTATTAGTCATATCACAATGAAATAAATTCAGAATGACCTAGACAGATTGGAGAACTGGCCCAAAACTGACAAAATGTGTTTCAACAGGGAGAAATGTGAGTTGCAACATCTTGGCAGAAAAGTGAAATGCACAAATATAGGGTGGATGATACCTGGCTTGAGAGCAGTGCATGTAGAAAGGATCTAGGGGTCTTAGTAGATGACAATCTAAACATGTGTCAACAATGTAATGCAGCAGCCAAAAAGTCGATGCACTTCTGAGCTGCATCAGCAAGAGTATAATATCCAGACCGAGGAAATTAGGAGTGCCACTCTATTCTGCTTTTGTCAGACCTTGCTTGGAAAACTATGGGGCAAGCAGACCACCCTGAAGGAACAGCTCTGTGTTGCCCCTTTGAGTGCTGGATTGGGGCTGTGGCAACCACACACCGTGACCCTGATCTGGCATTTTTCCAGGCCAAAAAGAAGCAGCAAAATACCACTTCTTTTTGTCCTGGAATAAGGGTGCCCTTGCCTTCACAGCAACACTTTTCTGTGCTCCTTTTGGCATGTCCCCCCAAGCTGGTGCTTACTGCTGGTCTGTACAGCCCCTATTTCCAGTTCTGGGCACCACAGTTCAAGAGAGATGTTGACAAGGTGAAGCATGTCCAGAGAAGGGTGGCCAAGATGATCAAAGATCTGGAAACCAATCCTTATGAGGAATGACTTAAGGAGCTGGGCATGTTTAACTTAGAGAAAATAAGCTGAGGAGACGACATGATAGCTATCTGTCTTCAAAGGATATGAACTAGAGTACAGACCAATGGATTCAAATTATAAGACAATATATTCTGCATAAATATCTAGGAAGAACTTTTATTTTATTTTCTTACTGTAAACACTTTTTGACAGTGGAATAGGTTCCTTTGGGGGATGGTGGACTCTCTATCCTTTGAGTTCTTAAATCAGAAGTTAAACTGAAACTTTCATCAGTAGTGTCACTAGGATTGGTAACAGCTGGTATGGTAACTCATGGTGTCATCTGCTAATGACCTCCTCCCATATCACACCATACAAATGGGTAGTAATGTTTTTTTGTACTAATGTTAGTCATAAATCATAATCCCATATATTACTAACTATGTCATATTACTGAATGTAATGTTGATGGCAGAATGTTCATTTCTGCCAAGAGGCAGATGTTTGGAGAGCAGTGGTGTAACCCCCCTCCCTTAGGATGTCATCTGATGCAGTCCACACTCCCTACACCTCTGTCTTTCAAGAGTGCTTTAGATTTGCATTCCTACAGGGCAGGGAGTTGGGCTAGAAGCGGTGTATTTGTGGGATATTCAAACTCTACGATTCTGTGGTTCTGTGATCCGAGTGACAAACAATCAAATCTGAGAGTGAAACAAGATAAAACAGAAACCCCAAACCCAAAATGGAAAGAAAAATAAATTAATAAAATTCTAGCTCATTGAAAGCTAGCTCATATGATAGGATAGATGATCAGTTCACACAAATTGCATAAAAGAACAGCCAATAATAATGTTATGGACAGCTAAAATTGATTACCTCCTCTGTTGCCCTTAACTTGATCATTCAGTGGCTTTTGATATAATCCTGGAAGCCTCTGTGAACTGGGTGTTAGCAACACCATTTTATGATAGTTTGATGCATACCTGCAAAGGATAGTCAGAGAAAGTAGCACTGGCTTACTTTGTGCCAGCAGCTTGGCAAATGTGTTGTGATTACCACAGGGTAATATTTTGTCCCAGTACCATTTTACATCTGTATGAAGCAAGTCACCAGAAGATCCATGTATGCTGTCACCATTATGCTGATAATACCCAGCTACATTTTCTGTAACATCGGAATCAGGAGAGGCCATGCATGTGCCAAATCAGGTCTGGATATAGTGATGGTTTGGATGAGAGCTAGTAAACTGAAATTCAATCCTGGAGTGAGAGAGACTTGGTGGGTGAGAGCCGTTGAGATCTAGAGCTGTGGTTCTTGGAGCTTGCTTGTTCCACACGGGGATGCACTCTTTCTGAAAGAAAAGATATGTAGTTTGAGTGTGCTACTAAAATCATTATTGTTCATGGAGACTCAAGTAACCTCTATGGCAAGAAGTACCTGCTCTTAATTGTAGGTTGGTCCACCAACAGTATTCTTTCCTGGAAAGGGATAGCTGGGGCTGGATTGTTGACTGGATTGTTGTGCCTGTAAGGTCATGACTGGACTACTGTAGCATGCTGTATGTAGAGCTGCCCTTGAGTATGGTCTGGAAGCTTCAACTGGTGAAGAATGTGATTGAAGAACTTTGGGGACATATTATGTCAATAATGTAATGAACTGCACTGCCTGCATACTAGCTACTGAGCCATGCTCAAGGTTTTGTCACCAACAGATAAAGTCCTAGACATCTAGGTAAAGCAACAGTTGCTGAAATTCTTCTTCTGCATAACCATTAACAGTATAGGTACTCATATTAAGTAAAGCCCATCTCTCTTATCAAAAGGATGAGAAGATCAATTTGACAGAATTATTTAAAGACTTTTTCTCTTCTTATTTTTAAGTGGTTTGGAAACCTAGTCACCATGAAATGGTGGAACGACTTATGGCTTAATGAGGGATTTGCCTCATATTTTGAATATCTAGGAGCACATTACATTGATTCCACAGTGTCGCTGGTAGGTGTCAACTAAATCAACTTTTTTCATGTATATAATACGCTCTGTCATAGGCGTGGGAAGGTGTTGTCAATATACCGTACTCCTTGCTACCAGTTGGTTCTGATTCTGCCTTCTTTCTGCTGCTGTGATTCCTGCCTTATCTCTTCTCACATGAGCTTTGACTTTTAAACTCAGCTTGTAGACCTTAATCTTACAACTTCTTACCACTCTTTAAGAAAACAGGTCCCCATAGACCAAATTTTTCTTCCAGTGGTCTTGCTTTCCTACATTGTAATGATTAGGTGGTCCAGTATCCAGCAAATGCTAATTTTAGTTTATTATAGAAAGGGAGATTTGTATTAATCAAGAATTTTTCCAATTCATAGTCTGTCAGACTATTAATAAAACTGTGGATGGTTCTTTCAGTTTCAAATTATTGAAAAGAAATTGCAAACTCTATTTTTGTTTGTTTGTTTTTGAATTATTGTGTGATTTGTGTGCCTTCAAGTTGTTTCTGACTTACAGTGACCCTAAGGTGAACCTATCATGGGATTTTCTTGGCAAAATTTGTTCAGAGAAGGTTTGCCATTGCTTTCCTTGAGGCTGAGAGCATTACATGTAATCAAATGTGCATGACTAAAAAATGCATTTTAATTGAATACACAGAAGACCATTTAGTTGGAGGTGACAAATGCATAAATTAGAAAAAATGTGTAAACATTTGTACATTAGGAAAAGGACATATCAAAATTTGCATGGATTTCTGTGCAGGAAGATGGGGAAAATAATTCATAAATTGTTTGGATAATAAATTAATGGTTAATAAATTAAGAATGTAGTATCAAGGATTGCTTAAAGGTAGTCATTGTTTTTTTAAGTAAATACTGACATTTTATTCTTAATTTCAGGACCAAATCTTTGGCTCTTCCGTTTTGTTACCTATGCTCGAGTGGGACTCTTCAGTGGAAAGCCAGTCTTTATCAGACACACATGAAAAACGTGAAGCAGCTGAAATAATAGACCTATTTAGTTCAGTAACATATAAGAAGGTAAAAAGAGAAAATCAAAAATCTCTTTTCAATAGCACATTTCATTCAAATAAGTTTATAGAAATATGTTTCATTCAAATCTTTGTAATGGTTCAAATAGATTTGAAACTGATTGTGATAAAACAAAGCCATGGGTGCAAAAAAAAAAAAGATTGATTGGTATTTACAGCGGGGAAAACCTACTCCCCCCATTGTATCTGGACTCTGTAATCTTGGGTATGTGTGCTATAGAAGCCATTTGAGTCCACAAGCATGTGTGCATACTTTCCGCCTTGTGGTAGAGTTCAAAGATATAGCCGTGTTAGTCTGTAGAATCAGTATGTAGAGAGATTTTGTAGCACCTTTGAGACTAACTTTCTTTCAATTAGTCTCAAAGGTACTACAAAATCTTCCCACCTTGTGGCAGAGTTCAAAATCTTGTAGCTCAAAGGAGAATGCTTAAATAGGGAAGTCTAAAGTAAGTAAGCTCTACTACACAGAAATATTTTCCTCTCCTATTTCTAGAAGGCCTTTAGAACAGAAAAGCCTGGTAACTACCTCTCCTGTTCTCATTTAACTAGGCCAAAATATTCTCACAGGAAAGGGGGTGAGCTTATATTCTTGCTTATTGTTTATTCAAGTTGAGTTGAATAGTGCTATGAGGCTAAGAAGAATAATTTATAATTTTTTATAATTATGGAAAATTCAAATACTGTTTCTGGTATCAGTTGTGAAAATTCTGTTACTAATTGTTTGCTGAGTGTTTTCTTATCATAAATAAAACATTTGGTACTTGTTCAAATAATGATATACAATATTCTGGTTTCTATATACCATAGATATGTTGTGGAGAACATGTTTTATACTGTATAATATAATCAGTTTATGCATTTAAAAAGAAAATGCTACTTTGAATATAATGCTACTAACTAAATGCTTTGAGCTGTGCAATTAGATGCTTTGAGCTTCTCAACCTTGCTCCTTCTTTTTCTCAGGGGGCTTCCATTATCTGGATGCTTTCCAGCTTTTTGACTGAAACACTGTTTATTAAAGCAGTCCATGTGAGTTTTAAAAAAATTATTTTCTCAAAAAAATGTCTTGTGACTTCATTTTTGTTTTTTCAAATGTACTGTCATACTAAATAGAATAATGATGACACTTGTTTTATTTCAGTCATATCTGAATGAATTTTCCTTTTCAAATGCCATCCAGGATGATCTCTGGAATCATATTCAAAAGGTACTTAAAATATATATGGTGTTTGCTGGTACTCTTAGTACACAAATTCAGGCACTATTAAGCTTAAAACCGGGTTTGAATCCATAATCATGGAATTTAGGTTTGATCACACATCACCATCATCAGAGGGCTATATACCTCTCCTTAAACCATTTCTCCTTGCTTCCAAATCAGATCTAAGATCTAGTGGCTTGTTTCTGTTTCTGCTCAGGCCTATGCTAATGTTGTTCATGATCTCTTTTTATTTCTAGAGAATCAACAGCTGATCTAAAACACATCTTGAAATAGAGATGAGAATACTAGCCCAATTGACTGACAACCTGGACTAAGTTGCTCTCCCCAGTATCAGGAAAATTGTATCTCTAGATACACCAGGCAAAGAGAAGGTTTCCTTGCAGTGAGAGGTCTTGACTCCACTTCAAGGACTACTTTACATTTGATATCTTACTATGACTGACAATCTCATTATATTTACAGCTTACTGTATAATTGTGGGAAGTAGTGACAGGGCCTAGTTGGGAACATGGGATCTCTGCACTCCTGCTTAAGTTCAATATCTAGAACAAGAGGATTAAAAAGCACTGATGTTTCCTCTCCCTACCAAGTTCCAGGCACTTAGCTGAGTTGTCAGAGGCTGCACCTGAATGGTACCTTTTAGCTGAGACCAATTTCCTCTCACTTCTTTCATCACTGCAATATTGTTGAAATCTTTCTGTCACTTAGTGAGGAGACTAGTGTTTTTCTGGTAGCTCTCAGTCTCTGTTATAGCTTGGAACAAGTTTCCACTGTCCAAGCAAAAGGGGTGATTTCATCCAACTCTGCTATCTGTTGTTAGTTTGTTTCCTCAACTAGCCTAAGTTCTAGGGTCACCTCACACAGAATGCTTGAAAATACTACTTTCTTTTGTGTCAGTATTGAAACAAATGATCATTTTCAGGCTGACTGAGATCTAACCAGATTAGCTTTCCAAATTCTCTTGGGTATGTCACCTTTAGGCAAATAGTTTGTTTGAGTGAACAGTGTGCTATGGATGGGAGGCATCAGACACTTCAGAATGACTTCAATGTGCTCTTGTCCAGTTCTGACCATTAGTGGAATACTACTGGGTATGATGCATGCTTGAGTATGGGTTAGATCAAACGACATGTCATGTTTAATGCACTATTGGGAAACATGACAGGATAATGAATTGACAACTTACCAGATGAAATAAGAATTATTTTTATCAGGATCACTGCAGTGATTTTAGTTTTCAACAAAAATGAAAGAGACACACACTCAGCTATGAGCTTAGGAGGCAAAAGGTCCTTTTGGTTAAGCTTTTGCTTAGATGTTACAGTTTCAATGGAAACTATCCACCACCACCTTCTTAATATTAAAATGTATATAATTTCTAAATAAATTTAAATATGATGGATATTTAAGCTCTTAGCCAGGTAGGAGATGGGAAAAGTTGGAATTTCAGGACCTTGGATAGCTCTGCTCAGACAATTTGCTGTCTTTCAGCTAGAGCCATGTCTCCTTCCTGTAGTGTAGATAGCTCAGAGCACTTTTAATAAATATTCTTCTGGCCTGCAACCCACCACTTTTTTGCCTCCAAAACAGCCCCCTCCTTGTGTGTTGCCCATAGTGAATGAACCTACTTTTTGGGAATTTGAGTCTGCTGATATATAAGGGAAATAAATAAATTTTATTATTAAAACAACACATATGTTACACCAAAAACCCCAAACAAACACATGAACAATACCTAATACATAAATATACAAAAATACATAGACAAAGTACACTAACATAATTACACATAATTACATATCCACATTTTTTGCAAGATGAAAAAGAACTTAGCACTTTTTTTAATTTCAAATCAAATCAAATCAAATTTTATTGCTTTTGACCAAAGTTCGTTGCACAATACACACAACAATGCATGTAACAATGCAGATTAAATATATCTATAATAAAAAAAATAAACCTTATATCTAATACAGAATTCCTAAATTTAATATTTAAAATAATTATTGTTATACATTATACATTATTATATCAAATTAAAGTTTATCAAATATAGCCATCACCTTTGCAGTTTATAGCCATCTCTGCAATATATTTTTCCCTAATTTTTTTAGCTGCTAGAGCAAACAGAGCTACTTTCCAGGTTACATATTTGTTCAGGTCCAATAGAAGGTAAAAAACCACGTCCTGCGGGTTCTGACCAGGACTGGTTTCTATTACAATTGTGATGAACTTTTCTCTTGGTTCTTTATAGAGAGGGCAAAATAACATGTAGTGGACAAGATCTTCTACTTCTTGGCAACCATATATACATGTACGTTCCTTTGTTGGAATACCTCTATGCCTTCCATCTCTGTATGCTGTGTCCATCATATTTAATCTTAGTTCAGTGAAAGCCTTTCGCAAATTTCCAAATGTTAGGTTATTAAAATAGTCTAGATAATTACAGAACTTCTTGAGTTCATAGTATAGGGGAGCACATGAGGACAAGTAAACAGTATTAAGATCCTTTTGTATAGATATTTCAGTTATTGTATTCTTAATAGACTTTACCTGCTCTTCCAATTGGAGTTTTTTAATTTTAGCTAGAGAGATTCCATATTTAATAACCAGTTGCGCTGCCTGATGTACCCAGTTTTTGTTGGGCATGCTATTATTCAGGTCTAACAAACATTTTTTGGAAGTCTATTATTGTCCATCCCCTCTACTTTGAACCAATAGCATAGGATTCTTTTGTCTATTTGGCTTTCTAAACTAAGCGTGTTGGTTTCCAATCTGAGCATGGCAGTTGGTGTGTCTCTGGGGAGGCTCAACAATGACCGCAAGAAATAGTTCTTGGAGGATTCCATACTTGTGATGTTTGATTTACCTGTAGTACCCCAGATCTCAGCCTCATAAAGAGACTGTGCCATTGTTTTGGCTTTATATACTATAACAGCAGGGTTTACTAGATTTCCCCCTCTAGTTGAAGCAAACTTTAATGTTGCTTTTTGTACTTTTATATTTAGCGTTTGTTCCTTCCAAGAAGTTGTACTTGAATATATTAGGCCTAAATATCTGAATGATTTCACCTGGCTTATGATTTTTCCATCTAAATGCCAAATATGTTTTTTTGGGCGTTTTCCAAAGACCATTACTTGGGTTTTATCGTAGTTGATTGTCAATTTGTTGTTTTTGCAGTATGAAGAACATTTTGTAAAGAGTCTTCTTAAACCTACCTCCGTTCTGGATACTAGTAGTAAATCATCCGCATACATTAACAAAGAAATTTTGGCATCGAGAATTGTGACAGGGGATATTTCAAACCCTCGAGTTCTTTTACAATATCATTAATAAAGAAATTAAACAGGAAAGGTGCTAAAATGCATCCCTGCTTAACTCCTACAGATGGATCAATCTTTGGAGTGAGATGTCCCACTAGGTCTATTTTAACCTGTAATGATGTACCAGTATACAGAGATTTTATAAGAAATAATAAACAGTGGTCGATATTTGTTTTCTCCAGTTTCTGCCACAACAAAGGTCTAGAGATCGAGTCAAATGCAGATTTCAAATCAACAAATGCAACATACAGTTTTTGTTTTAGATTATGAACGTATTTGCACATTAGAAAGTTTAGCACAAAACATAAATCAATTGTTGACTTCCCCTTTTGGAAACCAGCTTGTTCTTCTGCCAATACATTTGAGTCTGTTGATATATAAGGGAAATAAATAAATTTTATTATTAAAACAACACATATGTTACACCAACCCCCCCAAACAAACACATGAACAATACTTAATACATAAATATACAAAAATACATAGACAAAGTACACTAACGTAATAACACATAATTACATATCCACATTTTTTGCAAGATGAAAAAGAACTTAGCACTTTTTTTGATTGTTTCTTTAAGAGTTTATCTTACCTGGTCCCATTTCCATCTGGTTTGTTCAGAGTCTCTTGACACTTCTCACCTAACCTTGTTAAATTACTAGATAATTTAACTGATCTCTATTTTATAGTTGCCTATTGTTATTTTCTACCATTTATTTGTCATCTTTTTCTATTAATTTCTTCCCCTATTTCTCTCTTTCTAATTACATAAGGTATCAGTTAATAGTTTGGAGATTGGGCCATATAGTTTTCCAGTATTTTATTACTTGAGTCCATTCTTCCTCAACTTTTTTGATGATTTATTTTCCAGTAGTGAGTGATTTCATCCATTTTCATCATATCATCTAATTTCAATAGCCAATCTTCATTCGTAGGTAATTCTTTGATATTGCATATTGCAATATTACATATTGGATTACATATTGGATCAGCAGCAATATTGTATATTGGATCCTTACAGATGTCACCATATATAATATCACTCTCCAGTTTTTCTTTTCAAATTCTTTTTCCAGACCATATATTATAGTCAAGAAAAATAATTCTGGAATCTAAGGAAAAACCTTCAGAATTTTTTTCATCATGTGTTTGTGTAATTCTTTCCAATATTTTTTTAGCCTTGAGCATTTCCACCAGATGTGGGGGAAAGTTCCTGCTTTTTCTAGCATTTCCAGCACTCCTTTTTGTTTGACTTATACATCTTGTTTAGTTTGCTTGGTGTAAGGTACTAGTGATGGAACATCTTGGTATGCAAGGGAAAGTTTCACAGATGTGTTTAGCTCAGGAATTGTGGTCGGTGGAGGCCTCTGTTTAGAAGTATCTCAGTCAAAGGGATCCCAGATGCCAGACATTTCATTGTCTCAACCAGATCTAAGATCAGCATTCTCATACTGTTGGTCCTTTTGATCGAGATTGCTGTCCCTCTTACATGTTCAGGGCTGGAGTCATGGGAACTTTTTTTGTGAAATCAGACTGCACTGCATCTTTACCATTGTGTCCAATACAATAATGATGGAACTGTTCATGTATGAATTAGCTTGTAGTATTTTAAATACCTACAAAAGCAAACTAAACTGTATTCTAATTCAGAACTTTTGTTGAAGGTAATAGATGGACAGAATGACATCCATTTGCCAGCAAGAGTAAAGGCTATAATGGACACTTGGACTTGTCAAATTGGCTTCCCAGTCCTAACGGTAAATTTCTCGACTGGGAATATTAGTCAAGAACAATTTTGGCCTGAAAAAGTCAAAAACAACACAAAGTAAGTCTAATTTGGTACATATATATTTAGTTTCAGTTATTTTATATACTGATGAGCCTATTTGAATTATAGAAATATTCTTAAATGACACATTTGCCCAGCTCATATAATTCCTCCTTTTCACACATGCCATTGTTTACCCTGCTTTTCACATCTGAAAACTATTATTTCGGACATGCACTCTGAATTATCCTTAGTGATCAACAACAAACATTAATACAAATTCTCTATTGTGCTAAATAGGAAACTGAAAGTGAAACTATGTTTGAGAGGATGACATGATTATTTCTCATTCCCAAAACTATGAACTGGATTTTTGAATTATGTTTTGTAATATATAAAGAGTTATCAGTGAAGATGTTAGTTGGGATATGTAGCTGAGTACTATTTCCTTTGCCAAAGTGCTTTTATTTCTCTCCAGATAAATCTAAACATCTCTTATTTTTAATACAAGACAACTTCTTATTTCCCAGGTGTTGTCTTGTATAGAAGGTTCTCATAGGCTATAACTATTTCTATAGCCATAGCTATGGGATACTCAAGGTATAATTTTTCTGTTGGTGGTTTAGGGGTTCATGGATAGCTATAGCATCCACTGCTGCTTGGAGGCAAATAGTGTCTGGAAGTCTCACACATTGAGTGGGAGCTCTGCCATGCAATTTCTTTTGTATTCCAGGTCAATAAGCATACAGCCAGTTGGGACTTGTTGGAAACTATAAAGTTGTGGCAGCAACTAGAATATTTAATTGATATTAAAATCTGTAACATCTATCTTAATACAGATTCTTTCACGAAATACCAAAGCTCCACAAACTCCCTATGTTTGTGGAACAGATAATGGTTATGATAGGATGTTCCACATGTCAGAACTAACTTCAGGAAGTTCAAGACATTTTGGGGGATGGGCTTTTCATTGTTATGGATTGATATGATTGTCCCAATATAGACATCTTTAATGGATTGCTGCCAGTTTGTATAAACTCACTATTTATTCTGAAAATGACATTTTACTTTTTAAAAGATGGTAAACAGAATACTCTTCAAAAATTAACGCAGGTTCTTGGACAGTAATTTCTGCATGTGTCCTAATTTTAGGCAGATAATGTTGAATACATAGGTGTCTGAATGAGTGTGTAGTAATCTTATCAAAACCTAATAATTTTCTGCACTAATTGAACCAAAAGATGTCACTAAAAGGATGTTCACTGTTCTCCCAGAATATCATACTCTGTGAGCCCTCCCCACACTATTCAGTGGTGATGCATGCATGTGGATGCACTGACATGTGGATGCATCTATTCCCATCTCTTTCTCTCTCTGTGTGTGTGGCAGAGTGGAACTGAACCCCCATGGATGGCAAGGGTCCACTGTATTGAAAACTAACAGTTATGTGGAGGATGACCACATGCTAAGGATTTGCTTACTATCCCATACTACCTACTTTTAAAGCATTATTTTTAAAAGCTGCCTTTCATTTGTTTCATTTTTTTGAGACTATTGCCACCATAAATTATGAAACCCTTTATTTTGTTTATCTTTACAGTGGGTAGGTATAGGCTTAGATGAAACAGAGCAAAATTTTTTATATTTATGTAAAACAAATATATTAAAATTAATGTAGCTGTATAAGAATATGAATATTTTATAGCAGGGTTAACATTACTGCTCATCACCACTTGTTACTGATTCTTTAAATACATTTTAAATAAATAATAACACTGTTATAAGTCTTGGTTGTGCCCAGATGATTAAAATAAGCATTCTTTATGAGTTGGCACAATTTTCATGAAACATTTAAAACTAACAAGTGATTTGAATGATAAACTGAGAAATATTAAAATTTGCAAGAAAATGTTCCTAAATGAAAGTTATGTGATGTTTATTTACTTACATGGGTTTAAAAATAATTATCCATTTTTTGTTTTTCATTAAGTAACACATGGATGATTCCGATTTCTTGGATACGAAATGGAACTGTGCAGCCTTTAGTGTGGCTTAATGAACGTAGCAGTAAGTATTCTCCCCTCCCAGGAACTTAAAGTGCAACATGTAACTGATTATATTTATAAGGAATTATAAACCCAAATGTCTATAGTTATTTATTTATCTTATTTTCAATGGGAGCTGTTATCTTTACTAAGCCAAAAGCATGCATGGCAGGCTCAAGAGAAGCCCATATATTTGAAAAAGGTTTTTAAAAATCTTTAGTATAAGAAAAATAAGGAAGAAGCACCTCCCAAGAAGGACAGACTGCTGTAGCTAAACACACACACACACACCAGAAAACTGGGGCAGGGGAGGGGGAGGAATGAAATATCTCAGAACCTGACATAGCTGACTGGAACTCAAAATAGGAACACTCTACATTGCTTCATTTTTTAAAAAAAAGTTTTGGTATTTGTTTTTCAGTAGTGTTCATTGGCTTGTACATTTGTTCCTGGGGGGAAGGGCCTTTCTGGGATGCATAGTTAAAATATTGTGATGCAGCTTAGAAATTGTAGTGCAGGGATAGCTCAAAACAAAAAGTACCTTGGTAACAGTAATGACTTCTGTCCTATGTATAAAGACATACACTCTATCTCATATGTAAAGAGATCTTGTTGCACCTTTGACGCTAATTGAAAGAAAGAAGTTAGTTTGAGGCAAAGGCTATGATTAACACAAATAATAGTATTATAGAGTTGGAAGAGACCTCAAGGACCATCCAGTCTAACCTCCTGCCATGCAGGAAGACACAATCAAAGCACCCCCAACAGATGGCCTCTGTTTAAAAATCTCCAAAGAAGGAGACTCTACCACACTCCAAGGCAGCATGTTCCACTGTGGAACAGCTCTTACTGTCAGGAAGTTCTTCCTAATGTTTATGAACATTCATTTTATAACTACACCTCCCAAACAATCATGCAGCAGCTATCTTTCCTTCTTATTCTAGAGCAGGAATGGGAATTGCTGCATAAACGCCAGGGAAGTCACTGCTTATGTCCATATAGGATGTAAGATTGCCAGAAATTTTGAAGCTGGGAGGGGGGGATGTGTTTTTATGGGGGAGGAGGGGCTGAAATTATTTTCATGTCAATCCAAATTTACTTTATTGTTTTAGCAACATAAAATATTAGAACGGTCCGCCCTCGAAGGCTAATGGAACCAATTGGTTTCCAGAAAGCCTTAGAGGGTTTAATGGTTGGTAACGCCGGTGATTCTGTTGAAGCCTTGGTGGACACTTGGAACACCGATCTCACCAGGGCTATCGACACAATCGCTCCCAAGCGTCCTTTCCGGCCCGCTTCAAACCGTAAGCCCTGGTATACGGAGGAGCTTAGGAGGATGAAGCGGTTCGGACAACGACTAGAGTGCGAATGGCGAAGGACTCGTCTCTTATCTGACAGAACTCGCCTTAGGAAACATCTTGATTCCTATAGGGAGGCTTTATGTGCAGAGCTGTTTAGGATGGTAGGGGAGTTGACGAAGGTTCCCCCCGCACCAAACCCCCTACTTAACCCAACGACAGCCTGCTGTGAGGCATTTAATACCTACTTTGCAGATAAAATCTCTCAGATAAGAGCCGACTTGGACACCAATTTTTTGACAGGATCCATAGACGAGGTTTCCAGCAACTCCGTTGATGGCATTTTACTGGATCAACTGCAATCTGTGAGTACCGATGACGTGGACAAGCTGCTTGGAAGGGTGTGGAAGACGACTTGCCCCCTCGATCCTTGTCCATCTTGGCTGGTCGTCCAGGGGGGTGACGCGTTGAAGGTGTTCCTTCGGGACACAATCAATGCGTCCTTCAGGGAAGGCAATCTACCATCTTGCTTGAAGGAGGCGGCGGTTAGGCCACTCCTAAAAAAGCCTTCCCTGGATCCCCTGGATAG
Organism: Phrynosoma blainvillii; assembly: GCA_026167975.1. Taxonomy (NCBI): domain Eukaryota; kingdom Metazoa; phylum Chordata; class Lepidosauria; order Squamata; family Phrynosomatidae; genus Phrynosoma; species Phrynosoma blainvillii. Next base: position 81,206,357 of record JANUYF010000002.1, read on the forward strand.
AAACAACTATAGACCAGTCTCCTTGCTCCCTTTTCTGAGCAAGGTGATCGAGAGGGCAGTCGCTTCCCAACTCCAAGCAGTCTTGGATGAAACCGATTATCTTGATCCATTTCAAACCGGCTTCAGGACAGGATTTGGAGTGGAGACTGCCATGGTTGCTCTGACCGATGACCTCCGCCTGAGTATCGACAGAGGTAGTGTGACCTTGTTGGTGCTCTTGGATCTCTCAGCGGCCTTTGACACCATACATCATGCCATCCTCTTAGATTGCCTGAGAGAGTTAGGAATTGGAGGCACTGCTTTGCAGTGGTTCCGTTCCTTCCTCTCGGGCAGATACCAGAGGGTGAGGCTTGGGGACAGTTGCTCTTCCAAAATTGAGCTTAATTGTGGCGTCCCTCAGGGCGCCATCCTGTCCCCGATGTTATTCAACATCTATATGAAGCCGCTGGGTGAGATCATTTGGAGGAATGGAACACGGTGTCTTCAGTATGCTGATGACACCCAGATATATTTCTCCATGACCAGATCATCGTCTCAGACTTCAGGTGGCGTCTCTCCTCTCAATGACTGTCTTAGAGCGGTAATGGATTGGATGAGGAAAAACAGATTGAAGTTGAATCCAGACAGAACGGAGGTACTCACAGTCACAGGCCCGAAACCAGATTTGGGAATACAGTCTCCAGTCCTGGATGGAGTCACACTCTCCTCTAAGGACTGTGTTCGCAGTTTGGGGGTACTCCTTGATTCGTCACTTCACATGACTAGCCAGGTGAATGCGGTGGTCAGGAGTGCCTGCTATCAGCTTCAGCTGATACGCCAACTGCGCCCTTATCTGGACATGAGGGATCTGGAAGCGGTGGTACATGCTTTGGTGACCTCGCGGCTGGATTACTGTAACACACTCTACATGGGGCTACCCTTCTGCCTGACCCGGAAACTGCAATTGGTACAAAACATGGCAGCCAGGCTAATTACAGGAACATCGAGGAGGGAGCATATAACACCTGTGCTCAAATCCCTCCACTGGCTGCCAATTAGTTTCTGGGCACAGTACAAGGTGTTGGTTTTAACCTTTAAAGCCCTACATGGCTTGGGTCCATCTTATCTTAGGGACCGCCTCTCCCCATATGACCCCCCCGCACTCTCCGGTCCTCTGGGAGGAACTTGCTGCAGCCAATAAAAACTAGGCTGGCGCAGACCTCCCAGAGGGCCTTTTCTGCGACTGCTCCCAGACTATCGAATGGCCTGCCGGACGAGATCTGTCTTATTACTACTCTTGCTGCCTTTAAAAAGGCAGTAAAGACGGATCTCTTCCAGCAGGCCTTCCCAGAATAAGTGCTGCTAGATGGGAGATGAGTCTTTCTTTTGTTTTATTATTAGTGACTCCTTGTTCCACTGTTTTATCATTTTATGGTTTGTTGTTTTTAACTTTCTCTTGGTTTAATTTTTTTTTAAGGGGATGGGAGGGTTGGGGTGTGGGATGAGGGAATGTTTTAACTTTGACTGTTTTAAATGCTGTAACCCGCCCCGAGGGGCGGGCTATAAATAAAAATTTATTATTATTATTATTATTATTATTATTATTATTATAAAATACTTCACTCACCGTTTAGTTAGCACATAAAATTGTACTCTTTGGCATATTTATGAAAATATATACGTTTTAGCTGTATACAAGCAAAATTGTTAAAACACCTTATACAAAAGAGAACCTATGGGCATCCTAAGCTATGTAAAGACATGAATCTTGTTTTTCTTTAATTGGAAAGTTAGGGGGGAATGGAAAAAGAAACATTACATTTTTTAGTAAGCAAACTGCCTAGGAAACAAATACAGTAGTTTTGTGGGTGTAGCAAGGAAGCACTTTTATTGTTTTAATAGTTAGATCAGTTATTTGAGGCCACTGGCTAGATAAAGAGCTAGATGCTATATTGCCTTTGGCATCCACGAGCTATATTAAGGGACTACAAACTGTGTTTGCTGTGCGGTTTTGTGCACCAGTTTACAATTTAGGCATCATCTTGTTCATCATACAACCCTGCATGTCAAACTGCTATTAAAATATAATTCTGGTGGCTGTTGGTATTTATGTAATAAACACAATTCTGGATCATTTAATTATAATTGTATGATGGAAATCAGTCTTCAGTCTTCATGGGCATACATAGGCTTGTAGAAAAGCACCACTAAATTTATACTAACTTCTTTTCCTTCATGCTCTCTACAGAAATATTTCCTGAGATGAAAATGTCAGATTCAGAATATGACTGGATTATTTTAAATGTGAATATGACAGGGTACTATAGGATTAACTATAGCCAGATGTACTGGAGAAGATTGGCCAAAGTACTTGAAAATGACCCAAAGGTAAGATAGTTTCTTTGATTACTACATAGTTATATGGCCAGATACAATAGTGGCATCTTAAGGGACCTGAACCCTTGTCCCTCTTCAATTATGTTATCAATGAGCATTCAGAGTTCTCCTGAGTCATGTCACTGACCTTCACAGGAACAGTTGCCAGATCCAAATTATAGAGGAACTCAAGTGCAGGGAAACCCTAAAGGGACACAATCTTGTTTAATGTAATTGAAAGTAGTTATGAGCAGAACAGTGGCATACACCAGGGTACACCCTTAAAGGGTGTGACAGCACTTCTCAAACACCTACCATTTGGCAGAAATGAGCTGTGGCATCCATGTGCTTCCCTTTAAAATGCTTTAAGAGGTGGTGGGAGGGGGGTGAAGCTCAGTGGGAGGAGAAAGGAGGAGGACCAGACTTTTTCAAAATTAAAGTTTCAAATTTCAAAAATTTAATTTTTATTTTTTTTAAAAAAAATTGAAATTAAAAAAAATCTTTTAAAATTTTCTTTAAGAACATCCCATTTTAACCCAATCTTCACTATGTATGTGTAAATACATTTAGGTTGTGCATATGATATTGTAATTTGAAGGTATAATTTTAAGTTTGCTACTTGTTTATGTCACAACTATTAGCATCATCTAGTGGTATATATGGGAATAAGTAACATTAATGCAAAAAAGCATGACTAAAGCTTCTTTATTGTGTGAAATGGGAGGAGGGGGAGGTCAATGTAGGTGACACCAACCCTAGGGATGCTATTGGAGCAGAGGAGATGGTTCAGCAAGGAAAGTCTTTCATAAAACCCTTAGTATGTCTGTCTGAAGTGAGAAAAGGTGAGGTGAAGGCAACAAATACATATACTTCTCTGTAAATGAGCCCATGACTACTATTAGCATCCAGCATGGCAAGGTACCAGTGCTCTGGGTGCACATTATAAGGAAGGTAAAAGAGAAGCTAGATGTAAATGTTTTTCCCATTCCTGCACTCTTTGTGCTTGTACATACTTAAAAGATTACACGAACAGCTGGAGACTCAAAGTGTAATATCCTGGTTATTTCATTGCATACTTGGATAATTGGAGGCCATTATATTTAGTGTGTACATGAGTTTGACTCCCAGGTATTGCAGCTCTCGTGAGCACTTTGAAACACAAGATGTATTGCCCTTCATCATAAGCAGTTTAAACATATCTTTAAACATATGAGCTGTTTAAAAACATATTTTAAACTTATGGTTCTTTTTCTGTAGGTGATTCCTGTTGTGAACAGGTTACAGTTGATGGCAGATGCATTTCACATGAGCTGGTAAGCATATCTGTTATAGAAATGTTAACTATATTTATAAGTGAGCACTACATTATTTTTTTTGTTTGTCCCCTTTAAAAATATATTTATGCTCATTTCCCCACACTTCCTCCCTGGAGAGATGTACAGAGAGCCAGTGTAGTGTAATGGTTTGAGTGTTGCACTATGACTCTGGAGATCAGGGTTCGATTCCCAGTTGAGCCATGAAATCCACCAGGTGACCTTGGGCAAGTCACATACTCTAAGCCTCAGGGGAAGGCAATGGCAAACCTCCTTAGAACAAATCTTGCCAAGAACCCCCCATGATAGGTTCACCTTAGAGTTGCCATAAGTCGGAAATGACTTGAAAACACCCAACAAACAAGAACCACTCTGTCACATTCTTTGGATTCTTTGACTGATTAGATTAGCCCAAGAGAGCTGACATGGACATGGAGGATGGGTTTAACCACAGTGCAGACCTGATATACTACTGCTGTTCTCCCAAATATTTGAGATAACCTTACTGTTGGCCATAATAGCTAGAGGACCTAGCTCAATGAAAGACCCATTTCCCTCTTTTTGTTTACTCTTTGAATAAATGTGAATTTATTATCAGGTGGAGTGCTAGTATAAGACACAAGCATGAAAATGCACATTGCTGTGGATTTGAGGAAGAATTGCTTGGAATTTTTGACTAAATTGTTTTTCTTCTGAAAATGGTGATTTGTCTGAAGCTTAAAGATATCATGAAGATTTATTTACATCACAGTTTTTGGGTTGATAGGTCTCAAATCTGGATTTGGCAGGGATCAGCCTAATGGCAACCACTTCACTTGCTTAGCTTAAGTGGCTTTCTTCTTTAGTTTATATTTGTATCCGTGTACATTGACTTCAGTGCACAGCTCTCCTGTTGATTCCTTCCTGAGAAAGATGTAGATCAGAATTCAGTATCACACTTGGAATATGTAATCTGGAGTAATGGATCCATAACTGATCCACATTCAGTTGCTGATCCAGAGGGGTGGGATATAAATTATTATTATTATTATTATTATTATTATTATTATTATTATTATTATTATTATTCACAATCCCTGCTTAGAAGCAATTGTCATGACCCTAACTGCCATGACCCTAACTGCTTCCCCTAACCTTTTTTACTGGGCATCCTTCTCACCAAGAGAAGGAGATTCATTTTTCTGATGTTTTCACCACTCTCCTGCCAGTGAGTGAGGCTGTGAGGATCAAAGCAGGACTCTTGTTGCACTTTTATGTCACAGCCTCAATTGTTGGTGGGAGTTGGGTGGAAAATCATCCACCAGTGCCCCCATCACCAGGAGAATAGATCTCCTCTTAGTGCACCTGTTGTCCAGTAAAGTAGGTTTGGGAGGGTCAGGCTGGCAGACATTGCTTAGTTATGCAAATGTAAGTAAGCAGTCCATGAAGAATTCTGGCCATAGCATCCAGAGTTAGTCATGCTTAGTACAGGCCCCCTGAAATGGATGGGCAAGTTAATTATGATTAGCTCAGTTTCCATTGATTTCAGTAAATATGCTCTTAGCATGAGGTCTGGAACCAATCCATAGTTAAGAGTACAATCTGTTTACTCACAAGTAGGTCCCTCTAATTTTATTGTTTAAGCTGTGCCTATGGAATTGGAGTCATGTGGTAAAAACCTAAGCATGACTCGGAAGAACCATTTAGCAGAATGGAACTGACTTTCATCATGTGCTTAGGAATGCAGCAATGGTTATACCCTACATAAGTATTTCTCAAAAACACCTTTAGCCCTGCATTCTAAACAAGGGTGTCCTGCCCTGCCTCTAGCCTGTTTCTTGCTCCTGCCGTCTTTCTGCTATAGTTCTGAGCTCAGCCCACTTGGTCTGCTTTTTCCAGCCTCAGCCTGCTTCCTTTCCTGATGCTGCTTCCACCTCACTTCTTTTTATGAATTGCCTGCCTGGAATATCACCACCCAATAGCCTTTGAACGGTGAGTATATCTTGCTGTCTGCTCCAGCTGATTCTGCTTGGATATTCCTCCTTCTGGCTCTTGTCACCCAAACAAAGTAAATGGGTAGTGTTGCATCATTTAGTGGCATTGCCATCACTTCAAGTTAAATTGTGTTGGATGCAGCACCTTGTTCAAAGTCATTTGTGTAGCTTCCCCTGTTATGTAATTTTAGTTATGCCAGTGCAGACCCCTCATTTGGGAGGTTACTTCATGTTTTTCATGTTGCATTGCATTGTTCTTATATTTTTTTTCTACATACTTACCAACATTGCTGCTGTTATGTACAGTATATACTCGTGTACAAGTCAACCTTATGTATAAGTCGAGGGAAGGTTTTAGGGCCAAAATCATGGATTTTGATATGGCCCGTGGATAAGTCAAGGGTAGAATTTAGGAGACAGAAGATTTTAAGATTGGGTTGGGAGTGGAGGAGAAAAAAGAGAAGTTTGATCGTCAAAGGAAATGTGAGGAGGAGGATGAGAAGGAAAGATTTGGAGATTGGCTTGAAAGTGGAGAGAAATGGGGAAATGCAAGGAGGATGAGGATGAGAAGCAAATGTTTGGAGACTGGGCTACAAGTGGAGAGAAAATGGGGAAATGCAAGGAGGAGTAGGAGGAGGGAAAGGTTTGGAGATCAGATTGAGAAGGGAATCATCACACATACACACACTTCTGCCTCACAGCTCTTTCAACAGTTACTGATGAGGTACAAAGAATAGGTCATCGGGGCTGCTTTTTAAAGAACCTTTATGAGCAATATTATTGTTTGTTGTTGTTGTTGTTGTTAACTGTGCTCCAGTTGATCTCAACCCACGGCAACTGTATTGACCCATATATAAGTTGACGACAGATTTTAGGATCAATTTTGGGAATAAATTTCACGACTTATAGGCGAGTATATACAGTGTATGAAATTTGGGGGTCACACAAACTATAATAGCAAACAACTTTTAAAACTTAATGACACTGCTTTTATTTATGTGTCCATCTGCATATTTTATTGTTGTTATTTGACATCAAGTTGCCTTTGCCTTACATTAACATTATGAATGACAGACCTTCAACAGCCCCAGTTATCAACTGCCTTGTTCAGATCCTGCAAACTCAATGCTGTGGCTTCTTTGATTGAATCTATCCAACTGTGATGCTGTTTCCCTCTTTTCCTATGCAGTGGGCCCTTAGTATCTGCTGAGGTTCCAGGACCGTCCCCCATGGATACCAAAATCTGTGATGCTCAAGTCCCATTAAATACAGTGGCATAGTGAAATGGTGTCCCTTACATAAAATGATAAAAAGAAGGTTTGCTTTTGGAATTTATATTATTTTTGAATATTTTCAAGCTGTGGATGGTTGAATCCATGGATCCACAAGGCCAACTGTAGTCTCCCTCTTCACAGTGTTATCAAACTCCAGATAATTGTTACTGCACAGCTACTGGACACTTTGCAAGGACATAGCTTAGTGCCCAGTGGCAAAGAGTTGCCACCCCTCTTTATTTCACCGATCTGTCTTGGTGAAAAAGAAAAATAGGCATCTGATCTGTCAGAGACTTACAAGAGTTAGGAAGGACTTGCCTGCTGGAGCTGAAACAGGGAAGTCTCCCTCAAGTCTCCCTCCGCCCCTAATAATTATTACAATTTTCTTTGCTTAATTTCTTCTGTTGGTATGTGTAGATAGACAATTAGAAAGAATATGTATCAATTTCTTAAAACAATTTCTTTTAAATAGGTTTGGTTACACTGAATATGATACTCCATTATATTTAACAAAGTACCTTGAAAAAGAAGATGACGTCTTAGTGTGGAATATGGTGCTGCATAAACTAGACATTTTAGGCTGGAATCTTATTCGGGATGACTATGAATTATATCCAGTTTTAAAGGTATCTACACTCTGAAATTTAGATGGATTAAAAAAAACCCCAGTAGTTTATTATTTGTGTTTTTTTTTCACTTTCACAGAGGTTCTGTGACCCTAACCCCAGCGAATGTGGAGGGTTCAATGTAGTGATTTGGTGTGTGTAAGCATGTTCAAGTATATAGGGGATGTTCATATGTATCTTACATATCTTATCATATGTACACTTATTTACATTAGCAGAGCTAATAAAATTAGCGTCTGGTTTTATTTTTAAAAACATCTTTCTTGCTCTTCTGCATTTCTTGAGCAAGGGAAAGGAATCCATGTACACATATCAGGATGTAAAAAGTTTAAAAAGGATAACTACTGTGGTGTAGTAGTTTGAGCATTGGTCAAGGAATCTAGGAGACTAGCATTTGAATATTCACTTAGCCATGGGAACTGACTGGGTGACTTTGTACAAATCATACTTTATTTGCCTCAAAGGAAGGCAATGGCAAACTTCCTTTGCACAAATCTTGTGAAGAAACTCCCTTGATAGGGTTGCCTTAGAGCAGGGGTAGGCAACCTTTTTGAGCCTGGGGCCGGGTTGCTGTCCCTCAGACAATTGGGGGGCCGAAGCACCATAAATAAATAAATAAATAAATAATTTTTTTTAATTATTTTTTTTAAAATATGCATGCACACTCTCTCAGCCCCAGAAAAGCCATGGCAAAACCCCTGTGGAGATTTTGCCAAGAAAACCCCAAGAACAAGAATAACAACAATAATCAATATTGCGGCGGGTGGCGGTGGCGGCAGGACTGGCCTGGGGCCAGTCCAAAGGCCTCAGGGGGCCGCATCCGGCCCCCGGGCTTTAGGTTGCCTACTCCTGCCTTAGAGTCACCATAAGTCAGAAATGACTTGAAGGCACATAACATCAACACTTTTTTTTAAAAAGTAAATTAATGAAAGACTAATAGCAAATTTTATATTTTGTATTACTGTAAATTCCCTTGAGCTCAACTGTATTTGTGTTTCCAAGGAGAAGTCTAAAACCATTTTTAAAAGCCATAGGACCATTAAAACAATACACTTTTAAGGTCTTGTCTAAACTCATTAGGGACGGAGCCAGCCTGATGTGCCATATATGAGAATTCTATAGTGAGGGAACTGCTACCCAAAGGCCCCATCTCATATGTTCAACAATCTGGTGCCTCTTGGCAGAAGGAGAAATGACAGAACCCCTGATGAAAATATAAAATTAAAGACCAGTTCACATAGGAAAAAAAGATTTTTAAGATAACTTGGCCTCAAGCCATACAGAGTTTTATAAGTCAAAACCAACACTTTGACTTGGGCTCAGAAACATACTTTAAGGCAGTGTAGTTGGGCCAAAATCAATAACTGATACTAACCCAAGCAGGGGTAGACAACTGTATGGAGGTCAATATCATGCAGGGGCCAGTTTTCACCTCTGGTTACTTTACCATGTATACCCCAGAAGTGATGTCATGCCATTCCTGCATACCATTTCCAAACCACTGCATTTCCATGCGGTTTGGGGCAGATTGGTAGAGGTAGAAAATTACTTGAAAATCACACAATTTTTTTAAAAATAGGTGAGGCTTATTGGACTGCTGGAGCACTATAAAAGTGGCTGTATATGGCCCGTGACATGCACTTTCCCACCCCTGTTCTAAAATGTGCTGCAGAGAGCAATTTGGTTATCACATTTTGCACTGTAGCTTCTGAATACTTTTCAAAGGCAGCACTATGCAGTGTCTTACAGAAGTTTAAATGAATTCCTTGAATTTATATCACTAATCAAGACATACAGGATATCCAAACATATGCACATATTTAATGTCAGGCTTGTAAACATTTTCACCAATAGAGTCCAAAGAAATTATGTGGAAAAAGAGAGAGAAGAGTGGGTTGTAAAGTATTTTCTAGGATTTACATTTTCCACTTGCTACACCTCAAAGATGAAATCTTTGTTTCACTCACCAGATTAAAGGAATAAAATAAGAGTGTGTGTAATTTTTTAAAAAATAATTTAACTGATCTCTTTTCTTCAAAGAAATACTTCATACCACGAATATTACCAATATTTCATCATTATGCATCCCTCCTTCTTCAGGATTTTGATAGGACAGCTGACCATATTGCTAAGTAAGTTCTTGTATGTTTTTAAAAAAGAGACCATTACCCTATATAAACCCAACCTACATGAGTATGACTTTCTTCTGTATTAACAAGAACAGGAAGAAGTGAAGGTTCTGTGCTGAATAAGTTGGTGATGAATTCCAGGGGATGAATTGGAATTTTAATTATACAGAATTTGTTTAAAAAACTGATTTTGGGGAACAGGTTTTCCTTAAGATCAAAAGAGGAACAGAATTAATGCACACAAAGAGCATTTCATCCAACAATTTTAAATGTACAACTTGTCAGAAACATGCAAACAGTTACTGCATTTTGCTTGTTTTAAAAGGTAGCTATTGCTAAATGAGTGAAACAAATGGGAAAATGGATCATTTTATTTGCTCTGACAGAATACTTTTGATCCCAAGAGTTTTACAAGTGCTAATCATCCATCAGCATTCTATCCAGAACGCTAGATTCCTCTACATCTTTGCTTAATTTCTTTTTCCCCATCCCTATTTGCTATTCCGTTGATAAGGGGTTATTACAGATTTTCAGTTTTCAGGGATCTTTTGACCACCCACCCACCCACCCACCCATTTGGGAAATATTGAGTAAGATACAGTATTGGTTCTCTTCAGCAGATTACTCAAAGTGGCAAGACAGAAGCTGAACTCCCCCCCCCCTCCCGGGCTAGCAAAGAGAAAAAAAGAGTTTAGCTTTTTTTGTAAAATATATAACAGTACCTTTATTTACAATTACTCCATAATCATGAACATGGTGTAATGGAGGAGAAAAAGGGAAGGAAAAATTGGCTGCAGGTTAAAGCGATGCATGAAAGAGAGTGAGTATGGAAAGGAAACAGGAAGTTTACAAACAAGCAGTTAGTGAATATAGGCATTCAAAAGTTGCTAACTAGCAGATATTTATTTGTTTGAGGGACTCAATCATTAAGACATGCAAGCATAAACCATAGAAATCTATAGAAACCATAGAACAGAATATTGGCTTTGAAAGGAACCCAAAAATCAAAATTGCTGAACATCAATCTCACTTCACTTCTCCAAACATGTTATTCAATCAAAACTAGAGGAGATACGTGGCAAAAAGGTGAGTGCAAAAGAAATAGCTCCAAAAAAAGCCTACAAGGACATGTTAGTTGGCACTAATTCTTTGTTGTAATGCAGGTTTAATATAGTTATTTCTATTGCTTTTAAATTTACTTTTAATTTGGTCTGTCTTCCTAGATACAATATAGAAAAAATCCTTGAAACAGCATGTTGGTTTGGGCACCGTGACTGTTTCAACTTAGTTTCTGACATCTTCAACTGGAGAATGAACCATCCTGATCATGAGTAAATATGATCTTTGTACATAAGTATGCAATTAGATTGTTAATAAGAAGATACTAACTGGTATGTCTGGAGACTGCTGCAGGATGCAGTACAAAACATTTTCTCTTCTGCCACGTCAGAGACATCAAACCAAATATACATTATCAGTTATTTGCATGTGACTTGCCCTCTACTAAGCAGATTGAGGTAGCCACCACTTCAGCTGCCAGTTTGGGTGTGTCATGAAGCGGGGCAGGATTATTTAGTTTCTGTTTAATTATTTTCACTGCCAGATATGGAGGCAGGCACTTATGGAATTTCCATGACCCAGGCAGCAACATGTCTTGGGCTGGCAATTGATAAAGAATAGGTTTTTTAATTACACAGAATTTTTTGTCAGGAGGAATGGATATTCAGAACACAAAAGGGTTGAATAAGTTCACATTATATCTCCAAAAAATCGTGAGTCATTAATTTTCAGATTACAGAATCAGAAAATCTTATATAACAGAGTAGTATAAGAAAAACTGTAGAACAAAGAACTGTAGAAGAACAAAGATGTAGAGGCATCCGGCCCCCGGGCCTTAGGTTGCCTACCCCTGAACTAAGGGCTCATCTGCACCAACCAGAAAACTCCAGGCTGCTTCTGACGTATTCTGGTCCTGAAGCTGCCCCATTTCCCCCCCTGTTACTGCCACACTTCCTAATGATGCCAGGCAGCTGTCTACACACACGTTCCCACTGTGTCACTTGGTGGTGCAGGGTGTCACACTGTTGACGTGAGTCACTCCCTCTGAGGTCAGAAATGGGATGGTCAGCATGGATCAGATAGCTGGGTGCCTTGTTGTGACTTCAAAGAGAGCAACTCATGCCAATAGCAGCAACAGCACTGGGCCACCCAGCATCATTATGGAGTGCTCCAGGTTTTTCTGAAAAATCCAGAACAAGGAGTATGTTTTTTAAACCAGTTTGAGGGAAGGATAGGGTAGATTTGGAGCAGATTTGGGCCTTCTGTCATGAGACCTTACACACTACCTTAAAAGAATATTTTTCTTTTAACCACTCTGTCTTGACTTCAGTGGGAAATGGGACCCAGTGTACTTAGCATTGTATTATTCACAGTGATCTCTTTTAGTATTTCATATTAACATCTTGTTTTCATTGTGAAGCAGTGTTCTGAGTCACTTTCTCTATTTCAGGTCTCCTGTGTGTTTGAGCAGAACTATTTGTTGCTATGCTGTTCAGCGAGGCAGTGACAAAGAGTGGGACTTTTTATGGGAACTACGAAAGCAGAATGGTACTGAACTAGATTCAGTTTATGACATATATTTTGCACTGAGCTGCACCCATGAGCCATGGCTACTTCAAAGGTGACTTTAATTAACTTTGATTTTACTTAGAAAAGTAAAGATAAACTACAATTTGATAGGACAAAGACATAATAAATAATAACATTATATATTTCCCTTAATTCCTCTCATGACAAGAAGTTCCTAATCACAGTATTTTGTAATCCCATGATTGTTATGTCTTGTTTTTTACAAATAGTAACATTTAGGATAGATTATTTAATAATAATAATAATAATAATAATAATGATAATGATAAATTTTATTTAATAACCCACCCCTCTGAAACCAATCGAAGTGGCTTATAATTTAATTAGTATGTTAGCTCAAATAACTAAATAGAACACTGGGGATAAAATGAGGCAGAAATTACTGGTACTAGAAAACCATTGTTATTCTTGCACAAAACCAAAAGCAATATACTCCTGTGAGCCTTTCAGAGCTCTTTCTTACTATTGTACCTTTTTTTTCTTGTTGGGACTACCAAGAATATGCTTTTAGCACCTGGAAATTCATTGCTTTTAGATTCTTCTAACTCAGGGACAGGCAACCTTTTTCAGACCTGGGCCAGTCTGCCGTCGCCCAGGTCTTGGCTGGACCGAGGGGGGGGGGAATGGTGGCGCACGCGCCCTCCTCCGCCGCATGCGCCCCCGCGCACGCTGCCGTAGCGCACGTGGCTGCAGCACTGCGGTGCGTGTCACGGCCGCCATTTTGGAAGTCAAAATGGCGGTCGCGGCGCGTTTGCGCACGCGCAAGAGTACTGCGCATGCGCAAACGCATCGTGACCGCCATTTTGACTTCCAAAATGGCGACCACTGCGAGCGCGGCCAAAAACGTGCTCCGACGGTGGCGCGTGGCGGCGGCGGCGGCAACCTTCGGCCTGGGCCAGTAAGTCCGGGGCCCGGGGCCTTAACCGGCCCCTGGGCCGTAGGTTGCCGGTGCCTGTTCTAACTATTTCAGTTTGTTAGGAAGGTACTCTGGCTGTTCCCTGTTTTTAAACATCTTGTGTTGAATGGGGATTTATCAAATGAAGAAACAGGTGGAAGGGAACTTGCACAGCCCTACAGTTCTGTACATCAATTCAGATTAGCACCAGGTGTGTTTATTTTAGACTGAAATAAAGAATATTCTTAAATAGCAAACTATATATTTAATGTATTTGTAGTTTTAGCCTTTAATGGCCATAGTTACATGGACATTCTTGTGCTGAAGATGCATTTGTCCCACCAGTGGGAGAAAGCTAGAACTGTTAGTTTTACCTTAAGTAGGTATAGGAGTGAAGGTTTAGAAGAGGTTCTGCCTTTTGATAGTACATTTCTACAAGGATGTCCCGAGTATCTATGGTTTTTTAGAAGAAGCTCATTGTTAAATTCTGAAATCACAAGTTTAGAAATGTGGAGAGGGTTGGTTCATTTTTAAAAGAAAGATTATTTTTTAAGGATTCTGTTGATGTGTTGGGCCTCAATCTTACAAGATACCCCCAAATTTGATTTTAGAAAGTCAGAATATCTGATTCACAGTACAATTTCAGCCATGCAGATTTCTTATATTCCTTCCCCTCTATGCATGACATTTTTCCCAATGTAAAAGCAAAGAGAGGCTTACATTTATCCTAACAGCATTTTAGAAATATAGGTTCTCTATCATTAATTTGATATCTTTCATTAATTTTATATTTATTTGAATAAACTTCTTTACAGATTATTACAGTTACTCCTTAATGATTCAAAAATTGATCCGTATTATGTAAGAGATGTAATTCAAAATGTGGCAAAAAAAGAAGTTGGCCATCGGATAGCATGGAAATTCATAACAGACAACTGGACACATCTGTATGATAGGTACAGCAAGTTGACTTTTTGATATAATTGCATTTTAGCATGCATTTCTTATGCTGGTTCTTTCCAGCAACCCCTTTCACTATGGATTATGCAAGGGCAACAATTGTGTTATCTACAGTCCACATGTACCACTGAAGGCCATTTTTGTGGTTGCCAGGATCCCACAAAATAAATAATTTTTCATCCCCCCAAATTTTAATTTTGTTTCCAAAAAATGGGAGAATGATGGCTGGAATCCTATTGGGTAGTTATGAATACGTAACTTAGGGTTATGCACTTGTGGCTGTTTCATATTCACGATCCCTATGTAGCCCCTACTGCAGAGACTAATGTAGGGGTTGTTGAAAGTCCTCCCTTACTGGGAGACAGTCACTGTGACTGATGGGGGTCTGTTCCCTTGTCATTTGAGAACCAGCTGGCTGATGGTCCTACTACTTCTTGTGAGTGATCTCCGACACGAGGGGGAATTGCGATAGAGACCCTATTGCACCAGAAATCACTCCCAGGATTGAAATGGGGATGGGGATCCCTCCGCTTATATCCCAACAATGGGACCACCAAATGTGGACTTTCCACCCTTTATGTGAAGTTTCCATCCTATATTCCATCATTGTATCCACCAAGTATAGGGTTTTCCACTCAGGCAACCACACCAGTGCCACCAATTGTGAGGATTCCTCTCAGAAAGTTCCACCACTGTTGGCAAATGTGGGAGTCTTCACCCTTCACCTACCAAATGTGAAGTCTTTCACAGTGTTCGCTGCAAACTCACAGAGACAGGTGCCACACATAAGAATTCCCTTCTGTCCACCCTTGTGTCACTCCAAATGTGGGGTCAGTCTAAATGCCCTCAAGGTTTCTATGAGGATTTATGCTACTTTTATCTCCAACAGAACATCACCCTTCTGTCTTGAATGCTGCCACCATAGACATCTTGTTTTATATATAAAAATCCATGACATCACAGTGGGACTGTCAGCTGGTTCCCAAGCAATGAGCTGTTGATCACAGCTGCTGCTTTGCAGTAAATGGAGATGCATGCATGTAAGGCCTAAATACCTAAGTAACTATGGTGGCTATGCACATATAAATCCCCAATAAAATTCTGGCCAATGGGTTTAGGAGATTCTGCTATAGCCTCGATGTGTACTTTCTTTTGGGGGAGTGTGAGGTTTTAAATTTAAAATATGGAAGTTTAAAAAAAAATGTTTCATTTTGTGGAGTTGGTCCAGCAGAAGCTCTTTGGGCTATAAAAACATTGACCACCCTTGATCACCCGTGCAATGGGCTATCGACAATATAAGGGATAAAAATTAAAAAATGGCAAATATGTGTTTGGCTTTTTTCTTTTTAATGCACTACTTTTTCCTGTAGAAAAATTCAATTTAACATGGCAGTGAGAAAATTTGAAGTTGATATAAGAGTATTTATGAATAGTTAAGTAGCAGGATGGGGACCCATAGTAGTTATTTCCTGAACCAGGGCCTTTGCAGACTGCTAGAAATAGTGCAGATTGAGTCCACTTTAAGGGTTAGGGTTAGGGAATCATGGGAACTATTTTTTATTGTGGCACCAGAGCTCTCTGAGAGAGAAGGCTCAATGTCTCAGAAAAAAAACCCTGATTCCCATGATTCCCTAGCACTAACCCTAACCCTTAAAGTGGACTCAATTTGCACTATTTCTGGCAGTCTGGAAAGGCCCTCAGTTTGCTTAAGGGACTGCAGTTCAGAAGAGCCCCTCACTCTTGACAAGGGGCAAATATTCCAAAGTGTCTGCCAACCCCCTTGAATTTGTATAGGGCACAAGACATTAAGGGGAAAGGAGATCATCACTTTCTCCTCCTTTTTCATTCATGGCACTATTCCACAAGTAAGAATGCAAGAAGAGCCATGTTGGATTAGAAAAAGGCCCATTCTTCCCAATAGTCTGTTCAAAACATGGCTGATCATTTGCGCAGTGGATGTCCACCATCAGGACATAAGGGCAACATTACTTTTCACCTTGTATTCCCTGGCAATTGATACACAGAGACTTACTACATCCATAGTTGGAGGTGACAAAAATAAACTCTGCTCATGGGTTCTCTGCATCTTATCTAGAGTCAAAACAGACAGTTTCTCAGTAAGAGAACTGTGGATTAGCATGACAAAAGAAATTTAACACTGGATCTCTGGATCCTATCTAGAGTCAAAACAGACAGTTTCTCAACAAGAAAACTGTGCATTAGCATAACAAAAGAAATTTAACACTGACAATTATAGGAAGTGGGAGAAATAATCCTAGGTATATAGAAACAACTTAGATATTCATGCTTAATGTAAATGCAATGTATGCACCTTCAAGTCACCTGTTGACTTATGGTGACCCCATGAATATCACAGCAGTGGTGTCACTAGGGTTGTTGCCACTCTGTGCAGATGCCTGGAGACGGCTGCCAGGGGGGGAAGCAGCCTGTGTCATCATCCCTGTCTCAGCTCCCATTGTCTCATTTCCTTGTCTGTCCCCCTCTCCATTCGCTCAGCCAGACCCAGAAAGCACTGTCAGGTGGTGGTGATGGTGGTATCCTACCCTCTGTCCCTTCCCACTGCCTCACTTGGTCACTTACCTGTGAGCCCAAACCCAGAAAGGGCTGCCATGGGGTGGTTGGGCAGCTGGGCAAGTGAATCAACGGGAGGCAATGGAAGGGGCACGCTTCCCCCACTTTCTCTGCTGCCTTGGCTCCCTCAGCAGAGAGAGGCAGGGCAGGGCAGCAGAGGACTCAGGGCCTTTACAGACTGCCAGAAATAGTGCAAATTGAGGCCACTTTAACTATCCTGGCTCAGTGCTGGGGAATCATGGGAACTGTATTTTTTTCTGGGACATTGAGTCTTCTCTGTCAGAGAACTCTGATGCCACAATAAACTACAGTTCCCATGATTCCTTAGCACTGAGCCAGGACAGTTAAAGTGGCCTCAGTTTGCACTATTTCTGGCAGTCTGTAAAGGCCCTCAGATATTCATGCATAATGTAAATGTGATGTATGCACTTTCAAGCCACCTGTTGATTTGTCCCTTTCTCCCTTCTCTGCTCCCTCAGCTGAAAGAAACATGTCAGCAGAGAAGCCAGGAGGGGTGTGTGCTTGACCCTCTTTCTCTGCTGCCTTATCTCCCTCAGCTGAGATTGCCCAGCAGCAGAGGAGGAGGAGGTGTCTGCAGGAGCAGCAGCGCTCTACAAACACACACACACACACACACCACCAGGAGGAGAGTCTGACCAGGCGTCACCCCACCCCAGAAGTGTCACCTGTAGTGTTCCACATTCCCCGCACCCTCCTAGTGATGCCTCTGCTTCATAGGGTTTTCTTAGGCGTCAATTATGCAGAGGTGCTTTGCCATGGCCCTCCTCTAAAAGGATAGCAGGCCTATAGCAACTACTATTCCTTGACAGTCTCCCACCCATGTTCTACCCACGGTTGACCCTGGTTAGCTTCCAAATTCAGATCTGGTGCCTTTAGAGTATTTAGGCCTTACATGCATGCACCTGCATAAATACTGAGCTGATGTAGACAAGCAGGATAGAAGAAAAGAATAAATAAGATTTGGAAAACAGAATGAAGTCAAATCATAGGCCATTTGTTCTGTTAACAAATTGTGTCATAATTTGAAGACTTGGGTGGGCAGCTCATGGCGTGTAAAAAGCCCTCTGCCACTTTCCATGTGTTTCTCAGAGCACTGCCCATTATTCCCCACTGCTTAGTTGAGAGGTGGGAATGATATGATGATCCAGACTATATGGCCACATCTTCACTGCAGAATTAATGCAGTTCAACACAGCTTTAACCGCCAAGCTTATCGCATCACACTCTTAAAACAGGGCTAGGTTGCTTTAACTGCTCAGACTGCCTCCTGTTGCATTTTGGAGTTTGGAGTTCAGTGAGACTTAGGGGGGAAGCAGACGGGGCTTTGCGCCATGTTGGAGGCAAAGAAGGGGAGGGGCAGCCTCATGCTGGGTGCCCCAACCCCTTCCCGAACACGTCATCGGGGCGCCTGTCGCTCCACACGGCTGGCGCTCCGACGATGTACTTCCGCCGCAGCATCCGCAATGCTGTGGCGGAAGAGACGCCAAAGGTGCGCCCAACGCCTCTTGCAGCGCACCTTCGGCACCTTGTGGAAGGAGCGCTATTTTAGCGCTCCTTCCAGGGCCCAAAAAGAAGTGGATCGGGGCCGAGGAGTGCGGATACCTCGGCCCCAATCCGCAGCTTCTCGGGGCGGCCCATGGCCGCCCATCTGCTTAGGCCTTTAAAGGCTCTCTGGCTGAATATGGTAAATGCCCCTTCCTAAACTACAAGTTCCAGAATGCAAAAGGAGCAGCCAGAGCAGTTAAAATGACCTGGCCCCGTTTTAAAAGTGTAGAGCAATAGTCTTCTGCCATGGCTCAATGCTATGGTATCTGGGGATCCCAGGATTCCATACCATTGAGCCATGGCATTTAAAACAATGGCAAACTACATTAATTCTGCAGTGTGGCAGTAGCCATTCTGGGCCTGTAAATGCTGGCATTCCTCACCACTGACTATGCTGGCAGAGACTCCTGAGACTTGCAGTACAATAATATCTGGAAGGGAGGATGATTCCCAACCTTGTCCTAACTGATGCCAGAGAAGGGGGGGGGAATGACATTATTTGTACATTGCCATTATTGGGAACAGCGTGCTTTGTTGTGCTCACTAGAGACCTTTACAGACTGCCAGAAATAATGCAGCTTGAGGCCACTTTAACTGTCCTGGTTCTGTGCTAGGGAATCATGGGAATTGTATTTTTTTCTGGGACATTAAGCCTTCTCTGTCAGAGAGCTCTGGTGCCACAATAAACTACAGTTCCCATGATTCCTTAGCAATGAGCCAGGACAGTTAAAGTGGCCTGAAGCTGCATTATTTCTGTCAGTCTGTAAAGGCCCTAAGAATAAAGGTTTCTACTCCTCAGAGCAGCACAGAAGAGCATTGTGGTCTTCCTCAGGCTTGCTTGGGGAAGGCTGTCATCTCCCCTCTCCTTGCAAGATTGAGGTAGCCAAGCTGTTTCCACCTGCAGCAGGATCACTGGAGGAAGGACCTGTCTACAGGCATGCACATTTGAAAGAGGATGAATGGAAACAACATGGATGAATTACGAAAAGAAAGGAAGAATAGATATCCTTTCCTCACTCACTCTAGACTTTGAGCCTGTCTGTTGTCAG
Organism: Phrynosoma blainvillii; assembly: GCA_026167975.1. Lineage (NCBI taxonomy): Eukaryota > Metazoa > Chordata > Lepidosauria > Squamata > Phrynosomatidae > Phrynosoma > Phrynosoma blainvillii. The sequence goes on from JANUYF010000002.1 coordinate 81,225,738, forward strand.
AAGTATGTAGTCTTTGGCTTCTTTTCCATAGGAAAATTGATCTTTTCATCCACAAAAGTTTACTTGCTATAGGACTAGGATAACTGATATTAGTAGTTCCCTCATATTCTTACAAAATCATCAGGAATAGGAACAGAGGGAGGAAACATGGTGGCGTCTTCTCATCAATTTGTCAAAATATCTACTGCCTTAGAAAAGCTCATAAGACTTTCTGTTGTAGGTATGAATTTAAAGTACTACGTGATTTCATGGAGTCTGTCAGTACTGATGTCGAGGTCCAAATGGTAAGCAGAACAACTGAACCATAGTAAAATGGAATAAAACAAAATGGTCACCCTAAAATGTGGAGAAAATAGAAGTCCATCTGTTTTTATATTAAAATGTGTATGGAATGTAAAATTGAAGTTGGGCTTGTTATGTGATGATGCTATTTAAACATCTCTGATGCTTTTGATGGAAAAATAGGATCAGGTTACCCTAGCCAACATCCATGAAAGGGAATGTTATCTTGAATGGGTGGCTGAAACAGAAGGGAGGGTGCCTGGAAAACCAGGAGGAAGTAGCAACTTTGTATGGGAGATCTTCTCACTTTGATTCCCCAGGTTATGGTCAAGTCTATGGTTGAATATCACTGTTTTTCTGCAGCTGTGCCAAAGGCAGCAAATCATGTGAATTCCTTTCATCTGTTCTTGGGTTAATTCTCAAAGAGTAAGCGATATGGGCTTAGGAGGTTCTGAGGTTAAATGCAAGATCTTAACACTTGTGAAATTGCATATAGAGCTTTGAATAACAACTGAAAATTAAATATATGTATTTATTATTTCAGATCCAGGGTTTTCTTAACAATACACTTGGGCCAGAACAAAGAATACTTGCAACTGATATTGTGCTAGGAGCAAAATCTGCAGTAGAAAAAAGAAAAAAATCAGTGACTAAAATGATCAAGTGGCTAAAGAAAAATACTGATAACTGACAGTAAAGAACATTTCTGAAAATCTATTTTGCCTTTGTAGCATCTTAATTTTTTTTTTTTAAAGACACACTTTTATTGTATTTGTTGAAAATAGAATGTCATTTCATGTTTCAAATAAAAGTAGTCTTGTGATAATATTGCCCAGAGAAGAGCAGGTTATTTTGGTGACAAAAGGATCACATTTCAATCCAAGACATTACCAGCCACAGCATGTTTGCATATTTTAGTGGATACTTCCTTTCTTTGGGAATGCACTTTTAAAAGTTGGGTTTAAACAATGTCTAAGCATTTCTGAGCCTAAGACTATCATGAGCCATAAATAAAAGGAAAAAAGGATATTGCAGTGATCAAAAATGAAGAAGCAGATGCAAAAACAAACCATTGTATTTTATGCTCTGTGATTGGTGTGCTGTGTGATGTCACATACAGGATACACAGTATTCCAGGTTCATTTTTCTTACCTTTCAATGGAGATGATGATAGTAGAGCCAGATGTTCAGTTAGAACTGTACAACATTAAAGTATTATAATCACTGCAGGCAGTGATCTGGAGATGCATTAATTCATTACGTATTTTAATCCGAGATTTTTCTACACCAACTACATGTAAAATTACTTTATAAATTTTCTACAGATTTTTAGTTCACTGAGTATCTTTAGACCTAGTAAAAAATGAAGTATAGCACTTGAGTCATTATTATTCGAGCAGCGTATAGTTGTTTATGTATTATGAATGTATTCATTTGTGAAAAATGAAACTGCACTGACAAAGATCAGAGTACAGAATGACTCTGAGGTGCCTTTAAGCATTCTTACCCTTTTGCTGGATTTTAGTCACAGAGTTTTGAAAACTTTGATGGCATCCACTGTATCTCCAAAGAAAACAAAACTTTGTCATGTCTCAAGTCCCCTTTTCATTGCTGCTATGACATGATAGGCAGCTTTTTGTGCAGGGCTTCTAGTATACATAGAGCAAACTCATTCTCTGAACACATATCTTTATGTAGCCAGAATGGAACTATTCATACATAAAACTGAGATGTCTGCAAACATAGGGACCAACTAAGCTTAAAAAATTAAAAACATACTGCTAGAACCCTGTTCCCCAAAGTATTCTTGAAACCCCCCAAACAAAGCATTCCAAATTGCAACATTTTGTTGCAGGTCCCACTTGTTGACCAAAAATCTATTGCATATAAGAATTATTAGCTGCAAAGTACCGTTACTAGCTCACCTTTTTCAGTGTGAAATTAATAAGTGAAGTTCAAAGAGAATATGGTGGGTGTTCTGTTGATATTTCTTTCCTAAATTCAGAGTAGTTTCTATGTTTGAATGGCTTGACTTAAACCTCTCAAGGTATCACAAAGATCACAAGCAGTGTGTATGCTTTTGGGAAGAGAACTATGAACCTCATCAGATGATTGGAAAATATTGCACACTGGAATATAGAATGTTATTGACATTGAATAACATTATATCTGACATTGAATTCTCAGACTGTAAAATACCATTAAAATTTTTATATGAAACCATTTCTCCTTTTCCCAGCTTACATGTAATTTTTTTTGTATTTACTTAATGATGATTTTAATGAACAAATAACTTTACTTGTAAATGTTTACAAAAGCGATTTGACAAAAATATTTTATGTCTTGGAGAAAGGCAGCATAGAATGAAATGAAATAAAATAAATGAGATAAATATTACTTAGTAGTATTTTTGTTGCAGATAGATAGGTGATGTTTTGCAGTTCATTTTCCATAGCTGTTTGAATTTCAAGACATTTTAGACCATTATTTTCTTTTGGAAAAGAATAGTGGAGAAACCTTTGTAATAAAATGTTTTACTTACAATTATTCATTTTGGTTAGGGTTTATATGATTACAGGAGCAAACATGCAAGCAGTGTTAATTCCTGAAAAACATGAAATGATTAAATGAGTACTTTGTTTTTGTCCCCCCCACTGTTTTTGTACTTCTGTTGAAATAGCCAAAGAACAGGCATGCACATTTCAAGCCCCTTCTGGACATTGGAATCTAAGTGCAAAATGTGGAAATGTGAGTTTTACAACATATAAAGGCAAAGGTATTCCCTGCTGACAAGGTTGTCAAGTCCTGTCCGACCGTAGCGGGCAGTGTTCATCTCTTACTAAGCCAAAGAGCCAGTGTTGTCAGAGTCTACTCTGTGGTCATGTGGCCAGCATGATTACACAGAATGCTGTTTATCTTCCCACTGAGAAGTGGTACCGTACATATTTTTCTACTTGCGTTTGCATGCTTTCGAACTGCTAGGTTGGCAGAAGCTGGGACTAGTGACAGGAGCTCACCCCATCATGCAATACCTGGTCCTTGAACTGCCAACCTGCTGATCTTGCAATCGACAGAGTCAGCATCTTAACCACTTGAACCACCGCATTCCCATTTTACAACATATACACAGAGGTTAAAACCAAACCATATCTGTGGATTTTGCATGATTCAGTACTGATCAATAATTTTGGTACACAGCACTCAGGAAATCCAACTGCTAGGATTTCTACTGGGTGTTCAATTTAAACTACAGTGCAAAACTATGTTTACATTCATGCTAAAGGTCCTGTTGACTATATGATAGCAGAGTAATAGTCATTAAAACCTAATATCGAAACTGCAGTCCAGGTTTTTATTTTTCTAGGGACACATAATATTATTTTCATATGGTTTCCAGTATGCCTACTTAAAGGATGTCTCAGGTGTGTTAACAGTAATAATTGGCAGAATCACATGTCCACTGTGTCCAATTATGTTGGTAACAAACAACCACCATTGCTACTAAGAGTCTATTTATAGGTCTAGAGTCTATTAGGTAATTTTACTATCAGTTGAATTTGTGCTGTGTGAAACTTCAAAAGAGATACAGCTTCAAATTGCTTGTTGCAGTTATGTAGTTTTGTTAAACAACCTGTGGATAAAAAAGCTAACTTTCTTGAAAATTGTGATCCAGGTAAGTAGTATTCATATTATCTTTTTGTCATTGTAATGGATATTTCAAATTATGAAACGTTAAATATCCCTAAGATATCAAATATACATTTTAAAAAAACTGATAATTTCATTTTTTTGGCTGAAACTGTAACTCTATCATTGCATTTGTGGCAGAAAACACATTTTTGGTGCTTGTGCATGTGAACTACAGCTTCATATTTCCGTGTGGTGCTAGAACAGGGGAAGGGAAAAATTATTTGGAAGGAAAAATAAAATTTGAAGCATAAACAATTTTTTTTTAGTTGTAGCATTAGTACACTTTCAAGTACTCAAGTAATGTACTTCTTCTAGTACAAGGATTTTATAGAATTTTTAAAAAATCACTGTGAAATGGGTTTTTTATTTTATTTTTAAAATTTTAATTGCTTTTACTTTTTTGCATCATATTTTTGTATTGTTTTTTATTTTAATTTTTTTCTTAATGCAGTACTTAGTATAAATTATTCAATCCATAATTCATAATTATATTCATAATATTCTTTTCTCCCCTCTCTCCCCACCCCCCCAAACAGCATTTGGGGAAAATACATTCTATTTCACTGTGAAATGTGTGAGAATGTAAAAAATGGATAAAGACAACCATAAATTTTCCTGCTGTTGTAGAAGGGATTGGAATGAGCAACACTTCTATTTATCTTAATGAGAGTTATGGTCTAGTTTTTAACCTTTAAGAGGTGTAAACAAGGAGACATATCTCTTCTGAACAAGATGTTTAGGTCTAACCTGGTAAACTAGCCAAAATACTTATTGAAATAAGCAAGAGACTTCATCTGGTAGCATCTAAAACACTTGTATTTGCCAACAGCTTTTCTATTAAAAAGTGAATGATATAATCAGCAAGTTCAAAAGAGGCTAAAGTTGATCTGCAAACTTTTTTTTGTTAAATTTGGAAATAACAGATTTTAAAGCTATAATATTGGTTTGTGATTTGCTTGTTTTTTGTTTGCTTTTTTGAGGGCAGCAGATTGTTTTATGCTTGGTCTTTGGTTCCACTCTTTTGGGAACAGGGAATGGGGTGAGGTCAACTCACTTCAGCCACAGTAATTGTGAAGCTATCTTTTTGTAAATCTCTGCTTGGTTTCTTCATGATATATCACTACCAACCCCAATTTAAAAGGGAAAAGGAAGGTTTGATTCCCCCTCCTGCATTAGTGGCCTAATATCAAATATATCAAGTAACTGGAGGGTGCAATAGCATCCTCTCACTCTGGCCCTATTCACACTAAGGAAATAAACCGGTGTGGAACCAGTTTATTTCCGTGAAGTTTACACTTGCCCCGACTGCACTCGGTGCAGTTTGTGAGGGAAGGAACAACCAAAAAGCCCACTTAAAACTGGTGCATTTGGCATTGGACCCCTTAGCGGTTCTTTTTTAAAGAGCCACAACAATCCGCATCTTCAGTAGTGTGACCATGGTACCAAATCGATTTGGATCACGCTACATCGTTCCCGGAAATGGAGCACCTTCATTTTAAATTGATATGGTGGCAAATGTGAACAGCAACAGGGTTAAAATGACACTAAGAGATTTGATAATGGCAAACATAGTGGGAACACCGAACCGATTCTGAATCAGCACGGAGATGCAAATCTCTTCATTCAAAAAATAAGTGTGAATGACCTCTCTGGGAGAAACTAAGAGCCTTTACAGACTGCCAGAAATAGTGCAAATTGAGTCCACTTTAAATTGAGGCACTGCCCTGGCTCAGTGCTAGGGAATCATGGGAATTGTATTTTTTTCTAAGACATTGAGCCTTCTCTGTCAGAGAGCTCTGGTGCCACAATAAATTACAGTTCCCATAATTCCCTAGCACTGAGCCAGGGTAGTGCCTCAATTTAAAGTGGACTCAATTTGCACTATTTCTGGCAGTCTGCAAAGGCCCTAAGAGCCTTTACAGACTGCCAGAAATAGTGCAGCTTGAGGCCACTTTAACTGTCTTGGCTCAGTCCTGGGGAATCATGGGAATTGTATTTTTTTCTGGGACATTGAGCCTTCTCTGCCAGAGACCTCTGGTGCTACAATAAACTACAGTTCCCATGATTCCCTAGCACTGAGGGGGGAAGCAGACTGGCGGCTCTGCACCGCCCCGGGAAGGTGCGCCGCAGGACCGAGGCAGCCCCACGCCTCGATCCTGCGGCGCTCCTTCCCCGTCCCTGAAAGGAGCGCTAAAATAGCGCTCCTTTCACAAGTCAGTGAAAGTGCACCCCAAAAGCGTGAGGCGCACTTTCACTGACTTATCCACTGCAGCGTGTGCGGACTCTGCGGCGGGAGGTTGCCCCCGGAGCACCGGCCGTGCGGAGGGCCGGTGGCTCCGAGGGCCGGTGGCTCCGAGGGCAACCTCGGGAGGAGGAAGGGGCGCTGAGCGTGCGGCTGCCCCTCCTCTTCCCTGCCCCAGGACGGCTTAATAAGCCGTCTGCCGAGGCCCTGAGTCAGGGCAGTTAAAGTGGCCTCAATTTGCACTATTTCTGGCAGTCTGTAAAGGCCCTAAGGGAGGGTGTAAGAACTGCAGCATCTCATTGAGAAATACTAGCTGTTAAAGGCATCTGTTAAGCATTGTTAATTTGAATTTCAAATGTGAGCAGATTTAACAGAATGTATATATGTCCAGTCCCAATTTATATATTTTATATGCAAGCATAATTTGAACTAATATGGTGAACAAACATCTCAAGGATGATTGGCTGTAGTAAGTGAAATAATTCTGAAGTATTCACCAGATTAATCCCTCTTCAAGTGAAAACAGAACTATTCCAAGCACTTCCTTGCACTCTGCATGTGTTGCTTTGCTAATTCCACTGAATAAAGAGAACAGCAGGGTTTCATTTAATGACAAACCCATGAAGCCACTAAAATATCAGAAATGTCTTTGAACATAAAGTGTGGCTGAGCTGTCTCGTGCTAATTTTGGTTTACATTTTTTTCTATTTTTTTGGGGGGGGGGGGAAGGAAAGATTTATTATGCATATCGGCTAACTTTTCTAGAAGACTTCACCTTGGCCCATAATATGTGATCTGTCCTCCTCATCCTCACAACAGCTGTGCAAGAGATGTTAGGCTGAGACATTAAGACCGGTTGACTGTAGGTCTGAAATTGGATGCCCATCTACACTACAGAATTAAATGGATTAAATTCTTTTTCTCATAGTGCTTTGAGAATTGCATTTTAAGGGGGGTGGGCTATTGGGGGAAGGGATTGTTTGTTTTATCTTGTAAGCCACCTCAGTTATTTTTACAGAGAGGCGGGATATAAATAAATTTTATTATTATTTATTATTATTAGAATTGTTGTTCAGGGCATTAGATCTCTCTGGAACAGCTCATTGGTAACTCTGGGGGGTTGCAGACTGCCAGAAATAGTGCAAATTGAGTCCACTTTTAGGGTTAGGTTAGTGCTAGGGAATCATGTTAACTGTATTTTATTGTTGCACCATAGCTCTCTGACAGAGAGGGCTCAATGTCTCAGAAAAAAAACAATTCCCATGATTCCTTAGTACTAACCCTAACCCTAAAAGTGGACTCAATTTGCACTATTTCTGGCAGTCTGCAACCCCCCTCTGTCTGAGGAAGTAGGCTCAGGTCTACAAAAGCTCCTGCTCCCAACTTCTCTCTTTCACTTAGGGCCAAAACACACCAGACATAATCCAGTTTGAGACCGCTTTAACTGCCCTGGCTTAGTACTAGGGAATTCTGGGAACTGTAGTTTTGTGAGACATTTAGCCGCCTCTGTCAGAGAGCTCTGCTGCCAAAACAAGCTACAGTTCCCAGAATTCCCTAACACTGAGGGGGGATGCAGACCAGGGCGTTTGGAGCGCCCTGGTCCGGAGCGCCGCAGGGCTATGGCAGCCTCACCGCGGCGCCTCCCCGGCGACCCTGAAAGGAGCGCCAAAAAGGCACTCCTTTCATAAGTCGCAAAAAGAGCGCCCTAAAAGCGGCGGGCGCCCTTTTTGCGACTTATCCTCCACAGCGCGTCCGGACGCTGTGGAGGGAGGTCGCCCTGAACGCGTCCGGCGTGCGGTGGCCCGGAAGCGCTCAGGGCGACCTCAGGAAGAGGAAGGGCCGCCGCGCGTGCGGTGGCTCCTCCTCTTCCGGGCCTCCAAGACGACTGTTTTAGTCGTCTGCTTAGGCCCTGAGTTAAAGCAGTCTCAAACTGGATTATTTCTGCAGTGTGTTTTGGCCCTTAGTCTCAAAAGTGTTACAAGATCCCTTTGTACACAGATTTTCCAGATTAGCCCAGCTATGTCTGAATCCTACAGATCTGAGGATTCCTTAAACTGATAGCTAAAGTGGGATCAAGGTGATAGAAATGAGTAGTGCAGATAAATACACCAGTCACAATCTTATATTCTAAGAACTATAATGTTTGACAGTGGGTTGATTGATGGCCTATGGCTTCTTTTAGTTCCCTTTGTTTAGGTCCTTTCCTGGCAGCCTGATTGGTATGGCAATATGCCATGTATACATATTTATTGTATGTACATACACACATGTGTATTTTAGGCACTGTTCTGTGTCCCAAAAATCCAGTATTGGTTTGGTGTGTACATATGGTAGACCAGAGCTTACTGACTTGTTCATAGACAAACAGCTCTCACTATCCCTGGGATCTCAGGGATCCTGATCATTATGGTGCTTGGTCTTCTTTTCTTCCTCCATCCTTTTGGATCTGCCTGTGGCTCCATGGGAAATGACACAAGCAAGTCAGGAGTACTGGGACTTATAATTATTTTAATTATTTTGCACCATCATGTCACACAAGGTGGCATGCTTCTTGCCACTCTCCTCTCTCTCTCTTTCTGTCCTCAATTAGTAGTCTTGGAGTTTTCTGTATGGGTTTGTACATTCCCTTGAATCCGTTCTCTCTGCCTGCATCTGCACTGCAGAAATAGTGTAGTTTGACATTACTTTAACTGCCCTGGCTCAATGCTATGGGATTCTGGGATTTGCAGTGTTGTGAGATATTTAGCCTTCTCTCTCAGAGACCTCTGGTGAATGAATACTATACTACAGCGCAATTACTGTAAATGTGAAATTACTCTAATATTGCAAATGCATTTTCTCTGAAATCCCGAAAGTAAAAAGGTCTCGGATAACACCATTTTATTAGCAGTTTTTGTGCAACGTCGTGTGAAATCGTTGGGTGAAATTACGCTTTTTGGGGGGGGATTTTTGTGGGATAAACTATTGATTTGCCCCGTGTGATAAACTCCTATTCATGGACGCAATCCACACTGCAGAAATAATGTAGTTTGACACCGCTATAACTGCCCTGGCTCAATGCCAGGGGATTCTGGGAACTGTAGTTTTGGGAGACATTTAGTCTTTTTTCTCAGAACACTCTGGTGCCACAACAAATTACAGTTCCCATGATTCCATAGCTACTTCATAAACAACAAATCCCAGGATTCCATGACATTTAAAACAGTATCAAACTGCATTATTTCTGCAGTGCAGCTGCAGCCTCTGTGTTCAAAAGGAGAGTCTGGTTGCTCATTGTTCACATTGTCATTTACGTACGCACTAGTGTCAAATGTGGATGTGTGCACAATCAGATATGTTGATGGGAAGAGCAGAGTTGCACCTAGCATGGGTAGTTCTCACCTTTCATCACTTGGTCAGCAATACTGTATAATCTTTTATAACTAAGAATTAACCAAGGCAGTGAAGGTGACTGTATGAACAATTTCTCTGACATGATTTACCCCTGTGCCCAGGCCCACTTCACACTGCCCACTTATAGTACTATGATTCTACTTTAACTGCAATGGTTCCATCCTGTGCAATCTTGGGATTTATAGTTTAGAGAGGGGCATTTAGAATGCTCAGCCAGGGAGTTCTAGTGATTCACAATCCCAGTGTCTAAAGTCCAGCGATTCTGAATGAGAAACAGAAGTAGTCTAGATGGATGTTTTAGTCTCATCAATAATAATTATTCCCAGTCCTTAGAGTCATCATAAGTGGGAAATGACTTGAAGGTACACAACAACAACAAACTAAAGTTTAAATTTACACCCTTTGTTTTTTACAGTTACTATAGCAGTAAGTAAGCATATACTAGTAGTACATCAATTGTACTGTGACAACAACAGTTTTCCAGTGTTAATGATATTATTATTATTATTATTATTATTATTATTATTATTATTATTATTCCAGCAGTCCAACAATCCCTCCTTCAATTTTTATGTCTTTAAAACCTAACATAATTGATCTATAATAATAGAATAGTTGCAATCTTTAAATGTCCTTCTTGGAGAAGATGGACCTTGTTTCTGGAGGACTGAGACCCAGATATTTTGACAAGAGTGAAAGGACTTAAAATATAAAAGGTTGAGAATGACTGCTTTTGGGTATCTGTGAAGTGGCCGCATCTTATACTTGCTTCTTCATAGGGTGATACTGACACCTAATGGCCTGTTGATTTAGCTACATTCTATATTTTGCTGTATTTGCAAGCAAAAGTGGAGAACTGTTTTGTATTCTAAACTGACACAAAACCTTTCTCCATGGAGTGTATCACATGGGAGGCTAAGCCCCCAAATCCTGTGCAGAAACTGGATTCAAATTCTGGGAATATTCCACAAAAGCGGGATCGTTTTCAGACACATCAGTGCCCCCGATGTGTCTGAAAACGATCCTGCTTTTGCGGGATTTCTCCATTTTCTGTGCGGGTTAATTTCAAATTAATGCTCAACGCGTCTGAAAACAATCACAGAGTTTGTCCACTTTCTGTGCGGGTTAATTTCGGATTTATGCTCAATACACCTGAAAACGATCCCACTTTTGCTGGATTTGTCCACTTTCTGTGCAGGTTAATTTCAGATTGATGCTCAATGTGTCTAAAAATGATCCCGCTTTTCTGGATTTAAATCCAAGATTTGGACAATTCTCTCCCATGTGATAAACTCCCAAACAATGATCAAGTGCTGCAACTGGAATTGGCCCTGCTATCAGGCTAACTTACATATCAGTAAAGCCAAGACAAGGAGCCAGTTTCGTGCAGTGATTTGAGCATTGGCAAGACTGGAGACATATATATATGGTGTATATACATTCTCTGGGGTTCAGGGTGAAGGACCCCCATAAATGTGGAAAATCCACAATAAAAGATCCACAATAAAAATCCACAAAAATAAAAGAAGTTTGTTTTTACCTAAGAACACAACTAAGAATCTCCAGGTCTTCCAGCACAACTCTATGGTCAACATCTGCCATATATGTGTCTGTGTCTGTGTCTGTGTAAGGTGTGTGTTTGCTAAAATAAGAAATTGGGGACCCTACCTTGTTTGGAAGAGAATCATGGTCTCTAACCTCCCCATGGGATTTTGAGGGGCTGCTCTAGATAGATAGATAGATAGATAGGATTATTATTATTATTTTTTTTGGAAAACATTTTACAAAATGGGTGTGCACATGATGGAACTGGGAATTGTGTTGCACAGCGCTAGTGATCTCCCACCAATGTCCATAAAGAAGCCTATGATCAATCACATTTTGTAGTATTACAAAGTATGGTGTAGTGGTTTGAGCGTTGGACTATGACTATGGAGACCAGGGTTTGAATCTCTGCTTGGCCATGGAAACCCACTGGGTGACAGTGGGGAAGTCACACACTCTCAGCTCTCAGAAAACCGTGATAGGATGACCTTAGAGTCACCATAAGTTGGACATGGCTTGAAGCAGCAACGACAAAACTATTACAAATCCAGTGTGGTTTGAGCAATTCTGGATGCAATTCTGGAGCCTAGGGTTCGAATGCCTGCTCAGCCATGGAAACCCACTGGGTGATTTTGGGCAAGTCACACTCTCTCAGCTTCTGAAGAAGGCAAAAGCAAACCCATCTGAATCAATTTTGCCAAGAAACCCCTGTTATAGATTCACTTTAGGGTCACCATAAATCAGAAATGACTTGAAGGCACATAACAACTATTACTGTTTACATAAGACTGTAACTCAGAGCATCTCCTTTGTACACCAAATATTCCAGGTTCAATATTCATGTTTAATGGGAAGGAAAGTGATCAATTTGCTTTATGGTCTCCATAAGTCAGAAATGACTTGGGACCTTATCACACGGGGTCCAAAGCAGACAGAATCCAAATGAAATCCTGACCTAATACGTTTTATTTTTCCGTGTGTTCACACAACATCATACAGAACCGCACAGAACCCCAACAGAACCCTGACAGAATCCGGAAAGAATTGAGATCTTTTGAATTTCGGTTTCTTCAGGAAGTACAAGTGCGCGACGGGAATCATTTCGCATTTACCATAAGTCCGATATGCATATGAACAGGCAATACGTATTGTGGAGCATTTCCACAATACGTATTGGGGAGGATTTCCCCGCCCCCGCCTGCATTTCCCCTCAAAGACCAGCCCTTTTAGCCTCGGCTTGACTCTTCGATGGGCTGGTCCTCCGAGTGGTCCTCCGCTCAGAAGACCAGCCCATAAAGCAATGAGGCCGGGGCTAAAAGGACGTCCTTTTAGCCCTGGCTTGGCTTTTCTATGGTCTGGTCCTCCGAGCGGTCCTCCGCTCGGAAGACCAGCCCATAAAGTAGCTAGTGACAGCCGCAGCTGTATTGGGCATGCGCAGAGGATCATTGCTTGGTTATGTCCGGGATTTTCTCACATGTGTGCGAACAGTGTGCGAACAGCAAATACGGTTCCTGGGAGCGCTTTCGTTAATTGTGCGATGATGCTAGTTGCGTCTGATAGCCATTTACGTATTGTGGTTTATTCCTGGATTTCTTTCGGTTTATTCCTGGATTTATTCTTATTTCGCTTTCTTATCGCTTTGTGGCCCACGTGTGATAAGGTCCTATGAGGCACACAACAACAACAACAACAACAACAGTTTGATAGTTACCATGTAGACTAGAATAGTTTATTACTATCAGGTTAAAAAAATGCCCATGCTTAATAGGTACAATGTAAACTGATGGTGAGAATCATTTGTCCCTCCAGATGTTGGATTACAAACCTGAGCAGTCCTTTGCTCGCATAATCAATGATGATGAATTGTTGAGGGTTGCAGTCCAGCATCTGGAGGGCTCTATGCCATAAATACAGTCATCCCTTCTGATTTGGAGGGGATCCATTCAGGACTCCCTGCGAATTGAAAATATTACAAATACTCGAGCCCCATTGGTTAGAATTGCGCACCCATTTTGTCCCTCGCTGCTTGTCATCCGCAAAAGACCGAAACCGTGGATGGCAAGTCTGCAAACGGTGAGGGACAAGTGTATTCACATTTGAAAAAGGGTCAGATAGGCTTTCCTTGCATACAGAAAAGCCTCCTTTAGTACTGTGTATTTGGTAGACACACATATTTGATAGACACACAGATTTGGTTTAGAGATTAACAGGTTAAATGAATATATCCAGATTATTTATATGACTCTAGGCTGCATCTGCACTGCAGAAATATTGCAGTTTGATACTGCTTTAAATGCCATGGCTCAGTGCTATGGAATCCTGGGATTTGTAGTTTGTTGTGGCACCAGAGCGTTCTGACTGTGAGGGCTAAATATTTCAAAAAGCTGCAGATCCCAGATTTCCATAGTATTGAGCCACAACAATTAAAGCAGTTTCAAATTCAGATGCAGCCCTAGCTCTTTTTTAAAAGAGAAATATTAGCATTCACATTTTAAAAATAAAAATAAAATCATCTGGGTGTTCTTTTTTAAATAGATGATTTTCATCCACCTTAGTGTTACCACTATGATTGGTAATTGAACTCACGTAGATGTGACAAAATACTAATTCAGTTTTAGAATATTGTATGCTGGGATTTTTCTGGGATTTAAAAGTAATTATGTTTTGTTCTGAAGACGAATTTAATATTTTATTGATTTTTTTAAAAAGCTTCAATTTATTTAAATTTATTTTTTAAAAAATAATTAATATTAATTCCCTTTGAGAGGCAAGCTAGGCAGGAGGCATTTACACTGTGAACTAGCCCTTTATTGCTGACAGAACCGAAAACGGTCTATTCTTCTAAAAAGAACCCGAGTTATATAGCTAACTAGTTAGAATTTCTTTTCTGGGCTTGGATTGCCACTGTAATTAGGAGTAGAATTGTGCTCTGTTTTGTCTCCATATGTTGAAGAAGATAGTGGAAGTTTTGTAAATGGTACCTTGATATTTCATTAAAGTCCATGATTTAAGTTGGAAACTTAAAGCATGAAAAGCGTTGTAGTTTTTAAAGGAGTAAGATCACTTTGCTCAAGCACCTTTAGGACAAATATCGAACAGCAAGAGCAGATCCAAAGAGAAGTCTTCAGACTGTGCAAAAACAAGGAACAAATGTGATGATGATTAATTTTTTTTGCAGAACAAATTGATTATGTTGGAAGGCCCTTCATTTACTTGCATATTTAAATGTTACACATCAATAAAAACATGAATCCAATTCTCATCATCTAACAGCTACAGACAAAAGAAGAGAGTCATTAGCTATCTTGGCTTAACATAACTATGATCTGATTTTAGTTTCATACCATTGTTAACAGGGTGAAATTAAAACTATAGTTTCTAGTTTGATTGCAAATGGAATTGCCTAGAATTATCATTGGAACCTGAGTAGCATCAACTAGGATGTTTTCTATTCTGGCACATAAGCAAAGAGGGTGATGGTGGGGATAATATGTGCTTTTGATACCCATTCTTAGATTCATAGAGTTGGAAGAGGCCCTGTGGAAGAGGCCACTGAGTCCATCCCACTGCTTGGTGCAGGATCTCCAGTTAAAGTATTCCCAGCAGGTAGTTGTCTAGCCTCCTTTTGAAGACAGCCACAGAAGGACCCCCATCTCCTCTCTGGCAATTGGTTCCATTGTCAAACCACTCTCACTGTCAAGACGTTCCTTTTAATGTTCAATCAAAATTTACACTCCTGTAATTTCAAACCATTAGACCTGGTCCTACCCTATGGGGCAACAAAGAACAAACTCACCTCACCTGGAATACTGTGTCCAGTTCTGGGCACCACAATTCAAAAAGGATGCTGAGAAGCTGAGCATGTCCAGAGGAAGGTGACCAAAATGGTGAAGGGTCTGGAAACCATGCCCTACGAGGAATGACTTAGGGAACTGGGTATGTTTAGCCTGGAGAAGAGATAGTTAAGAAGGGATATGATTGCCCTGTTTAAGTATTTGAAGGGATGTCATGCTAAAGATGGAGCAAGCTTGTTTTCTGCTGCTCCAGAGAATAGGACCCCTGTTATTTCTGCAACAGAACAACAGATGCAAGCTACAGGAAAAGAGATGCTTGCTCTGAACATTAAGAGGAACATCCTGACAGTGAGAGCTGTTTGACAGTAGAACACACTCCTTTAAAGTGTGGTAGTCTTCTTCTTTGGAGGTTTTTAAAACAGAGGCTAGACGGCCATCTGTCAGAGGTGCTTTGATTGTGAGTTCCTGCATGGCAGGGGCTTGGATTGGATGGCCCTTGGGGGTCTCTTCCAACTCTATGATTCTATGAAACCTGCCCTATCCTCTCTATAAGAATCTTTTGAGGTATTTCAAGTGTAGTCGTGGCTGCCCTGAGTCACCAAGCTGAATAAGCCTAGCTCCTTCAACCTTTCCTCATATATTTTGTTTTCCCTACTTATTATTCTTTAGTGCCCTTCTCTGAACCTGCTCCAACTTAACTATGGGCCTTTGCAGACTGCCAGAAATAGTGCACATTAAATTGAGGCACTGCCCTGGCTCAGTGCTAGGGAATCATGGGAACTGTAATTTATTGTGGCACCAGAGCTCTCTCACAGAGGAGGCTCAATGTCCCAGAAAAAAATACAGTTCCCATGATTCCCTAGCACTGAGCCAGGGCAGTGCCTCAATTTAATGTGCACTATTTCTGGCAGTCTGCAAAGGCCCTATATCCTTTTTAAAATGAGGTGCCCAGAGCTGAAATGAGGTGGCTGGTGCAGAATATAGTGGGGACTATTTCCTTCTATCGACTTGGAAAATATGTGTCTACTATTGCAGGCTAAATTAGCATTCACCTTCTTTGCTGCATCATAATACTACTGGCTCATATTCAACTTATGATCAACAATAATTCCAAGGTCCTTTTTGCATGTAATACCGCTGAGCCGTGTATCTCTCATCCTGTACCTGTGCATTTGGTTTCTGTGGCCTAAATGTAGAAGTCTGCATTTGTCTCTGTTGAATTGGATTAAAGCCCAGTTCCTGCACAGGGAAAATGAGAGCTGTGGCTGGGAGGCCATTTTGACAGGATGATTTTCCCCTCCAAACTTGGGGGAATGTGTTTGCTCCTGAAGGGGTGGGGTTTCTGTGAGTCACTGCTTGTAGCTGCTGCCAGAGGTCTTTAAAGCACAGGGAGAAGGAAAGCTGTGGCTGGGAGGCCATTTTGACTGGGTGAGTTTTTGGATCTGATCCTAACCAACAAGGGTGACCTGGTTAATGGGGTGCAAGAGGTGGGATCCCTCGGTGGAAGTGATCATGTTCTCCTGGAGTTTCTTATACAGTGGAAAGGAGAAGCCAAGCATAGTCAGACACTCATTCTAGACTTTGGGAAAGCTGATTTCAGTAAACCTAGGGAAATATTGGGGTGATCCCATGGTCAGGAATAGTAAAAGGGAAGGGAGTTCAGGATGGATGGGAATATCTCAAAAGGGAGATACCGAAGGCACAATTTAAAACAGTTCCAATAAGGAGAAAGAATGGGAGGTGTCTCAAGAAAATAGGATGGATGACTAAAGAACTTTCAATTGAGAGTTTTAAATGGGAGATTTACAGTTGGCCTTCCATTTTCGCAAGGGATCTGTTCCAGACCCCCCTTCCCCATGAAAACGGAGACTCGCCAATATTCAAGCCCCATAGGCTTGAATGGAGTGTGCCCCTGTGGCCATGCGCACGCCTCGTTGATCTTAACGGAGGCTGCTCCTCCGTGAATATTCATTAAGTCCGCAAGAACGGAGGGGTGACTGTATAAGAAATGGAAAAGGGGCAAAATTGCTAAAGAGGAATTCAAACAAATAGCTAGCACATGTAGGGGTAAAGTTAGGAAAGCCAAAGCACAGCATGAGTTCAGGCTTGCTAGAGCGGTTAAGCACAATAAAAAGGGCTTCTTTGGGTATGTCCGTGGCAAAAGAAAGAAGGAAATGGTAGGGCCACTATGCAGAGAAGATGGAGAAATTCTAACAGGGGACAGAGAAAAGGCAGAACTACTCAACACTTTCTTTGCCTCAGTTTTCTCACAAAAGGAAAAGGGTGCTCAACCTGAGGAAAATGGAGCAGAGGACACAATAAGGGAAATGCAGCACAAAATAAATAAAAAGGAGGTACAGGAATACCTGGTTAACCTAAATGAATATAAGTCTCCAGGACAAGATGACCTACATCCAAGGATATTAAAAGAACTGGCAAATGTAATCTCAGAGCCACTGGCAATAATCTTTGAGAACTCCTGGAGAACAGGAGAAGTCCCAGCGGACTGGAGGAGGGCAAACATTGTCCCCATCTTCAAAAAGAGGAAAAAAGAGGATCCCAACAACTATCGCCCAGTTAGTCTGACATCAATACCAGGAAAGATTCTAGAACAGTTCATTAAACAGAGAGTCTATGAACATTTAGAAGGGAATGCCATAATCACTAAAAGTCAACATGGGTTTCTCAAAAACAAGTCATGCCAGACTAATCTGATCTCTCTTTTTTTGATAAAATTACCATCTTGATAGATGAAGGGAATGCGGTAGACATAGCATATCTTGATTTCAGTAAGGCTTTTGATAAGGTCCCCCACGATATTCTTGCAAACAAGATAGTAAAATGTGGGCTAGACAATACAACTGTTAGGTGGATTAGTAACTGGTTGACCGACTGAACCCAAAGGGTGCTCAGCAATGGCTCCTCTTCATCCTGGAGAGAACTGACCAGTGGGTTCTGTCTTGGGCCCAGTGCTCTTTAACATCTTTATAAATGACTTGGATGAAAAAATAGGGGGCATACTTATCAAATTTGCAGATGACACCAAATTAGCAGTAGCTAATACCCCACAGGAGAGTATCATAATTCAAAATGACCTTACTAGATTAGAAAGCAGGGCCCAAACTAACAAAATGAATTTCAACAGGGAGAAATGTAAGGTACTGCACTTAGGCAAAAAAAGGGGGGAAAAAGGCACAGATATAGGATGGGGGATACCTGGCTTGACATCAGTACATGTGAAAGGGATCTAGGAGTCCTAGAAGACCACAAGTTGAACATTAGTCAACAGTGTGATGCGGCAGCTAAAAAGACCAATGTGATTCTAGGCTGCATCAACAGAAGTCTAGATCAAGGAAAGTAATAGTGCCACTCTATTCTGCTTTGGTCAGAATACTGTGTCCATTTCTGGGTTCCACAGTTCAGAAAGGATGTTGAGAAGCTGGAGCATGTCCAGAGGAAGGTGACCAAAATGGTGAAGGGTTTGGAAACTGTGCCGGTTGGGGAAAGACTTAGGGAGCTGGGTATGTTTAGCCTGGAGAAGAGACAGTTAAGAGGTGATATGATAGCCCTCTTTAAATATTTGAAGGGATGTCATATTGAGGGAGCTAGCTTGTTTTCGGCCTCTCCATAGAATATACTCGGAATAATGGATGTAAGCTGCAGGAAAAGAGATTTCACCTCAACATTAGGAGGTACTTTCTGACAGTGAAAGCTGTTGGACAGTGGAACAAACTCTCAGAGTATGGTGGAGTCTCTCTCTTTCTTTGGAGGTCTTTAAACAGAGGCTGGATGGCCATCTGTCGGGGATGCTTTGAATTTGAGTTCCTGCATGGCAGGGGTTGGACTGGATGGCCCTTGTGGTCTCTTTCAACTCTACGAAATGGTAGAAAATCTATGCCAAATTATACTTGTAGACTCATTGTTCAGAAAACAATGGTCTAATCTTCAGTAATGGTCACTGGCTTTTTGAAGAGCTGATAATTTTATTAGTTTAAGTAGGTCCCACAGCCCATGTTGTATCTAGTTATTACTTGTCCTTTCCAATATATTACATATCCTACTCTTGGAGCATGAATTGTACAATTGAAGATATCCTTTTTACAAGGAATTCTTACTGTTTACAGATCTGTGGTACAGCTGTAATTGAAACAAAAGTTTAGGTGAATGTCTTCTGGAAAAAGGAGAGCCTGCTCCTATTCCAACTGAACAGTTTTAATTTTGGGTGAACACATTCACTGATTAGAAAAAAAAATTCTGAGCGGAACATCTAATGACTCATTCCTATATTAAGCAACTATAATTTTCTAGGGCACATTGGCTTTAAAACAAGTCATGTGGGATATTGGTATTGCATCACATTTTTGTTAATTGTTTTGTTTCTCAAGATTCTTCTGCCTGAATGAACTGAATGAACTAAATACTGTACAACAAAGGACACAAACCTGGTTTCCTTATTTCAGGAGAATCTGGATTTTTTTAATGAGTATTCTGAACCAAAATGTAATAGAAAGATAGTGCATTTTGTGAATGTTCATTACCTTAGAGCCCATAAAAGCAGAATGGGGTCCCTGTGACCCTCCAGAAGCTGAACCATAGCTTCCTTCTCTGCTGACCATTGGTCATACTGGCTGGTTCTGTTGGAAGTTAAGAGTCAGCACCATTAGAAAGGACACAGCTTCCCCAGATTTAAAGTCCTATGACTGGTCAAGCCCTTTGGGGATCAGAGCATTGGCTATTGGAAGAAATGATAGGACTGGAAATGCTTGAAATTTAAAATGATCATGGCATTTCAATTTAGTTCTCTACATTCTGGACACTTTTTACATAGCTTTGAAAATGGAAGAATGTTTGGAAGGAGGATGGCCTGCAGGAGGACAGTCGTCACCAAGGAAACTGGCAGAAGCCATTATTTGTGCTAAGGAGAATACTCCAGGGCAAAAACAACAGGTATGATTTAGTAGAGCTAAGTATATTACGATTTGTTTCTATCTTTCAAAAGTCTTTTTTGTTTGTTTGTTTTTTGGTGGTAAATATAGAAATTGGATCTTGGAAAATGTCACACTGTCTAGTCAGAGACTCCGTCCTCTTGGAAACATGTGTGAAATTTGAATACTATACAAATGTACGCTATGCCTAGATCTCCCTTCTGGGCATGTATTTCTTTTTCATTGAGCAATTTTTGATTCCCAGTCCCACATAGTGTCCATATCCAGTCTGTGCTGATCTTTCAGCCTTCTCTGCATTGATGATGGTAGCTGAGGGGCAAAGCCAATTGATAGTAGATAGTGTCATTCAACTTCTGAAGCAGCAATGGATGCCTTTTTAAGTTTAAGTGGATAACATTGGTCTTAGTTAAAGAAGGTGCCCCTGGTTCAAACCCTGTGTACCAGGTGTTAGGAACTCCTGAGCCTCTTGAACATAGAATTTCAAGAGTTCAGGCTAAGACATAACCTAATAAGCTATTTGGAGCTGGCTGCACTAATTCCACAAGACCCTCTTTGAACAGAAGTAAAATTGGCATAGGGCCTCGGCAGACGACTAATAGAGTCGTCTTCCGGGCAGGGAAGAGGAGGGGCAGCCGCACGAGCGGCGCCCCTTCCTCTTCCAGAGGTCGCCCTCGGAGTCGCCGGCCCTCTGCACGGCTGGCGCTCCGAGGATGACCTCACGCCACGGCGACCGCACGCGCCGCGGCGTTTGAGTCAGGGAAAGTGCGCCCGCCGCTTTTAGGGTGCCCTTTCCCTGAAATCTAAAAGGAGTGCCAATTTGGTGCTCCTTTTAGAGTCGCCGACGG
Organism: Phrynosoma blainvillii; assembly: GCA_026167975.1. Lineage (NCBI taxonomy): Eukaryota > Metazoa > Chordata > Lepidosauria > Squamata > Phrynosomatidae > Phrynosoma > Phrynosoma blainvillii. The sequence continues at coordinate 81,246,475 of JANUYF010000002.1, forward strand.
TGCGCCGCGGTGCGGCTGCCGCGGTCCAGCGGCGCTCCGTCCCGCGGCGCACGGGAAGCTCCCGTCTGCTTCCCCCCATAATTACTTTTTTGGAGCACAGTTACCGTATCCTCCAGCTATTTTAGAAACAATAGGGAGGGATTTCATAGACTGTCTCAAAAGAAGGCATCTGTTTTTCAATTCTAGTGATTGCTGTACTTCCACTTTTTTGTAGTAGTCATGATGCAGAGGGATTTTGGGAGCTGTTGTCCAAAAGGGACTTTTCCAGGGTCTGAAGGGAACAAGGGCATACAGCATCAACTCATGTGCTTGATACTCCATGAAGAATCTGGACTGGAAAGCCACAATACAACATGTTGACTTACTATTTTCTGGTATAAGTTCCTGATTAGACAGGAAGTGGGTTATTCAGGGGTGTGCAGTTGAGTACGAAGGTCTTGTGCAAAACCTGAAGAGTTACTCTGCTGTTTCCAGAGTCATCAAGGCATGGGCAGGTCAGTGGTCATGGTCATGGTATTGACAGTGGCTCTGGTTAACCATTTTGATGTGTGGAAATGCAGTGAGTACACTCGTCCCTCCACATTTGTGGTTTTGACTTTTGCGGATTTGATTATTCACAGATTTTATTAATTTGTTCTCTCTAGGAATAGTTAGGTCCTCCAGCGCAACTCTATGGTCAACTTTAACCAAAAGTCACACTGAAAGACCTAACGATTCTTAGAGAGAAAAACCCACTAGGCATTTGTAGCTCCTCTAAGGACAATTCTATGGTCAATGTCTGGCAGATGTTGACCACAGAGTTGCAATGGAGGACCTAGAGATTTCTAGAGGTGTTTTCTGAGGTAAAAACATAGTGTTTTTGTTATCTGTGGTTTTTCTACATTCACGAGGGTCCTGTACCCCTAACTCCAGCAAATGCGGAGGGACAAGTGTATTGTCTTCAACACTATCATCTGGAGGGAGAGAAGAGAGGCCAGCTAAAGCAAAAGCAAAGCAGCTTCATTTATATACCGCTTCATATCACGCTATGGGATGTCTAAGCGGTTTACAACTGTGAGCTGATTGCCCCCCAACAAGCTGGGTACTCATTTTAGCGACCTCGGAAGGATGCAGGCCTGAGTCGAGCCTCAGCCCTGGCCGGTATTGAACTCGCAACCTTGTGGTCTATGAGTGAGTGGCTGCAGTACAGGCATTTAACCACTGCGCCACCAGGGCTGAGGTAAAAACATAGTGTTCCATCGGCCCTAGCTCCATCGGCCCTAGCCTGAAGAAGAAGGCACTCCCTCCATCCACCATCATCTGGAGGGAGAGAAGGCAGAATGTGTGCTGTCTTAATCTTATTATGTTTATTTCATTATTGTATTTATTTTACATTTGTAAGCCGCCTTGATTGCTTAGGCAAAAGGCGGGATATAAAAAATAAATTATTATTATTATTATTAACACCAAGTTAAATACCCCACCACATTCAACACCAATACAGTCATTTTATGGCACATTTTTTCTCTCTGAAACTATCTGCTGTATTGTGTTTTTTTGTTTTCATATTTATTGGCAGCTGCCTTATGGCTTCATCTGTTAGGTGGGATATAAGTCTTGAAACTTGATTCTATGAGTTCTCATGTTTCGACATTGAAAAGTATGGTTGAAAAAAATATATCCTTGCATCCACATTTTCATTTTGTTTCACCAGTGCTGGGTGTGGCATTGCAAATCACAAGTGTAGCAAAGATAATCTAAAAGACCTGACAGAGGACTTTATCACACGGGGGCCAGTTTTGTCTTTAAAAAGATAATAAAGCGCAAATAAACCATCCCGAAAATAAAGCGAAAATAGAGCTTGATCACACAAATGAAATTCACACATAATTAGAATAAATGCGAAATAACGTGAAAAGCGATAAAAGGCATTTTTACATTTCATACAGAAGTGAAAGAAATCCGTAAACGTACTAGAAATGGTATACTTGCAGATGCACAGAAAGAAAAAGCAGAGAGGCTCATGTCTGCCTGGCATGTTTGTCGCCCAAGCAAAACAGGAAGTAAAAGCAGCCCCACAGAACCATGGGAAAACCGGAAAAAGAATTAAACAAGAGTTATTGTGTGAATAAACCGAATCTGATTTTCACACTAGAGTAAATGCGCAATTACAGTAATATCGAAAATACATTTTTCACTAAAATCCTGAAAGCAAAAAGATCTGGGATAACACCACTTTCTGACCACTTTAATAGCAGTTTTTGTGCGATGTTGTGTGAAATCGTTGCACGTAATTACGCAGTTTTTTGGGGGGATTTGTATGGGATAAACTATAGATTCCCCCCCCCCCATTACAACATATGACACAGATGAACTCTAGTATGGGCTAATGTGGTTAAGTGGTTGCACCTTAATCAGCATTGAAAATGTCTCTGTATTTCCAGTACAGCCAGGAAATGGAGCCTGCTTAAAATCCTTCCATGTGGCAGCTGTTTGCACATGATGAACTGCTTTTGTACCATGTTTCAGCTCAGAAATCAGGTATATTTCACCCTGTGGTCACAAACACAGCACAAGAGAAAGCTGTGGTTCGATATTGAAATCTGCCCAGTTCTTACAGGGAGCCGCTAAGAACAGCTCACTCATCATGTAATATAACAGTTGTTCATGGAATGATTTAACGCATTCAGCCCTGATCCAGTGTTAGGAAATGGTAATATCCTGAGAGTAGTACAGTCAGAAATAGAAAGGAAATCTGTGTTTAGCCTCCTAGGCAGCTCATTCTGTATTTGACTTAGCATAAATCTATCTGATTCAGCTGATTTCATGTGTTTGGTATTTTCTTCTTCACTACTGTGGTCTATTACTTTGGCTCCATTTTGCAAGCCAGTTATTAGGCCTACATTTTATGGATGAAATCCAATATTACCTTAGAGAACTGAATTTAAGAATGAAAATTTACCCATTTTGACTTCTCTTTTCTTTCCTTACATCTGAGACTTCCACTGCATATATTTGAATTTCCTGTTAAAAAAACAAAAACAAACAACAAGACAAAGTAATTCTGTACAATCCCATGTTGTACCAGTATAAAAAATATAGATGATAATTTGCTTCAGTTTGTGCCTGGTTCGGAAACTACAACTGGTACAGAATATGGCGGCCAGGCTTGTAGCGGGAACATCTCGGAGGGACCACATTACTCCGGTTCTGAGGTCCCTCCACTGGCTGCCTATTAGTTTCCAGACCCAGTACAAGGTGTTGGTTATTACCTTTAAAGCCCTAAATGGCTTGGGTCCAAGCTATCTCAGGGACCGCCTGCTCCCATATAATCCTCCCCGCGCTCTTCGGTCCTCCGGGAGGAAACTGTTACAGCCTCAGAAATCGAGGCTTGCGGCTACCTCCCAGAGGGCTTTTTCAGTTGTCGCCCCTAGACTCTGGAACGACCTGCCGGACGAGATCTGTCTATTAACATCTTTAGACAGCTTCAAAAAGGCTGTCAAGACGCATCTCTTCCGGCAGACTAGTTGTTTCCGCCTCAGACTAGTTGTTTCCGCCTCAGACATAAATAGCCGCATTAATGATGGTCCTCACGTGGCCCCATCAATAGATGGAGAGGATCATTGAGTCAGGCTTTTTTAGCTGTTTTCTGTATTGGGTTTTTAAACTTAATTGAATTGATGTTTTAAACTGCTTGGATTTAATACTGTTTTAAGGGGGTGGGGGGGTGTTTTGTACTATATGTTTTATTATGGATTGTATGTTTTAAATTTGTAAGCCGCCCTGATTGGAGTACCACTGGGCGGGATATAAATAAATTTTATTATTATTATTTGCCAATCAGACTAATATAGAAAAGGTAACAAGAGACTTAAGATTTTTTTTTTTAATGTTAAAAGTTTAGGACCTTGTTATCATTTTCCTGGATTCAGTCTAAGTATGCCTGCTAGTTTACCAGTAATGAATTAGAAACCCACATTCAACCCACTATTGCTTATGTAAAATTTAGAACTATTTGCTTGTCCCCATCCCTAAATTGTTAATATGCTGTATTGGCTTTAGCTAATCCAAGCCATAGTGCTTTGCTCTCTGTAGCCATTTGCATGCTTCTGTTGTTTTACATTAGTGATTTTTCTTATGTGCCTTTTCTTTGCTTTAGATTCTTCCCTTGCCAAGCGAAGGGGATCAGTGGAAAAAGAGGGTAAGACAGTATGGAACGATCTACCGAGCTCAGAGTAGTGGAGTTTAATATGTTTCCCTTGCAGTGATTCTTCTGTTCATGCAAACAGTCCTAGGGCTCAACCAGACTTCCTCGAAATACTGAGTGTGTCCAGTTGTTTTTGTTTTGAATGTACCTCCATATTTTCATGTTTAGATTCAATCCCTTTTTGAAATATGTTGGGTTTTTGTCCCTCCCGTGAGTCCTTCCCCATCCCACTGATCATTTCTCACATCCAGTCTCACACAACATTTCAGACATTTGTTTTCATCAGTTTCCACTGAGACTTTTAAAAATTATTCAGGCAATATACTCAAAATACTAAAGTGTGATAGCAACACAAAAAAATGCTAGTTAAGGATCAAAACCATTTTGCTTTAGTGCTAAGATCCCTCTTTCCCTCACTTTATCTCCTTTGAATCTGGCCCCTGGAAATAATAGTTCTATTGACTTGGTGGCCATCTTTATAGGGTCTGAGAACATCCTTGGTTAGATTCAATCCCTTTTTGAAATATGTTGGGTCCGATCCACATTGCAGAAATAATCCAGTTTGAGATCGTTTTAACTGCCCTGGCTCAGTGCTAGGGAATCCTGGGAATTGTAGTTTATTGTGGCCCCAGAGCTCTCTTACAGAGAAGGCTAAATGGCTGACAAAACTACACTTCCCAGAATTGCCTAGCATTGAGCCAGGACAGTTAAATCAGTCTCAAACTGGATTATTTCTGCAGTATGGATTGGACCCCTGAATATTATTCACGGGGAGAAACCTGATATGTAAACAAGACAGTCACAAATATATAGGAAGCAATCCAATGTCTTTTCCTGCAGAAGTGTCAGGGGCTAAGCAGACGGGCGGCCATGGGCCGCCCTGGGAAACTGCGCCGCGGGGCCGAGGCATCCCCATGCCTCGATCCTGCGGCGCACCCTGAAAGTGTGCGGCTGCCCCTCCCCTTCCCTGCCCCCAAGACGGCCTTTTAAGCCGTCTGCTTAGGCCCTTAGTTCCCTAAATAGGGAGGCTTAGGATCTTATTACACAAGTCAGTAAATTGCAATTGGAGCAGGATAATCTCTTCTTTGCCTGGGGCTTATCACATGATGTCAGCCTTCTTCTGTTGTTCTCATGGTGGGAGATGGAAAGTATTTCTGTCCATTAATGGAAAAAACTGTTAATTCTCTCCTTTCCCACTTCTGTTCTGCTATCATTTGCAGTGCAAGAATTCAGTTCCACTTTAATGCCTATTTTGGGTGGTCAGTGGGTGGCCTTTAGGTGTGGCTTAGGTGTCTTTTGCTTACTAGTGACCAGGGGAGAAAGAGAAGGGGGGACATTTCCATTTCATTTCCTTTTGACTGGCAAAATAACTGATAAACCTTTAAAAAAATCTCTATAGGAAAAAGATTGGTTGACAAATGACTATCCACTCCCTACCAACTTGGGCTTGTCAGAGAAGCCAAGAAGGGAAACCTTTGCTCACTGCTCCTCACCTTTTTTTACAGCCAAGTAGCCCAGTTCTGCAGAGCCGGCAAGGCGTAGTTGTTTGAGTGGTGGACTTCTCTGGAGACCAGGATTTGAATCCTGACTCAGCCATATAAACCCATTGGGTGACCTTGGGGAAGTCACACTCTCTCAGCCTAAGAGGATGGCAATGGCAACCCCCCTCTGAAGAAACTTGCTAAGAAAATCCCTGATAGGTTCACCTTAAGGTCTCCAAGTCTCGGAAACAACTTCAAGGCATACAGCAACAAGCAATAATGCCCAGTTCCAGTCTCTCTCTCTCTCTCTCACACACACAGAGAGAAAACTCCACACACACATGCCTGGAAACTGTAGTAGAAAAGAGACTTACAGTTAAAAAGCATTTATTTTATTACCCCTGTTCTGCTGTTCTTGTTGCAAAGCTTTAGACTTGATTAATCACTTCAGACTTGGTTAATCCCAATAGTATAACTTTGTTTTTAAAACAATGCTATTTTAGTGGGAAAACAAACTGGTGTGATAAAGAAAAGCATTCCTTGTGGAGTGTGTCTGTGGTGGATACCAATTTTTGTGGCAGCAGGAACTGTAGAAAAGTTATACTGTGATGATCTCAGGAAATGCTGAGGATCACTGTATCTCACTGTCTGCTTGAACACATTTGGAACTGCTGGCATGGGCAGAAAAGGTGTTTTGTGAGCCAACCCTTGTGGCTTTAAATTCAAATTTATACTACATGAGCAGCAGTCAGGTGTTGTTGTTTTTTTGGCGGTTCTGGATTTATGATGTCCATTTTTCTGAGGAACAGCTTTTAAATTGGTGAATGAAACAAATATTACCAGTAAAAACTCCTACTGAAGACAGCAAGTAGACAACTTGTGAGTCGCTCCCTACCACTGAAGCAGGAAGGCTCCATCCTTAGCTCTAGCTAGCTCTGCTCAGAATGTCCGCAGTCATTCTACAAACTTCATTTTTGCTTTTTTTGCGCTTTGCTTTCTCTTGCCCTCCTTATCCATAGATTTGTTATCTACAGATTCAATCATCCACAGCTTGAAAATATTCAAAAGTAACACAAATTCCCAAAAGCAAACCTTGTTTTTACCATTTTATATAAGGGGCACAGTTCCACTATACCACTGTATTTAATGGCACTTGAACACCTATGGATTTTGGTATCCACGGGGGGTTCTGGAACCAAACCCCAGTGGATATCAAGGGCTCACTTTATGCTTCTCCAAACTCTGATGTTATATCGCAGAAACTAGAGAGAATTCTTAATGATCTGAAGAGTGTCTCTTATAATTTCTATATACTGGTGAACTATCAACCATCTTCCCTGAATAACAAGTTTGGCAAAAGATGGTTTGTAGATGTCATATCACGTATAACAGGAACATAGAGAAGCTGCCTTTAACTATCAGAAACAATTGGTCCCCACACAGCAGGGGTGAGCAATTGTGGTTTTCCAGATTTCTTTCTTTTTTCCTACAACATCTAGTAGCCCTCGTCAGCATGGTCAGTGGAAAAGGATGATTTAGATAGCAGACGTGAATAACTGGCTCCATAGATGGTGCTGCCAAGAATGATTTGGATTCTTAGATCACGGGCTGCGGTTCCATGAGAGTGGACTTCTAGCAAGAGATGAGTGGCATTTCACACCAGTTGGCAGAAGCATTTTTGCCAATAGTCTCAAACATTTGATCAGGAGGGCTTTAAACTGAGTCATGTTGGGAGGGAAACAGTATCTTGGAAGCTATCTTGGAAGGCAGGAGTACATCATGGGCTGAAAATAATAGTCAAAGTGTTATAGAAGGAACAAGGCAAATGATGCAAGGGCCCAACAGTGAGAGGCAAAAAACCTCACACAGACAGCAAATGAGGAGGATTCATACTTTTAGATGTCTCTATACTAATGCACCGGGCATGGGAAATAAACAAGATGAACTTGAACTCCTAGCACAACAAAGCAAATACAATATAATAGGCATCACTGAAACCTGGTGGGATGAGTTTCACGATTGGAATGAAGGAATAGAGGGGGATAGCCTTTTTAAGAGAAATAGGCCAAACAGGAAAGGAGGAAAAATAGCATTATATGTCAGGGATGTTTATACCTGAGAAGAGATCCAGGACTTAAATCCTGAAAATCAGGTGGAGAGCATCTGGATAAAAATAAAGGGGAAGGAAACAACAGGGATGTTATTGTGGGAGTTTACTACAGACCCCCGAGTCAGACTGAGGAATTGGATGATGCCTTTCTAGAACAGATGACCACACACTCAGAAAGGAGAGATGTAGTACTGATGGGTGACTTCAACTATCCGGATATTTGCTGGAAGTCAAACTCAGCCAATACTTCAAGGTCTAGCAAATTCCTCACTTGCCTCGAAGACAGTTTCTTTGTCCAAAAGGTGGAAGAGGCAACAAGGGGATCAGCTGTTCTAGATCTAATCCTTACCAACAGGGATGACTTGGTCAATGGGGTGCAAGTGGTGGGATCCTTAGGTGGGAGTGATCATGTTCTCCTGGAGTTTCTTATACAGTGGAAAGGAGAAGATAGGCAGAGTCAAACATTCATTCTAGACTTTAGAAGATCTGGTTTCAACAAACTTAGGGAAACATTGGGAGTGATCCTGTGGTCAGGAATACTAAAGGAGAAGGGAGTTCAGGATGGATGGGAGTTTCTCAAAAGGGAGATACTGAAGGCACAATCTGAAACTGTTCCAATGACAAGGAAAAAAGGGAGATGTCTCAAGAAAACGGGTTGGATGACAGAAGAACTTTCAACTGAACTAAGTTTTAAACAGGAGATGTATAAGAAATGGAAAAAGGGCGAAATCACTAAAGAGGAATTCAAACAAATAGTTAGCACATGTAGGGGTAAAGTCAGGAAAGCCAAAGAACAGAATGAGCTCAGGCTTGCTAGAGGGGTTAAGGACAATAAAAGGGCTTTTTTGGGTATGTCTGTAGCAAAAGGAAGAAGAAGGAAATGGTAGGGCCACTACGCAGAGAAAATGGAGAAATTCTAACGGGACAGAGAAAAGGCAGAACTACTCAACACCTTCTTTGCCTCAGTCTTCTCACAAAAGGAAAAGCGTGTTCAACCTGAGGAAAATGGAGCAGAGGACACAGTAGGGGAAATGGAACAACGGATACAAGCTACAGGAAAAGAGATTCCACCTCAACATTAGGAAGAACTTCCTGACAGTGAGAGCTGTTCAAGAGTGGAACAAACTCCCTCAGAGTGTGGTGGAGTCTCCTTCTTTGGAGGTCTTTAAACAGAGGCTGGATGGCCATCTGTCGGGGATGGTTTGATTTTGAGTTCCTGCATGGCAGGGGGTTGGACTGGATGGCCCTTGTGGTCTTTTCCAACTCTATGATTCTATAGTATTGTCCAGAAACATCTAGAGGGCCACAGTTGCCCACTCAGATATACTATGGGGGGAAGCGGAGGATCGGAGCCGAGGCTGCCCCATGCCTTGGCCCCAATCCTCCCTTTTGGCGCCTGGGAAAGGAGCGCAAAAATAGCACTCCTTTCCCAGGCGGCAAAAAGGGCACCTGAAGAGCCACCATGAGGCTCTCTTGTGCCTTTTCCGGTGCAGCATGTGCAGACGCTGTGCTGGGAGGACGTCATCAGAGCGCTCGCCATGTGCAACAGCGCACGCTCTGATGATGTCCTTGGGAAGGGGTTGGGGTGCCCGGCGTGTGGCTGCCCCTCCCCTTCCCTGGCTCCATGACGGCACTTTGCACCGTCTGCAGAGCCCCTATATTGCCAAATCTGGCTGGCAGCAGCTCTTCAGGTGTTTTTTAAAAAATCTTTTTCAGTCTTACTTGGAATACTATCAAAACCTGAGATCTTTTTCATTCAAAATAGGTGCTCAGACATTGAGCTCCAGCTTTTCCTTTCCCTTCTATCTTCCCTTCCCTGCCTCAACACCTCAGAGTTTTGCAGTATTGTAGATGATATTGTAGATTGCGATGCTTGAAATTCTCTGGCAAGTCACATCATTTGCCCAAATTAGTTATTCTTTAGATTAAACCAAGAATAGATCTGCCTACTTAATATTAAATGCTTTTTGGTGCTTCTACATCAGAGTAGATTATGTAGATCATATACCTTCTACATCATACACTCCTTTCTACATCAGTGTCACTGCTAACTGGGTATTACACCCAAACCATTGTAACTCCCTCCCACCCCTTTCCCCTGGCATCTCATTTTCAATTAAGAGTGTTGGGTTGTCTTTGATGATCATTTTTTCTGTATGCTTTTGTTTGAATACTGAATTCAAGTAATATCTCATTGGTTACTTTAGTGTGAAGGTTTATGCTTTCTAAGATGCAGAGGAAAACCCACAAGCAGGTTAACCTTTGCATTGCCTGAGCAGCAGCAGGAATCACATGATATTTTTTAGCACCTTCTCATAGATTCTAGTCCCTTTCCTTTCATTTTCTTTGTATAGCTTTGCCTTAACCAATGACTGACAGATCAGGGGAAGAAAGGAGATGAGAAGGTTTGGCAAAACAAGGGTCAAGCTTATGTCATGGACTGCTTTTTTATACCTCCCAGAGAACATGTTATCACTATAACTACTCTCTTGCCTGCTTACAGCAACAAATACAGCGTCAGCTGAAATGCCTGGCGTTTCAGAATCCAGGACCTTTGCTAGCAGACTTCAATCCAGAAACTCGGGAGCAGCAGAAGAAAGCCTGCCTGTCAATGATAAACCAGGATTGTTTCAGCACTTCAAAGAAGTAAGATGATGACTCCTGTTCATTCTGCATTTCATACTGAGTGTAACTATAGAATTACCAGTCTGGGTCCCATACTGACTTGAAAATTCCACTGAAGTCTTTAGAATTTGCTTCTCTGTACATATATTTAGAAGTGGGTTGTAGGCCGGCATTTACCATCGGGACATCTACCACTGGAAAGTTCACAAGTAGAGACATGGGTGAAGGGGAGGGATCACACAATTTATAATAGAGTAATGTTCATCTTGAGAGCAATGAGGATGATTCTTCTGGCCTCTTTTGGCAGCAGGGTAAAAACAGCTAGGATTTAAAACAACAACAAACTTGCCTAAGACATTTTTCCTTCAAAGGTTTTAAAAAAGACTCTCCGAACTATGAACCTCAAGGAGCCACTGTCTTGACTGCTTTAGATTTTCTCTGGTCCTACTAAGAAGGTAGCTACAAGTAACTATAACTGTTTTACAGGAACATTCTTGAAGAGTGGCACAAGGCCACTCTGGCTCCCAGCCTTCATGTGACCTATGTAGTGTTTGTAAGAACCCAAGAAGGTAACAATGAGTTTCAGATGAAGGTGCCTTTTGTATGTTGCTCAGTTATGTTTATCTCTTTCAAAAGATTTTGTCTGAATCTGCCATAGCTGTGGCTTTGAACCAGTGCCTGGTGGCCTTAATAAAATGGCCAAGGGCAAAAAATGAGGCTGAATCCTAACACAACTAGAATTTATGGAACCTGGAAACACTGTTGACAAGGTTCTTCTAATTTATTTTAAATTATGCAAATGGAAAGATTATGCAGGAATGCAATTTTCCATCCCCTATTAGTTTATATTTGAATTAATGATGGCAGCCAGTCTTTTGTGACTGACTTGCTATAATATTAATTTGGCAATCTTGTGCTAAATAGCCTTTTGAACCTTATTTGGTATGTGTGCCTGTGTATATGTAATAATAAAGAGCTGTGAAACTGATCAAAATTCTTAAATGTTTGGGGTCTTTTCAACTGCACAGATGTGACTATTTCACACAGGATTTCCCAGTATGGATTTTGCTGGTTTCATGTACACACTCTGCACAATGTAACTGGAATCAAATATGTATGCCATTTTCCCCATGTGTACTTTATCTGTGTTGATAATGTGTTTGAGCAAAGCAGTTCTGAGTAAACATATTTACTCAGGAAAACACCACATCCTTCTCAGATGTGAGAAGGTGTTGGAGACTGCCACACTACTGACCTCCCCCAAACTGGAGAAACGCCTAGCTGCTGATAGTTTATCAAGTGAAGCCAGTTAGCTGCGGTGAAGATCAATGAACAGGCACCAGGGAGATAGTAGAAGCTCAACAGGCAAGGGCGTGGGCAACCCAGCAATAAATAACAACAACAACAACAACAATTATTATTATTTATATCCCACCCTTTAGAAAACCAACCAGGGTGGCTCACAACCATAAAATCTTAAATATCCCAAAGCCAACAATCCCTCCCCCCCTTAAAACAGTATTAAATCCATAGAATTAAAACCCCAGTTCAACAATTAAAATACTTAAACAATTGTCCAAAAAGACAATATTAGGCCCCCAGCAATGTTCCTCATCCATCCTTAAATGGGGCCACACGAAAATCAATAACAAGCAGTGCTATAGGAAGGGAAGGTGTTGGGAGGTAAAAGCAGTCAGCTTGTGGAAAGGATACTGTATTTATCCATGGTCTGGACAGCCCTAGACAGAGGCCAAGGCAAAGGTAGGTGGAACAACCCATTATCTGTGCTCAGGGAAAGAGAGGAGACAAGACCCAGGAGAGGTGCTGCACCAACTTATCCTGAAACCACTGCTGGGTCCACAGACAACCTAAAGACTATGGGTTTATACAAGTGCTTTGGGAGTCCAACAGATAGGGCCTGTGGCTGCCCTAACCCCAGGTGGTTGTGCTGGAGGGGCTTCTTTTTATCATTAAGCAGTGGAGCAAATAAACATTTATGTGTCACTTTGGCTTGGCACCTCCTTTTGCGTTGATAAGAGTCAAAGAGCTAGGGCAGGGGTAGGCAACCTTTCCCCTTTAAGGGCCGAGGGACTTCAGCTCCCAGAATCCCAGGAGCTATTGGCCAACATGGGACTATTGGCCAACATGGCTGAGGCTTCTGGGAGCTGAAGTCCCTCGGCCCTTAAAGGGGAAAGGTTGCCTACCCCTGAGCTAGGGTGTGTCCTCTCCATGGATGTAGTAGATGGGAGTCACATGGGTATTCACATTCCGCTTTTAGATTCAAAAGTATTTTTTCAGTAATTATCAGTAATTTCAGTAATTATTACAAAGATGTGCTGGAACCTTGATTTATGTATTTTGCAGCAGTGCTTCCATTTTTATTTGCTGCACACCCTGAAAATGAACTGAGATTTCCTATTTTTTGTTTATAGAACTGTGAAGAAATATGACAAACAAGGCCGCCTCCTTTCCAGTAAAGCAGATTTGTGCGACTGCCTGGAGAAGAATTGCTTGGGCTGCTTCTACCCCTGCCCCAAATGCAATTCCACCAAGTGTGGGGCAGAATGTCGCTGCAACAGAAGATGGGTGTACGATCAGATTCAGACAGAGGCTGGATACACTGTCAGATTTCCATTTTGAAACACTGATTAGCAATTCCCTTCTTGATATCCTCCTTTGTAAAACAGTGGCTGAACATTTATTTTATTTTATTTATTGAGAATGCATGTGAGTGAATGGAATGTTGATAATAATAATAAAATTTATTTGTATCCCGCCCCTCTGAGAGCAATCGGGGTGGCTAACATATTAAAATACAGAATGTTTAGGAGCACAACAGTGTTATTTATGTTGCAGCAGAGAGTGAGATAATTTTCTAGCTTATGTGCAATGATAGGTATCAGAGACCTTATGGGATGGTATTTTGATGGTATTTGGTATTTTGATAGCACAGAAGCAACTTTGAATCCAGGTAATCTTTAGTGAAGAAATGTTTGTGTGGCTGAGTGACCATCTGCCACTTTTCTGTTTTAAATTACTCTTCAGCAAGCCCTCTTCCCAGAGTTCATAGTGCATGATTCCATATGTGAATTAACCTGTTGAGAGAGGGTATGCAATGTATGGCAGGGTGTGTCATTGCAGTGGGAAAATGGTAGATGTAATGGTGACGGTGGAGCACCTTCTCTCGTCATTCCCCTCCTTCCCTGGTCAAAGTTGTTGTTCTTAACATAGGAACACTGGTGTCCCAATGCAGGCATTTGTGCATTAAGTATAGTTAACCTCTGAGTATCAGTGGTTTAAGCAAGTAGTAGGCTCTGGTTACTAAGAAGTTTGTCCAATCTTTTTATTCTGCTAAGCCTGTAGAGGGAAGAAGGTGGGATTTAACCCATTTTTATAGATATACATTAAGCTGTTGTAGGAGTAGGTAAAGCCATTGAAAGTTAACAGAATTTAATTTTAAAAAGACACAAACCTCTCTTCTTCATTCCTTCATCTATACATGCCTCATAATAGATTGTTATACCTTATCTTTACTGAGATGCAAAGGGAGGCGCCATCCTCCATCCTGAAACCGTTGCACCACATAACTCCCGCAAACATCAGGAATAATGGGAACCAAAGAATCTAAGATTAAAGAAAATCTCTTGTTCCCAAAGAGGCTTTTTGCAGAACTTGAAAATTTATTCCTTATGTGTTTGTTGTCTGTGCATTACAGAAGCTGTTGAAGTTTAAAGTCCTTGAGCAAATATAGAGAATATTAAGCTAGATATAAACTATGACATACACACAGCTTTTATTGGTACAAGGACCAGGCTCTGAGTGTATCCAATGAACAGATAGTATAAAAAGTCATGTTCTCAGCCACTGTATATTTGTTTGTCTGTAATTACATGGAAAACATATGGTACTACTCATAAAAAGAGGCATTCAGGCATTTTTTTTAAAAATTAAAGTGCCTCTACCAATTTAAGAGAATGTTGGGATTAACTTTCATTTCCTAAATAAATTGCTTACGCTTGAGTTACTGTGGCCATTAAAACAACAGACAAGTAGTTCACTGCAAGACTAGCTGCATTGTAGATGGCTGAAAAAATATATATGGCATATCACATATCAGAAATTTAGATCACCCAGTAAGCATGGAGCCTATTACTCTGTAGTCAAATATACTTGGTATACCTGTTTCATTTCCATACCATTACTTGATGGCTAAAATCCCAACAAAAGTATAGTGTTGCTTTTAACTGATCTATTGGCATAGAAAGTCTTTGAAGTTGGCAAGAAACAATGTTCAGTGAAGAAGACTTCACCCCAAAAGTTAAATTAGGCTGGAGTAGATTTGCAGGAAGGAATGTCTTCTCTGGTTCTTAATGGTATATCAACAAAGGTTTCTTCCCATTTACCTCCCTCCTCTTCCAGGAAATACTGCAGATCTGACTGGTGGGCTTGGGGAGATGTGGGCATTCCAAAAGTTGCCTGCTACTAGAGACCCTCACAGGACCACACATTCCTGAAGTGGGTTTATGTTGTGCTGTTTATGGCCATGCCAACTGTGGGATTCTGGGACTTGTTGTTGTTGTTGTTGTTGTTGTGTGCTTTCAAGTTGTTTCTGACTTATGGCAACCCTATCACAGGGTTTTCTTGGCATGTTCCTTCAGAGGGGGTTTGCTTCTGAGGCCGAGAGAGTGTGACTTGCCCAAAGTTACCCCAGTGGGTTTACATGGCCAAGCTGGGATTCGAACCCTGTTCTCATAGTCCAACTCTCAAACCACTACACCATACTGGTTCCTGGCACTTAGCCCCCCAGAAAACTAGTTTGCTCATGCTCTCATTCAGAAGTTCTTCTATTATATTCTTGTTGCCTAAAAAAGAAAAGAAAAGAAAAAGATTTTTGTCTACAAAACTCAAACATAATTTGTAGACCTCTCATTCCAAGAAAGATTCACACTCTCAGAGAAGGGTAATGCTGACACATTTCATCTTTTATTCTGATTAATCTTGCTTTCTGTAGTATTTGATTCATTTTATATATCGAATGCAAATATTAATGTTTTATACTTACATTTTTAATAGAAATAAAAGTTTAAAGAACAAAACTTTGTACTAAATCAAAGGTTTCATGTGAAGTTCCACAAAAGGCAATTGGTTTTCTCTTCTACCATTTCTTTGCTTGGCTGTAGTTTCAGACTCCAGCTGACCTTCACAAAATTGCCTAGGTGGCCTTGACCCATTTTGTTCTTTCAAAGGGAACAGAGAAAAATAGAGTTATTATACACTTCTCTTTCTGTTTGGAGGCCAGCTTGTTAGTTTTCATTTTTCCTCTGAGCTTTTATATGACACAGGCAGCAACAGAAACTAAGTACAGAATCACCTTCAGCTGGTGATATCGGTATCACTCCACCACTCTCTATAGTCTATCATAGTGCTTGTAGGTATACCTGGGTCTGAAATGCTATCAAAATAGTCAACAGTGTAGTTTTAGTAAATAAATTATTGTAAAATATTCCAGGCCATAGATAAAGCCTTTCCTTTGCTAAGCCATAAAAGGAATTGTGAGTCAATTGTTCCTCTTTCCAAAAGACATTGGCATATTTTAACATACACAGTACTTTCCCCATACCACACAGAACAATGCATTTTGGGGAGGTCCCGTGGCACATATATATTCCCTGTGGTAGCCCCACAGTTTTGAAATCTGATCTGTTTATATCCTACCTATAACATACCTTCCAATATTTCACAGGTAGAAACCAGGACATGTCACCAAACAACACCTGAGTGTGGTTAAGATGGCAAAAGTTATTAATGGAGAAGAATACAAAACTGCTTTTGCCTAGTCCTGGGAAAGGCAAGATTCTGTCCCCTCCTTTGCCTGCCCCACTGAGTTAAGTGACTGCAAACTTCTTTTGCATGTAAAACTCAGTATTCAGTAAATGAAGTAAAAAAAAGAGGACAATGGAGGAAAGTGAGAGGAGGAGAGAGAAACTGGGATATTTTAAAAGCGGATGGAAAAAGTGGGACAACAGAGTTAATTGGGATTGCCCTTGCCAAATGTGGACAATTGCAGGGTATGTGTACCCAACAGAGATGTTGCATAGTAAAGCTGAAAGTCTCTAGGAGAGGGGGAGATTGAAAAAGAAGATCAGGGCAGATCTCTGGGTGATATACAGTACATTAGGAAGGGAACATTACTTTTTCTTTGGCGGATGAAAGAAAGAAAAGTTGGAGGGTAAATTAATTGCAGGTTTGTTTGTGAAAAAGCTGAGACCTCAGTTTTGCCAATGGAAATGAATTCCTGGGTTGAACAGCTGCTCAGAGAAAAGCTTTATCTTACTTTTTGTCTCAGTGTATCTCTGCCCCCTGGAGCTATTATGCAAATAATTGGTTCCTGTATGTAGATCTCATATATTTAGTTCTGTCTACCCATTTTCAAGGCACTTATTGAAAATAAAGTCCCACTGAGTACAGCATGCCTTGAAAACTAGGCTTGGGCTGCATACCTTGTAGTCTGAAATAGAGCAGTCTCAAAAATAAGCCCTGTTCATGAATTCTCTGTACGGGTTAATTGATCACACTAGGCTAGGAGAAAAACATATTAGTCTCACTTCTTTCATCATTATTTTTTTTAATGTGAAAAATAACGAGTCTGAAGCAGATAGTCTTCTGTATGCTGGAAAGTGGAGACTCTCCATATATGCCATAGAAATGGGGAAATTCCAGGTTCAGAGCCATGTGAATAAGGCCAGTCAATACACTTCATGGCTGAATATCCAAAGCCAGCACTAGTGACAGCATTGCAATGACTCTCTCAGATAATGCTGCAAGATTTGCTTTGCTAATTTTAAGTAAACCCTTCAATCAGAGAAGGAAGGGTCATCTGTCAGGCATATGACCAAGGGGAGGAGGGGCTAGAGATGATCTCCAAGAAACCTTTCAGATCTCATTCTAAGAACACTTTATTATACATGGTTGTGTCCATACAATGTCAGCTTTTGTGTTGTATATGTCTTAAATCATGCTCAGCACATTCCATCTATTACAAAATTGGATATGCATAGACTAGCTGATTATCACCTGATTTACATGTCAAAATATTTCTGCTTGTGCTTCATAATTGTCCCCAAATGAATTAGTGTTTACCTTGTTTGTCAAGAACATAATTATTTTCCTTTGATATGCTTTGAAAGTCTTGGAGTTTTCAAAACAGATTCAACCTGAGTATTGAACTGGCTCTGTTTTTTTGCTGTTGTATTAGTATGCTAAACTGTGAGCATATGCTGTACTACCATATCAGAGTATAAATCTGATTATTTAAAGGTCTCCATATCTTCTTCAGAGTGTGTTTCCCCTTTAGCTCATGTTTCTCAGTTCTGCAAACAACTTTAGATTTGCAAGGGGATGTGTATGAAGGTACAGTGGCATTTGCACATGCTGTAGTCCAACAAAGTAACTTTGCTCAGGCAGCAACTTTGTTCTACCTCTGACAGAGCCAATCCAGCTACATGCAGTAATTTCCAAACTCTGGCCTTCCAGGTGTTTTGGACTCCCAGAATCCCAGACCATTGGCCAAGATGGCTGAGGTTTCTGGGAGCTGAAGTCCAAAACACCTGGAAGGCTAGAGTTTGGGAATCACTGAATCCAGTCCTTTACAAAATCACATTGACTTCTGCAGGACTTATCACCAAATAGGTATGCCAAAGATATAGTTCTACATTTTCCAAGGAGTTAGCCTAAATTAGCTTAGTCTGTTGCAGCAAAACCAGGATCCTGTGATGATCAGTGGTTCCCAAACTTTGGTTCCCCCAGATGTTTTGGACTTCAGCTCCCAGGATTCCTGGCTGTTGGCCAAATTGTCTGGGGCTTCTGGGAGTTGAAGTCTAAAACATCTAGAGGAGCAAAGTTTGGGAAATCTAACACATTTGTTATATCATGAACTTTCATAGAAGATAGCCTATTTCATATTATCAAGAATTTCAGGGGTAGGCGTATGTGTGTATATATGTACATACATGCTGGACCCTTGCAGGACTCTGGAAGAGATGAGAAGAGACACTCGGCTCATGATCAGAAACATCCTAACACAGTTTTCAAAGAGTCAATTGGATTATTTACTTGGATTACAGTTAGATTACTCCAGTAATATGAATTATTTACAGAGACAGGGATTGATTGCACTTTGAAGGAGAGAGAGAGAGAGAGAGAAAATCCTAAGGATTTAGTCAGGAAAGATGAGAAAGAAAAACAAACAGAAGCCATTGAAAAATGTATCTGAAAATATGCCTATCATTAAATCCACTGAGGCTCTAGGAATGAAAACAGCCAAGTTTATCATGCAATGGATATTGTGATGAAGGAAGGTGTTTCTGGGCACGTGCAGAGTGCATTTCCTTCACAATTTTAGCATTAGGTCATCTGAGAGAAAAGTCAGGACTCTGATGTCCTCTTCTGGAAACATCTTGAACACCAGGATCAGTTAGCATATCAATGATGGAAATCTTTTGCAAAAAACAAGAACAAGAGCAGTAGTGGCAATAACTGTTTAAATAAAAACAAGCATGAAAGAAAAGTTAGAAAAAAATAGAAAAGGGATCCCCCTCCCCAGTGGCTGATCTCTGCCAAAATTGGACATCCCCTATCCCTGATTTTCTTCAAAATTTTTCCAGAGCACACAAGAAAGGACCATTTGTCATTTTTTATCCCAAGAAAGAGGTTGAAAAGGAAGGAGGTACCATAGGTACTCTCTGAATAGACAGTAAGAGCTCATGAGTCTTCTGTGTTTATGATCCCTTTAAGATCCCCCATCTCTTCTAAAATGAAAAACTTGAGGATGTTTGGCGTTATTTCCACCCACTCTGTTTCCAACCAGAAACAGCAACCATTACAGGTATATAGAAATAATATTTGACAGATAAGATAGGGGTGTGTTGTTGTTGTTGTGTGCCTTTAAGTCATTTACAACTTATGGCAAATCAAAGGGGTTTTTTGGGGCAGGATTTGTTCAGAGGTGGTTTGCCACTGCCTTCCCCTGAGGCTGAGAACATGTGACTTGCTTAAGGTCACCCAGTGGGTGCCACGACCAGGCTAGGAATTGAACCCTGGTCTCCAGAATCATAGTCCAACACTCAAACCACTACACCATCATTCTCCAATCAGCCATGTAAACCCATTAGGTGACCTTAGGCAAGTCACATGCTCTCAGCCTCAGGAGAAGACCATGGCAAATCTTGCCAAGAAAACCCCATCACAGGCTTGCCAAAAATCGGAAACATCTTGAAGGCACACATCACCACCACCACCACCAGGCAACCTTGTTATGGTGTTTTCTAGGAGTATGTAAGCTGCCCAGTGGGTTTCCATGGCCAAGCGGGGAATTAAACCCTGGCCTCCAGAGTCACAGTCCAACACTTAAACCATTACACTATGCAGCTCTGGTCATGCTAGTCCAAAGGGGTGAGTGTACATGTATTATACTCCTTACAAAATTATTTTGGGAATATTTAATAATCTAGCAAAGCCCTCTCCCCAAAATGTACACACCTCCTTTTAACAAAGGCTGTGTGCTCCCGGGCACATGCGCCCCTTTACCCAATGAAGCTTACCCCTCCGCGGAGAATTAAGACTGCGGACTTCAAGTCCACAAAAACAGAGGGGTGAGTGTATTTTTCAGACAGCTAAGCTGGGAGGAGGAAGTTTGAAAAAGAAAAAGAAGGGGCAAGAGAGAGTTTTGGTGCACTTTTATTTCATCTTAAGCATTGTCTTTTTGTTGCAGCATGGGAAAGGAGGGCATCTGTATCATATCTTGAAATGTTTATTAAAGGTATGTTCCAAGTTCATGTGATTTTGATAGTGAAAGTCCTTAATCGAATTTCTACCCAAAAATATTGCTTGTGCTCAGTTTTGCTTTATTAACTAATGTTCTCTTTTTAAAGAGTCAGGGGAAAAGCTCAAAGGATGTGATTTGTGCATGTTCTGGCATGTTTTTAACAGGTAGAGTCTGATGAACATTAAATATGAAGTTTGTCCTTATCAAACACTGAGGGGTACAAGCAGTGGAAGAAGCCAGACTCATTTTCTTCAGATCATGAAGCGGGATTCACTGGCATTTTGCCCAAAAAATACATCAGAACCAGTCTTTGAAACCCAAAGTAGTTGCTTAATGATTGAAGAAACTCCTAGACTTTCTGGAGCCATAGGTTTCTCTAGATGACAGCCCATCTTTTTAAAGCAGCATAGATTATGATATCATGTGTTATGCCTTCCATGAACCTTTGGGACCATACTATTATGGTCAGATTTGTTTTGTTGTGATTCTAGTGTGAGTTACAAAACTCTTAGGGGCCTAAGATGTGTGAGAGGTGCCCAGTGAACCATATATAGAGTTTTCCACATTAACTTACATTTGATGAAAGTCTCTAGTCTAGAGATAGACTCATTCTTCAAAAGAAAAACAGTAATGCAGATTAAGAATCGTCCCCCTGTCATCAGGGTCATACAGTTTGGGGTGATTTGGGAGTCTACATTTCTAAATTCTGAGCATGAGACAGTGGAACTTGGATGTCACAAAAGGACAATAAATGGACTGTTATTTAAATAAATGGCATTTTTTTGGGGGGGGGGAGTAGGTGATGGGACTAGGATTTTAGTTGTCAAAATTAGCTGGACTTGAGCACTATTAATCTGGAAATGATCCTGGGCCAATCAAGCATGGTTAACTGTACTGGATGAAAGTATACAGAGTAAATGTGAATTAAATTGTCAGAGCATTCAGATCATCATAATCGTTATTTTTATCTTTATCTTTATGTGCCGCTTTCCCCACCAAAGCAACCTTTTCACTTTTGGTCATTTACGGTCCAATCCCCTGCATGTTTGTACTCAAAAGTATGTCTTATTGAGTCCGATGGGCCTTGTTCTCAAGTAAACATGAAGACCACCACTGCTACTTGTGTCATAGTGACAAATGTATATTAAAACTTTATATGAAACCATCTATGGAGAGCCAGCGTGGAGCAGTGGTTTGAAGTTTGGACTGCGACTCGTGTTCGAATCCCAGCTCGGCCATGAAACCCAATGGGTGACAGGCCACACTCTCTCAGCTTCAGAAAGAGGCAATGACAAACCTCCTCTGAACAAATCTTGCCCAGAAAACCCTGTGACAGGCTTGCCTCAAGGTTGCCATAAATGAGAAACCACCTCAAGGCACAAAACAACAAACAAACATGCCTCTATAGGGTGCATCTACATGTTTCCTAAACGTTGGGCCTTCAGGGTTTTTTTGGACTTCAACTCCCAGAAGCCCCAGACAGCTTGGCCAAGAGTCAGGGATCCTGGGAGCTGAAGTCCAAAAACATCTGAAGGACCAAAGTTTGGGAAACATTGGCTGTGGAAATATTGCAGTTTGACACCCCTTTTAAGTGCTGCAGCTCCATCCTATGGTATCCTGGGATTTGTAGTTTTTAGCCTCCTCTGCCAAATAGTATTACAATCTCTAGGATGAAGCCAAGGCAGTTAAAGAGGTGTCAAACTGGACTATTTCAGCTGTGAGGATGCAGGCTATGAGAATTGCTTCCTCTCGCCCAATAGAAAATGGAATGCAAGGCGAAGGGCGGGGCTTTCAAGAATCTCTGAGTCCTGATTGGCTCCTCCGCGCGTCTGTTTTTTCTGCCCTTTGCAGGGAAGGAGAGGCTGGGAGTGAGGGTGGCTAAAATGGCGGCGCCCATCGTTATTCCGGATACGGGCAGGTGAGGCTCCCTTTTGCAGCGTGAGTCCTAACTGGGATTTGAGGAGAAGGCTTTCAGGGAGAGTGGTGGTAGAGTCTCCTCCTTTGGCGGTTTCTAAACAGAGGCTGGAGGGCCATCTTTAGGGGGTGCTTTGACTGTGGGTTCCTGCATGGTAGAATGGGGTTGGACTGGATGGCCCTTGGGGCCTCTTCAAACTCTTTCTAGGGTTGGGCATGCCAGAGTCCATATGCTGACCAGCTGCAGGACAGAGGTTGCATATGCGCTGCAAAAACAAAGACACCGCTTTAAGTGGCTGGATGTTATGGGATGCTGGGATTTGTAGTTTGTTGTGGGCACCCGAGCTGTCTGACAGAAAATATCTGCCTCTGAGTGGACCTTGATTCATAGAATCATTCACAGAATTAATATAATTATATATAACCTCGAGGTAGGCTCACATACGGAGATACATGCAGGGGAGCTGTGTTGGCTATTTAGCAAATTCAAACAAAAATTCAGCAGTGATACCTTTATTGGCCAACCCAAATGCACAGTATCCTTGTTGCAAGCTTTCGAAGCTCCACTGGCTTCTTCATCAGGCAAGATGTTACAAACCAAACAGGAGAAAAACAATTGGAGATATTAGTCAGATACCTACATGTTGTTTCAGTCTTTAGATAAGCTGGTATATGGTGGGGAAGAGATCTTTTGCAGGCAGGCTCCTCATCCTTCTGCCCTGTGGTTTTCGGGAGATTTGCAAAGTCCAGGAAGTTTAAAATCCATTTGCATCTCAACAGGGAGATACCATCATAGAAGCACAGAGTTGGAAGAGACCACAGGGCCATCCAGTCCAATCCTATTCTGCCATGCAGGAATTCAAAATCTAAGCATCCCCGACAGATGGCCATCCAGCTTCTGTTTAAAGACCTCCAAAGGAGACTCCTCCAGTCTCGGTTCCACTGTCTTACTGTCAGGAAGTTCCTCCTAATGTTTGGGTGGAATCGCTTTTCCTGTAGTTTGCATCCATTGCTCTAAGTCCTAATCTCTAGATCTGCAGAAACCAAGCTTGCTCCATGACTCACGGTGGTGACCCTGTGGATGAGACCTCCCCAAGAGCCCCTATTCTTCCCCCCCACTCACTGCTAAGGACCTGTAGGTTCATGCCTGAGATCTCCTTAATTGCATCTAACCATCTAATCTTTGGTTTCCCTCTCTTTCTACTGCCTTTCCTAGCATTATTGGCATTTCAAGTGTCCATGCCTTCTCATGATGTGGCCAAAATATGATATCCTTAATTAGATCATCTTGACTTCCAGGGAGATTTCAAGCTTCATCTGTTCAAGGACCCATTTCTTTGTCTGTCATCCACAGTATCCTCAGCACTCTTCTCCAGCATTATATCTCAAATGAGTTGATTTTCTTTCTATCCACTTTCTTCACTGTCCAGCTCTCATATCCATACATTGTGATGGAGAATATAATGACTTGAACACTTCTAACTTTAGTATTCAGTTGTACAGCATGCCCATGCCATACGTGGCTTTAACCTTACACGGAAGGCAAGCCCCGGAAGCAATAAAGGCACATGCAGGAGCAAGCAGCCATTGTTTTAAATAGGTATTTTTCCCTTTATGTGTGTCTCTGTGTGTGTAGGTTGGAAGGGATCCTCCATGTATGGGGAGGGCCCACTGTATATCTTTCCATTTTAGGATCTTGTCTAGTTCTTTCATGGCTGCCCTTTCCATTCTAGCCTTCTTATTTCTTAACTGCAGTCCCCATTCTGATCAATGACTAATCCAAGGTATGAGAAATCCTTAACTATTTCAATTCTCTTATTATTTAGGTTGAATTTATGTAAATCCGCCATCCTCATTATTTTTGTTTTCTTTATGTCCAGCAGTGCCTGCCTTTGCACTTTCTTCTTTAACTCGCAGAACTGCACATCCTAGAATTTTTGATTGGTCTAATAAGCATGTTAAACCACTGCGGTCCAAAACACACTGCAGAAATAATCTAGTTTGAGATCGCTTTAACTGCCCTAGCTCAATGCTAGGGAATTCTGGGACCTATATTTTTGTGAGACATTGAGCCTTCTCTGTCACAGAGCTCTGGTGCCACAACAAACAACAGTTCCCAAAATTCCCTAGCACTGAGTCATGGCATTTAAAGCGGTCTCAAAATGGATTATTACCGCAGTGTGCTTTGGCCCTAAGTCCTGTGCTCATTGGTCTTACTTCTGAGTGCACATGCATAAGCTTTTGCTGTCAAAAAGTTTCAGTAGTTGAGTCATTTCCTAGTCTGAGTTCACCATGCTAGGGGAAAACCAGATCTGGTTAAGCCAAAACCAAGAATTTTGTTTGAAAAGGTAGGTAGCCATTTTCAGTGCAGGCGATCTACATGTCTTATAAGGGAAGCAGACAGGAAAAAAAATACTTGTTTGTACTCAGTTCCCTCTCTTTATTTCTTTCTGTTTTTACTTCCTTTTCCAGCATCCGAAAGGCAGTCTCCCTCATCAATGCTATAGATACAGGAAAGTTCTCTCGTCTGCTTTCCCGCATCCTTCAGAAGCTTCACTTAAAGGTTTGTACATAGAAAAATGACACACATTTTAAATACATTCTTGGAGTGCTGATAACAGCCTTGAGAATATGTCGGCATGTATTGATTTGGTTTGCCTCTTTTTACCAAAGAGAATAGTGTAAAAAAAAAATGCCCAAAGTATAACAAACACTTTTTTCCTGTGAAAAATGTGCTAAATACAGGTCAGTAGGTAGCCTATATTTTGAAAAAATCTTTCATTTCATGACAGAGCAGCTTTAAAGCAGTAGCCTTTCACCATTTTGGATATTGAAGCCACCTTAAGCCTAACTAGATAGTTATGGTATTTATTGTAATATCTGTTATTTGTATGATAATGTCACTGCTCTTTGACCTACCAATGGTCAGATTGCAAACCACCACTTTGGGACTAGCACTGAGGAAAAAAATGTGAATATTCACACTTTTTTAAAAAAAAAAAAAATCTAATGGGAATTCTGCTAAAGTGATACACAATTAATTTATTTTTTGCAGTCAGCCTGGGGGGGAAAGGCTTTTTGAAGGGTTGGATTTAAAAGAAATAATACAAGTCTCGATTTAAAGCCCAGGAGAGTTACATTATCAGTATGGGTATCATGATTCTCATGACCAAGGGAGGAGCAGAAACCTCCATATGACAGCACTATCTCTTGGGCTTATTGTGGTCCTTCCACTTTTGTCTGCTGAATCAGGAGGAGAGTGCTTACCGCAGGCTTAGGGCCTTTGCAGACTACTAGAAATAGTGCAAATTGAGTCCACTTTAACTGCCCTGGCTCAGTGCTAGGGAATCATGGGAATTGTATTTTTTTTCTGAGACATTGAGCCTTCTCTGTCAGAGAGCTCTGATGCCACAATAAATTACAGTTCCCATGATTCCCTAGCACTGAATCAGGGCAGCTAAAGTGGACTCAATTTGCACTACTTATGGCAGTCTGCAAAGGCCCTTAGGGAACATATGACCCTGCAGATGTTGGTAGACTTCAGCTGCCATTAGTTACAGCTATCTTGATAGGCAAAGATATAGATGAAGGGACTTTCAGCCCAGTAACATCTGGAGAGTTGAACATTCCTAACTGCTGTTGTAGAAATCCTCAGCTTCATAGAACTCTTACTATATTTTTATGTAAAGGGATCTTATAGCACCTTTGAGACTAATCATTTTTCCTATTTGCTGTACAGAATGCTGATCAGATGTTTCAGTAGCTTCCTGGAGTGAATGCTATATAGTTTGTTACTGTAGTCTACATGGTATGTAGTCCTTAGTGGGTTCTTCTGCAGGTCTTGTGGAAAAACATTCTGTTGCTTGTCCTTGAGAAAGATGATGTCTGTCTGTCTACCTGAGCAAGTGTCTTAAAGTGTCTGATGGATTTCATTTCCACTCCATCTGGCTGAATTTGGTGCTTTCCATTGGCGCAGAATTCAGAGACATAGCCATGTTAATCTGGAATATCATTATGCAAAGGGATCTTGCAGCATTTTTGAAACGTAGGTCCAAAACACACTGCAGAAATAATCCAGCTTGAGATTGCTTTAACTGCCCTGGTTCAGTGCTAGGGAATCCTGGGAATTGTAGTTTATTATGGCACCAGAGCTCTCTGACAGAGGAGGCTAAATGTTTCACAAACTGCAGTTTCCAGAATTCCCTAGCATTGAGCCAGGGCAGTTAAAGCGGTCTGAAACTGGATTATTTCTGCAATATGTTTTAGACCTAAATCTCAAAGGTGCTGCAAGATCCCTTTGGATACTGATATTCCAGATTAACATGGCTATGTATTTGAATTCATATTTTTTGGTGTTTCTTTAAAAGCCTCTAATAATCAAACTAGAAGTCTTAAATATACTTTAGTATGAGTTATGTTATGGTTATTATGTATTCACCTAGATAATAAGGATGACTTTAGACTAAGTTTTGTACTTCTGACAAAAACAAACATCTACACAAAGCAAATATTTGTTCAGATTTGAGAAAGAAAATACCTGATTTCCTTGGCTCCTATTCCTGAAAGCAGCTCTATTGTTTGTCAGAACTTCAGTTTTCGTGAATTTCAGGTAGCTTTGGTGGTATAGATGCTTCTGGAAAGGAGGGAGCACAGAAAGCCCCACTGCACATATTAAAAATTCTTATAGGGGTGAAGCAGACCGGTAGCTTGGAGTGGCCTCAGACCCCAGTTGGCTGGGGACTGCGGCCACCGCAATCCCAAATGAGACGCCGGTAGGAGCATTTTTTACTGCTCCTTTTGCTGGCGGCTTCAGGCCACCTTAAGTGGCCTTGGAGCAGCTTTGGCCAATCCAGGGGCCTGCGTCATTTGCACACCATGCCCCCAAAGCAGCTGGTAGCCACTCCTTTTAGCCCATCTATTTCGGGCCATAATTCTCTTTCGCTAAGCCCAGTTGTTAGACTCAACTAGTACACACTGATTGACTTAATGAAATATACGTACCGGTACTAATTTTTTAGTTGCCAAGCTCCCATTCATTCAGTGGGTCTACTTTAGGTGACATCTACTTTAGGTGACACCTTCATTGCCTGTTTGCAGTAGCCCTATTGCTGTGCTTTCAGTTTGTATATTAGAAGTGAGCAGCTGTGATGCTCTTGATGTTTTTGACCCACAATTCCTAGCAGCATTTTCCAACTTAGCCAGTGATGAAGAATTGTGTGAGTTTCAGTCCCAGAACAACTAGAGGACTACAGTAGCTTGCTCCTCTGGTAGACATTATTGCCGTATTTTTCTGCATATAAGACGCTCCGGCATATAAGACGCACCCAATTCTAAAGGAGGAAAATCTAGGAAAAAAAAAGATTCTTAACCAAATACTGTAGTAAAATATTTTATATCAACTGTATAAAGTTAATAGCAGTTTAAGAACAATTTTAAGTTGTAAATGTAAGTTTAAGCCAGCAGCAGGGCCAGGTATTGCACAAATTCCCTGCCCAACTTTCTTGCAAGTCTCCTGTCGCCTTATGGTGACTCCATGAATTTCTTAGGGTTTTCTTAGGCAAGGAAGACTCGAGAAGTGGTTTTGCCAGTTCCTTCCTCTGAAATACAGCCTGCAGCACCTGGGATTCTTTGGCGGTCTCTCATCCAAGGACTATCCAGGGCTGACCCTGCTTAGCTTCCAAGATCAGATGGACTGGTACCTTTGGAGTTTTTAGGCCATTGGCTTATGGAGTAATTTATGGCTTATTTTGACCCTACCATGAGGGTTTTCTTGGCAGATTTCTTCAAGGTTTTTTTTTTTGCCATTTCCATCCTCTGAGGCTGAGAGAGTGTGACTTGGCCAGAGTAATCCAGTGCCTTGGAGTAATTTCTGGCTCATTTTGACCCTACCATGAGGGTTTTCTTGGCAGATTTCTTCAGAGGAGTGAGTTTGCAATTTCCACCCTCTGAGGCTGAGACAGTGTAACTTGGCCAGGGTACTAATCCAGTGCCTTGGAGTAATTTCTGGCTCATTTTGACCCTACCATGAGGGTTTTCTTGGCAGATTTCTTCAGAGGAGGGAGTTTGCAATTTCCACCCTCTGAGGCTGAGACAGTGTAACTTGGCCAGGGTAATAATCCAGTGCCTTGGAGTAATTTCTGGCTCATTTTGACCCTACCATGAGGGTTTTCTTGGCAGATTTCTTCAGAGGAGTGAGTTTGCAATTTCCACCCTCTGAGGCTGAGACAGTGTAACTTGGCCAGGGTAATAATCCAGTGCCTTGGAGTAATTTCTGGCTCATTTTGACCCTACCATGAGGGTTTTCTTGGCAGATTTCTTCAGAGGAGGGAGTTTGCAATTTCCACCCTCTGAGGCTGAGACAGTGTAACTTGGCCAGGGTACTAATCCAGTGCCTTGGAGTAATTTCTGGCTCATTTTGACCCTACCATGAGGGTTTTCTTGGCAGATTTCTTCAAGGGGGGGGGGACTCTTTCCACCCCCATC
Organism: Phrynosoma blainvillii; assembly: GCA_026167975.1. NCBI lineage: Eukaryota > Metazoa > Chordata > Lepidosauria > Squamata > Phrynosomatidae > Phrynosoma > Phrynosoma blainvillii. The sequence goes on from JANUYF010000002.1 coordinate 81,275,097, forward strand.
CTGGCTGCTCCAATGGGCTCTTCCTGGGATGGGAGGAGCCCACTGGAGCACCAAGGCTGAGGTTGAAATGAGGCCTGCTTTTAGCCTAGGCCTCGGCAGTTTGCCCTCAGCTTGTATATTCCCTTTATTAGGCGCAGCAACTTCCCCACCCTCGTTTTGGGGAAGAAAAAATGCGTCTTATATGCCGAAAAATACGATATGTTCCAGTATTTATCTCCATGTTTGGAAAAGCTTCAGCTCCTATTGTTACTAAAGGCACAAAAGCTGATAAAGTTACATATTTTATGACCCTATATATGGGCATACACATACAGCCTATATAAATATAAATTGTGCCTTCTGCTAGCATGTTTCCAGGCCCAAATCATTGGCCTCTACATGTCATTAAAAACTGACCTTTTCATTTTATTTTTATCTATGTCTTGGTCTGCAGTCCTGTCTTCAAGCCATATGCGCTATTCATGTGACTAAAATTTCAGGATAATACTTCATGTGTCCATGCACAGTTATGCTATAATAAATTTGTTAATCTTCAAGATGCTCAGGTCTTTTAATATTAGATTAATAATGGGAGCCTGTAATGAAGCTGAAAAATTCTTGCCATTTTATCATAGCCAGGTAGGAAAGAAATAACTCAAAGGAGAAGATAAATTCAGTGCTCCTGCTTCCTAGCTGACATTGTACTACATCTGATGCAACAGTTATGTATTGACTGGCAAAGTTCTAGGGAGGTGGTTTTTTAACAGAGCTGAGGGTGGCTCTGCTTTTTCTCTTTTTCTCTACTACAGCCAGATGGAATAGCTATGGGATAGTAGTTGGAGGAGACACATTTCTCTTCTTGATCATTTAATCGAGCCCTCTTTTGCTCACCAGCCTGGCAGAATGAGAAGTTGAAATCACAAGCATGACCTCTGCATTGAATCATACAGTTGGAAGGGACTGCAAGGGCCATTTAGTGCAATCCCTTGCAGTGAGGGAATACACAACTAAAGTACTTGTGAAAGGTGGCCATCCAACCTCTGTTTCAAGACCTCAAAAAAGAGAATCCAACCTCCTCCAAGACAGTCTGTTCTACTATTTGAGCAGTTGTATAGCATTCTCTTTATTCCCTTCTTGTTCAAAATATTTCATAACTTGACTGTTCTTGTAGAACTTCTGACAGTAAAGGTTTAGCTTGGAAAATTATTTACACATAATGTGGCTGCTAGTTTATTAAAACAGATAAAATAGCAAAGATAAAGTGAAGATGTGATCACTCCATAATTAACTCTGAGTGCAATGAGGAATTTTTATTGTGGCAGCTAGCTCTTTTGTTTTTATTTGCATTAGGTTTTGATACCTTTTAACTATATATTGTGTGCTCGTTTTGTATTGTTTTTAGCTGTCTTGGGTATCATTTTTATGGCACAGTTGGAAAGCAAAAAAGTAATATCTGCATGTAATAAATACCTTCCTTTTTGGTAATCTAAAGTGGAGTGCTTTTTTTTAAATTTCAGGCTGAAAGTACTTTCACAATAGAAGAAGAAGAAAAGCTTCAAGCTGCATTCTTAGTAGAAAAGCAAGATCTGCATTTAGTCCTTGAAACAATAACATTTATTTTGGAACAGGTATCTTCTTTTTTAGTATTATAATTTCAGTAGATTGATGCACATTTAATTCTAATTTATAAGATCAGGAGAAATATATTTCTTTACATTACTATATCAGTCACATGCTAAGGAAACTTGACTTCTTTTTTTCCTTATTCAAAATTAGCTGTGCTTAAAGTATGTCAGAAGTTAAATAACAGAACAGCTTCAGTTGTAGAGCAAAATTGTCTAGTGAACCCTCATGGCCTTAAAAATACTTGGGATTGCTGTCATATCACTGTTTTAGAATCATAGAATCATAGAGTTGGAAGAGACCACAAGGGCCAACCAGTCCAACCCCTGACATGCAGGAACTCACAATCAAAGCACCCTCAACAGATGGCCATCCAGCCTTTGTTTAAAAATCTCCAAAGAAGGAGACTCCACCACACTCTGAGGGAGTTTATTCCACTGTCCAACAGCTCTTACTATCAGGAAGTTCCTCCTAATGTTTAGGTGGAATCTCTTTTCCTATAGCTTACATTCATTGTGCTGGGTCCTATTCTCTGGAGCAGTAGAAAGCAAACTTGCTTGCTCCATCCTCAGCATGACACCCCTTCAAATACTTATACAGGGGTATCATATCACCTCCTAACCATCTCTTCTCCAGGCTAAACATACCCAGTTCCCTAAGTCGTTCCTCATAGGGCATGGTTTCCAGACCCTTCACCATTTTAGTTGTCCTCCTCTGGACATGCTCCAGCTCATCAACATCCTTTTTGAATTGTGGTGCCCAGAACTGAACACAGTATTCCAGGTGAGGTCTGACAAAGCAGAATAGAATGGCAGTATTACTTTTAATTTTACTGCAGCTGGCATCCCAAGCAGTGCTAAACAAAGGGTGTCATTTTCCTCTAAAACAAGGGGCAGCTCCTCCACACTTTCCCTCTTTTCAAAATCTGGAAGTGACATATGAGGCAATATCGTAAAGTTTTAATTATCACCTTTTTAAAAAATTGACAAAAATTGTTTTGATTTGTAGTTGTTAACTTATCTCTATGTCGTCACCACCCAGATTTACACATTTTTCCCAGCGTTTCTTGACCCTCCGAATACTGTTATTACAGAAGTCTGCAGACTGCGCCTTAAACCACTCTTCCACTTTATGAATGACATCATTTGTGTTATCAAATCTGCAACCCTGCAATGGATTTTTCATTTCTGGGAACAAGAACAAGTTACTTGGTGCGAGGTTGGGAAAATAAGATGGATGATGCAAGATCTTAAAGCTACATGCCCTTGCTTTGTTAACTGCAACTTGAGATGAGTGAGCTAGTGCATTGTCAGCTAGGAGACGAATGCCTCTGGGGAGCGTACCGCGGCATTTCTTTTTCAGAGCATCTTGCAACTTGTCCAGAGGATAGCTGTAGTATGTGCCAGTGATGGTTTGTCCCTTTGCAAGGTAATCTGTGAGAATGACTCCACGACAGTCCCAAAAAACTGAGAGCATGACCTTCCCTGCTGACTTTTTGCACCTTTGCCTTTTTGGGGAGAGGGGAATTGGCATGCTTCCACTCCATGCTCATGGTTTTGGTCGTCTCTGGATCATACTGATAGATCCAAGATTCATCCATGGTTACCAGACAACCAAAAAATCCTCTTCATCCTGTTCCAACAATGTCAAAATCTGTCTTGAAAGGTCACACTGTGCTTGTTTCTGGAAAAGGGTTAGCAAACGTGGAACCCAGTGTGCAGACACCTTAGACATAAGCAATTTGTCATGAATAATTTTCCACACACTACTATAACAGACCAGTTTCATTCATGATAATTTCAATGATTGCTCATCTGTCTTCCAGGATTAAACACTCCACTTTCTTCAGTGTGGCTGCATCATCCATCAGTGATGGCCTTCCAGGTCTTGGCTCATTTGTGAGGGACATGTGACCTGTTTGGAAATTCCTTTTCCACCTCACAATAGTGTCATAATAGTTTCCATAAACTACCATCATCATGAATTTGCTAGGCACTATTACCCTTCAAATGCAGGAACTTTATCATGCTGCGAGCCTCAATCTTCTCCATCATACACTTTAGTCTCTTCTGGCACAACCTGTACCAAAAATAAAGGACACAATAATCTGATTTTCTCAACACCATGCACTTAAGGATCATTGATGACACTGACAATACCATAATAACTTCCAGGTGATAATTATTACTTTACGATACCCCCTTGTAGCAAGGAAAAACAAAAAATATGCCTATCTAAAAGTAAGTTTCACTGGATCTCAGATGTCTAGCCCTGACATTATAAGGCTGATGTTACATATCATATTTTAACATTAGAGTTGTTTTGTAGTACAGTTTTCAGACAATCCATTTGTAGTGCAACAAATAAGTACTTCATTATCATGGTACCAAAGAACTTCAAAATAGCTTCTCTGTTGCATGAATAGTGTATTTGGCTTCAATATTTTGAAGCAAGAGACTGTGTTTTCTCCCAGGTTAGTGAATGCTTTCACTGGTATAAAAGGTTCTGCTTTCCACTTTTTGTTCTATGTATTTATATATGTATGTATGTTAGTAGCATGGTGTGCTTTCCTAAATGCTGTTTTAGAGAATATATGAAAATGCTTTCCATACAGGCTGTATATCACAATTTGAAGCCAACCATTCTGAAACAACAGCTAGAGCATTCCAACTTGGATCCTCATAAAGTGGAGGTATTCACTACTGTATGGGCTGCTACAGGTCCAGAGGTGGTGGAAAAGTTCAGGCAGAGGATTTTGTCACCTCATAAGGTAATTATAACTAAATTTTGTACAATACGTGAAGTGAGAAATATATGCAGTGCTTTTCATTGGGAAAGAAGAGAAGGATGGGTTTAAAGTCAACAACAAATAAGCATAAAGTTTACCAAATACTAGGTACATGCCAAAATATAATTTATTTTGACAGAGTAGAAGGTTTTTTTTTTTATTAGTCCTTAATATTTATTGTTGTTGTGTACCTTCAAGCCGTTTATGACTTATGGTGACCCTCAGGCAAACTTACTTTGGAGTTTTCTTGACACGGAGGAGGTTTGCCATTGCCTTCCTCTAAGGCTGAGAGGATGTGACTTGCCCAAGGTCAAACAGGTCCAAAACACACTGCAGAAATAATCCAGTTTGTCACTGCTTTAATTGTCATGGCTCCATCCTATGGAATCCTGGGGTTTGTAGTTTGTTGTGGCAGCAGAGCTCTCTGACAGAGAAGACTTAATATCTCACAAAACTAGAGTTCCCAGAATTCCCTTGCATTGAGCTAGGGCAGTTAAAGTGGTCTCAAACTAGATTATTTCTTCAGTGTGTTTTGGACCTCAGTGGGTTAACATATTTATTAGGCCAATCAAAAAGGCATAAAATCTCACTGCTAGTTTTCAGAATGAAAGTTTCTTCATAAGGCAAAGAGATTTTTAAAAAGCATACAGGGAAGAATTGTAAGACTAATTGTGTTTGAGTAAGTGTTCTACATATTATCTTAAATGGTATGTGAGGAAGAGTATGTAGTATCAATATAAGCTGTTCATTGGTCCTGGGTTCACTCAGAATAAGAGAGGCAGTGAAAGTAGGGCAGTAGAATTTAGTTATACAAAAGACAACACCCACCCACCCCCAAATCCTATCAAGTCAATCTTTATCTGGTATGTATTATGCTGCATGCTACTTTGCTGGAAGACAGCAGTGGGTTCCCCAGGTAATCTCTACACTGTCAAGGCTGGAGATGAATTTTGGTGCAGATCATACCATGCAAATTGACAGAATCCAATTGCTAAACTTGTTGAAGGGATTAATCTTTCTTTTAAAAAATCTTTACCTTGGTTTTGGTTTTGGTTTTGAAAGCTTTCACACTAACATTTCGTCTCCTTTTGGGTTGACCTAATAAAAGTATTACTGCAACATGGATTTCAAATTCGGTATTTTATTAGTATCCAGGCAATCTAAAAGTTCTGTCAGATATTTGAATATATAGGTATACCTCAGTTAACAAAAGTAGACGTGTTTGTGGTCATGATGTCTCTAATAGAAACTTCAGTACCAGAGGCAGAAATAGCATGCAGATAATAAAGATAAATTAAACTCTTTGAAAATAGCAATTCAATCTATTTCAGCACACTTTTTATTGAAAACAAATAATATACTCTTGAAGTGAATCAGCTAGGTCAGGCAAATCTTGTATAGGTAAACAAAAACATTTTGAACCTTCTAGGGAACACTTGAGGGCTTCTTCAAAAAGGCCTCCAGGGATTTTTTCTTCTTTCACCAGCCTTCATTTTCCTTAAGATTTCTATTGTGGTGGCCAAATGGGGGGCAGGCAGTGAGGAAAGCTCATCTTATTCCCCCTTTTCTCTCAGTTTTGCTGTTCATGCACATTCAGTAAGAAATTTTGGAGGCAGCTGCTGTTCACTTTGCCTGCTTTAGGCAGATTCACACAGCTACAGTAGGATCAACTAAAGTTAACTTCCAGTCTTTCCCAGTGATGCTTTATTGCACTGATTACTGCAGAAACACTGCTGCAAAATAACCATGAAAGCCTGTGTTTCTCCAGCCCTCCACCATCCTTCCAATGGTAATGCTACTAAGAACTTCCAACTAGACAGTGGACAAGGAAGAAAAAGGGGGATGGCCATAAAAAGACTTTGGGCCAATGCAGATCAGCTGTTTGGGGCAGCACAGACGCCGTGGCCCTGATCCTCCCTTTTGTCGCCCCGAAAAGAGTGGCAAAATGCTGACCTAAGAGCTGGCGGCATGGCTTTTCAGCGCCCTTTTGGTGCAGCGTGTTTAAATGCTGCACCGGGAGGGTGTCCTGACCCATGTGGCATGCGTAGGGCCACGTGGCATCAGGACGGTGTTGGGATGGGGTTGAGGCGGCTGCCGTGCAGCTGCTCCGCTCCAACTGTATCTCAGGCCGATCCTTTGGGCTGGTTTGCAATGGCCCTTTGTCAAAGGAGCCGCTTTTCAGAGGCTTTGTTAACTGCCCGTATAAATATACACATGAATGAACTTGGAATTTAAAACGTTTTGATCAACCCCCCAAACTATGGGCCTTTGCAGACTGCCAGAAATAGTGCAAATTGAGTCAACTTTAACTGCCCTGGCTCAGTGCTAGGGAATCATGGGAACTGTATTTTTTCGGAGACATTGAACCTTCTCTGTCAGAGAGCTCTGGTGCCATAATAAACTACAGTTCCCATGATTCTCTAGCACTGAGCCAGAATAGTTAAAGTGGACTCAATTTGCACTATTTCTGGCAGTCTGCAAAGGCCCTATATTGTATAGAAGAGAAGGGGTACATCCAACTTTATGCTTGGGTAGGCTCTGTCATGGTTCCCCCTCTAGTCCACAAGCTTCTGTCCTTATCTCTGATAAGTAGCTAAGAGGCTGCTTAAAGGCCAGGAAGCTGAAAGGATAGCTATGCATTGTAGTCTGGAATGTAATTTCCCTGAGTTTTACTTTTGAATGAATGTGTATAAAATGGATCTGTTTTGTATGTTCATTTTTTTTAAAAAAATTCAGATGTGTAAGCTTTACATCCCAGCTCACCTACTTTGCTTTGACCCTATTTCATGTCTTTTTCATGCTCACTGCTAGGATGTGGCCTCTGAGACATTTCTTGGGTCAAAAATGTGTTCTTTACCTCTATGTAGTGGCAGCGGGGTGGTCACAGAGAACCTGCCTTATCAGGGTACTTTCTTGAGTGGCAGTGGCAAGGAGGGGCATACTGGTGGCGAACCAGAAGAAGTGACAGTGCCTAGGGAAGAAGAAACCAGGGCTTCTGAGGTTGAGGGGACAAGGTGAAGAGAAGCAGGGAGTTTAAAAGGGAAGACAAGCAAGCTAGGGGGATACCAATGACAGTGAAGAGGGGGAAGAGAAAAGTAACAATGTGATGGAGGAGAGGCGTGGAGTCAGACCAAGCACTTTACTGGCCATAGGGGAAAGCCTTTTCCACTTGACTGGAGCAAGGAATGAGGAGGGAAGGGTATCAAGCTGCTAACAGTGCCACTAGAGGCTGAAAGGTATGCCGGTTAAAAAAGGAGGATGCTGAGTTGCCCTGAAGTCTCTGGCAGCTAGGAAAGAGCTGTAGCAGTGAAAAGGTGTTGGGAGAAGCTCCGCACAATTCCCTTGGGAGAAGGGTGGGGTAGAGTGGCATGGGATGAGAACTATGAGTAGGAGTGGTCTGAAAAGGCAGGCTCTTTTCAGTGTGAGCCCTGAAGCAATAAAGCTGAGCAAGGAGGAGAAAGGGATTTGAAGAAGAGCTCCGTCTGGCCATTGAGAATCAATAGTGGTAGGCTGGCAAAGGGACTTGTGCAGTGCTGAAAGACCAGGGGAGAGAACCTACCTAGTGAAGGAACCAGTGCATAGCACTAATGTACTTGTTGGAGGCATAGGTTTTGAAGAGTGGCCACCATGAGGAAGTGATTAGCCTCTTTAATTATATGATACTTACCATAGTTGGACCTTGCAGTGTTGTTAACTGGATGAAGGGCCTTTGCAGACTGCTAGAAATAGTGCAAATTGAGTCTAATTTAAGGGTTAGGGAATCATGGGAACTGTATTTTATTGTGGCATCAGAGCTCTCTGACAGAGAAGGTTCAATGTCTCAGAAAAAAAACAATTCCCATGATTCCCTAGCACTAATCCTAACCCTTAAAGTGGACTCAATTTGCACTATTTCTGGCAGTTTGCAAAGGCCCGAAGTAACTGACTCTTGAATTGTATTTATTTGTGTTGGGGGAAGCCACTGGCCACGGATACTGTGTATGATGAGACTGTCTGGTTCTGTTAATAAGATGGCTGTTTTCAAAAATTGACTGCATTTTCAGCTTGAACAGTTAAATCATCTTCAGTCCAGACACAATGGCAAGCCAGCCATTTCATGAAAAGTGAAACTAAATGCGGTGGAATTCTTTTTCTGAGTTGTGCAAGAGAAATAGAAGAATGGAAATACATGTGAGCTCAAGGCTTTGCATAAGTATGTTCCATCACATGTATGTAGCACCAAACCTTGCTTTATGGTCATATAGGAAACCAGTTCGGGGTGAATATGCCCTGACAAACCATTGTTTGCCATAATTGGAAGTGAGAAGCAAAAGCAGAGAATGTAGGAGCTGGCCATCAGGTTTGTTCATGAAATCAACCAATAGTTTGTTTTATTGCAGATAACTTTATTCTCTACTATGCCTCATCTCATTTTAATTGGTTGTCACTGCATTGGATGTTTATGGTTTTTGTTCATGTATAATTAAATGTACACATGAGATGAATGTCTAAGTGTGGTGGGAGAAGTTAGGCTGTACTAAAATCCTGGGGCCATAAAAAGAGTGACTCTATAGTTAAAAGTATAATTAAGATGATAAATGGGTTGAGCTTGGAGAGGTGTAAACAAAATGAAAGCTGCTTTAATGGCACACTTTACAAAGTTATCTATCCTTGTATACCTTTTATAGCATGCATTACCTGGGTAAATGCTCTAAAAATCCTGTTAATGTAGTTGGCTTGAGGGGGAAACTCTGCATGGATCAATTCTCCTGGCCCAGATGGTTGAAGGGCACTTGTTCCTCATCTTCACAGCTGAGTCAGTGGGAAAGAGCTGGCTGACTACTTGCCAGCAGTTCTCACATAAATGTGTGGAAAGCATGGGGGAAGCAATAACACCACATGCACTTGGAAGTGCCACTGTGGTAGAAAATTCAATAGCAGGGTCTAGGATTGAGGAGAAAGCAGAAGAAGACTTCTCAAACAGCTGGAATATTGGTGTGAGATCACCAATGATAGTATGACATTTGTTTGCATAGATGGCACTTCCAAGTGCATGTGGTCTTATTGCTTCCCCCATGCTTTCCACATGTTTGTGTGAGAGATGCTGGCAAGTGGTCAATCAGCTCTTTGCCATTGACTCAGCTGTGAAAATGAGATGCAAGTCAGAGGGGGAGGAGAGGAAGGGAAGGCATTAGGCCAAAAAAGAGTAGAGGTCCGAATGGCATCAAGATATAATCCTAATGGGAGTTCAGAAGTTGGAAACATGGAGCTGAGAGAAGAGTGCATGAGGAGATTGTAGGGAGAGGCTTGGAGGCAGGAAGTTGAGACCCATCAAAGACCAGAGCCTTTTCGTGCTGCACAGTTTTATATTGTCACAGCAATTTATATTGTCACAGCAACATCCTATGGAATTCAGAAATCTAGATTTCTGGATTCCATAGAATGTTGCTGTGACAATATAAATAGAATCATAGCACTATAATTTTGTAGTGTGAAAGGAGCTCTTGGACTATCTTAACACATAGTCTGGACACAGAGAGCTGTTTGAGAAGAGGTCTTCCAAGGCAAGGAGGACACAGTCTCATACATGGCCTCTGAGGTATTTCAGCATGTCCCTTTCAGTTGGCAGACTTTGACACAGAAGCTGCAATTTCCCTGAATGTTTAGCTCTGTTCTCATTTGCACAAAGTTCAGGAATATGTACATTTGTACATCAGATACACAGTGTACATTTTCACTCATTGTTACATGTTACCAGTGGCTAACAGAAATTAAAATCTCTGTCTTTGAAAAAAAACAAACCTGTGCATTAATAGCTGTCCTAAAATTAATTGGAAGAAATTTCAAAGCTTGAGTGTTCACATTAAAAGCTTGATTAAAAACACTGTTAATGCCAAAAGTGGCAGAACTATTAGAAGTAGCTCTGGATATGTGCCACAGTCTAATTTAGAAACAGATACAAACATTTATTTCCTGTCACGCTCAGGTCTAGTGATGACATCACAAGGGACTGATATTGTTGAACTGATAGTTCATTATGAGGGAGATCAATATGAGAGTTATTACCATGCCTTAGCTTCTGATTGCTCTCTTTTCATTTTTCATTTCATTTCGGTAGTTATAATACTACTGTGTCAGCAATTCTTTGTTCCGAAAGCAAGTATTTGTTTGTTGCAAAAGATGGCTATTCCTCCCCTCCCGCAACCCTGCTTTTTAAATGCTTGCAAAAAAATTACTTCTTACCAGTTGATCTGAGTTAGCTTGGCACTCTGAGTAAAAATCCACAAAAGTTAGCTACATGGAAGCTGGCCATGTTCTGTAGCTGTGCTCCAGACTCTGAAAGTAGCAGGGGATTGCCTCTATGTGAACCCCCCTTTCTTATTGTATAGTGAATTGTAAGGCTGTAGTTCCCTAACCTCTCCCCTTCTTTCTCACCTGCATCTGTACAAGCACTAGGAAATTCAAGTTATTCCTGGTTTGGGATGCTGTGTGGGTCTTTGAATGTGCAGCAGCCACCAGAGTTGCTGTGACTGGTCTGAGTAGTTGTTACCTTGAAGCTGGACCTATCCTGATTGGGAGAGGTTTACACAGATCATTTCTAGCTGTTTTGGTTCTTGTGTAAAATTGTACTACCCATCTGGAAGTCAGCAGGTTGGGGAAGAGAGCTATATACCAATAGCATACTCATTTCCTGAGATCAGATCCTTCTGTAGTCAAAACAGCACCATCAGTAGGCTGAGGGGGGGGGGGGAACCTCAAAAATTTGAACAATGTTCCCTCCCCAAAGAAACTTAAGGGAAAACCCCCAGGGGGGATTGAAATGGAGTATCTTAGGAGAGTACAGGACTGGCTGGCACATCAGCAAGAGCATGTTGTAACTTTTTGTTTGTTGCAAGCTCTGGTTGTAACTGTTCATCTGTGTCAGGAGTGGGAAACATGAAGTCTTCCAGATGTTGGACTGAAACTCCCTGCATTCTTCACCATTGGCTGTGCTGGCCAGGGCTCATGGGAGCTGCAATCCAAAAACATCTGGAGAGTCACACAATTCTCAGCCTATTCTATATCCTCCACAAAATGTGTATGTCTATGTTCCTGTATAGGTCTGGCACAAAAATACTTCGTCAGGAATTCTAACTCATTAGCCTAATGGCATAAGAAACATTCAGCACTGAGTTTATTGAGAAATGGGGTAAGTAAGAAGAGTTCTTTGGAAGACCAACTTGGTTTTGAGAAGAGTCCTTTTGCTTAGAATGAGCAAAGTTTGTTGGAGAGCAGATGGTTTGTAGCCTCCAGTATTGTTTCTGGCAATGTGCTCTTTCAGACCTAACAGCCACTGACAGTAAAAAGATCCTCATGCCTTAATGTTTAATGGCGCATAGCTTCCTCTCTTAGCTGGATTTCTAGTGTTAAAATGATGTTGGTTTTTGTCACCTTTCTCATTACTTCAGAGACAATTTTAACACAGTTATAAATCACACTAAGCTCATTTTTGAATGCGCAATGTAACATGTCATTTTGCTCCATTCTCTTCACTCCGTGTCTTATCCCCTCCCTGCAAAAAAACACGCCTGATTACAGGGACCCAAATCACATACAGATTCCTTGATTTAAGCTTCACTAATTGGGAACAAGAGAAAGAAACTTCTTTTAATGTGATTTCTCAGTCATGAAAGCAAACATTCATACCAGCAGCTGCTTCCTTCTTCAACATGGTTTATGAGTGTGCTTCCATTGAGATAGTTGTGGGGAGGGATGATTCCCCCCAATGGATTCCCCCTCTTCCCTAGTAGCGTTCCCACCTGGTCTGTGTGGTGGCTGCTGGAGAGGACAGTGAAGGCCAGAAGAGCATGTTCGGGCCTTTCTTTTACCATGGTGGTGGAGGTCTCCTTGTGAGAAGACCTTCACCTCTGCAACAAAGCCAGGAGAAGCATGCTCCGCTCGGCCCTTTCCTTTGCTGTGGAAAAGCTGGGAGGGGTGCCTTCACTGGCATGGATTAAACCAGGAGGGCCACAGCAGGAGGAGGGCCCAACTGGGTGTCACCCTTCTTCTGTGGTGTCACTCAGTGTGCTCTGTACTCCCCGCACCTCCTAGTGATGCCACTGATTTCTCCCATGAGCCACAGTTATGAATTTCCCCTCCTCCCTAGTATATATTAGAACAACAACAACAACAAAAATGCATACATGAAATTCAGTTTTGCTTTCCGTGTACATTATTTGTGACCCCAAACCAACATTGTACCCAGTCATTTTGGGGAGTTGGGCTGAAACTATATTTAAGCATAGTAATTGATTGAAGAATGTTGTTGGATGAAGTATGGCTGTCCATACACAAAGTAAAATTTCTGAAATATTCTGGGAGTCTTTAATTTCTAGATAGCACAGTTTCTGCTCAATTGGATTTTCCATGACTGCTCTCAACACTGTTTGAGGGTTGAACTGGCCCCAGCATGCTTCAGCACTCAAGACTTGAAATACAGTGTGAGGGTTCAGGAGGGTCCATTTTTTAAAATGTATTTTTTTGTGAAATGTAAATGTTGCTGCGTGAAGTTTTTCTCCCTTTGTTCTTTCTCTCACCTCCCCTCTTTCCCTTTCTTTTTGTGAATTCTGTAGATAGTTTTTCCCCATTTCATTAGTCATCTGATAATAGTGATACTTAACATTTGTGCAGTAGTTTCAGTTGTTTAAAAAGCTTCTCATGTGTTATCCAGCTGCAGTCCTAACAACTCTGTAAGATAAATCATTACTACAATTCCTCATATTGCATGGTGAGAGACTGGGGCTGTGAGATTGTGAATTGCCTAGTAATGCCATTTGATAAGTTCATGAAAGAGATGAGATTTGAACTAGGGGCAATCTGATTTGAAGCTCAGTCTTTTAGCTGCTGCACAACACTGCTTGGTGAGTTTATTACCAGAGGTAACAGGCCATTCTTTTCTAAATAAAAGAAAATATTACGTGCACTACTGTAATGAAAATGGTTCATAGGATAGAACTTTAGAAGCAGGAAAGGGTGTGTTTTTGTCACTTCTTCTCCAGTCACTTATCTTTATGACCTTATATAAGATAACTTAAAAGGGACGATCTCCTTCATCATGCCACAAATACATTTTAGTGTGTTGTGTTTTCAAGCATCTTTTATTTAGAAACAGCTGGGTTATATTATGCCCTCAGAAAAGAGCCTTGTGTCTTACTGAGGAGTCTTGCAGAAAGTGGGCTATTGGCCAATTTTGGCTGGACTGCATAGCATCTGTTAGTTGGAATTCTTCCAAAGAATACTGGCCTTGGGCTGATCTAGCTAGCACTTGTGCTCTTAAGCAAAAGTGAGTGCTTAGAATAGCTTAGCGGTTGAAGAGACCCTAAGCATGTATGTGCTCTTGCTTTGAAAACTTAAAACACATCATTGCTGTATGGGGATTCTTCATTCCACCACAGTAGGTAATACTTAAAGCTTCCCAGTATCAGGTAGTTATGGTTTCAGGGAAACAATATCAAATTAAACTTTGTAATTATGCTTTTAAAAAACTAAGCTCAGTATTTGTTCCTGGTAAATAATTTAGTCCATGTAACAATATCTGTTTATCATCTTACAAAAGAGATCCATATAAAAATAACTTTAGGCTTAATTCTTAATTCTCAGCATGTCTTAAGTAATCCACTTTCTGTGCCTACCTACCTTGTCCCCTTGGCCATATATCATGTACTGTAAGCAGTCAGAATTGGATGGACTCTATTATATTCAATCTTCCTTTCAATAAAATAAATAGGTAAGCCACTCTGAAGCCCCTGGCAGGGTATGGTACATTAATCAAAGTTTCTGAAAGCATAGCTGTACTTCTAGAAATGAGGGTGGGGGATGGAATTCCACCTGAATTGAATGGGAAAGTAAGACTGTTCAATCTATGCAAAGGTTACTTGCCTTTTCCTTTGCTTGTTAACCCCAGTGAACTGCTGTATAGTTTGTGGGATTGTTCAATTACTTCTATGTTTCTGATTTTTTTTTTTAAAAAAAACTACTACAAATTAAATCTAAAACTTGGCATTTATTTTTGTTCTCCGTACAAATGTGACATAAGCATGTTACAAAGAAAATATTGTGGTAAAGGGAACTATTTCTTACATTCCCATGTTGCATGATATAAATGCATCAGAGCATTGCAGTGTGGGAGGTGTGATTGGAAAGGTAGCAAACTTGGTGAAGTGTGTCTTCCAAGGTTGCTTACTATTGAAAATGTGTGAAGCTGCTTACACCACACAAAATGATTTATTTATTTATTTTGTAGTGTGGAATGACTTCCTGTTGGAAAGTGTAGCTGATTTGATGGGTGGGTAATTGTACTTAGTTGATATACATGAGAAAGTTCTGTAGAATGTGTGCTCTGTATGCAGGTTCTCAGGTTCAGTTCTTGGCACCTTTACATATGATTGGAATAGACATTTGCTAAAAGCCTCTTAGGGCCAGTAAGTGTAGAATAGTGATGGGGAATCTCCAATCCATGGGCAATTTTTGGTTTACCAAACTGGCCCATCCATCATGTTGGAACTCAGGATGAAGTCCTCTGCCTGAAGCCCTGGGCATTCCATTAAACCAGGGGTAGGCAATCTGTCCCCTTTAAGGTCCGAGGGACTTCAGCTCCCAGAAGCCTCAGCCATGTTGGTCAATAGTCTGGGATGTTGGCCAATAGTCTGGGATTCTGGGAGCTGAAGTCCCTCTGCCCTTAAAAGGGACAGATTGCCTACCCCTGCATTAAACGTTTCATCCCTGGATGGGAGAAATGCAACCTAATGGAAGAGTGATTGATGCATTAAGACTGTGTTTGAGTCTGTTCCCTCCTTCCTCAGATGGAAGGTAAAGGAGAAACAAAATGACTCAACTGAGGAAGGGAGGAACATTCATCCAACCAACCCCTCTTAGTGAGCTGGCATCATTCTGCAGGACCTTTTGCAAATGGGGAAAGCTTATCCAAAGTGAAAATGGTTATGAGGTTTTCCTTGGACTTGCTCCTGATTGTGCTTTTGGCGAGAGCCTCATGATATCAGTACTCTGAGAGGGTTCCAGGGGAGTGGAAGTGGCTGAAGGTCTGACCTCCAAAATTCCCCACCTTTGATTTAGTCAGTATTGAGCTAGATGAAATAATATTCTGCATGAGACAGCTTTGTCATCAGCACCAATCTATCTGTGTCTTCAGCAGTGTCAATCTGAGCTCCTACTTGTGAACCAACAGAAATCTATTTCAGAATGTAAGTCACTTATTAAAAATATCCTGCATTTGGCAGTTATGTGTCAGAATTACAGCAGTCTTTAAGATCACTGAAGAAAAAAGAAAGATGGAAAAATAATTATGGGGTGCTCTTGCCTGTGTATAAATGTTTTGCTCAAAGAACCATTCCATCTGTTATGTCCTCATCTGCATTGGAGACTGTTGGATTAAGATTAGATTCCTGGGGTGTTGGCCTCTTTTTTAGGGGTAAAGATGATGACTGGCTGGATTAAGAATCTCTTTCAGCAGATCTCTTGGGTCTCTTTGAGAGTAATTTCAGCAAAATAAATCAAATAGACAGTATACAAATTACTTAAGTAAAAACTTTACTAGATACATTTAAATGTTCATTAAGAACATATATATATATATATATATATATATATATACACACACACACACACACACACACACACACACACACATTGTCTAAGCCTGGGTAACTAGAGGAATTTCAAGTGAAGAAGCAGCTCACCATCTTGCAAGAGGAGAAGAAGGAGTCTTATGTGGCTACAGACCCACCTGGAAGATTCTCTGGTTACATGTTCTGTTTGTTTTGATGCATGGACACACTGATGATCATGCATTTCAGTTGGTGGTGGAGCAGCTGGGGAAAGTACAAGAGAGACTGTGTGTGCAGAGTCACAAAACCCTTATTGTCTAAACCAGGGGTAGGCAACCTTTCCCCTTTAAGGGCCAAAGGACTTCAGCTCCCAGAATGCCAAAAGCTATTGCCCAACATGAGACTATTGGCCAACATGGCTGAGGCTTCTGGGAGCTGAAGTCCCTCGGCCCTTAAAGGGGAAAGGTTGCCTACCCCTGGTCTAAGCCCCCTTTCCTCTAATGGCAAATGGAGGAAGGGGTTGTGGAGAGAATGCTTTGCTGAGTAGTATTTTCCAGCAGAGACTGTTCTACTCCTAGCACAGAGAACCTGACTTCAGTACAGTAAAAGAAGGCCTTATCCCCCACCTAGCAGACAGGAGTGGGAATTTTTCACTAAAAATTATAAACCCCACATTATAGATCTATTAATCAGTTCTATCCCAAACTTCTGAAAACCAGAAATCTTTCTTTCGTGCCTTAAATATCATTCTTATGTACAACATTAAACTCAGCACACCATATGGTGCTCCTATTTGGTTTTTCCTTGTGGAAGTCACACATCTAAACAAATGAGATGTATAAATGAAAATATTTATAAATAACCTGGGTTTCAAATACTTGATTTAAAAAACTGTATGGCCATTAGAACTTGATCCCTGTTCAGACATGGATGCATGTTCTTTTATAGTACCAAACCTTTCCTAGGAGTTTAGTTCTCAATTGGAAAATAGAAATTACAGCACTACTAAAGAATAAGAGAGGCTGATACTCTCCTTGGTTTTTTTTCATATAGTGAAAGTTGTCTAAGTAATGGCTGATATTCCAATGGGTATATGGAATTTTCTGTCCCTGTATCTTTCCCCCACACAGGTATTTTTCTAAATCTTACAACACTTCATATGTTGTGAATGCTTGCAACACTAAGAAAGAACTAAGTAATAACACATAAGAACACTTGTGTAGAAGTGTCCTTGGAGGACCAGTGTGGTGTAGTAGTTTGAGCATTAGACTCCAACTCTGGAAATCAGGGTTTAAAGTCACATTCACTTAGCCTCAGAGAAAGGCAAAGACAAATCTCTGAACAAAATTCACCAAGAAAACTCCGTGATAGGTTCTCCATAAGTTGAAACCACTTGAAGGCACACAACAACAGAGTGCCCTTGAGATGTCTGATCTGCCACACTGACACGTGCCTTAGTTAACATCTCATTTGGATTACTCTAACGTGATCTATGAGGAGTCAGTGTGGTGTAGTGATTTGTGTGTTGGATTATGACTGGAGTCCAGGGTTCAGTTTTGTACTCAGCTATAGAAACTCACTGGATGACTTTGGGCAAGTCACACTCTCTCAACCTCAGAGAAAGGCAAATCTCTTTTGAACAAATCTTACCAAGAAAATTCCATGATAGTTTTACTATAAGTTGGAAATGACTTGAAGGAAAAGAACAACAACAAAATCAACAGTAAATGTTCTCTACATGGGTCTGCCTTTGAAATGTGTTCAGAAACTTCAGTTGATCCAAAGTGCTGCAGACAGATTGTTATCTGGGAGCATACACCTCCTTTGTTGTAACAGCTCAACTGGCTGCTTATTTTCTGGGCACTCTTCAGGTACTCATGACCTGTAATGTCCCATATGAGTCCCATATGAACCTATCTGTCTTTTGAGATCTTATAGGGAAGTCCTTCTTTCCCATTACACATCTGGTGGGAACACAGGAGAGGGTCTTCTCAGTGGCTGATCCCAGGCTCTAGAATTCCCTTCCCAAAGAGGACTGGCATCTTTCTTGCTATCTTTCCACAGGATGGTGAAGGCTTTTTTGTTTCAGGAGGTCTTTGAGGATTGATTACTAAAGAGGAATGGGCCTTCCACAATGTGCTGGACATCCATGGGTTGCATTGCAGTAACCTGCTTTAAACATGATTGTACAGTAATTTATCCTTATGACTTTGGTGATTGTTCTATTATGGTATTTGCTATTTTACATGATGGTTTTTAAGTCAGTGGGAGGATGGATAATGTTTGAATCACAGAGTCATAGAATTGGAAGAGACTACAAGGGCCATCCAGTCCAACCCCCTGCCATGCAGGAACACAGAAGCAAAGCATTCCTGACAGATGGCCATCCAACCTGTTTAAAAACCTCCAAAGAAGCAGACTCCACCAGCCTCCAGGGGAGTGTAGTGTGTTCCCCTGTTGAACAGCTCTTATTGTCAGGAGGTTCTCCCTAATGTTGAGGTGGAATCTCTTTTCCTGTAGCTTGCATCCATTGCTCTGGTCCTATTCTGTGGAGCAGCAGAAAGCAAGCTTGCTCCGTTCTCAATATGACAGTTTGCAGAGGTTCTATGTCTATAGTCTGGGGAATATTTGTTCACACCAGTCCACCTCCCACCACACAAGCAGCTTGGGAAACTAAGATATTACTTTGCTGTATTTAGACTTCTGGTACATCTTATTTTAATATGCATTTGTATTTTATAGCTTGATACAGTTGGATGGCAGCTTAACCTTCAGATGGCTCAGTCCACCCAAGCAAGACAAAAATCTCCTAAAGCTATATTAGAACTTGGAATAACCAATGAAGATTCAAAGGTAAGAAGCTTCGAGGCCACATCCTTTTCTTAAAATCACTGCTGTGATGTGGCTCCTGAATGGGTTTGCATCAGTTTTCATTCAAAAAGCAATGATAGCCATGATGGCTTTCAGAAAAAAAAGCTAAAATCCTTCTTTTAGTGCAATACTTTTATTAGGTCAACTTGAAGGTCACAGAAATGAAGTACTAATAAGGATATTATATAAATATAAATTTTGGAATTAATTTTCAGATATTATTTGTAAGAAATAAGTTTTAAACAGCCTTTGGGGTTATTTGCTACTAAGATAACATTGTCCTGCTGAATGAGATGGACTTCATGAATCTTGTGTGGCAAACACTTCTTTCTTCCCCAAGCAGTGCTGGAGAGCCCAGTGTTCTTCACTTCCCTTGGATCATCAAAATGAGAGCAAGGATGCTTAGCCTTCAGTCTGTGGCTTGTTCTTACTAGATGAAAGACTGTCTGAGACAGAGAACTTGTGTGTTTATGGAGGCTTTCTGTATTGCTCATTTTTACATGAAGAAGGACAGTCTGAATCAGAGAAGCCGCCTAGATGTATGAAGGCTCTCTGTGCACTTCTAAACTGGGAATCCCTTAGAGAGTCTCCATGCACTGAGAAATTTCTCCGCAATACTGCAGAGCTTCTGAGAAATGTTAGATGCAGCCTTTGAAAGATCTTTTAGGGAAGGAAGTTCCATGGGTATGAGGAAGTAATCAAGAACAAAGTTTTATGTACACTTAGTGTTTGAATTTGACTCACAGAGAGTTCAGTCAGGAATGTGTCTGTACTTAAAGAGGACATTTGAATTCAATATCGAAGTATAAGATATATTTAGATTTGAGGATATATAAGGTCTAAGACATAAAGCCACCATTGAAGTATACCTAGAGCACAACACAGGATATTGACAGTGAATGAGTGATAAATAAAGAATACGGTAACTTTTTCTGTGTGATCTGTGGGAAGAAGCGGTGAAGAGTCACTCTGGGCCTTTGCAGACTGCCAGAAATAGTGCAAATTGAGTCCACTTTAAGGGTTAGGGTTAGTGCTAGGGAATCATGGGAATTGTTTTTTTTTTCTGAGACATTGAGCCTTCTCTGTCAGAGAGCTCTGCCACAATAAACTACAGTTCCCATGATTCCCTAGCACTGAGTCAGGGCAGTTAAAGTGGACTCAATTTGCACTATTTCTGGCAGTTTGCAAAGGCCCTCTGAGGCAAAGGCTGCATCTGCACTGCAGAAATAATCTAGGCTGACACCAGTTTAACTGCCATAATGAAATGTTAGGGAATTCTGGGATTTGCATTTTGTGAGATATTTTTTGTTGGAGAGCTCGTGCCACAGCAAACTACAGATCCCAGAATTTCATAAAATGGAGCCACGGTAGTTAAAGTGGTGATTTTGTCTGCAGTGCAGATGTGGCCAAAGTGTTACTATGTTTGGAAGGTTACTGAGAGTTATCAAGCTCCACTTACAATTCCCTACTGTAGAATAGCCTCTGGGCTATGTCATAAGAGATGAGACTGTAGGATTTTTTAATTTTATTTTATATCTGACAGCTATCATAATCTAGATATCTGGGAAAGCTATGGATTCAGAAACTCCTCTAAGGATCTAGTAACCATGATGGAAAGGAATATTGTGCTGAAACAGAGGTTCTGGTGTACAGGTAGCATTGCCAATCTTCAACAAGATATCTTGAGCTAAATCTCAGTTTTCTTTCCTAAGTGTGGGGCATGGTTTGTGGCAAGTACAAATTTTACATGACTGAGAAAGCCAGCCAAAATATATGACCTATAATGTTGTATTCATGCAACCCTTTCTTTGAAGTTGCATTTTAAATAATTATTTACTAAATTTATCAGTATGTTATTCTCAGATCCAGTTAATACGTTGTAACTTGAATGCTTACAAAACAACTGAACCAAATGTATAGTATGAAAGCTTTTTGTAAAATATATTCTGTCAGGAAACAAATGGTTACTTTGATTTGTTTATAGCATTTATTTTGAAGAGTAAATAAAACTTGATTCTAGGTGTGATGAAAATATTTCTGCCTTTCTTTCTCTAATTAAACTTACTATTTGCTTTCTTGTATCTGTGGAACCTTACTGGTTTTTCCTAGCAGAACAAAGCATTCACAGAAATGTAATAACAATCAAGGTCTGAATATGTTCTTTGCTGTTACTCACCAGAGGGCAGTAGAGATCTTTCGAGTATCTACATTTTGCTGATATGTTGAATGTTTTTTCAAATCACATTGTTGAATCAATGATGAAGTTAGTAGATATGGGAAACAGTATTTACCTTTCTAATCTGGCTATAACAATACTATAGATAGTATACTCTTTGACTCACTTCAGTGTTCTTTTAATCAATATACAACTCACTTTTTTCATAGAAATAATTTTATTTGGGTGTTCTGAATTGATGTCTGGGGAAAATATTTTACAGTGTGAAATGTGTTTATAATAGGAACAGCGTTGCCCTGGTTTAAGGATACTCAACAGACTGTACCTCCTGGGACTTTTTATTAGCTTGTACCCCTCCCTCATAAGAGGCTAGTGTCATGGGGGGGGGGGTTGGAGAAAAGATAAATGAAGTGTAAGACCACTTGCTTATTGTTCCCAGATGGAAACCAAAAAAGTGGTGTATGCACATAGCAAAGAACAGTGTGCACATCCTGGAGGTTTTGTGTGCTGCCTCAGCCACAGACTTTTCCATTGTGGAAAGACAATCTGTTGTTCAGCTTTGAAGGCAGCTTGTCTTTTTGGAAATGGAAATCATTATCAAGCATATAGTAAGCAAACCTCTCATCCTTTTGGATCAGAGCAGTAGAACTGAATTCTGATAGCTGATGCAGGAAATTACTGGTTACATATGTTTTGATAGAGATTATGCATGCACTTTTATGTTTGAACATTAAATTTAGCATCTTTTGTCCATGGGAAGAGACTGATATGTGTAACCTGATATGGTACATTTTGTTTAATTATAAATGCTGAATACTTAAACAAAAAACAAGTCTTGTACTCTCATTTCATTTTAAACCCCCCCCCCCCCACCTTTTCCTTCCTCCTTTATTTTCCGTAACATGGAGGAGATGATTATCATTGCGGTCAGTTTCCCACAAACTTGCCATGTGAATTGTGGCCTGTGTGGTAATTGTGTCCACTGTTGATGTGCATTACAAGAGGAGAAATTTGCTTAATCATGGCCTAAATCGTGGTGAATTTTGCCTCCTTCGCTGTGCAGAAGATTCTCTATTGAGATGCTAATTCTCACAGCCATAAAAAGATATTCTACAATTGTGTGCATATTATTCACAGAACTATTGTGCTGCTGGAAAAAAATTATTAAAGAGTTTAAAAGATATTTTTGTTGAAAAAATTAAAAACCTGTTATTGATCTGCAACTATGAAATGAAGCAGATATAAGGGAATGAATGAATGGAATTGTGCATGCTAATTGGTTTAAGTGAATGCTCTAGTTTAAATAGTTGTGTCATCATACTAGGGCTTTTAGTTGACCTTTATGGAATATTCTGCATTATAGTGTTGTAACTGGGGGAGAAATGTTGCTGCCTGAAACTACTGATGATTGTGAACTGATGAACAAAGATTTTGATTAATTCACATATAATCCGGCCTAGTAGTAGTAAACATGATGAAATAAATATTCAATTTTGTTTGGAGTTATATTTAATCTGTCTTTTCCCAAATGCTCCATGAAATCACCTTTACAATGAAGGATAATTTATCTTGTAGTAAATTGGATTAAGCAGTGATTCCAGTGGGTGCTTTTTTGTGGAAAATTCAAAACTGGGAGGAAAAAAACCTTAGGCTATTGTGATGTAAACCTTTAGGATGATAAACGTTATCTATCTAGATCACAGAAATCTTGTTTTAACTATTTTTATCCTAGCCCCTCTTACTGTTTCATTTATTATTTTGTGCATAAGTATTTTTTTAAAATCATAAGCGTATCTTAGAGCATAGTCACTTGCATCTTAACTTGGAAGTTAAGTCTCACAGTGTACAGTTAGACTTACTTCCAGGTGCACAGGCAGCATACATGTCCTGAAATGACACTGCTTTCCAATGAACATACATTTATACATTTATTAATTTTTATTCTGAACCTATTCGTAACTACCTAGGAATGGCTAGATAGCACCAATCGTTGTGGATCAGTTTACTCTTATGCTTGAAGGTTGAAGAGAGGTAATCAATGGAGCATGCATTTTTATTCTTAATGCTTGTTAATTAACAGAAATATTGGAAAGAGAGGGAAGATCGATGGTAGAGGAAGTACCAATTGAGAACCACTGCTGAGCTTTTGTCAGCAGGACAGAAGTGTGTGTGTGTATGGGGGTGGGAGGGGGAGAGATGGAGAAGAAAAATAAGTACATCATATTCAGGGCTAGATTATTTTCTCTCTGGGGAATGTTGGAATGGAAAGGTTTTGGCTTGATTCTAAATGATTTGAGAATGGAACTGCCCACTTTTTTTTTTGTGGTGAACTACTGTTGGGAGAGCAAGGGCAGCATTGGTTTATGTACATACACAAGAGGAAGCCACTGTAACCAGATCTCCATGTCTGCCCACAAATCTCTTTCCCTCTCTCTGTGGATGAGAGCGTGATCCATTTCATCCTTCTGATCCTTGCAGACATCCTTCCAAGAACCATAGGGCTGAACCCTAAACCACTTTCTTGAAATGTTTTCTATACAGAAAAAAAACTTGCTGACAAAATCGCCCATGAGATTGGTCTGCTAAATCTACATGTAATTACATCACATAAAATGATTAGAGAATTTTGACATTTTGAGCTTGATCAGGGTGGGGCAACTGTCAAGAGTTCTGGGGGCACATTGGTTCCCTGTGGGACTGTACCCAACAATTGTTACCCCTTTGGGCCTAATTTTGGATGGATGAAAAAAAATATATTTGGGGGCATTTTGGCCACCCTCATTTTTCAATGTAGGATTGCAGAAGTCTTCCTTCAGTCTATACAAGCCTTTCTTCAGAACAAGAACTGACCAAAGGAGGAGGTCATCTTGGCTGCTTGTGAGTTTGAATAAGAATCTGTGAAATACACTTTTTTGTAAAATTGTGTTTATCTTGGTTCTCTTGAAGCCTATAGAAAGAGTATTGCTCTCGTTCCTTTTTCAACAGCTTTCAGATACACTATGTTAAGACCATATGGAAATGCTAGTTTGACACTGAATGAATGAGCAATGTTAATCCTGTGTTAATTCTTTATTAAGGCAATTTATTTTACAGAAGTTTTTGGACAGTTTTTAATTTAAGTAACATCAAAAGATACTGAAACAAAATACAAATTTGAAGTTGGTTTATACTGTATGTTATTTTTCACAATAATTGTTAAAACTTTGCTTTGTAATAGCCTGATAGACATCTAATCATCTTGCTCTCAATCAAGTCTTTTTTCAATTAAAACATGGTATGCATAGATAATAACATTAAATACTAGTTGTAGTTGATATAGAAATATGCCAGGTTAGTTTGTATAAGTTAAAATTATCCCCCACCCACCCCCCAGCTTGGAAACTCCTTTTCCCTGTCATTTGTGCTCAGTCACTGAAAAGCATATAGATTCTTTTCAATCATGACTATAGAATCCTGTCTTCAGAAAATGCTTATCTCACCCACTTCATTATACCTGATGACAACAGGTTTTTAAAGTGAAGACTGCACTGCAGGGAAAACAATTCTATCTTCTATATCTGTGTTTTCTTCCCCTTCCTAGTAGGAATTTTTATCTTCTTCCAAGGAAAGAAGACAAATCATAGTTCCATATGTTATGGATTGTCACTAACAAGTGCACCCTTATAAGGTTGGAAGTTGTGGTTATTGCTGGAATGAGCAGCAGCCACAGTGTTATTTTTTAAGAAGCTCCTTTGTAATTCCTAGGTTTTAAATTCACTTCTTATAAATGAAGAACTCTTACTCTTAAGTGTCCTCCTATATGCCATACTGGGTAAGTTGGTAACATTTGCCAGTAGAATGGATACCACTGAAAAATGAACTTTCCCTTCCCCCTGCGTATACTCACACATCCAAAATTTGTTATGGAAATTTGAGAGAACCCCCAGAACTGAGTTGGGGGAATGATGACAGGGAGTTGTCAAGGGAAGGAGACCTGCTCACACTGGGGTATAATAGCATAGCATTGCACAATGCAGCAATGGTCTGGCTTCACATTTCCCATTCCTATCACCATGAATGCAAAAGATACTGTTCTTTTCCACGGGAATATAAAAGAAAGAAAGTGTTGTGCCTTGCACTTGCATACATCAAAGTACAGTCCCTTGCTATCCACGGGGGATCCGCTCCGGACACCTCCCCCTGTGAGGATAGCAAAAAATGTAGGACCTTAAGTCCCATTCTTTTCAATGGTTGTGTGTGCACACATGCTCATTGAAAAAGCCTGGGCTAGCTGTTTGCGGAAGCTCAGATCCACGGATGGCAAGTCTGCAGTTGTGCAGGCACACTGTATTGCATATGTAGCTTTCTCAAGTGATGCACTAACAGGAAACCAACTCATGATATGGCTGAGGGATTCTGTTATGAAATCTGGGCTCGTGGTAACATGGTACATGTTTGTAACTAAGTGGTAGTGGGTATAGGAATAATTCTGAAACCACACACCAACATTATGTCAGTTTTCCTCTGAATTAGAGTAAATGTATGCCAATAACATTGCCTTGTCATTCCAGGGTCTGACAGCTTCTTTTCATGCTAGCCATCTGTTTCAGAATGGAAGCAGTGACCCTTTCA
Source organism: Phrynosoma blainvillii (assembly GCA_026167975.1). Lineage (NCBI taxonomy): Eukaryota > Metazoa > Chordata > Lepidosauria > Squamata > Phrynosomatidae > Phrynosoma > Phrynosoma blainvillii. Next base: position 81,300,727 of record JANUYF010000002.1, read on the forward strand.
CTTAGAATGAGTGAGGGGGTGTGGGTTTCATATTCACAACTCTCCTTTGGACAATCATTGGCAAGTAAAAATATCATATAATCTAATTTTATTCCCGGAGCCACTGTATGTTCTACTTTGATGTTACCTGTGCAAGGGTCACTACTGTGGGAGGAATGGGGAGCTCAGACAGTGTTTCAGGCTGCATGTGATTATTCATCAGAGGCAGCTCTCTCTGTTCACATGTTCTGCTCACTCAGAGGCTAGTGATATAAGCAAGTGAATTAACATGTGATAGATATACCTTCCAGGTGGTTATCTTGTGTGGGTGACCTTGCTATACCTATATTGAGGTGTGAAAAATGCTTACAACAAATGTTCTTAATAAACACTCTCTCTTTGCAATATAATCTTGACTATATAGAAACAGACTTGCTTTGCTGTGACTCCTTTTCTCTTAAAAGAAGTTAATTCTCTCCACTGTTCATGATGTAAATAGCAGAAATGTTGATAAAATAAAAATATAAAATGTATAATTCTTTGATTGAGATTCCAGAGTGTCATTAATAGTTGTAAGATACTAGGCCATATCTTTGGATTAGACCAGAGGTTTTATGGGAAAGATGGTCAGGGACTGGAGGGTGGATTTCCAAAGAGTATTCGCACACTGAATTCTACATCTCAAAGGCAAAATTATGTTGCTTGGAAGAGATTCCTATTTGTTCTCACCTTTCTCCAAACTGCAAGAAATGTTATTCAACTTTGCCTCTCCCCCTTGTCCTTTGTATAAGTCAGAAGATATAGAGAAGGAGAAAAGATTTATCCTACAAATAATGACTACCTAATAAGCCAAATCCAGCTGATGTATTATGGTTGGAATAGCCAAAATGATTTGCATATTGACAGGTATTATTTTCATGTTACTTGTAATGGCATAAATGACTATGAAGCATGGCTGGGAACATTAGTGCTTTTAAAGAGGCCACATTGACACCAATATTTGTTTAATTTTAGCAGTGTTAAATATTATTTTATTTATTTATTTATTTACCAAAATTATTGGGGTGGCATGGTTAACAAGTTCTTTCTTTGTAAAAATTAAAGAACTGCAGAAGATGGAGCAGAAGGTAGTGCATTGTGCCTTTAAAGCAGGGGTGGGGAACATGTGGTTTTCCAGAGGATGTTGGACTTCAACTCCCTTCATCTCCTCACCCTTGACTGTGTTGGCTAGTATGGATGGGAGTTGCAGTCCAAGGATATCTGGAGGGCCCCACATCCTGCACTCCAGTTTCAGAGCAATGGAGATAGTATGGTTGCTGTGTGATTGGAATTTCAGCAAAAGACATACTTAAGGTTGTTACATGAATCTATATGCCGTTCAGACTAACACGGCAATCTTTGCCAGATGTTTTTGAGAAAGCTTCAGTATGTTGTATCATAGCTGCTGTAATGGCTGGAGTAGCCCGCAGACAGATGTAGGATTGCTTCCTTAAATTGATGTAGTTTCTCTGATTTGTGCAACTAGATTAGGCTGTTGACTGCCGCTGAGGCATAAATTACATTAAAGAATATCTCTACCTTATACTCTTGGTTGGTTCTCTGCTCAAGAGAGACAGCACAGATACAGCTCTACAGATTCAGAAATAAAACTGACATGTCTTAAACTGTCAAAAGGAATAAGTTTGAAAATCTTTAAGATTTCTTCCCCCAAAACAAAGAAACTTTAAATACTCTTCATGTCAGATTAAAATGATATGTATCTCACCTTAATGCTCCTGTGCTTAGTAACTCTACCTCAAAGTGTCAATAGTTTATTTCTCACTATGATTCAGCATGAAAAAAATAAATGGTAAACTGTCTGTGTAAGCAGCTATTGGGATTTTAGATTTAGAGCTTTCAGAATTTTTATTATGCCTTTAAAAAAGTCTCTGACAGATCTAAATTTGAGGAGGTCAGTGGAATTTTGGGTATAATACTTAGCACTGGGGATAATTCCCTTCTATAAGTAAAATGCTTTTCAGTTTAGGTTTGAAATGTGACAAGGTTTAGTTTAGGTTTGAAATGTACCTCGCTTAACAAATCTTTTAATTTTTCATTGTCTTTATCATCTTCATCTAGGTGTATATGTGTGTGTACATAATATTTTCAGATTGTGAATGCTTGACTCAGTGGATGAAAAATTGATGGATATGGAGGGCTGGCTATAAAGTTTACACATACTCTCACCCAGCTGTGCTCACATACACCAGTGCAGACAGATATGTACACACTCAGTCCTGCCCCACTGTTTGAGAACCACTGGGTTAAATGAATTAAAACAGTGTGCATGAGACAGTTTTGTGAAATCATTTAGGGCTCAAAAGCTTTCATAAACAACCATGCTTTTATTTGGCGCCTAAACAGCAGCAGTGTTGATGCCAATCAGGCTTCTTGGGGAGGATGCTCCATAACTGGGGTGCCACAGCATAGAAGTCCCTCTCCCATATCCTTGCACAGCATATTACTCTAATTGATGGAACATAGAGGAGGGTCCCTCCAACAGAATATCTCTACTTTATACTCTTATATTCTATACTTACACTCTTTATATTCCGAGAGGTACTCCTTCCAGGTATTGCAGTCTCATTCATTTAAGGCTTTAACTGTCACTGCCATCACTGGAAACATATTGGCATCCAGTGCAAAACTGGTGTTACATGGTTGTTATATGATGGCAAGAAGGGGGAACATGCCTTTGCATGGGCTAACTTAGGAAAATGCTTTTGTATTCCCTTCAACTTTCTCCAGAAGAAGAAACCAGCTCTGTGAGGGTTACATGGTTTGTTTTGTTCCCTAGGAGGTTAAGGGACTGGAGAATGGGTTATGCTGCAAGATCTATTTCAGGGGTAGGCAACCTTTCCCCTTTAAGGGCCGAGGGACTTCAGCTCCCAGAATCCCAGGAGCTATTGGCCAACATGGGACTATTGGCCAACATGGCTGAGGCTTCTGGGAGCTGAAGTCCCTCGGCCCTTAAAGGGGAAAGGTTGCCTACTCCTGATCTATTTGCTTTAAAGGAAAGGATATTTACTTTAAAGGCCAGCTGATGCATAGCCTATAGTCAAAACCTTTGTATTCAAAATGTCAGAATTTCTTAGATTGGTGGAATTTTCCCAGGACGTGTACTTTGCAGTAGTGACTTGGCAACCTTGACAAGCTATATTAAAGTGTATGAGTTCAGGACTCACATTCTCTTCCGATTCTGGGCTATCAAAGTGGGAGACAGATGCATTTCCTTTCCTAAATAAAGTTGGATGCTTAATTCAACAGGCGTGGTCTTCTAATTTAGCCTAGAATTATGGGGAAAGGAAAGTCCCCTTCACAGTCTAGCTGTTGCATTTTGTACCAGCTGCAGTTCCTGAATTTTCTTCAAGGGCAGCCCCAGGTAGAGGGCATTGCAATAGTCTAATTGGGAAATTACCAGTGCATGGACTACTGTAGCCAAGTTATCCCTGTTTAGGGAAAGGCTGTAGCTGATAGCCCCAAAGATGCCAAACCACAGAGTCCAACTGTGTCTCCAATGACAAAAATGGATCTAAGAGTACTCTTAAGTTATGCACCTGGTCCTTCAGGGGGAGTGCAACTCCATCCAGGGCAGGAAGCTTACTCACTTCCTGTACCCGAGAACTACTAATCCACAGAGCCTCTATCTCACTGGGATTCAGCTGATAGATTTTTATATACCCAAATATACAACTTCATTTTCTACATCAACATATCCTTATATATTTCATCTTGGTGAGAAAATGATCAATGTGACTTTAACTCAGGACTCTAGGAGAATATACTACAGTGATCCCTCCACATTCGCTGGGGTTAGGGGTGAAGGACTCCTGTGAATGTGGAAAAACCGCAAATAAAAAACACTGTTCTTTTTACATAAGAGAACACCCCTCTAGGAATCTCCAGGTCCTCCAGAGCAACTCTATGTTCAACGTCTACCAGAAATTGATCATAGAATCATGCTGGAGGACCTACAAATGCCTAGAGAAGTATTTTTTTCTAGGAACTTCTAGGTTCTCCAGCACAAGTCTGTGACCAACTTCTGACTGGAAGATCTAGAGATCGCTAGAGAGAACATAAAACTGCAAATAATCAAGTCTGCAAAAATAAAAACTGCAAATGTAGAGGGCCAACTGTATTTAAATATAGTGAAAGCTGATGCTAGAGCACACTGCTGCATAATTCCTGAATACTCAGAACCAGATCATCATGGCATTCTACATATAGAGTCACCTACACCACATTTTGTTTTAATTTGAACTCTAACCAATCATAACCATTCTGTGACCATATTAACTATTCATATACAGTGCATGTTTCATGGAGTTTACATAAGCAAATATATGATGGAAATAAAGTAATTTTTTTAAAAAAATGATTTGCCCAGTTAAGATATACTGATCTTAACTCATTCAACCAGAGTGAGAACATACAGTATACCTGTATGTTCCCTCTTCTTTTCATCTCATACAATTTAATGCTGAATACTTGGGGTTTGTTTTACCCATGAATTCCTGCTGCCGTTCAACTGCTTTCCAGTTCACCTGTAATGGGACATCTGGAGTTGAATTAATCTAGCATTATATAAGAGAAGACATATTAAAGCATATTGGAGAAGAGAAAGCATGCAGATGCCATACTCATTCTTGATCTGCTAAATTGGGGGAAGGAAGCTCATGGTTGTAATTTGGTCCACTGAGGTCTTACTTCTGGTTTGTGGAGGTTTTTAACTCACTGAAACCCACCTGAAGCCCCACATGTTTTAGGGAAGAAGAAGAAGATGAAGAAGGTGAATCTGGCAACCTTTACAGCCAGCGAACATTCCCATTTGCCTATTTCATGTGAGTATAAAGAGTAATCAGGCAGCACTTTGCACGTTGGTTGAGACCAGTCCTTTGGATTCATGGATCTCAAAGCACTATCTGTACAGCTTAGTTCCTTTCCTGTTTTCCATGCTTGGGGTAAGTGAGTGGGGAGGATTCAAGTCCTCAGCTGAAGTGTTAGTTGTGGAAATTGTGGTTGATGTTTCTTTCAGGAAGCTAGTGATGTCAAGAGGTGTATCTATGCCCTGACATCATCTGGGCCACAAGGGAGACAGTGATGGAATATGGACAGTCACCCTGAGCTGATTCTCCTACTGTGTAATAAACCACTTGTGAGACTAAGGGGCTCTGCAGATGGTGCAAAGTGCCGTCTTGGAGCCAGGGAAGCCACACGCTGGGCGCCCCAATCCCTTCTCAAGGACGTCATCAGAGCGCATGCCGTTGCACATAGTGAGCACTCTGATGACGTCCTCTCGGCGCAGCATCCGGAAACGCTGCGCAGGAAGAGGTGAAAAAGAGCGCATGGTGGTTCTTCGGGCGGCCTTTTTGCCTTTAGGGAGGACTGGCGCCGAGGCATGGGGCAGCCTCGGCCCCAATCCTCTGTTTCCCAGGGCGGCCCATGGCCACCCACCTGCAGCCCCTCTATGTGTGTTCCAACTTATTCAGATTAACCCCATGGCTGCCATAAACATTTCTGCTTTGATGTGACTCAACCTTATTGATAAGGCTGTTTTCAAACCCTTCAGTTCTTCTTTATCTTCTATAGGTGTATGCTTGAAGAACAGTTCCGATTAATTACCAGTTTATAAATGGAGTGATACCATTCTCTTAGAACTTTCTAAGAGATGGCTTTTAAAGAAGGTGATTGACAGCATGTTCTCAGAAATTTGAACAGAATTATCACCATAAATGCGATCTTCTTGGCCACATTATGCTCATAATCTTTTTTAAACCCAAGAGATTTTTCATAAACATGCAAGGATCATTGTTTCCACTTTCTAATAATATATATGTGCTTTTTTGCCACCAATTCCAATATGTAGATTTCCTCCCTCAGACTGAGTCGTGTGCCAAGTCAAAGTCTTAACATAACATATTCATATATCTTACTTTGTGCCATCAGAAACCAGATTTGATGATCCTACAACTATTAATGTCTCAAAGAAATATTCTGCATCTCTCTCACTTCTAACTGGAGTCTCCTTTGGAGGTCTTTAAACAGAGGCTGATGACCATCTGTCAGGATGCTTTGATTGTGAGTTCCTGCATGGCATGGAATTAGACTGGATGGACTTTGTGGTCTCTTCTCACTCTATGACTGTGAACCCTTAGGAATACCTCTTTCAAAATGTTGACTTTGAGCAGAAAAGACAGTGGGGAGGGGAATCAGTAGGCACATGGTAGTTTGGTTTGGATGTTTATCAGTGCTGGAATTTTTTATGATAATGTTTATTACTATGTGTCATAGCTCTGGGAGATTTGTGGTACAGGTATTTAATTTCACATTTTGATTTGTATGGGCTGCCTGAGAGCACTCCATAGTCTTGCTGAGGTAAAGGAGTAAGTGAACCAATATTCAGAACTCTTCAAAATGAACTGGAATTCTAACAGCCCAATGTTGATGTAGGCCAGGCATGATCTTTGTAGTTCTGTCCCTCAAAGGCAGTAGTATTGGGGGGGGGGGGTTGTCATGATTACTTGCAAGCTTTGGGGCCAGCTTAAGTGTTTGTCTTGCCTGGAAGAATCACAATTGAAAAGTCATTTGATAGTGATAAAGATCTCATGTAGTAGCTGAGATCAAGACAGTCTCGTGGCTACACATTAGGACTACAACACTTAGTGCTTTGCGCACAGGAAAACTGTCATGTAAATAAAATACAATTGTGTTAATTGTTTGTCCAAACAAAGCACATATGCTGCTGGAACAGTAAGCCATTGTGTTGTTCTTTTGAGGCAATTTTTCTCCATGGAGCACTTCCTTGTTCATTGACATCCCTGGGAACTTGTTCTGCACTATTTGAGTCAAATAAGGCTCTTTTGTTAGAAATCTGAAATGATGTCATAATGACCACCCAGGTAAAAATATGTGGTAAGGTCTCTTAGTGGGATGGATTTCTTCAAGGGTCTTGTTAAAATGTTAAGAGGAGTTCTATTAAAGTTTGATCATGGTTCTTGATGTACTTTTTTGTAAATTGGGGAACAAGATAATTTATATTTCTTACCCAGGTCCCCCCCCCCCCCCCCCCCGCTACGTTTCTGATTCAGGTTTTGATCGAAGGGAACAGAGAAGCTTCACTATCTTTAATATTTTGTCTTTTCCACATTAGCTAGAAGGAGCTAAAGTAAGAGTGATTAAAAGTGTTTGTGTGTGTGGTCTGAGTCAGGATTTGTGCATCGTTTAATAAATTTTTGTTGTGTTCCTGATGCTATAATTAAAAAACACGTTAAAAATAGAACTCTTATTGACCAATGCCTGCCTTCTTAATTAAACTCCAAATTAGAACTTATAGTTATGCATAGGCTTTTTTTTAAAGACATGGTCAGCATAATGTCCTATGATCAGGATATTGGCTGTGTACACATCTGTTAAAACTAAAGCTGCATTGTAAAGTGGCATTCATTATTGAACACCATCTTTTTAAGGTCAGAGGCCACAATAAGTCTCCCGCTGTTGTCCCTCATCATAAACTTCAAATGTGCCCATAGTGTACTGTTTAAACATTCCTTAGTTTAATTAACTGAGACTAAAAAAGGAAAGAATTCCTAAACAAGGAGGCCAAGTACACCAATGGCTTTTTCACAGTAGTTTTTTAAAAAAATTATTATTATTACAAGTGATAAGCAATAGCTAGTTTTTCTCCTCCACTCCATCACATTGTAACATTAAATACTAACAAATACCCATCTGTTTACAGCAATGAATTGTGTTTTTCACGTTAGGGTTTATTGTAAATAGTTCATTTGTTGCTTATCACAAATAGAGCTATGGCATCTTTATTGGGACATTGACCTTTGTTTCCATTTTGGCAAACTGCTTCTTTAACATCCTAAAAATGGGAACTTTTAAAGAAGATGGAACTAATGTAGGTTTCCGTGGATGAGTTTTCACTTTTTCATAATCACTGTATTTATAGGTTCTGTTTTTTTGCTCATTTTATAACATGAAGCTAATAGCAGAGAGAGTCTTGCCAGAGCCACTGTGTGCTAGGGCCAGATATCTGGAGTCTTCTTAAGGCTTCAGAAGTAAAAAGCCAGTGCTTCCAGCCATGAGTTTATATCTGACTTGCTGCATCAGAAAAAGTCAAGGCAGCAACCATTTCTACATTTTTCTCTCCTTATCTTCAGCTCTGAGAGGACTTGTTAGCCTTTCTATGTCTTTTCACATGTTGTTGACAGCTAGTTGTGTTTGGCCACAACGAGTTGCTCAGCAAATCTTGCAAGAGTTGTTATGCACTTGTCGTATCAGAACAAATTCATGTTAGCTCTCTTTCTATAATTGGAGACAATCTGTCCTTAAGCCTCTTGAGGCAATGCCCCGTTGGTAAGTGACCCATGTGGTAGGTTAAATTTAGTCTCGTCTCTAGTCCATTATATTTTCACATTCTTCATTATGGGATTATATTGGTCCCTGGTAGGTTTCAAACCTGTCTGTTCTACGCCTGAAGATATTATTTCAATCTGGGCAAATCTAATACTCTTTAAATGAATGTACTATTGAGTACAGAAACCTGAAGTACTGCAGATTACTTAAAGGAAAGGAAACAGAGCGTCTTGTGTTTCATAAATTTCATGTAGTTGCTTGGATACATCGGTCTTGTACCCACATGTTGTGCTGGTATTTGTTAAACTTTAGCATCTAGGCAGTTTTTAATATTCCAGTATAAACAATCTACATCCAAATGCAAACTAAAATAATTTCCATGTTGCTCATAAAATCTTCAGATCATTTTAGCTGTGTGTTGCCTTACTGAAGTTCTGCCATAGGATTAAATAGCTTCCTGTCTGGCATTAGGCTCAGAGTTCTGCCAGAAATATAATTTGGGGAGGAAAATTTAGATATTAGTGAATGTAATTGACATATGCAGTATATGAATATAATATCAGCAACTAGATTACTTAAGAAACTAATATTCTTTCACAGCACAGAAATATTGTCTGTTAGTTCAGGAAGATGGTAGTATTTTGAGGTACATCATGTATTCTGCCTTGAACTCTGGAAAGTGTAAGCTGGATCTAAATGAAATGAATAAACAGAGTGAAAGGGTTTTCCAAGTTAAGTTGCTGCCTACATAACATTTTGACCTGTATTGTGTAGGTACTTAATATCATATTAGCACATATTTCTCATTTGCATTTTTAATGGAAGAGCCTTTGTTGCTACTTGTCATAGTTTTCAAATGTAAAAAAGGGGATTCTTTTGAAAGTATAAAATCTCTTCCCTCATGTCTAAAGACGTCTATGAATAGTTAACCTTTTCCAGACAGGAACATTGAAGCTTGTGTACTATTCAGAATGAATGGTCTAAGCAGAATTACTTAACAAACTGAAGATACTTTTTCACTCTTGTAATTTCAGCCAAACTAGGTCATTCAATAAATGTCAGTAAGGCTGGAAAGTAAGTTAAATGCTACTTGAAAGAGGCAACTATGCATAAATTTGTGAGGCACTCTAAAAGCTTTTATAGGTAACACGACTAAAGATCTTTTTTAAAAAATCAGCCTCTAGTGATAAATGAGTGAATGATTAAATTATTAGTAGATTTTCTTGGTTGCCTACTTGTTTATGTAAAATACCCAACAATGATAATAAGTAGTGGAGAGAGGGAGCTTTTGTCTTCTTGAAGTGCTTTTGAAAGAGCAGCCAGATTAGAAAAGTTTGATATGAGTTAATATATCTATAATAAAAGTAACCTAATAGAGGTGATTGTCTTTCTTGTTGTGACTGCACAGCGTTTTGCCATCTTAAAGCTAATAAAATCATAGAATTGGAAGAGATCACAAGGGCCATCCAGTCCAACCCCCTGCCATGCAGGAAGTCAAAATCAAAGCATCCCCGACAGATGGCCATCCAGCCTCTGTTTAAAGACCTCAAAAGAAGGAGAGTCCATCACACTCCGAGGAAGTGTGTTCCACTGTCAAACAGCTCTTACTATCAGGAAGTTCCTCTTAAAGTTGAGGTAGAATCTCTTTTCCTGGAGCTTGCATCCATTGTTCTGGGTCCTATTCTCTGGAGCAGCAGAAAACAAGCTAGCCCCATCCTCAATATAACATCCCTTCAAATATTTAAACATGGCTATCATATCACTTCTTAACTGTCTCTTCTCCAGGTTAAACATACCTAGTTCCCTAAGTCGTTCCTCATAGGGCATGGTTTCCAGACCCTTCACCATTTTAGTCGCCCTCCTCTGGACATGCTCCAGTTTTTCAACATCCTTTTTGAATTATGGTGCTCAGAACTGGACACAGTATTCCAGGTGGGGCTTGACCAAAGCAGAATATAGTGGCACTATAACATCCCTTGATCTAGGTACTATACTTCTATTGATGCAGCCTAAAATCGCATTGGCCTTTTTAGCTGCCACATCACACTGTTGACTCCTGTTCAACTTGTGGCCCACTAGGACTCCTAGATCCCTCTCGCACATAGTCTAATTAAGCCAGGTGTGCCCCATCTTATATCTATCTTATATCTTATATCATTTTTTTTGCTCTAAGTGCAGTACCTTACATTTCTCCATGTTGAAATTCATTTTGTTAGCTTTGGCCCTGCTTTCTAATCTATTAAGGTCATTTTGAATTTTCATCCTGTCTTCTTGGGTATTAGTTATTCCTCCTAATTTGGTTTCATCTGCAAATTTGAGAAGCATGCCCCCTATTCTTTCCTCCAAGTCATTGATAAAGATGTTGAAGAGCACTGGGCCCAGGACAGAACCCTGTGGCACCCCACTGGTCACTTCTCTCCAGGATGAAGAGGAGCCATTGCTGAGCACCCTTTGAGTTTGGTCAGTAAACCAGTTACTAATCTACCTAACAGTTGTATTGTCTAGCCCACATTTTACTGTCTTGTTTGCAAGCATATCATGGGGGACCTTATCAAAAGCCTTACTTAAATCAAGATATGCTATGTCTGTCGCATTCCCTTTATCTACCAAGCTAATTTTATCGAAAAAAAAAAGATCAGATTAGTTTGGCATGACTTACTTTTGAGAAACGTTGACTTTAGTGATTATGGCATTACCTTCTAAATGTTCACAGACTCTCTGTTTAATGATCTACTCTAGAGTCTTTCCCAGTATTGATGTCTGACTAACTGGGCAATAGTTGTTGGGATCCTCTTTTTTCCCCTTTTTGAAGATGGGGACAATGTTTGTCCTCCTCCAGTCTGCTGGGACTGCTCCTGTTCTCTAGGAGTTCCCAAAGATCATTGCCAGTGGCTCTGAAATTATATTTGCCAGTTCTTTTAATATCCTCTGATGTAGTTCATCTGGCCCTGGAGACTTAAATTCATTTAGATAACCATGTATTCCTGCACTACCTCTTTACTTATTCTGTACTGCATTTCCCCTATTGTGTCCTCTGCTCCATTTTCCTCAGGTTGATCACCCTTTTCCTTTTATGAGAAGACTGAGGCAAAGAAGGTATTGAGCATTTCTGCCTTTTCTCTGTCTCTTGTTAGAATTTCTCCATCTTCTCTGTGCAGTGGCCCTCCTATTTCCTTCTTCCTTTTGCTATAGACATACCCCAAAAAGCCCTTTTTATTGTTCTTACCCCTCTAGCAAGCCTGAGCTCATTTTGCTCTTTGGCTTTCCTGCCTTTACCCCTACATGTGCTAGCTATTTGTTTAAATTCCGCTTTAGTGATTGTGCCCCTTTTCGATTTCTTATACATCTCACGTTTACATTCCAACCATGAGACTCATCCCACCAGGTTTCAGTGATTGCTTTGTTGTGCTAGGAGTTCAAGTTCATCTTGTTTATTTCCCATGCTCTGTGCATTAGTGTAGAGACATCTAATAGCATGAGTCCTCCCCACTTGCTGTCTGTGTGAGGTTTTTTGCGTCTCACTGTTGGGCCCTTGCATCATTTGCCTTGTTCCCTCTATAACACTTTCACTATTATCTCCAGCCCATGATGTACTCCTGCTTTCCAAAATATGTTCCTTGATACTATCTCCCTTCCCCACATGACTCAGTTTAAAGCTCAAATGTTTGAGACTATTGGCAAAAATGTTTCTGCCAACTTATGTGAGATGTAGCCCATCTCTTGCCAGAAGTCCACCCTCATGAAACCACAGCCCATGATCCAAGAATCCAAATTGGTCTTGGTGGCACCATCTATGGAGCCAGTTATTCATCTGCTATTTTCTTCTCCCTTCCTGGACTGTGCCCTTCAACTGGGAGAAGAGATGAGATAACAACCTGTACATCCAGCTCTTTCAGCTTCCTACCCAAAGCCTCATAATCCCTTCTGATATTCTGAAGGCTATGCCTTGCTGTATCATTGGTTCCCACATGGACCAAGAAGAAAGGGTAATGGTCAGTAGGCTTGACAATTCCTGTCAGCCTCACTGTTACATCATGGATTTTTGCCACAGGGAGACAATACATCTCCCAGGACATCTTGTCACAAGCCACTGCTTCTGTACCCCTCAACAAGGGGTCCCCCACCACCACCACACACCTCCTCTGAGGCTTAGCGGTGGCTGTTCCCTGCGGTGGTAATCTCAGGGTCCCCTGCACTGTCCCTGAGGTCTGCCCCTGCTGGATAAGGGAGAGAGCTTCAAATCGATTCTGTAGCTGCAAGCTCCCAGAATGATCCCTGGTTTCCCTGCTTCTGTGTGTGACGTTCCTCCAGATCTCTACCTCCTATGTGCAAGAAGTGACTTCCTCCCCAACAACTTCCTCTGTGTGGTCCCTGTCCAAGACTGTTCGTTCCGCTCTGTCCAGGAAAACTTCTTCCTCCCTAATATGCTGAATTGTAGCTACCCAGGTGGCTACACTTCCATACCTTTGGATTCATGCAGGTTTTATACTTGTTACAATTCAAGCCATTTTCATCATATAGGATAATACAGTTTTATGCACTTGAATTTAATTTTACTTCCTAAAGTAGATGGTGTCCTTATTTAATAAGATAACAATGTACAATTTTATAAACAAAAACTTTGGTAGATCATACGATATTAGAGAAAACAGGAGACTAGAGTAGTAGGACATCTATTGTCACATGTAGCAAATGCATTTTAGTTTGATCTGGTCTAATCATCTACTCATTTATCACTAGAGGTTGGGTCCTACAGAGAAGTTATTGCCGGTCTGGTGAATATGATGTGTAGCTTTCATGTTGGAATTCAGAATTTATGTCATCACTTTATACTCTTGCCAGTAGTTCAGGATTTTCTAGTGTTATAAAATTCATTCCAGTAACAAAACCAATAAGGAGATAAGTTCATTGTTGTTGTTAACTGCTGCCAATTCATGGTGTGTCCAGGAAAGCCACCAAGAACACTGATAGCAGCTTCTTGTGATGGTTAAAGGCAAAGCAAAAGTCTTTAACTAATACAAAGAAACGAAACAAAAGTCTGTAGTACCAATCAAAAAGTCCAGCTAGCAAATGGTTGAGCAGTTCAAAGGTCTGGGATTGCAGAGAGGCAGAATAACAAGGCAGCCCAAAGGTCAAGGGTTCCAGATGTTCAAGATAAATCAGCAGTCCGAGAGTCAGGGTTTCAGGCCAAGGAACAAGGAGAGACATAGACAGAGGATTTTGCCAGGAAGCTGAGATAATCTCTGGCACCGAGGCAGACCTTCTGCACCTGCTTAAATTACCAAGCTGCAGGAGCTCAGCTGAGGCTGATTGCTCCAGCGTTTTTCATAAAGTCACCTCAAACACCGAAGGCCCTCCCTTTCTGCTCAACGCTGGTTGAAGGTAGGTATTGTCCCTTGATCCTCATCTATGTCTGAAGGTTCTGCTGCTGGGAGGCTTGGCTGCTGAGCCTCCTGGGAGGTCACAGGCTCTGTTGGAGCTGGCAAAGCAGAACTAGGGCAAGGCTTAGGCTCAACAACTTCAGGCTCAGGTTCCAAGGGAGGCTGTGGCTCATCCTACTCAACCTCTGAGTCGTCAGGTAGGGCATGACATGGTGACTCTGTGAATGAGACATCTCCAAGACTCCCTGACTTCTGCTGCTCTGCTTATGTTTTGCAGCCTCATACCTATGACCTCTCTAATTGAGTCTTTTTATCTGGCATGTGGTCTTCTTATGAACCCTGATGAGTGCATTTTAATAATTTTATAGTATTGTATTTTAACTATGGGTTTATCTGTTTTTAATTGTTTTTGTATTTGTACATGCTGTACCCTTCCTTGAAGAGAGGCAGGAAAGAAATACAATATTTTATTATTCTCCTCTTCTTCCTCCTCTCTACTATCTGCAACCTTTCCCAGCATTACTATCTTTTTGAATGAGTTGTGTCTTCTCATGGTGTGGCCAAATTATGACAGCCTCAATTTGATCATCTTAGCTTCTAGGGGCATTTCAGGCTTGATCTGTTCAAGGAACATTCCTTTGTCATTTTGGCTATCCATGTATCCTCAGCACTCTTCTCCAGCACCACCTCTCAAATGAGTTGATTTTCTTTTTATCTGTTTTTTTCATGTCTCACATCCATACATATTGATGGGGAATACCATGGCTTAGATGATTCTAACATTAGTGTTCAGTTGTATATCTTTATTTTTTAGTATGTTTTCTAGTTTTTTCATGGCTGCCCTTCCCATTCCTAGCCTTCTTATCTCTTGAGTGTAGTCTCTGTTCTGTTCAGTCTTTGATCCAAGGTACAAGAAATCTTTAACTATTTCAATTTCCTCATTGTCTAGGCCAGGGGTTGGCAACCTATGGCTGCAGGCCACACCCGGCCCGCCGAGGCCTGCTGACCGGCCCCTGCCAAGCCCTGCCGCCTCCACGCATGCCGCCGCCATTTCGTTTACCAGATTGGCGGGCATGACTTGTTTGCGCATGCGCAGTACTCCTGCGCATGTGCGAACGAGCCGCTGCTGCCATTTTGTTTTCCAAAATGGTGGCCATGGCTCGCTTGCGCATGCACAGTACTCTGGAAGTACTGCGCATGCGCGAGCGGGGTGGGTGCACATGCGCGCACACCACCACCTCCGCCACCACCCGGCCCAGCGGAAGACCCCAGGACCAGTGGACCGGCCCCAGGTGAGTAAATCTTGCTGACCCCTGGTCTAGGTTGAATTTATGTAGGTCCTCCATGGTCGTTATTTTCATTTTCTTTGTGTTCTGTAGGAACTTGCCTTTGGACTTTTTCCTTAACCTTCCCAGTAATTGTTCCAAGTCCATGATGTTTTCTGCTAGTAGTATGGTGTCACCCACTTATCTTAGATTGTTGATATTTCTTCCTCCTATCTTTCCTCCTCCTTTTTCCAAATCTAAGCCTGCTCTTCATAAGATGTTTTCTGTGTACAAGTTAGAACAAATAGGGTGATAAAGTGCAGGCTTGCCTGACCTCCTTACCAACTGGGAACCATTCTGTTTCTCCATATTCTATTCTAACAGTGGTCTCTTGTCCTGAGTAGTTTTCTCATTAGACTTATCAAGTGTAGTGGCACTCCCATGTCTTCAAGAGCATTCCATAGCTTTTCATGATTGATACAGTCAGAGGCTTTGCTGTAATCTAAAAAGCACACACTGATTTTCTTTTGGAATTCCTTGGTGCATTCCATTAGCCATTGTATATTTGCAGTGTGGTCCCTATTGCCTCTACCTACCCTCAACTCTGCTTGCACCTCTGGGATTTGTCTGTCCATATGAGATTGGAGTCTATGTTGAAGTATTTTAAGCATAATTTTGCTTGTGTGGGAAATTAGTGTTATGGTTATGTGTATAGTTGTGTGTGATCCAATGTTACCTGTAATGAATTCACTATGAACAGAGAAGGAAAGATGTGGTAATTTGGGCAGCAGGCTCTTAAATTTGTGCCTCCAAGTTGAGAGTAACAAATACAGGATCTTAAATATATCTGCTACTTTCCTTTAGGAAGTACAAAACTACTGATATTTGCAAGAAATCAGTTTTATCTTTATTCTGGTCTTGAAGTGAGAGCTTGTTTACAACAGCTACTTGTGGCTTGATGGTATTTTGAAAGAAAACATTAAATTATTTTAATATAATTCTCAATGTATTTTCTAGCCAGATTGATTTATAATGTCTGGGATAAATATACCATATTTTCCGGCGTATAAGACGACTTTTTAGCCCTGGAAAAGGGTATCAAAAGTTGGGGGTCATCTTATACGCCAGGTAGAGGAGGAGGAGAATGAGAACGAAAAGAGAAAGAGAAGAGAGCCAGGAGAGAGGAGGAGGAGGAGGAGGAGGAGGAGGAGGAGAATGAAGGGAGAAAGAGAAGAGAGCCAGGAGAGAGGATGAGGAGGATGAGGACAAGGGGAGAAAGGGAAGGAAGCCAGTTCTTTAGTAAGTAAAAAGTAAGGTCCAAAACACACTGTAGAAATAAATGCTAGGGAACATGGGAGCTGTAGTTTGTTGTGTTTATAAGTGACAGTTTTTGTGCTAAGTACCTGCATGTCATAAGCATTTGAATTAAAATTACCATATTGAAATCAAATCTGATATTTTTTAAAATTTTATTTGGTGTGCATTGGAAGAGGGGTAGTCTTATACGGCGAGTATTTCCCAAACTCTATGTTTTAACTGGAAAAGTTGGGGGTTGTCTTATAGGCCCAGTCGTCTTATACGCCGGAAAATATGGTAGGTATACAGGCATCTGTATGTATAGCTAAGTTTCTAACTATTCCTTCCTGCTTGCTTTTCTTCCCATTCAAATCTGCCTTTGAAGATCAGGGTTTTTATTATTATTTTTAGCAGAAATCCCATGCAAATACAGCATGTCTTCCAATAGATACTTTATTGGAAGCTCTGTTGGGACCCCATAGCATTCAAGGTGTGTGTGTTTGCTTTGTTGTGATTTTTGCTTTAACAGAAAATTAACTTGGTGTTGGTCCCAGATTTAATGGATTTATACATTAAGGAGCCATTACATAAAAGATAAGCCTCCTGGGAATACCTCCCAAACAGGTTTATTGGAATGAATTAGAGATGTGAAACAGTAGATCTGTGCTCTTGCGTTGCCTCCATTTTTATTGGCCTCTTGTAGACATTCGTAATGGATTGTGAATGGCTTGTAAGACCACTTTATTGTTACAGTTGTATAATATTGGCTTGGCATGCGGTACTGTACCAAAGTATTAAATATAATTCTTTATAAAAATCTGCATTGTAACTGGTTGGTAAGCAAGATGTGACAGACTGGTGTATTTAAATTTCCTACCTTTAGAGTTTGGACAAGCTGCTGTGAAGCCTTTGTTTAAAATACTTGGAGATAGAGTAGTACCTAGGGATGCAGTGGCTCAAGTGGTTAAGACTCTGGCTCTGTTGATAGCAAGATCAGCAGGTTGGCAGTTTGAGGTGCTGCGTGATGGGGTGAGCTCCTGTCACTACTTCCAGCTTCTGCCAGTCAATCAATCCTTTTATTATAGCCATTCGGCCAGCACAAGCTTCTGCCAATCTAGCAGTTCAAACGCATGCAAATGCAAGTACAAAATTAGGTACCACTTCTGTGGGAAGGTAAACAGCGTTCTGTGCAATCATGCTGGCCACATGATCACAGAGCAGTCTCTGACATCACTGGCTCTTTGGCTTAGTAATGAAGATGAGCACCACCCTGGATACGACTTGACAACCTTGTCAACGGGGAATACCTTTACCTTTATCTTTAGAGTAGTACTTCCGGCATTTCAGTTAACTTGTATGTCTTGGATATTCAGGAAGCCAGGCTTACACCTACCTCTCTGGAGAAGGGATAAGGCCCCTTTCTTTTCATTCTTTGACCAGGTTAGTGTGTTTCTGATAAACAGTCTTATACACAGGCAAGGACAAACTGGTGGCTTGGTAGACACAAGCAATTAAATTCCTTTTTTCCAACTTGACATACAGTACTTATTAACAAACAAAGCAAGAGAAGTTCAGAAATAGACAATTGCTTTTAAAATAAAACACATAAACTACATGTTAGACAACTAAACTTATTAGGATCTTTGGAATGACTCATCAAAGCAGTTTTCAGGAGAAAAAGCTGTACCATGCCTTTCTGGTGAAATTTCTTAGCTCAGAAATTTCTGAGCAAAGACAAAGGGCCTTTTTAAAAAAGAACAAATAATCAGAAGGCAATGTGAAGTCATAGGCTTTCATGGCCGGCATCCATAGTTTTTTGTGGGTTTTTCGGGCTCTTCTAGAACATGGCCACACAGCCCGAAAAACCCACAAAAAACAATCAGAAGGCATATTTCTAGGAAGTTAGGCAGATCTCAAAGAAACTTTAAACTTGGCCAATCTATAGTTTTAGTCACGGGTCTAAATCAGGGGCAGGCAACCTTTTTGAGCCGGGGGCCGGGTTACTGTCCCTCAGACAATTGGGGGGGGGGGAAGCACCATACATAAATAAATAAATAAATAAATAAATAAATAATTTTAAAAAAAATTAAAACATTTAAAAAATAGGCATGCACAGTCTCTGAGCCCCAGAAAAGCCATGGCAAAACCCCTGTGGAGATTTTGCCAAGAAAACCTCAAGAACAAGTAATAACAACAATGATCAATATCATCATGGCAGGTGGCGGCGGCGGCGGCAGGACTGGCCTGGGGCCGGTCCAAAGGCCTCGGGGGGGGCACATCCGGCCCCCAGGCCTTAGGTTGCCTACCCCTGGTCTAAATACTCTAAAGGCACCAAAGTCTGTTTAATGTTTGAAGCTGAGCAAGGTTAGTACTTGGATGGAAGAGCACCAAGGAATACCATATAGTATAGGCTATATTTCAGAGGAATGAACTGGCAAAACCACCTCTGAGTATTCTTTGCCTAAGAAATCACTATGAAATTCATGGAGTTGCTATAAATTGACAGGTGACTTGAAGGCATATATATATAACAATCTATAGCTTGGCATGACCTGGCCATCCAGGTGATTTAATGGATCCTGATGTTTAGACTTGAATGGACTGTCATTAAATGCATGGTTAAGAACCACAGAAACATAGAATGTTAGAGTGTTTGGGAAATTGCAGTACGGAAGGCAGGGGAAGAGAAGGAATTTTGATCTGTTGGAGTCACTGAGGGAAGAGAAGGCATGTTGTGAGACCACTATCCACTCAGGAATATTTCAGGAGGAAACAAATGGAGAAAGTTCCCCTTTATATTTCTCACTCTACACAGTCCCTGCCCATTGAAGGATGGCTACTCCCAAGTTGTGGAACTCCCTTCCCTGGAAGGTCTGGTTGGCCCCTTCCTACTTACTGTCTTTCCCCCAGCAAGTAAAGACCATTTTTGTTTTTTGGTGTATGCCTCTGGTAAAGTGTTTAATAAGGAGTATAGTGTTTTTATTTTATTATATTTTAAACCCTCTTTATATGTTGCCTTTTAATTTTTTTTAATAATTATAAAAAATAACGCACACACACCAACAATAAATCCCTGTTTGCACCCTCCTTTAAAATGTCTTCCCGCTTTTCCCTGGCTGTAACCTAACTATCCTAATCTCTCTTCCTCTTCTTACTGTCATCTGTTATCTTATCTCATTTTTCTACCATTAATCTACATTTCTTTTCTAAACATTTTTTAAAAAAAACTTTACTTCCTATATGTCAAATCCTACAATACTGATATTCCCTCTTTGTTGTTTTACATAGTCTGAAAAAGGTTTCCATGTTTTTAATGCTTTTGGGTGTGTGTGTGTGTGTGTTAATGCTGTTTTAGACTTTTTTTTAACTTTTTAAAATAGAAATTTAGTTTAATTATGTTTTAAATTCTATATTAACAGTTTTTAATTTATTGTGCTTTCAAAATGTTTTACGCCACCTTGGATCTTTCTCTTGGGAGAAAGGCAGGATATAAATTAAATAAATAAATCACTTCATTTGTGTTAACTGCCCTTGAGTCAATATTAACTCATGGTGACCCTGTGAATGAGATATCTCCAAAAAAAACCCTGTCCTCAGTTGCTCTGCTTAGGTCTTGCATGCACAGGCTGGTGCTCTCCCTGATCAAGTCTGACCATCTGGCATGTGGTCTTCCTCTCGTACTACTACCTTCCACCTGTCTTAGCATCATTATCTTTTCTAATGGTTCATTTCTTCTCATGATGTGGCCAAAGTACAACAACCTCAATTTTGTCATCTTGGCTTCCAGAGAGAGTTGAGGCTTGATATGTTGTAGAACTCATTTGTTCATTTTCTTGGCAATCCATGGTATTTTCAGTACTCTTCTCCAGCACCACATCTCAAATAAGTTGATCTTCTTTTTATCTGCTTTCTTCACTGTTCAACTCTCACATCCATACATGGTGATGGGGAATACAGTTGATTGGACAATCCTCGGTTTAGTGTTTAGAATTAGCTCTTTATGCTTATGATCTTTTCTAGTTCTTTCATAGCTGTCCTTTCCATTCTTAGTCGTCTTCTGATTTCTTGACTGCAATCTCTGTTCTTATCAATATTTGATCCAAGGTGTGGGAACTTCTGTTGACTATTTCAATTTTCTTGTTACCTAGGATGAATTTTTGTACACCCTCTGTGTTCATTATTTTTGTTTTCTTAATGTTCAGCATTAATCCATCCTTGGCACTTTCTTACGTGACCATCTTTAGCAATTGCTCCTGGTTTTTGTTTGTTTGTGCCAGTAGTATTGTATCTGCATATCTTAGGTCATTAGTGTTCCTTCCTCCAATTTCCACTCCTACCTCTATGTCTAAACCTGCTCTGCGAATGGTATTATCAGCATATAGGTTGAATAAATAGGGTGACAGTATTCAGCCTTGCCTGGCCCCTTTGCCAATTGGGAACCATTCTGTTTCTCCATATTCAGTTTTGATGGCAGCCTCTTGTCCTGGGTACAGGTTATGCATCAGGACAGTCAAGTGTAGTGGCACTCCTATTTCTTTGAGAGCATTCCATAGCTTTTAGTGATCTATATAGTCAAAGATTAAATCACTGATTACAGCTATAGAAGTCTCTAGTTCTATTTAGCACAGCAGGGCAAGCGGTGGTGGTGTAGTGGTGGAGTCAGAGAGAGTGTCATTCCTTCTAGCCTCTCTCTCTGTGAAACTCAAACAGGAGAACATGGCTCTTGTTCCAGGTTAGCTGCAGTTTTGAGCAGAATTCTGGCAGTTGGGTCCCAAACATCTGGAGAGTATTAGGTTGGAAAGGCTGCTTTAGGGTCTGAGGCTAGTGAATATTTTGTTGCCAATTCCGCTTACGAGTACAATGACTCCAATGTGCCAACCACTCCTGGCAGTGAACTTTTGAGAGATTCAGCAAAACATTATTCAGAATTTTTGGGTGACATTACTCAAAGTCACAGTTTTTCTAATATGGCATGAAGGTCTTGAGGAACAAGTGATTTGATCAGGTGAGGTTCAGATAGAGAGATAATGCAGAGTTGCTTATCTTTCCTACCCCTTGGTTCCTCTTGCCAGCAGAAGCAACTAAACTAACCACAAACTAACAAGGAAGGCAAAGCATCCTGTTGTGTCTCAGCCTGGGCCTGGCTCCTAACAAACCAAGAACAGAAAGGGATCTTCAAATTGGGGTTTTACAGTCTGACTTCTTAAAGAAGAAACAAATCAGGAATGCAGATTTGGAAATAATAGGAAGCTTTAGGTTCCTCATTAGTTTACCTTTTCTTACTGGCAGCAGGATCAAAGTGTGTTTGTATGGGAGGGAGGGACCAGACACTGTGCACAAGCACAGTGTTTATGAACAAGTCTAAATTCTCAGCAATTCTGCCTTACCATTATGTTCAGATACAACCATTGCCTATTAGTCACAGTAGGAAACAGGAGCAGCAAAGTAAATTATTATAGATATTTGTGGACCTTACTATCTCACACAATTTTCCTACTCAAGCTCAGCTATGTGTCCTCTTCTTTTGTAGTTGGAGCACTCATAACTGAGGTCTGATCATTTCTGTATTTGTATATTGGTTTCCATTTTAGACTTGTAACTCTATAAAGTTTATTTTTTATTTCTTTATTTGATTTATTGTCTTCCCTTTCTCGTAATAATTCAGGGTGGTTAGCAATCTTATATAAAAACACAGAGTTGAAATCATAAATTACCAATACCTGAAACGACAAATTACATGGAATGTTTCATGTCTTAAATTTCTGGTGCCTCGTATCATAAATTACAAACTCTTGCAAAAATAGTAATACAAACAAACAGCAGCCAAAAACAAATTAAAAATTTGCTTGTTTATTTATTGATAGTAGCTCTTTGAGAAGCAAGTATCAAAGTTGGGTTATCTCCAGTGTTCCACAAGGCTGTTTCCCAGTATTTTGCATCTGAAAGTAGAAAAGATTTTTGCAAACATTACTAAAGCTGTACTGTGTGCGGATGTTTCTTATATTACAGGAAACATCAATATGGAAAGTTCAAGGGTGCTGCATCCTGCAGAGTAGTTGAGTGTTACTGGAGTCTTTTTGTACTTATTTCTTGGTTGGTTGACTCATAATTGATACATGGATAAAAACAGGAAAAGGATCTCTTTTAGACAATACAATAACTTGGCCTAAGATTTTAAATCCCCCTTTTTTGCCAGGAACTTCTTCACGGTGCTCATAAATTATAGCACCTTTCTTCCTTTAAATTCCCTTAAAACTCACTTGTCACTGAGCCAATTAGGCAGGGGCTAGTTGAGTGGAGAAAAATACATACAGAGCTGTATGTACCATTAGCCAGAGTGAAGCAGTTGCCTCAGGCTGCAGATGGTGTGCCAGGCAGCCTGTCTTTCACTTCTTCAGCTAGTCTGCTGCCCTGAGGTACAGTAAAGGATGCTGTCTTCTAATCAGCGTTGAAGTGCCAGTTTAGTTCAGTTGTGTATGGACACCATTTTATACTTTGCTCATCTGTCAAAATGTCTTGAGCTGGATTTCTGTCATGATCACTATCACCTATGTGACACAGCCAGGATGGGATGGCTCCTTTCGGAAGTGGCTTTTAGGGTGTGTATTTGAATGAGCATAGACAGAAAGGTACTATCTTCATTGAACAGTTATAATAATGATGATAAGAATTTGGATTATCATCATAGCATGTAGAAAAGTGGCAAGCCCCCTTGTTTAAGACACTGTCGTTCCTATTTCAGTTCTGCTTGAAGAATGAATACAGATCAGGGATGGGAACTTGGAGCTACAACTCCTACTATACCTCACCATTCACAATGCTGGGTAAGATCTGATGACAGTTGCAATATAACAACCAGCAAAGCTACAGGTTATTCATCCCTGCTTTAAACAATTACTGGCTATGACATTTGGCCATTAATGTGTCCCATTTTGCCTGTGCTTTATCTTAACTACCACTGATAAAAGTTGTTTCCATCATAATCTTGATAAAAAATGGCATAGGCAGGGACATAGGAACTGAAAGCATTTAATGACTAAACCCCCCCATGACTCATATTTTAATTGATTATTTATTATTGTTATTATTTTAAAAGTCTGGCTGTTATTACTATTTGCCAACTCTCTTATTGGAACAACAATGACTGCTCAAATTTAAACATTTTAACTGTAACAGTTTATTGCCAGTTGTTCATTGTTAGATCAATATCCCATGTCAGTTGTTTCTTTTTAATCACTTTATTTTATAGTGCAAGAAATGCCATGCAGAAAGAAATCTTTCAATTAACATAGTTCAACCAAAAAACAGAACAAAACAAAAACCTCTGAGAGTACTTTGTGTGTTTTATTATGTATATACATGTATTCAGAGTGAATAGGAATAATAAACAGTATAAAATTGGTGTTTTAGTGAAAGATGTAAATCATATCAGAGCTTAATAACTTTGGAGTATTAATGTTAGAAAGCATTAAAACATGGTTTATCAAACTTTCTAATACATAAAACAGTGTTTTACAGTTATTAATATAATACACAGAATTCAATTTATATCATTAAAACATTAATGCAGTTTTTTTTGGTTTAAAGAAAAACCTGGTTTAAAAAAAATCTTGGGGTTTTTGGGTTCTTGTTTGTTCAAAATCTGGTTTCTTTCCAACCCTGCAGGTGGGAAACCTAAGCAGGCAACCCAGTTGGACGCAATACCTAAACAGCCATCTCAGAATTGTACTTGCAACATGGCTGCCATTTTGAGTCCCAAGTAGGAGCCAGCCAATCTGAGCAAAGAAATAACGTTTCCAATGCCTCTTTCAGTCCCTGTGTCCTTGCCTATGCCATTTTTTGATCAAGATTCATGGTTGAAGCAACTTTTCTCCATGGTAGCTAACAAGCTTGTTGAGCCAGCTGCCCCCCATGGCTGACTTATAGCCAAATCCTAGAATTCCATTCACTGCCCTTAGACTCCCTGTTCCCCTATTTCCTCCAAGAAAGTATAACAGAGTGAGGGCTGACATTGCACTTATGTAGCCAAATTCAGAAGTAAATCAAATTAATTCCTTGGATGAGGAATCCACCTCATCAGGGAGAGGGGCTTCTCAGCAGCCTTCCTCTAGCAATGTCGACGTAGCCTTCCTTCATTCAACTTCTCTCAGGGACTTATCTGATACTGAAAAAGGGGGATTGGTCAGATTCAGGTGAACAGGAGATCCTAGCCAGAGAGAGGCATTTTACTAAAATTGTCGTTATTCCTCATATCTAAGGCTGTAGTAACTTTGGGATTACAGGATTCCCAACCTGATTCTTCAGCAGCTCTAACCACCGAACAGTCTAGCCATTGGGCAGCTGTGGTTCCAAAACCAAAAGCCTCCTTCCAAGTTGCATGTTTTCTTCTGATCTTAATGATATAGTAAGATTAGAATGGAATACTCCCACTCACAGCAGAAGGGGCATTAATGTAGCACAAAAACAGTTGACCCTCCATATCCAAAGATTGTGCATCCATGGATTCAAATATCAACAGATTGAAAATATATTTAAAACACTCCTAAAAGCAAACCTTGATTTTGGCATTTTATGTAAGAGACACCATTTTACTGTGCCATTGTATATAATGGGATGGGCATTCACAGATTTTGGCTTCCACAAGTGGTCCTGGAACCAAACTCCTTATGTACTAAAAGTATTAAAAGTTATTAAAAGACCTTTCCAGGTTGCCATTTGAACTACTAGAGGCTGTTCTGCTTCAAAATGTGTCCATAAACATTCTTTTCCTTGTGGAAATCACCTCACCAAGAGGATCTCAGAGCTGACAGTGGTTCTTTCTTGCTGCAAATTCAGTGCACACACAGTCTCTCTCTGGATTGATCCTGGTTTCCTATCTAAAATCAGCTCCCCTTTTCACCACTCACAGCCCATCATCCTCCTGTCCTCTGCCCTCATACTAGATGTTAGGTGGGATCTGAAGCTGTACATCAGGCACACCAAACCCTTTGGAAGATCAGCAGCACTCTTTGTCTCCTTTTTACCTACCTCACTAGGAGAATAACTAACTCGGTGTATTAAGGCATGTATTTTCCTGGCCTACAAATTTCTTGGTCTTCTACTTAAACCACAAAATGTGACAGCACACTCTGCCAGGTTGGTGCCCCACATCAGCAGCTTTTTCAGCTAACAACTCCCCTGGAGTAAATTTGCTGAACTGCAACTTGGGTTACTCCTTCCACTTTTACAAAACCTTATAGACTGGACAAATCCATCCTTTGGTAGATGGATGTGCTAGCAAGTACTGTCAAAATAGTTACTCTTTTTGACACCTTCCCTCCCATGTTTTCTTTACGCTAGAGTAATTCTCATTCACGATGGCTCCTTCTCTGTCAGCTGAGAATGGCTCATTGGGGAACTTACCGTGAAGGCCCATTCTGCCAAGGAGAAGGCACAATCTAGCCCCACCATGTGGCTTTCCTTCCACCAACCCCAGGGGATCTTTCCTTTTTTTCCCCTTTTTTCTATGCTTGGGAATGAACTGAGGAGGAACTAGAGGTCCAGTAGGAAATGCTTTCTCAAAAAGCATGTGATCCCTTGCCTTGCCTGAGTGGGAACAAGAGTGAACCCATTCATGGATAGATTATCTTTCTTGGCTAGAATGGACCTTCACAGTAAGTTTCCCAATGTGCAGATTTCTTATTTAAGGACTCCTTTTCATCACTTTTTCCCCTTTTGAGAATGACATTTTTGGTATGAAATTCTGCAGTATTAACTCATTAACCTGGATAATGTCTTTCCTTTTGTTAGCGGAACAGAATTCATGTTCATGGAACAGGGCTTTCTAAGGTCTTCTTTCTTCTGAAGATCCTGAAAATCTGTTCCTCAAGTTTGGGAGACCCTTAGGAGTGAGACATAGTCCAGAGTGCTGAAGATGGAGATAGAGTATTTACAAATTGTCTCCTCCCTTAGATGAACAGAGGAGCATCTTAGGATCTGACTGGTTGTTTTCAGCATATGCCAAGTATTTCTCCTATCTTTTATAGCCTTTTAGTAGCTTAAATTTATGGCTTCAGCTAAGAATGGTTTTAAAAATTATAGGTAGGAATAACAGAATGAAACCTTGGATGGAGAAAGGGTTTTTGTTGTAGTTGTTAAAAACAGAATCCAGTTCTATAGCAGACTGAGGCTGCATCTGCAGTACAGAAATAATCCAGTTTGGCACTTCTTTAACTGTCATGCCTCAGTGATATAGAATCCTGGGATCTGTAGTTTGTTTTGGCACAAGAGCTCTCTGACAGAGAAGGCAAAGTGTCTCACAAAACTAGAATTCCCAAAATTCCATAGCATTGAGCCATGGCAGTTAAAGTGGTGTCAACTGGATTATTTCTGCAATGCAGATGCAGCCTTAATGTTAGGTTAATACCCATGTTTTCATGTGTGGGCCTCTTGAAGAAGGGTGGTAGAGGATGGCAAGCAAAAGGACAAGTACATTCTCCAAAAAGATTGCCAACAAGTTCATGATTGCAGCTGCGACTGATTTCAGTACAATTTTCTTGCCTTTGGCTAGTCATTTGGTAGTCAGATGTGGCCCACCCCAAGGGACTATATCTGGCCTGGGCTGTACATTTGCGGATCACCACATTGGACATCCCATTGGCTACTTGTTGCCTGGCAAACTTCCTATACATATTAACTCAGCCAAGTCAGTTTATTAGTGAACGGCAAGCCAAGGACCCTTTAGAGTAGTATATGGTGAAACAAACTTTTAATATAATGAATAGCACTTTATAGTAAGTTCTTTTAAGTAATCTTCCAGAGGTATATGCCAATACAGTATTCAGAGACTAGTAAAGTTTGAATTCAGGTCTCACAACAATAGTTGTTTCCTATCTCCCCCCCCCCATTTTTCTTTGGCATTTGCCATGCACGTTTATTAATTCCAGCTCTTGCATCCACTATATTTTATAAATCTTTCAGCAGAAACCGCAATATCAAAGCAGTGGGTAATTATTGTTTGGCTGGTTTGAGATCAATTCAAGAGTTCATGCAGCTTTAAATTGTGGTCGTATGTTCATAATTATGAAGTCCTGTGTGGAAAATAAAAGAATCTTCTACAGGGGTCCTTCCTGCAAGTTATTAGTGAATGCATGCACTCATTATGAGACTGAATTTCTAGTTATATATCTTTTTATCATAAACTTTTTCTGTCCAAACTGAATAATTAGTTCGTCTTCTCTTTTACATTATTTGCCTTTCATTTAGGATGATGAAGTGGAATGTTTTAAAGTGGCAATAAAAAATTGAGTTGTACAGTTCTCTCCCCATTCAATCAGGAATTCTTTGTTTGTTTGTTTGTTTGTTTCAATTTTAAACTTGCTGGTCAACTGATATACTCTGGGGACGATGTTTGCTCTGTGCATGGAGTGCAATAGAAGAACTATCTTAAATTATTAGAATATTTTGGCAAGTACAGCTCAGCCTATTGTTCATCTCTGCTGATGTGTTAAAATATAATGTGCATTTGGCAGTTTCTCTACATGTGGTCATCAGGATATGACCCCTTGCAAATGGGTTCACCACAGGTAATCTACTTAAAAGCACAATCCCTTATGTTATGACACTTTCTCCCCATCCTACTTCTGGCCATTACCAGATGGTTTTAAAATCTGTTTTGTTCTCCCTAGAAATCTGAAGCTAATGTGCTGTTTTTAGAAACTAGAAAGGCTAGAAAGTCTTAATAGTGTCCTTTAACACTTAATAATGCTTGCAGCATGAGGTAGTTATTACCTTGGAACTGGTAATGGGGCATAGATAGAGACAATGCACTATTTGACAAATTATAGGCAAAGGGAGAATATGGTCTTTTGATTGGAAATGAGGACACTCCCAGGAACAAAAATATGGAATGTACATTCTCCTGTTCTCTGTCCCCTTTAGTTATTTGCTTAATCTTAGTTGATATTCTATGGCAGGGGTAGGCAACCTTTCCCCTTTAAGGGCCGAGGGACTTCAGCTCCCAGAAGCCTCAGCCATGTTGGCCAATAGTTCCATGTTGGCCAATAGCTCCTGGGATTCTGAGAGCTGAAGTCCCTCGGCCCTTAAAGGGGAAAGGTTGCCTACCCCTGTTCTATGGTATTAGTCTACAACACTGAGATGATAGAATTGATGCAGGACATGAGTGGGTAATTTGGGGATTCTTCAGCTATGGTTGGACTATAGCTTCCATCATCCATCACCAGTTGCCAAGCACACTGTGACTGATAGGGTTTGCAGTCCAACAGCAACCAGAGGGCCACAAATTGCCAACACCTTTAGGAAATGCCATTGTTGAATGCTTTCCAAAACAAATAAAAACAAAACAAAACTTCATTGCATATAGAAATTAGAAAGATAATGTGTTCCTTTCATGCAAATTTTGAACTTGCAGCAAGGCTTTCATGTGGGACATTATTTAAAAACATCACATATGCACACAGACATGCACACATGCACAAGCATAACACAGACATACATATACCCAGAAGTAATATAGCTTGTTCTGTCACCCTTTCCCTTTTGTATTCTGGGAATAGAGTAGGAATTGTTGTTGTTAACTGCCTTCGTGTTGATCTTGACCCATGGTGACCTTATCAATGAGACATCTCCAAGCCCCTCTGTCCTCTGCTGCTTTGCCCATCTCCTACAAACCCATATTCGTGGTCTCTTTAATAAAAAAAGACCATCCATCTAGCATGTGGCCTTCCTCTTTTTCTACTTCCCTCCACCTTTCCTAACATTGTCTTTTCCAACAATCCATGCCTTCTCATGATGTGTCCAAAGTATGACAGTCTAAGTCAGGGGTAGGCAACCTAAGGCCCAGGGGCCGGATGTGGCCCCCCGAGGCCTTTGGACCAGCCCCAGGCCGCTGCCACCACCATGATGATATTGATTGTTGTTGTTATTACTTGTTCTTGGGGGTTTGTTGGCAAAATCTCCCCAGAGGTTTTGCCATGGCTTTTCTGGGGCTGAGAGAGTGTGCATGCATATTTTTTAAATTTTAAATTTTTTTTTAAAAAATATTTATTTATTTATTTATTTATGGTGCTCCCCCCCCCCCCCAAATTGTCTGAGGGACAGCAACCTGGCCCCCGGCTCAAAAAGGTTGCCTACCCCTGGTCTAAGTCTTGTCATCTTGGCCTCCAGGGATATTTGTGGCTTGATCTTCTCTAGGACCCATTTGTTTGTCCTTTAGATTGTCCATGGAATTCTCAGCACTCTTCTCCAGCACCACATCTCAAATGAGTTGATTTTCCTCCTATCTTCTTTCTTAACTGACCAGGTCTCACAACCATACATGGTAATAGGGAATACAATGGCTTGTATGGTTCTAACTTTTGTGCTGACTTTTGCATTTTAGGATCTTTTCTAGTTCTTTCATAGCCACCCTCCCCATTCTTAATGTTCTTCTGATTTCCTGAGAAGTTTGTGATCTGTGCCACAATCAGAATCTTGTCTAGTCTTGGCCACCATTATGGAGCTTCACCATCTTTTACTTCCAATTATGTAATTTATTTGGTTTTTGTATTGGCCATCTGGTGATGTCCATATGTATAACCTTTTCTCTGGTTGTATAAAAAATATGTTTGCAATTAATAGGTTCTTGGCATCACAAAAATCTATCAGAGGCTCACCTGCTTCATTCCTTTTGCCTAGTCTAAATCTGCCTACTGTTTTTGATTCTTCTTTACTTCCAACCTTTGCATTTCAATCTCCAATCTGAGCTTGACATCCCGTGTTGGTGTGCTGTCAATTTCTTCCTGTACTCCTTCGTAAAATCTATTAATTTCTTCTTGTTCTGCCTCAGCGGTTGGTGCATATACTTGAATTATGGTGATATTCATAGGTTTGCCATGTAAAGTCCTTTGACCACAGCATTTATGACAAAGCTGTGCAGAAATCATGAATTTCTCTTCAGTTCCCAAAACCTTTGGCTGAAGAAACCTTCTCTCCCAAAACTTTAACTGTAACTCAGAGAGGGTTAACAGAATGAGTCTTTTGGCTTAGGCAACCGCCTGTGTCCAGCAATCCTGCTGCATTTTAAAACTCCATGCATTGCAACATGTATTCTGTGACTCAAGTCCCAGCTGCTTCCATTTCAAACAAAATGGCCCTTAACAGAGTTGTTTGCAGCTTTGAACAAAAACAAAAATTTCACTGCATTGAACCCGCAGTATTCCCAGCATTTCCAGGCTTTGTTTTTCTCTGCATCTTACTGTGTAAAGAGTGGAGTCCTCAGACAACTGTCTTTAAAGAGTTCTGCACTCTGCCATCAGGCAAAACAGCTTAGCAGTAAACTTTGTTACTTACATCTGAAGAAGATTTGAAGCCACCTCTGCTTTTCCCAGCAACCGCTGAAGCATGGTTTCCTTGTCCTGGCACAGCTGAAGTTGTGGATAGGCAGACTTGCCTCTTGGCCACCTTGCAGACTTGCCATCTGGACTCCTGGCCCCTTTCCTTCTGGACATCTGGCCTCTTTGTCCTTTGGCAGACAAGCCTCATCTGGCAAAAACAGCCTTAACTGGCAGACTAGCCATTTCTGGCAAACAAGCCTCTTCAGCCAGACTAGCCACAACTGGCAGAACAGTCTTAAATGGCAAAAACAGCCATAACTGGGCCCGTAACCCTTGTTGGTGTGTGGATGATGAGTGTTGTAGTGATGCCCTCTGGCACCCAGCAGAGTCTGCAGGACAAGCTGGCTGCTGTGATCCACAGCCACTTTGTAATTCTTACCATCAACTGCCTCAGCTTCTCTTCTTCAGAAACCTGTCTTCCTCAGTCAAGAAGACACATTATAAAGTCCAAAAACATAGTTTATTAATACACATAAAAAGTAAAAAATAAGATAACTAAGTAAAATCCATTGTGATGAACTTGTCCAGTTCAGCCATACAAGATTACATCTTTTACGATCCCAAAAACATTAGGATCTAACTTGTTGCAGTTAAAACCACTGTTTCCAGCCACATACGCTTACATCTTGAACAATAAACAATTCTAGACAAAGGATTCTCTAGGCCCTTCCCATACTCCACCTTCTAGGTGTTAACCTTATTTTAATTGGATAATGTCTGTATGATGTCTACTAACCCAGCCTCTTGCTGTCCATCATCCACCACGTGACTATCTTTCCCAAGCTAATGATGTTTACCTTTTTGGATATCTCTTGTTAACCATAACAAAGTTTGTGTCCATTAGTTCTACCTCTGGGAAAGTACATGTTGATGTCTGTGTTGGCCACCTGGTGTTGATTCACTCTGTTTCTCTAAATATTATTTGTGCTTTGCTCAGAAGCTGTTCTCAAGTGGAAAATTACAGACACACACACATCTTTACATTTCACCTTTGACTGTATATCCCATCCATATCCTATTCTTTGCTAACCTTAGTGTGCCCAGTTCAGGCAACAGTTTAAACATTGTGAAATAACCTGCATAAATGTGAGACTTTTCTAGTATTTCATATTTATTTATATTTCATGTTAAGATTTATGTATAGAATCATAGAATCATAGAGCTGGAAGAGACAATGGAACACACTCCCCTGGAGTATGGTAGAATTTCCTTCTTTGGAGATTTTTAAACAGAGGCTGGATGGCGATCTGTTGGGGGTGGTTTGATTGTGAGTTCCTGCATGGCAGAGTGTTGGACTGGATGGCACTTGTGGTCTCGTCCAACTCTATGATTCTATGAGACTACAAGGGCCATCCAGTCCAACTTTGAATATTTGAATAGTTTTGTGTTTCAAATTTGGGCAATTTTTTTCTTCAGTGTAGATGCGCCCCCAAAACATTTGAATATTTCTATCCTGCCTTATATCAAAAGATCTGTGGCTGCTGTACAGGTAAAATCAATATTAAGATGTTAAAACAAAATTTAAAAACCTAGTTTAACTTGTTAAAATGTTTCATACAGTCTATTAAAATATTTTTTATTTTTATTTTTTAAAAATAAAAATTTTTTTAAATAGACTGTATGAAACACTTTAATGAGTTAAACTAGATTTAAAAGCTTGAAACAGTCTAAAATCTCTGTACGCAGCATTACAAGTAAATCATTGAGGCCCAAAGGCTTTAATCAATGGCAATTGGCAAAGGCATGTTCCTTCCATCTCTATATCTTGTAGAACAGGGGTAGGCAACCTTTCCCCTTTAAGGGCCGAGGGACTTCAGCTCCCAGAAGCCTCAGCCATGTTGGCCAATAGTCCCATGTTGGCCAATAGCTCCTGGGATTCTGGGAGCTGAAGTCCCTCGGCCCTTAAAGGGGAAAGGTTGCCTACCCCTGTTGTAGAAGATTGAAAGTTCTTTGCCTAATACCTGATAGCTTGAATCTGGATTTTCTTGGGGCACATTTACACAAATGAAAAAAATCTGCCTTACTTTGCATTTCTGTGGTCTACAGTAACCCTGCAGCAACTCCATTAAGGCCACACACGGACAGACGCAGCAAAGTGACGTTGGCACAACTGGCCACATACCTCCCCCCAGTGAACTCGCCTCTTTACCCCATCCCAGCATGCATCAACCTGTCATACAGACTTGTCACACGGGGGACAATTGGAAGTATAAATGGTGATTAACTCGTGATAATCCCGCAATTGCGGTAATGGTTTTCACAGGATGTCGTGTTCAAAGTGCTATTATTCTGTGAATAACCCTTGATAATCCCACATTTGAGCTAATGGTTTTCACACAACATTGAGATGAAATGTGATTAAAGTGCCATTATCTAATGAATAACCAGGCAAGAAACAGCAGCAAATCATTCCCAGGATTTTCCCATGAATGACTTTTTGATGTTTATTTCCTGGTTATCCCCTGGTTATTCACGGGATAATAGCTCCTGTGTTAATCTCATTTTAATCATGTTTTAATGACAATTGTGTGATTTTCATGGGTTATTTACTGTTTAAACTCCTAATTTCCTCCCATGTGATAAACTCCGTAGAATCATAGAGTTGGAAGAGATCTCAAGGACCATCATTTCCAACCCCCTGCCATGCAAGAATACACAAAGCCATCCAGTCCCTGTTTAAAAACTTCCAAAGAAGGAAACTCCACCATACTCCAACAACTTACTGCATTACACTCGACTGTTAGTGTTCTGGCTGCCTCGTGTTGTATTCTGGGATTTGGAGTTTGGGGAGTGGCATTTAGAACTTAGCCAGGATGATGGAGGAGGGGTAAGAGGAAGAGGAGGAAGGAAAAGGAGGAGGAAGAGCAGAGAAGAGGAAGAGGAGGAAGGCGGAGGAGGAGGAGGAGGAAGAGGAGGAGAAAGAGCTGCGGCAGTGGCAACAGGAGGAGGAAGAGGAGGGGGGAAAAGAAGGAAGAGGTATCACCTGCTGCGGTGAGAGCGGCGAGGCTGATATGGGGGGCGGGGGGGGGGAAATCCCATAGTACTCAGTGGTGACACGGCTGCATGGCCGCACCAAAAGCAAAAAGCAAAGCAGCTTCATTTATATACTGCTTCATACCACACTATGGGGTGTCTAAGCGGTTTACAACTATAAGCTCATTGCCCCCCAACAGTTGGGTACTCATTTTAGCCACCTCGGAAGTATGCAGGCCTGAGTCAAGCCTGAGCCCTGGCTAGTATTGAAGTCGCAACCTTGTGGTCTATGAGTGAGTGGCTGCAGTATAGGCATTTAATCACTGCGCCACCAGGGCTCCCATTGAATACTATGAATTCAATGAATACTATGGGACTATCTGTGGGGGATCTGAAATGGATCCCACGGATCCCAAGGGTCCACTGTACTTATTGTAGTGACACAGCACAGACAAATATGCTGTTCTCAGTGACAAAGATTATATATACCTTGAATAAATCTAAGCACATTCTTATAACAAATGTATACCTCTATTAATATTATAGAGCAAAGTGTTACACTCCCTCTCCTAGTGTTCCTGTTTTACTTAATCTAAGAAGCACCCCAGCCTGTTACACCATATTTTTACTTGGTGCCTGATAAAACCAGGATTGGGACCAGTTGGACCTCCAAGGGGAGGACGTTCCATGTTTGAGTTGCCACAACTGTATTGACCTTGCTGGGGGGACACAAAAGACCACACAATCCTTACAGCAGACCTCAATCTTTGTTAAACACATACGGAGAGATGCTCTCTCAAGGTCCCAAGCCATTTAGCCCTTTAAATATCATCACAAGCACCTTGAATTCAAATTTGAAGCGTATTGATAGGCAGGCAGAATTACACTTTTCCCTCCTGGTTTGCAGACTTGCCGTCCGCGGTTTTGATTCTTCGTGGATGGCAAGCCAGGAGGGACAAAATGGTGCTCCCGCCAGCAGCGCACCTGGGAGCACACCACCATTAAAATAAATGGGGCTTGAATATCTGCATTTTCTTGTGTTTGCGGGTGTGTGTCTGGAACAGATCTCCGCAAATAGGGAGGGACAACTGTATTGTCTTACCTTTCCCGCATACAGATCCCCAACTCCACTTACAGAAATAATAAATGATATTCAACACTATAGTAACAATGCATTCTAAATAACAATAAAGTAACAATTAGAGCCAAACACCATCATAGTATCAGGGACAAAAACAGACTCAACAGAAGTTTACTATTGGTCTAAAAGCCAAAAGAAGATGCTGTCTAGCCTTCCAAGGGGGAAGTTCTGCACTAATGATTCCATCTCCCACCCAGCTGTATCTGTGAAGGACACAGAGCAAGGCTTTTGAAGAGCAAGGTGAAGGTTTGGAAGAAGACAGTATTTCACATAGTTTTCATTTTATAGTAGTTTTATAGGCATAACTAGGGCTTTGAATTGTGTCTGGAGACATACTAAAAGCAGCATTCCATACTGAGAAGGTCCTTAGGACATTTCTTTAGTGGTGTTTTCTTAGATGCTTTTAGAGTACAGAAATGTTGTGGTTGTGTGCTTTCAAGTCATTTACAACTTAATATGACCTTAAGGTGAACCTCTCACAGGGTTTTCTTGGCAAGATTTGTTCAGAGGGAATTTGCCATTGCCTTCCTCTGAGACTGAGAGAGTGTGACATGCCCAAGGTCACCCAGTGGTTTTCCATGACCAAGAGCATTTGAATGCTAGTCTCCACAGTAGTAGTCCAACACTCAAACAACTGCGCCATGCTGGCTCTCCTGTGATGTTTAGAATACTAATCAGGTGTGTCTGTGTGTATGATTTATATAAAATCTTTTGCTTCAGAAATTATAACTATAAAAGAATTGCATTTAATATGTTCAATATTTATTTTTCACCTTTTCCTTATTCTCAGGGCAGAACTTTCACCTGCGTTTTGGATGTTTTATGTATATATCTCTAAAATAATACTAACTTGTTTGATTGTGACAAACACTTAAAGATATAATCAGTTAATTTGGAATAATGTTGGGTTGTGCAAAGAGGTTAGCATCTGACGAACATTCAGGCTGGCATCCTGAAAAAGACTTAGATTGGCAGTCAACTAGCTTTTTCAGTGTATGGCCTCTTCTTATTAAGAATCCATGCTAATAGCCTGATTATTATTAATATATGCTGTCTGCTACTGACCCACTTTGTTTAGAATGTGCTTTGGATATAAAGTGCCATAAATGTAAGGGTTATAGATTAAAATATTCAATTTAAAATATTCCCTGCTATCATACATTTTAATGGAGTTTATAGAAGAAGGTCTCTACATTTGCCAAGAGCAAGATAGTAAATGTATTGAATTAAGTGCCAGTCATCTTATTGTCATATAGAAGAACTGGTAATCTGGTCACTGAAATTAATTTTCTTAGAATGGACACATGGGCTTACTGATTGACTCAGTTTTTGGAAGTGGATGAAAAAGAAATTAAATGAAGGCTGTAGATTGTTTTGTTTTTTTTTAATGTAACAACAGTTGAATGTTGAATTTGCTTTTCTGAGATGGATTAAGGTAGGGTTAGAGAGAAGTTTAGGCAAGAGTTTAGATACAAAGCTCACAAAGTGGATTAAATGTTATGTCCTTCCTTCCTTGTTGTCTCTGGTGGGCTTTCAGCATTGGCAAAAAGCAAAAGTAAGTTTATTGATTGTTCTGTGAAACACTCCTGCCTAAATTATGAAACGTCAAGCAATTTTCCTTATCTTTGTGCACTAGCCATTGTACTGTTACATTCATGGTTCTTAGTTTATTCCTATCTCCTTTTTGTTTTGTTTCTCTTCTTTCGTTTATTGCTTGTAGCGATTTGTCTGTCATCCGTGGTTTCTTCACTTTTCTTTTGTCTGTTGGATGTGTAAGAATAAGGAAAATTATTAGACAACCATCACTCTTTCCCTTTGGCTTTTTCCATTGCAGAATTTGCTAATACTGTGGGGGTTTCTCCCATACTACCCAAACTCTCGTGTCCTCTGTCCAGCAACAGTTGCTATGAATATACTCTAATACATTTGATGTCACAGACTATAATCTACTTTATTTACAGATGTGGTTAAAAATTAGCATTCCATAGCTACAAGAACATTCCATTGCCTAACTTTTATAGGTGTCCTATGATTTCTTTGGTTCCCCTCCCTTTAGTCTTGAATGTAAAAAGAGAAATCATTCTGCATTCAGTGGTTTTACAAAGACCTGATGCTAAATATTTCCTTAATATGTGAACTCCCCACTAACGTTTGGCATGAATACTTACCTTTAAATGCTTTTCAAAAACTCACATTTTGTAGGAGCAATACAAAAATCTTTGCAAGCCCAACTACATCTCAAGATTCTTGGAAGACAGTTGATGCTCAAGAGTATCCTCTCCCTCCCTTAGTTTGGGAAGCTTTGGTTTCTTGTTTTTATACATTTTTCACCCTCTTCTCTTCCTTTAAAGATGATAAAGGAATATTGTCCTGCCTGTGTAGGTGTTCCAAGACTACAATCCATTGTAAATAATCAATTTAATTACTGTATACCCAAGGGGTGGGAGGGTTAGGGTGTGGGATCAAGGAATGTTTCAACTGTTGTCTTTTTAATTTGTTTTATGCCTCCCCGATTGCAGAGCAGAGGGGCGGGTTATAAATAAAAAATTATTATTATTATTATTATTATTATTATTATTATTATTAGTTCTAGAAAGCCCTGGAATATATTTGACCCTGGGTATTCAAAATATTTCTTCCCCTATGAACCTCTTTAGTTAAACTCTTTCTTATAGGCTCTGTTATATGTCCCACCTGCAAGAGAGTCTAAATTGGTGGATACACGAGAGAAGTCTTTTCTGCAGTAATACACTGACTATGGATGGAGTTCCCTCCTGGAAGAGGCCTTTTACAGATTTTAATATTGTTTTTGCTTTTTATTCAGCTATGATTTTATGGTATGACTGGGTCGTTGTTTTTCAGTAACTGCTTTAAGAGCACTGCTGGAGAGAAAAGCAATGTATAAATTCTACCAATACACAATTACTGAATGGATAGTTCTTCCAAATGGTTTGGTTTAGAACAGTCTTTTTTTCTCTCTCTCTACTTTTCAATGTTTTATCCTACAAGGCGAGAGGAGTCCACCTACCTGCTCTGAGCTCCCCCAATGACTGACGTATGCTGCCTATAAATTGTTGGTTTTATTTATATAATGTATTTTAATTATTCATTGGTTTAATTTAGTTTTAAGGGGAGGGAGGGTTAGGGATTGGGATGTAAGATGTTTTAACTTCTTTGTGTTTTAATTATGCTGTAACCTGCCCCGATTGCCGAGCAGAGGGGCGGGCTAGAAATAAAAAATTATTATTATTATTATTATTAATTATTATTATTATTATTATTAGGTAAATCTGAAACAAAGGGCATTATTGCAGCACTATTTCTGATTCCATCTATAGGACTTAATAACAAACCTGCTCATTAGCCTCTTACTTAAGACTTTGAAGGATCCCAATTTTGAAGGATCCCCATTTTGCTAACAGCAGTCACCTCTATGCCATTGCCAGTTATTTACTGAATTTGACCTGTGAGATAGGCATGCTGATTCCAAAGTTCAGTTTTCCCTCTTGCAATGGAGATGTTAGCTTTGTGATATTTATTCTTGCACTTGACTACTTAAGACCTTCTCTGTAACTAGTGTTTGAGAATTGTTAAGCTGTTCACATTTATCTTTTATATAGCTTTTGATTCATTTTTGTGTGATTTTTGCATTGCTTTTTTGCTGTGTTTTTTCTTGGTTGTGTTGCTAATTGAGAATTATTATTTGCTAAAATACAGTGCCCAGAATTGACACTAGTGGGGAAAAGCCCTACGCCATTTTATGGTGATGGATTTTTTTTCATTCATTATTTAATGATACTTTAAAAGATTAAGTGTTGGATCCAGAGTCATGCAGAACAGAACTCTGCAAAGTAGATTATCCTGCAGAGGTGCATTTGTGATTTTTGCTCACTTCTTTTTCTCCTTGTGTACTACTGTGGCTATGATAAATTTGTCTTGAATGTTAGAGAGGCATTTCTGAACAGTGTGTGCATGATAGCTATAAAGACTCCGTGGAGAAAGAGGAAGAAATCATCATGTTTCCCATCAACAGGGAGATTGTGATGGCTCCCGATTTCTTCCATTTTCAGAGTGTCATTGATCCCACCCTTATGCATCAGTATCCCTTGATATCACTTCATTATGTACTAGGTCCCTGCCAAATGTATTAACTAACTTTCAGATAGTCACAGTACATATACATAATTACGGCTGCTATGGACATGGTTTATATCCTTAGATAATCTGACGGTAGTTGCTCTGAAATACACAGAAAAATTGCACTGAGTACAGTAGTACAGTACTGGAAACAAAACAGGAGTAAAAGTCTTGCCTTTAAGTTTCAGGAACAGCAACATTGTTAATATTAGAAATGTTGCTCAGGAATAAATTCTCTTAAATTGGAAGGCATTTATAATATTGGCACAGTCTGATGTTTAGATAAAGATGAATGCTGTTGTAATAGATTTGTATTCTTGTGGAACCTCATGGAAGAGGTGGTGAAGGAAGTGCGTTGATTAAACAGGACTTGGGACTTCACTGGGTTCTGCTATACAAAATTGCTGCCAGTTTTCTTTCCATAATGTTTAAGAAGAAAGTAAGAATGAGCCTGGATGTTCAGTAAACATTGTAGCAAATAAAAAGTAGTCACATTTATATAGTGCAGAGCCTGGTATAGAATTGTGATAATTAAGTAAACAAGTACTGTCTTCTGTATTTTTAAATCAGGTGACTAGATTCTCTTGTACTTTGCAGATCTAAAATAAATCTCTCTATGACTATCTGATTTTGTGGGCAGTCTAAATAGGCTTTTTATATTTCTTTGCTGCTTGCATAATCAGGCAGGGGGGAAAAAAACTCAGTTTGGAAACACTGTTGTTGCAAATATATGGCTAATCATGATATGCTGTACTGCATATACATTTTTCTGTTCCTGTACATGTAGTGGCATTAGCTTGAGCATATGTGGTTTTTATTTACTTAAGTTGCAGAAGTTGCACCCCACCCCACCGACTTCAACTTTTCCACCCTTTGTTGTGTTACAACCTGGGAATGAAGAGGATTTAACTGTTATCGTTACCACTTGATGTGTACAGGATAATCAACACTGTGACGGAGATAAATATTTTTTTATTGAAACACAAAGGTTGAGTGCATAAAAGCAAAATGACCACTCGGCTGTATAGGTATTCACCTCTCCTAATTCAATATTTGTTATAGGGGTAGGCAAACTTTTTGAGCCGGTGGCCGGGTTGCTGACCCTCAGGCAACTGGGGGGCCCGAAGCACCAAAAATAAATAAGCAAATAAATAAATAAATAATAAAAAATATGCATGCACACTCTCTCAGCCCCAGAAAAGCCATGGCAAATCCCCTATGGAGATTTTGCCAAGAAAGCCCCAAGAACAAGTAATAAAGACAATAATTAATATCATGGCGGGTGGCAGGAGGCGGCGGCGGTGGCAGGACTGGCCTGGGGCCGGTCCAAAGGCCTCGGGGGGGTGCATCTGGCCCCTGGGCCTTAGGTTGCCTACCCCTGATTTGGTAGAAGCATCTTTGGCAGCAATTGCAACTGTGAGTCTTCTTGGATAAGTTTCTGTCCATGTTACACATCTGGATCATGAATTTTTATGCATTATTATTATTATTATTTTGCAAAATTGTTGCATCTCTATCAGGTTGGATGCACACTGTTGGCAAACAGCAGCTTGCAAGACATGCCACAAGTAATCAACTGGAATGAGGTCTGGGCTTTGACTGGGCTATTCTGAGACCTTCAGGTTTTTGTTTTTTAACCACTCCAGTGTTACTTTGGCTGTGTGTTTAAAATCATTGTGTAGCGCTGCCCAGCAGCATTCCACACCAGAGTGTCACCTGGTGCAGGGATGGGGCTTCAGGGGATGGAGCCAAACGGGCCCGCTCCCAACTCCCTGTCCCTCACAACTTTACTCTAGAGTAAAGCCGTGTGGGACATGGACGGGCACTGGGCCATATATAAAATAGCTATATAAAATAACTAGAAATGTGTGGCTGAGACCCAGTGGTGTCCTGCCTATGGTGAAATCTGGTGCGGAGAGCTGCTGGCTGGTGGGAATGGCCTGCCCCCCCTCCCCAGCTGTTGCATTGCCCTGGCCAGGCAAGTGAGGCAGTGAGAAGGGATAGAACAGGGGTAGGCAACCTTTCCCCTTTAAGGGCCGAGGGACTTCAGCTCCCAGAAGCCTCAGACATGTTGGCCAATAGTCCCATGTTGGCCAATAGCTCCTGGGGTTCTGGGAGCTGAAGTCCCTTGGCCCTTAAAGGAGAAAGGTTGCCTACCCCTGGGATAGAAGATGCGTGTTTGCCCCCTTGGTTGCTAGGCTTCCTCTCCAGGAAGATAGCCTGGCAACAGTGACTGAGCAGCTGGGAAGAGAGAGTGTTGCCCCCAGTTCCTTCTCCTCCTCCATCACTGGGCTTTCTCCTCAGGGAAAAAGCCCAGTGACTAAGCAGCCGGGAAGGGCAAGCATTGAAGGGAGAGGAGGGCCCAAGCGGGTGTCACCCCTCCTCTGGGGTGTCACCCAATGTGGTCCACCCCCCTCAGTCAGAGGCATCACTGCTGATACCATGTTTTGACACCAGTACAAGTTCTTGTCTTTCCTCGGATGAAGCAGCAAATACCAAGTTATCCATGATAATCAGAAGTGTGTTTAGAAACTTTTGTCTTGGTTTTTAAGTCTAGAGTGACAGCAACATTGCTGAAAAGTGTTAACTTATATTTTTTATTGACTTACCCTCTTGTCTGGTAAATTGCTTAATTACTCCAAAGTTATGTAGTAATATAATTTAAAAGAGGAAATTGTAGGTTGATTTATTCCTGTTGTTAAAATATTACTTTTTCAGGCAAAATAATCTTGACAGCAGAATAAAGAGTTCACTTTTTAAAATCCTCTCTCTCCTATTTCTCTCAAATCTCTAGTTAGTATACTACGATTAGGGTATATGTTCTTGCCACTGATACAGTGTGCCTGGATAGGAAAATAGTTGTTGAGTATTAACCTGTAATTGTTTGTGGAATAATGTTGCAATAGAATCTCTTTCTTAATTTAATCAATGGTGTTTAGTAAATAGTAAAAAGTTCTGTTATGTGGCAATGCCAAACCTTAATGATTTTCAAAAGCAACTCTAATATACTCTAACACATATTGCAGTTAATATCCATGTATAAGCTTTTTACACTCAGCTTCTAAATCATACATTACTGGTATATTTGCATACATAGACACTTCAAAAATACAATTAATGAATTAGGTATTCTAATAGACAGCTATTTGGGAACTTAATATGTTCTCTTTTCCATTTAAGAATGTAAATTCAGGGAAAAGTTCAGCCCTTGTCTGTGGGCCTCTGGTCCCAAGAGTGGGTAAGAGGAGTATTTTCCTCCCTTCCTCCAAATGGAAAAGTCAGTTTGCTCTTGAGACTTTCTCTTTCCTTTCCTCATAACAACAAGGAACTCAGTGAGGCTATTTTTTCACCTTCCATATTAATTTTCTCTTCAAAGCCATGGTTATTGCAGAAATTGACCATGATGCATCTATCATATATACTTGTGTACAAGTCGACCTCAAGTATAAATCAGTGGAAGGTTTTGGGGCCAAAATAATGGATTTTGATATGACCCGTGGATAAATAGAGGGTAAAACTTAGGGAAGGAGAAGGTTTGAACATTGGACTGAGAAAGAAGGAACTGGAGGGAAATGGAGTATTTGGTGGGCAAGGGAGATCCAGGGAGGGGGAGGCTGGGGAGAGAAAGTTTTAACTCAGTTGAGAGAGGAATGACCTCTTTCATATATGCATGCATGCACGCGCACACACACACACACACACACTTGCCTTGGTAGCTCTTTCAGAAATCACTGCTGAGGCAAGGAGAGTGGGGCATCGGGGTGGTGCTTCTTTTAAGTCGACCCAGGATTTTAAGGTCAATTTTTGGGCATAAAGTTTTCAATTTATAGTAGAGTATATATGGTAGTGTCCAAGTGGAGGTGCTAGTTTGTGCAAGCATAATCACTCTGTGTATGACTTTTCTGCATGCCTGACAGCCTCATGCGCAGCCAAGACAATTATGTGGGCATGACTGTGACACAGGAATCATCCTTAACTGTGGCTGCATCACCATGTAGCTAATGTAAATATTGTTTCTGGTGGCGCTGACTGATTGGTTTGACCATATGGCAACACAATCCATCTTATTACATTTTTGCAGTATTTGGAAGTAATTAGCCACAAATAACGTTACTTGTAGCAAGTTCTTTCTGAATGGAGGAAAAACATAATGACATTTCACTGGGATGCATGACCCCTGGGGAAATTTTACATAATCGACATTGTGAAAATTTAATGTTTAAAAAAGCAATACTATGAGCAAAGTTTTTTTGATAATTGGTGCCATTTTCCTTTCCACCTTTGCTTCCAGATCGTCCTTTCCACTGCAAAAAAATAATAATATTTTTTCAAGAATGTACTTATTTATCAACTTCTTTCCCTTTCAACTTTTGTTCTTTCCTTCTTTCTTAAACAGTAGGAGCCACTTTGGTATTAGACCTTTGAGAAAATTTCTGAAACTAGAAGAGCTAATACAGATGTAAACAAAATACTCATGTGCCTTGAAATTTTTGTCTTCCAAAAAGGAGAGTTATCAGTTCCTAAGCCATTCTACATTTATACTACTACAGTGCTTATTACAGGCCATGGGTCTTTTCACACTATACAAAAGAAATCAGATTAGATATGGCCCCAGTTCTCCACAAAATAAAAATAATGAAGAGATTAAAAACATCTTATGAACTCATCCGTAATAAATAAATAAGTTTCAGAGTTTCAAAAGTTTTTGTTCAGAACAGTAATGGTAATGTACATCATGGATGGCCCTTGAGATCTCTTCCAGCTTTATGATTCTGATTCTCCAGAATTACTTCCCCCCAATTAATGTTCCAAGCATTATATTTATTTATACTTATTTACTATTCGCTTTTATGTAATATTTTTATAATTTTATTTTATTTGCTCAAACCATTTCTGTATCTCTTCATTTTGTAAACATTCAAAGCAATTTATAATAAAAACAAATACAATAAAGCCATTACCTAAAAGTAATAAAATGATAAAATAATAGAGGAATAACATTCATTTAAAAATTCATTTAAAAGCAGGATAACTAAAAAAATTAACAATCAGGAAAATAGCCATAAAAAACCTAGGTAAATGGGCAGGACTTTAGCTGACAACAGAAATATGGACCACTGGGAGGTCATCTAATCTCAGCAAGGAGCTCATTCAGCCGGCTTCCATGTTGCAACCAAACAAGACTCACCCCTCTCTCAGAATATGAAGCCTGAAGCAATCTGTATCACCATACTAATAGTTTGGTCCTTTTTGTGTGTGTAGCTTTTATAAGCCCTGCTCAGAAATTTCTGCAGTTTTGATTCTAAATGGGTAAAGGTAAAGGCCATTAACAATGTGCAAATATAATGAGTTTATGTAATATGATGGTATGCATTTATGTGTTGTCTTTTTGTAAATAGCCCATGAAGAAAGCCTTAAGTATATGCATGGGCTGAAATGCATTTGGCTTTACGACTCATAACAGACCATTTTTGAAGCATCTTAAGATGTATGTCATTCTTTCTTGTCAGTATGTCATTGGCAACTAGTACAGCACAGGCAATGGACTTGCAGACAGACAGATTGAGATAGTTAGGATGGAGTTCTAAAGAACCACGAGAACTGGGGGAAACCAAAAAAAATCTTTAGAAGTTGTCTTTCAGTTGAACTTAAATTGGGCCAAATATACAAAATTCCTATATTAGTAAACATTTAATTTTATAAAACAAATGTCAAGATGATATTAGTTTCTTCAAACTTGAAGAGATATGTGCTCATGTTTATTTAGTTTCAAGCAACAGACTGTAGTGAAAATTATGTTGCATTAAGAGCTATATAATACTGCTGTCATGCAT
Organism: Phrynosoma blainvillii; assembly: GCA_026167975.1. Classification (NCBI taxonomy): domain Eukaryota; kingdom Metazoa; phylum Chordata; class Lepidosauria; order Squamata; family Phrynosomatidae; genus Phrynosoma; species Phrynosoma blainvillii. The sequence continues at coordinate 81,345,508 of JANUYF010000002.1, forward strand.
GAATATTTTAAAGACACAAGCCAACCTGTCTCTCCATCTGCTTTCCTAGATGTGCTTGACATAAATTTGCCATGGTAGTGCATCTCTTTAAAAAAGGACTGATTTTTAATTTTAAAATTGACATCTGCCAGTTACGCCAGTTTTATTTAGAGTTTAGTTGAATGTCTTGAATTTCAGTTTTCATATTACTGTTTATTGGTTTGATGAAAGATACTCTTTTTTATTTTTATTATTTTATTTTATTTATATCCTGCCTTCCTCCCGGTACAGGGACTCAAGGCGGCTATTTTTGCAAACAGTACATGAAATCTGCACACACACACACACAAAGTTACTCTGTTTTTTGTCCCAGTGCCTTGAAGTTTGATACTTTTAGGTTCCATGGAACACAGCAATCTATGAGTTTGTCTGATCTGGTTCAGAAAAGTTCTGAAGGAGTGTAAGTGTAGCCTTCCCCACCTAGTGCCCTCCAGATATGCTGTACTACAATTCCTATATGCCCATGCTAACGGCATGGTGGGAGTTGTCTTCCGAGTCATCAGGAGGGCACAGCAGTGGCAAAGACTGGTGTAGGCCATCCATTTTTATGTACTATCTATAAAACCTCCACCTTATCTATATGACATAACTTCAATTTGAGCTCTAGTTACAATCTCTTTAGGTTCATGGAAAGTTTTACAGAAGAACTGCCTTAGGTATTTCAAGGTGGAAACCTTCCCCAAACATTTAATGTGTTGCTTTGAATTTCAGTGCAGCTCTTAGCTAGTTCAAGGACTTCATGGTTCCCATGAAGTTTAAAGGACTTTGATGTAGTTTCCTCTAGGCTGATATAAGTGTGCTGGATTTTTTTAAAAATAAAATAAAATTCTTCATCAAAGTTTTCTGGGAAACATAGTTGCACTTTGATGGCATGGAGAGTGAAAGTAGAAGGGACTGTTGAGCACTAAACCTAATGATACTTTATGGCTACAGACTACACAAAAAATTGCATAAGAAAACTAATAAACTCACCCAAGAGCCAAAACAGGACATTTTGTTAATTGGTATTGAATATAAAAACAACTTTCTGTATTACTGAAAAGATAGGGTGAAAAGGCTGCATCCACACTGCAGAAATAATTCAGTTTGATAGCACTTTAAACTCCATGGCTCGTTGTTATGTAATTCTGGAAATTGTAGTTTTGTGAGACATTTAGCCTTCTCTGTCAGAGAGCTCTGGTGCTACAACAAACTATAATAATAATAATAATAATAATAATAAAATTTATTTATACCCCGCCCAATGGATACCCCATCAGGGCGGCTTACAAGAATAAAAATACAATCCAAATAAAACATATAATACAAGAAGACCCACCCACCCCTTAAAACAGTATTAAATCAAACAGGATTAAAATCAACATAGTTAAAATTTAAGATCCAAACAGAATAACTAAGCCTTACTAGACGATCCCCTCCATCTAACGATGGGGCCACGTAGGAGCATCATTTGTGCGGCTGCTTATGTCCGAGGTGGGGGTTAACTAGTCCGGAAAGGCCTGCCGGAAGAGATCCGTCTTAATAGCCTTTTTAAAGCTATCCAAAGATGTTAATAGACGGATCTCGTCTGGCAGGTCGTTCCAGAGCCTGGGGGCGACAACTGAAAAAGCCCTCCGGGAGGTAGCCACAAGCCTCGATTTCTGAGGCTGCAGCAAATTCCTCCCGGAGGACCGAAGAGCGCGGGGAGGATTGTATGGGAGTAGGCGGTCCCTGAGATAGCTTGGACCCAAGCCATTTAGGGCTTTAAAGGTAATGACCAACACCTTGTACTGGGTCCGGAAACTAATAGGCAGCCAGTGGAGGGATCTCAGAACCGGGGTAATGTGGTCCCTCTGAGATGTTCCCGCTACGAGCCTGGCCGCCATGTTCTGAACCAGTTGTAGTTTCCGAACCAGGCACAAGGGTAGCCCCATGTAGAGTGCATTGCAGAAGTCGAGGCATGAGGTTACCAACGCATGCACAACGGTCTCGAGATCCCTTACTTCCAGAAAAGGGCGCAGCTGGCGTATCAGCCGAAGCTGATAACAAGTGCTCCTGACCGTCGCATTAACCTGATTTGTCATCAGGAGCGATGAGTCAAGGAACACCCCCAGACTGCGAACACAGTCACTGGAGGAGAGTGTGACCCCATCCAGGACTGGAGGTTGCAACCCAATTCTTGGTTTCGGGGCCGCTACCGTGAGCACCTCCGTCTTGTCTGGATTCAGCCTCAATCTGTTTTTCCTCATCCAGCCCATTACCGCCCGAAGACATTCATTGAGAGAGGATATGCCATTGGAATTCGAGGCCGACGAACGAGACATGGAGAAATAGATTTGGGTGTCATCAGCGTACTGATAACACCCAGCACCATAACTCCGTATTATCTCACCCAGCGGCTTCATATAGATGTTAAATAATATCGGGGACAAAATAGCTCCCTGAGGGACCCCACAAGTGAGATCTCTCTTACTGGAGCTACAGTCCCTGAGCGGCACCCTCTGGGACAGACCCGAGAGGAAGGACCGGAACCACTGCAAAGCAGTGCCCCCGATACCTAACCTCCTCAGGCGGTCCAAGAGGATGCCGTGATCTATTGTGTCAAAAGCCGCTGAGAGGTCTAGGAGCACCAACAGGGTCACACTACCCCTGTCGATGCTCAGACGCAGATCGTCGGTCAAGGCAAGCATGGCAGTCTCCACCCCAAAGCCTGTCCTGAAGCCGGTTTGAAATGGGTCTAGATCAGGGGTCGGCAACCTACGGCCCGCGGGCCGTTTCCGGCCCAGGTCGGCGGACTTACCGGCCCAGGTGGAACCCTGCCGCCGTCGCCGCCGCCCGGTTCGGCCGCCGCCCAGCCGCGCGCAACGCGACCGCCATTTTGGACCCCAAAATGGCGGCCATAATGTGTTTGCGCATGCGCAGGATTACTGCGCATGCGCAAACGCGTTTGCAACCGCCATTTTGGGGTTCAAAATGGCGGTCGCGGCACCGGGAGCGCGCGCGGTGCCTTGAGGAGGCCTGTCCCTGCCGAGGGAATACTCCCAAGGGGAGCCCTCGGTGGCGACGGGCTTCCAGGAGGCCCGTAGCCACTGAGGATCACCCTTGGGAGGCCTCCCTCGGTGGCTACGGGCTTCCAGGAGGCCCCCCTCGGTGGCTACGGGCTTCCAGGAGGCCCGTAGCCACCGAGGGAAGCCTCCTCGGGGCGACCCTTGGTGGCGACAGGCTTCCAGGAGGCCCGTCGCCACCGAGGATCCCCCTTGGGAGGCCTCCCTCGGTGGCTACGGGCCTCCTGGAAGCCCGTCGCCACCGAGGATCCCCCTTGGGAGGCCTCCCTCGGTGGCTACGGGCTTCCAGGAGGCCCGTAGCCACCGAGGGAAGCCTCCTCGGGGCGACCCTCGGTAGCGACAGGCTTCCAGGAGGCCCGTCGCCACCGAGGATCCCCCTTGGGAGGCCTCCCTCGGTGGCTACGGGCCTCCTGGAAGCCCGTCGCCATCGAGGATCCCCCTTGGGAGGCCTCCCTCGGTGGCTACGGGCTTCCAAGAGGCCCGTAGCCACCGAGGGAAGCCTCCTCGGGGCGACCCTCGGTGGCGACAGGCTTCCAGGAGGCCCGTCGCCACCGAGGATCCCCCTTGGGAGGCCTCCCTCCGTGGCTACGGGCCTCCTGGAAGCCCGTCGCCACCGAGGATCCCCCTTGGGAGGCCTCCCTCGGTGGCTACGGGCTTCCAGGAGGCCCGTAGCCACCGAGGGAAGCCTCCTCGGGGCGACCCTCGGTGGCGACAGGCTCCCAGGAGGCCCGTCGCCACCGAGGATCCCCCTTGGGAGGCCTCCCTCGGTGGCTACGGGCTTCCAGGAGGCCCGTAGCCACCGAGGGAAGCCTCCTCGGGGCGACCCTCGGTGGCGACAGGCTTCCAGGAGGCCCGTCGCCACCGAGGATCCCCCTTTGGAGGCCTCCCTCGGTGGCTACGGGCCTCCTGGAAGCCCGTCGCCACCGAGGATCCCCCTTGGGAGGCCTCCCTCGGTGGCTACGGGCTTCCAGGAGGCCCGTAGCCACCGAGGGAAGCCTCCTCGGGGCGACCCTCGGTGGCGACAGGCTTCCAGGAGGCCCGTCGCCACCGAGGATCCCCCTTGGGAGGCCTCCCTCGGTGGCTACGGGCCTCCTGGAAGCCCGTCGCCACCGAGGATCCCCCTTGGGAGGCCTCCCTCGGTGGCTACGGGCTTCCAGGAGGCCCGTAGCCACCGAGGGAAGCCTCCTCGGGGCGACCCTCGGTGGCGACAGGCTTCCAGGAGGCCCGTCGCCACCGAGGATCCCCCTTGGGAGGCCTCCCTCGGTGGCTACGGGCCTCCTGGAAGCCCGTCGCCACCGAGGATCCCCCTTGGGAGGCCTCCCTCGGTGGCTACGGGCTTCCAGGAGGCCCGTAGCCACCGAGGGAAGCCTCCTCGGGGCGACCCTCGGTGGCGACAGGCTTCCAGGAGGCCCGTCGCCACCGAGGATCCCCCTTGGGAGGCCTCCCTCGGTGGCTACGGGCCTCCTGGAAGCCCGTCGCCACCGAGGATCCCCCTTGGGAGGCCTCCCTCGGTGGCTACGGGCTTCCAGGAGGCCCGTAGCCACCAAGGGAAGCCTTCTCGGGGCGACCCTCGGTGGCGACAGGCTTCCAGGAGGCCCGTCGCCACCGAGGATCCCCCTTGGGAGGCCTCCCTCGGTGGCTACGGGCCTCCTGGAAGCCCGTCGCCACCGAGGATCCCCCTTGGGAGGCCTCCCTCGGTGGCTACGGGCTTCCAGGAGGCCCGTAGCCACCGAGGGAAGCCTCCTCGGGGCGACCCTCGGTGGCGACAGGCTTCCAGGAGGCCCGTCGCCACCGAGGATCCCCCTTGGGAGGCCTCCCTCGGTGGCTACGGGCCTCCTGGAAGCCCGTCGCCACCGAGGATCCCCCTTGGGAGGCCTCCCTCGGTGGCTACGGGCTTCCAGGAGGCCCGTAGCCACCGAGGGAAGCCTCCTCGGGGCGACCCTCGGTGGCGACAGGCTTCCAGGAGGCCCGTCGCCACCGAGGATCCCCCTTGGGAGGCCTCCCTCGGTGGCTACGGGCCTCCTGGAAGCCCGTCGCCACCGAGGATCCCCCTTGGGAGGCCTCCCTCGGTGGCTACGGGCTTCCAGGAGGCCCGTAGCCACCGAGGGAAGCCTCCTCGGGGCGACCCTCGGTGGCGACAGGCTTCCAGGAGGCCCGTCGCCACCGAGGATCCCCCTTGGGAGGCCTCCCTCGGTGGCTATGGGCTTCCAGGAGGCCCGTAGCCATCGAGGGAATCCGGCCCCCACACCATTTCCCCCCCCCTCCCCCGGCCCCCCAGCAACAAAGGCCGCGGGGTGCGCGGGGGGGGTCGCGCACGGCGGTGGAGGGTGTGTGTGTGCGCGCGCGCCGCCATCCCCCCCCCCACCTTGGCCCAGCTGAGACCTGGGCTACGGGAGACCGGCCCAGGTCTCAAAAAGGTTGCCTGCCCCTGGTCTAGATAATCGGTTTCATCCAAGACTGCCTGGAGTTGAAGAGCGACCGCCCTAGAATCATAGAATCATAGAATCAAAGAGTTGGAAGAGACCACAAGGGCCATCCAGTCCAACCCCCCTGCCATGCAGGAACTCCCAATCAAAGCATCCCCGACAGATGGCCATCCAGCCTCTGCTTAAAGACCCCCAAGGAAGGAGACTCCACTACTCTCCGAGGGAGTGTGTTCCACTGTCGAACCGCCCTTACTGTCAGGAAGTTCCTCCTAATGTTGAGGTGGAATCTCTTTTCCTGCAGCTTGCATCCATTGTTTCAGGTCCTAGTCTCTGGAGCAGCAGAAAACAAGCTTGTTCCCTCCTCGATATGACATCCCTTCAAATATTTAAACATGGCTATCATATCACCTCTCAGCCTTCTCTTCTCCAGGCTAAACATCCCCAGCTCCCTAAGTTGTTCCTCATAGGGCTTGGTTTCCAGACCCTTCACCATTTTAGTTGCCCTCCTTTGGACCCGCTCCAGTTTCTCCACATCCTTTTTGAATTGTGCCCAGAACTGGACACAGTATTCCAGGTGAGGCCGGACCAAAGCAGAATAGAGTGGCACTATTACTTCTCTTGATCTAGACACTATACTTCTACTGATGCAGCCTAAAATTGCATTGGCCTTTTTAGCTGCTGCATCGCACTGTTGACTCATGTTCAACTTGTGGTCCACCTGGATTCCTAGATCCCTTTCACAGGTAGTCTCATTCAGCCAGGTGTCCCCCATCGTATATCTGTACTTTTCGTTTTTCCGCCCTAAGTGCAGTACCTTACATTTCTCTGTGTTGAATTTCATTTTGTTAGCTTTGGCCCAACTTTCTAGTCTGTTCAAGTCATTTTGAATTTTGATCCTGTCCTCTGGGGTATTAGCTACTCCTCCTAATTTGGTGTCGTCTGCAAATTTGATAACTATGCCCCCAATACCGTCATCCAAGTCATTAATAAAGATATTGAATAGCACTGGGCCCAGGACAGAGCCCTGTGGCACCCCACTGGTCACTTCTTTCCAAGTTGAAAAGGAGCCATTGTTGAGCACCCTTTGCGTTCGACCAGTTAACCAATTACAAATCCATGTAACAGTTACTTTGTCTAGCCCACATTTTACCAACTTGCTTGCAAGAATGTCATGGGGAACCTTGTCAAAGGCCTTACTGAAATCAAGATATACTATATCCACAGCATTCCCTTCATCTACCAAGCTGGTAATTTTATCAAAAAAAGAGATCAGATTTGTCTGGCATGACCTGTTTCTCTGAAACCCATGTTGACTTTTTGTGATTATGAAATTATCTTCCAGATGTTCACAGACTCTCTGTTTAATGATCTGCTCCAGAATCTTTCCGGGTATTGATGTCAGACTAACTGGACGATAATTGTTGGGATCCTCTTTTTTCCCCTTTTTGAAGATGGGGACAACATTTGCCCTCCTCCGGTCCGCTGGGACCTCTCCTGTTTTCCAGGAATTCTCAAAGATTATTGCCAATGGTTCTGATATTACATTTGCCAGTTCTTTTAATACCCTTGGATGTAATTCATCTGGTCCTGGAGACTTATATTCATCTAGATTAACCAGATGTTTCTGTACTATCTCTTTACTTATTCTGTGCTGAAATTCTCCTATTCTGTCCTCTGCTCCATTATCCTCAAGTTGAGCACCCTTTGCCTTTTCTGAGAAGACTGAAGCAAAGAAGGTGTTGAGTAATTCTGCCTTTTCTCTGTCCCCTGTTAACTTTTTGCCATCTTCTCCACACAGTGGCCCTACCATTTCCTTCTTTTTCCTTTTGCTACTGACATACCCCCAAAAGCCCTTTTTATTGTTCTTAACCTCTCCAGCAAGCCTGATTTCATTCTGCGCTTTAGCTTTTCTGACTTTACCCCTACACGTGCTAGCTATTTGTTTGAATTCCTCTTTGCTGATTTCCCCATTTTTCCATTTCTTATACATGTTCCGTTTAAAACATAGTTCAGTTGAAAGTTCCTTAGTCATCCATCCTGGTTTCTTGAGACACCTCCCATTCTTCCTCCTCGTTGGCACGGTTTGAAATTGTGCCTTCAGTATCTCCCTTTTGAGAAACTCCCATCCGTCTTGAACTCCCTTCTCTTTTAGTATTCCTGTCCATGGGATCACCCTCAGTATTTCTCTAAGTTTAGTAAAATCAGCTTTCCTAAAGTCTAGAATGTGTGTCTGACTATGCCTGGCTTCTCCTTTCCACTGTATAATAAACTCCAGGAGGACATGATCACTCCCGCCTAAGAATCCAACCACTTGCACCCCATTAACTAGGTCTTCCCTGTTAGTTAGGATCAGATCCAAAATAGCTGACTCCCTCGTTGCCTCTTCCACCTTTTGAACAATGAAATTGTCTTCGAGGCAAGTGAGGAATTTGCTAGACCTTGAGGATTTTGCCGACTTTGACTTCCAGCAAATATCCGGATAGTTGAAGTCACCCATCACTACTATATTTCTCCTTTCTGAGTGTGTGGTCATCTGTTCTAGAAAGGCTTCATCCAATTCTTCTGCTTGAGTTGGGGGTCTGTAGTAGACTCCCACACTAACATCCCTGTTGTTTCCTTCCCCTTTAATTTTTATCCAGATGCTCTCCACTTGGCTTCCAGGATTGATGTCCTGGATTTCTTCACTGGTGTAAATATCCCTGACATATAATGCTATTCCTCCTCCTTTCCTGTTTGTCCTGTTTCTCTTGAAAAGGTTATACCCCTTTATTTCTACATTCCAGTCATGAGATTCATCCCACCAGGTTTCAGTGATGCCTATTATATCATATTTGCTTTGTTGTGCTAGGAGTTCAAGTTCATCTTGCTTATTTCCCATGCTCTGTGCATTAGTGTAGAGACATCTAAGACCATGTGTCCCCTTTACTTGCTGCCTGTGCACATTTTTTTGCCTCCCACTGTTGGGTCCCTGTACTGTTTGCCTTGTTTCCTCTATGACAGTTTGACTATTTTCTCCTGTCCTTTTGTCTTCCAGGACGTTGTCTCCCTTCCCCACACAGTTCAGTTTAAAGCCCTCCTGATCAAATTCTTCAGACCGTTGGCAAAAACATTTCTTCCAACTGGTGTGAGATGCAGCCCATCCCTTGCCAGGAGTCCGCCCTCATGGAACCGCAGCCCATGATCCAAGAATCCAAATCGTTCTCGACGATCACCTTGCTCAAAAATGGCAGCAATGAAACAGGCCTATAGTTCTTCATATCCAGGGGGTCCAGGGAAGGCTTTTTCAGAAGCGGTCTAACAGCCGCTTCCTTCAGACAAGATGGGACATGTCCTTCCCTGAAGGATGCATTGATGATATCCGTGAGGAATCTCAACAATGCATCCCCCCCCCGGATGGCCAGCCATGATGGGCAAGGGTCGAGAGGGCAAGTCGTCTTCCTCACCTTACCAAGCAGCTTGTCCACGTCCTCGTTACTCACAGATTGCCACTGATCCAGTAAAACTACATCGGCGGAGTTGGTGGACACCTCGCCTATAGACTCTGTCCCAATAGTTGCGTCAAGGTCAGCTCTTATCTGAGAGATTTTATCTGCAAAGTAGTTGTTAAATGCGTCACAGCAGGCTGTTGTCGGGTTAAGCAAGGGATTTGGCGCAGGGGGCACCTGCGTCAGCTACCTCACCACCTTAAACAGCTCTGCTGGACGTGACTCTGCAGACGCAATGTGTGCAGAGGAAAAAGCTTTCCTCGCTGCACGCAGTGCCTCCCTATAGGAACAAAGAAAGTTCCTATGGCGAGTTCTATCAGATAAGAGTCGAGTTTTCCGCCACTTGCACTCTAGCCGTTGTCCATACCGCTTCATCCTCCTCAGCTCAGGTGAATACCATGGCTTACGATTAGGAGCGGGATGGCAAGGGCGCTTGGGAGCGATCGTGTTCAATGCTAATTCATGGAATTCTGTAGCATTGAACCATGGCAGTTAAAGTGGCGTCAAACTGGATTATTTCTGCAGTGTGGATGCAGCCTAGGTTAGCACTAATATATCAAAGTTCACAAGCAGAATAGATTTTGTTTTCTCATTCGCAGGGTTGCCATAAGTTGAAGTTGACTTGATGTCAATCAACAACAACAACCAACTGTAAAGATACATATAAAAATATTTGTTTAAAAGATAGATTCTTACACCAGAAGTTTACTTTTCATTACGTTCCAACTTTTAAAAAGTTCTTATAGATATTTAACATTTTAATAAATAGAAGTACATTGAAGCTTTTGTTCTGTAACTTTGTGTGAATTACACTGTTCAGTTTTTAGCAGCTTGGGAGCAGTGCTTCTTGCCAAATCTTGATTGACAGTTAACTAAATTGTCCAAGTTTTGTTCATTTAGTGTGAACAGCAAACTTCCAGTAATATTTTGTATATTTGTATGCTTGCTTTTCACAACTCTGTCTTAGCATTGATTTAGATTGTGGGCAATAAAGTGGTTGGGACACTAAGGTTGAAACATTATTTTGAAATGGATCCCACTTCCTCCCTGAAACTACTTGTTGATTTATTCTTGTTTTAAGACCTGGCAGAATGTTTTACAAATCTTTTTCTTTCCTTTTAGCATATTAAGTTCCTTGTAGAAAGGATCAGCAGGACTGATGGCAGAAAAAAAAACCCCTTTCCAGTACTTCTATTTTTTTATTCACTGTTCCATTCCCAGCATAGCTTTATTCCTTCCATCAGAGTTAAGACTAACCTCTCATACAAATTACTGGCCCTTTATATGTTTCCCTAAATTGCTAGAAAAGATCCTTTTTCTGCAGAAGTGAGGAGGAAGCATTGAGGTAGACATACTGGCCCCAGTGATTTTATGGCTGTTAATATCCACTTTAAAAGATAGGCATTGTTTCCTTTTTCCTGAGGGGTCACTGTGCTGGTTCCCATTTCTCAGAAATAGTTGGGCTAGTGGCAGAATCTGATGCATACAACCTCTATTTATTCTTTTTTCTCTGGAACCAAACATGCACATTTAACAAACTTCACGAAACTTTCAGAAAAAGATTGCATTTTACCAATTTTATTTTTTAACCTGTCTTTGATTTAAGTATTTCTGATATTTATTAACAGTTATTATTCTAAATACCACTTTAGAAATGGTCTGAAATCTAATCTGATACAAATCCTTAGCTGTATCAAGTAACTTTATTTAAAATGGTAACAACACAGTTTAGTCAATCATTTCTTTAATATGGCATATTTTTATGGCATATGGCATATTTAATCCATATTAATATGGATCTATTTCTTGATAAGATGTTAAGATATGAATGTACACGAATGTGTGAATAAAAATATGCACATTAAACAAAATATTTTTATTCATATACTACAGCGAGTGAAAAGGACCTTGGGATTATTGTTGATCATTAGTTGAATATGATCCAGCAATTCAAACAAAAATCCACCAAAGTGATACCTTTATTGGCCAACCAAAATGCACAATATACTTGTTGCAAGCTTTCGAAGCTCCACTGGCTTCTTCATCAGGCAAGATGCTACAAACCAAACGAGAAAAAATTGGAGATGTTAGTCAGATGCCTGCATTTTGATGTTTCTGTCCTTAGTTAAGATGGTAAGTGGGAGGGTATCTTTTGAAGGCTGGACCCTCCTCCATGTGGATATTGGGAGATTTAGATTCCTCAAGGAGTCTTCATGTTTTTGCATCAGGAACATTTTGATAGATGTTGAGGTAAAACATGCCAATTCAGTTCAAATTCAAGAAGAAAAAAATGTTTTACCTTGGTTGGAGGTCGCAATCCAATGGCTTACTCTTCAGGGTTCCCCTGTTGCAACTACAATGTGCTATCTCACCATCAGGAAACATGCAGGGGTAGCTGTGTTGGCCATTTAGCAAATTCAAACAAAAATACACCAAACAGTGATACCTTTAGTGGCCAACCAAAATGCACATTATACTGCATCAATATTTACACGGTCCAGCAATGTGATGCTGCAGTAAAGGCAATATTTTAGCCTGTATTTCTAGAACAATAGTTTCCAAGTCAAGGGAAGTAATAATCCCACTATATTCTGCACTAGTCAGGCCTCATCCAGAGTACTGCATTCAGTTCTTGGTGCCTCATTTTAAAAGGGTTATAGACAAGTTGAATGGGTTCAGAGAAGGGCAAGGAGGGTGATAAGAGGCATTAGCTGGACATGTTCAACATGGTGAAGAGAAAACTGAAGGGTGATATGATTGCATTCTTTAAATATCGAAAGTGCTGTGACAGAGAGGAGGGTGCAGGTTTGTCCATTGCTGTCACAGAGGGTAGGACCAGTCTAATGGTTTTAAGGCACAGGAGAGCAGATTTTATTTGAACCTTAGGAGGAACTTCTTGACAGAGTAGTTCACGTCTCTCTTTGAGAGGTGGTGGAGACTCTTACTCTAAATGTTTTCAAAAGGAGGCTGGACAGTTACCTACTGAGAATACTCTTGCTGGAGTTCCTGCATTGAGCAGGAGATTGAACTTAGTGGCCTGTGAGCCTCTTCCAACTCTTAATATTCTGTGTAAAGATATATCCTTGAATACCAATCAGGATTTTCCATGCCATAATATTTATGGCTGTGAAAACTGTACAGTAAAGAAAACTGACAGGAAGAGAACCAACTCTTGTGTGATTTGGTGCTGAAGGGAAGTTCTGCAGATACCATGGACAGACAAGAAGCCAAATCAAGCCATTAGCACATCAAATCTGAACTCTCCCTAGAAGTCAAGATGTCTAAATTGAAGCTATTGTACTTGGATATATCATAAGAAGACATGACTCATTACAAAAGACAGTAATGCTTGGTAGGTAGAAGGTGGTCTGAAAAGAGCAGGACCACATTACAAGTGGATAGTTTGAATCAAGGAAGCCATGGCCCTCAATTTGCAAGACTTTAGTAGAGCTGTTGATGACAGAGTGACTTGGAGATCTCTCATTCATAAGGTTGCAGTAAGTCAAAGTTGACTTGATGACAATTAACAACAAAATGAAGATATCAATTCAGGAGAACATATGCTGGATCTCCATATGGGGAAAAATAAAAATGCAAAGTATTTTAATTCCCCCATCAACTAGAACAGGTTTACTCATGTAATTACCTGCTATCATTCCCCAAAATAGATACATACAATAACCATAGTTACATTTACACTACATCATAACATTAACTCAATTATACTTGATTTAAAACTTATCAAAAGTTTAAATAAGAACAACACATACCAGTAGGTCAGCTAATAGGATCAAATATCAATAATCTCACTACACTTGCATGTTCTTGACAGTTCATATTACGAGGTCTTACAAAGTGAAATCTTGCCCACATCAAACTCAGGCAAAAGTGGGCAAGATAAACACAGTAACCACAAGGCATTTCAGATAGAACTGATATTTAAGCACTGCTTTGAAGCAGTTGTGCTGTTAACTTTGGCTGAGTGTCTGTGTAAATGACTAGAGCAAACTCAGTGTGGTAAGATAATAACTGTTAGATTAATTTGAGGTATTAGTTCTCTGGTGGTGAGTCCCTGTTAATGGATATGTGAGGTTAGTCATATACTCTGCCTCCAGTGTCTCATTAGACTGGTTTGTTCTAACTGCTGAAAAGTTGAAACATTTGTATTTTAAATGTTCCTTAAAAAAAAAAAAAGGTAATGAAATAATTTTCTTCCTAGCACATTGAAGAATAATTTCCAGAGGGACACCTGAAAATGTAGAATGAAATGCTTTCCCATAATACAGTGTGCATGTACCATGAACAATAGCTTTGTACTGGAATACTGCAGTTTTTGTATGTCCTCTACAGCTCAAATTAAAACTCGAGGGATACTGTCATATGAAGAATATTGCAGCTAATGTATTACATAGTCTTATGCCTTCGTCAATTTTTTCTCTTTCACAGAATATGGAGAAAGTGTTTGTGGAATTCAGTCATGAGGAACTGTTTGAATTCTATAACAAGGTCTGTATTGGTGTTTTAAAAGACTTTCTAACATTTTGATAACCTTTCCTTTGTCCTTAATAAGTCTTTATTACCAGTCTCTGGTTTCTAGTTGTTCTTGCTTTGAGCTTTCCTTGTAAACATGTAATAGCTGCATCTCCCAAAGTACTGACTCTTTGAATTAAGTCTCATATAAAGGACTAACTGAATACAGGTTTTACATTTGCTGTTTCTGGTGACTTTGAACAAAGCAGAGATGCTTACTCTGCTTTGTTCTTCAATCTCAAAGGTAAAAAAAGGACACACAACTTTGTAAAAAAGACTTCCTAATGATATGATAAACACAGCCCATTGAAATAAGCTTTCTTATACACTGCATATTTTCAGCCCAACAGCTATTGATAATGCCAGCAGACATTTTTTTCAAAAAGTTTGACAAACATAAATTTCATGGAGAAGTACATTGATAATACTTAGATTCTTTCATTGCTATATGAATATATTTAAGTGGTATAGTTCATTAGTTCTATTTTCATGTTTCTAAACATTTTTAATGTTTGTGTTTTTCTATTAAATAGCTAGAATCTATACAAGCACAGCTGGATTCTCTTACATGATGCTGCGTGAAGACTAGTTTCACATCACATTCCTGCCACTTCAATATTGAAGACAGATTGGCTGATAGACTTTGCTGAAATATTTAGTTGGTTGCTGTCTGAAAATTACTTATCTATTCTTTGAACCCTGAGATTAGCCAAATGAAGTCCTAGTTGAGAAAACAGAAGTTGTAATTGACTTCATCTTTTTGAAGTATTCACATTTTATATAATGAGGACTGGGCAGAATATCATGTATTGTTTTGCAGTTCTTAGTATTATTTTGAAGTGTGTCTTATTTTGTAGTGTTTTATTTTAGTTTTTTGGGGGAGGGAGGGAGGTGGTAACAATTTATAAGAGTGGGATACATAAATGATATGTATACTGATATTGTTGAAAGAACTGAAAAATATATTGCTTCCTAAATGGTAGAAAAAGAAAATTAAAATGAACACAGGTAACTTTTTGACTTCTAATTATATCAAAATTTAAAAATAAAATAAAGATCCTTTATTGGACTGTTTAACTTTATTTATTGACATCAAACACATTCCTTGGCTTTGGGGCTACAAAGAACAGCAATGTATGGTTGCTAAAGACATTTAATAGGATATCTGATATCACAGGTGAGGGTGCAGAATAGGTGAGTATATGAGTCTGCACCAGTATTGTGATGAAGGTGTAAATCATTACCTATGTAGGAACATGATAAGTACAACAGAATTTCCTATATGCAAGAAGTGTCTCAGTTAAAAATGACTCTTTGTAAATGCAAACATTATATTGTTAATTGGGTTTTTTGCATTTTAAATCACAGGCAGATATATTTGTTCTTTTCTAGTAATCAATAATTTCCAGTTTTCAATCAAATAGCACCTGTTGTATAAACAGTTGTTGTGTTTTTAGCCTCTCGGTTAACAGAAAGCTCAGTAAGACTGTAGTGGGGAATGTCAGTAAATCTGGTTCATTTAGTGTGATAGTTCACAGTTTTACTCTTGACACTCTTCAGTTTGACTCTTACAATTCGATGAATTCCAGTCTGTTCAGTGTTATTTATTCCTAAGTAAGCACTGTGTAGGATTTAAATTGGATTGGTGGGGGGCAAGGAATGACTGGTCTCCCCAATTTAACTTCGTGAACTGCCAGATTGTTTGGAAGCTTGAAGTCAGCAAGAATCCAGGAATACCCATTAAGTGTACTTGAATATCCTGATAACCAACATGTGCAATGTTGCATTATCCAAAAGCGTTTCTGTTCTTTTCAGGGTCCTCCAGAACTATCATGGAAACAAAAATTAGAGTAAACGGAACAGTAGATGCATAATATTGTAAATGTATTAAAATGGGAATGCATTCATTTGTAGAGAGTAAAACAAAACATCAGGTTTATTGAGAACTTATTTTTGACCCATGTCAGTTTAAATTGGTATTTGATGCATGTTGAAACAGTTAAATCCAGAGTAAATTTACTGCCATTGTAAACCATAGGGTGTTGTACATGGTTAGCTGAAGGCTCTGACCTGCTCAGAATTCCTATTTTTTAAATTAAAAAATAAGACTGTAAGGTAGGACTTTTCACTTTCTCATGTAACCAACACATCAGAGTTTGAACTCACATGCACATACATATTTTATTGTTAACATTATTTCAGTCAGGAATAGTCTTTGGTTTCTATCCTCTCCAATTTCAATCGGTATGGGCAAATCAACAAAATGTGAAAAAAAGATCTAGTTTGGAGCACACCTGGGGTCAAGTACATGAGATTGTTTTCCCACAATGTTGTTCAAGTTTCTTAGATTGGATGCTGTTTGTTCCAAAATTTATTTATCTGTTTATTGTATTATATAACCCACAAAGTTGCTCACATTATTTATATAATTGCCAGACAATATTCTATCTAGGTAGTAGTCAGGGCCAGAATAGTCATTTTATAGTTGGTATATTTCTATACCATTATACTTTAAGACTTTAGCTATAGTTGCCTCCACCTAGGGCTGGAGACACAAAGGGTTTTTGTTGGTGCTGTCACTGTTTGAAGAGAGAGTTTGGAAGAAAAGGTTACACACACACACACGACCCTGTATTGCCTCAGATCCTTGTTTGAGGTGTTCCATCTTTCCTCTGGAAAAGGAAAGGGAGAGAGAGAAGGGCAAAGGCTAGTTGGCTCGCTGTCCAGCTGCTCATCCAACCCTTCCCACAACAGAGCAACCACATGACAGGAACCAAGAGAAAGGCCTGTGCTTTGCCATTCAATCCATCCCAGCTGCAAACTGGTTTGGCACCTCTGGAGAAAGATTTAATGATTGATAGTTCTCTGTGCAGGTATTACAGTGGACCCTTCTCAAATTTGGGGATTCAGTTCTGCACCCCACCCCACCCCACCTCCAGCAGATGGCAAAAAGCACAGATGGTTGCACCTCATGTTATTCAATGGTAGTGACATGTGCACAGGTGTATCAACACGCCTGCATGCACACACACCCATTTGATAATATGGAGAGTGGCGATCTGCAGGAGGCCGAATCTGTGGCTCACCAGGCTGCCAATATCGTCCTCCTTCTCTGGCTTTTAAATTTTGAGGGGTCAGCAACAAAATATATTTAAAGGTCATCCCTGGTAAAGAAAAGGTTTAGAACCACTGCCCTAGAGCATCTAAGGGTACGAAAGTTGGCCCCTGGACCTGTTGCTGTTGCTCACCCTGGGCTAGGTAGATAAATAATCTGATTGGGTCGAAGACATATTCCCATGTTCTTATTCCTGTGCATAAATAACCAATCTGTGCGAAATTATTTCCATAAGCGAAGACATGGTCTTGTCCTTTTTGGAATTGATAGCAGGGAGCTTGCCTGGACCAATCTAATGGTAAAAATATGGGCAGTTTTAGCTACCGAAATATATATATCAATCACTTCTGTATAAGAAAGAAAGAAAGCTAGAACGTAATCTGGGATAAGTAGAACAGACCTTATGTCCTACAGCTATATGGGTGTTTATGAAGCAGCTAAAGCATAAAGTCTACAGGTGCTGAAATGTAAGCATGAATCATTTCCAGATTTCACAGTGATTTACGTTGCAGACTCAAGTTACCTCCACTGAAAAGGCATTGACAGCATTTTTGCATTTAGCAGGCTTGAGTATAAAATCTTAGATACTGGTGACTTTAATTTCCTGCCAAGAGTTTTTTTGATCAAAACAAAGATAATGTAACCTATATTCATTGAACAGGCGGTGCAATTCTTCTCATGATAAGGATGCCAAATACGTGAAGTTGAAGGCAAGTCTATATTATCTTGGTTGAAGACAATTCCATGGGCAGGCAGAACTGATTTTAAAAACAGCATTTACAATTTAAATATTGTGCCAAGATGCTAGTATTATTATAGTAAGACTGAGGAAGAAACTATCATTTTATGGGCTCTTTTGTATTACTAACATTGAAAACAGATGTTCACATAACATCTAAGGAACTGGATTTCAAAGAGATTTAAAGGTATACCAAGATTGTCCTTTTCTTTTCTTGTTTTATTTTCTTTGCTGTCTTGTGTCAAGTCACTTATTGACTAATGGCAGCCTCCTTAACATCATAGGCTTTTCCTAGGCAAGGAATACTCAAAGGTGGTTTGTCATTGCCTTTCTCTGAAATATAGCCTACAAAACTTGGTATTCCTTTGTAATTCCCCATCCAAGTACTAACCAGACTTGACCCTGCTTAGTTCCTAAGATCATAAGGAATCTGGGAGGTGGCTTACTAAAACAGATTGTCTAGTTTGTAGACTAAAACATTTCGCTGCTCTGAATGGGTTTTGATAAGTAAATAGTAGATAAAGGGTTCCAGTCTAGATTTGAAGTAAAGGAGGCCTGTTAACTGCATTCCACTAGGGCCTGGTAGCCATTACATCCTCCACATGTGCTATTTGCATTGCAAGTTACTATTCACACAAAGAGAAACTTTCCCAATGTAAACAGGGCAGGAGATCTAATCAGACCATCTCCAGTATGTGTGTGGGAGGAGAGAGAATTGAAAGCCCTCTCACATCATGGTCATAATCTGGATCCTACCTATTAATTTAATTTTTAAAAGCCATTTATACTGTTTTGAGTGTGTGAATGGCATTTTGCTATACGTATGATTCTGAGATACCATTCAGCAATGGCATTTGGTCGTCTTCACTGATGTGCATTAAAATGGAACCATCTCTGTTTCTCCCTCTCTTGTATTATGTTTTATCAATGTTAATATGTTGTGCTTAGTGAAGGGCACAGGAAAATTGAAATTGTTCTACATGCTATGTCAATGCAATTCAGAAGTTAAGAAAACGTCCCTTAAAGTTGGGAAGTTCAAGCTGGAATTAATTTTGACTACTTCATTCTATAAAAACAACGGGCACAAGGAAAGGAGGGATTAACCAGTTTCACAAAGTCTCTGCTCCAAATCAGTTTAGACAACTGGTCTTGTTTTGTTCTAGTAAATGATTCCAGAATAGAGATTAAAGAAAAGTTGTTTCTATGATATATTCTGTTAACTTAAATTCACAATTTTATTGCCTCTGTTATTTCTTCTGGTTTGAATTGCACCTCTTAACAAACCATGCAGGAAAAAAGCCTCAAGCACATTGAAAACAGGAGCTGTTTCTCCAGGTGGGCAGGGTTATGAGAAGCCCAGCACATCAGTAAGCTTGGTTTTCCCTTTGTTCTCCTTTAAACAGATTTCAGGCTGGCTCTGGTACCACTTATTTCAGCTCTTGCCCGCTAATTTTTCTTTTCCTTTAGCCCTTTGCTTGCTTTCCTCCCTCTGGGTCTTTCCTTGGTTTAAAAATCTTGATCCTCCTATTCAAAGGGATTTTGTTCTCCAGTGGCAAAACACCCAAATCCTCTTCAGTTCACCTTTATTGTACCGTAGCCACGGGTAGCACTTACCTTTCTTTTCGCTCTGTTTGTTTCTCTGCACTGTCACCTCTGCTCTAGGTAAGGTGCAGCAAGTTACTGTCTTTTGGACATACAAATTCCTGATCAGCCATGAAGTTAACTGGCTAGGCTTCAGCAAGACTGCTGTTCTCTTTGCTTAACTTACTCCACTAGGGTGTTGTAAGGACAAAATGGGAAATTCCCACATATGTCATCTCAAGTTCCTTGGATGAAAACCAAGATGAGCATATGAGAGATGAAAATACAGTCAGCTCTCTGAATCCACAGAGTTTTTAATCCATGGATTCAGGCATCCACAGCTTGAAAATATTCATATAGATGTATATAAATTCTAGGTCTAAACACAACATTCATTTATGTTTCATATACACCTTATACGTGTAGCCTGAAAGTAATTCAATGCACAATATTTTTAATAATTTTGTGCATGAAACAAAATTTGTGTACATTAAACCATCAAAAAGGTGTCACTGTCTCAGGTTTTGGAATATTTGGAATTTCAGAATTCTGGATAAGGTAGACTCAACCTGTAATAAATAATAAATGGTTGTGTGCCACAAGTAAGAGAAGATATAAAAGCAGATAAAAATGTTGGAGCAATTCCTCTATTTAATAATAATAATAATAAAATTTATTTATATCCCGCTTATTGAAAAAGACAATCCAAGCGGCTTACATAAAAACCCATACAATATAACCCCTAAGACCAACCCCCCCTTAAAACAGTATTAAACATGTCATAATTAAAATAATCAAAACATTTATAAAAACATTTATAAATCAACAACACAAAACAAAACCCGGCCAACCTCTAAACATTCCTCATCCATCAGAATGATGGGGCCACGAGAGGAAAAAGGGGGCCGGGTAACCTAAGGGGGCCGGAAAACTCGAGGGGACCGGGAAGCCCAAGGCTGGGATAATTAATCTGGAAAGGCCTGCTGGAAGAGATCCGTCTTAACAGCCTTTTTGAAGCTGTCTAAAGATGTCAGCTGACGGATCTTGTCCGGCAGGTCATTCCAGAGTTTGGGGGCAACAGCAGAGAAAGTCGCAAGCCTGAGTTTTTGAGGCTGCATCAGGTTCCTCCCAGAGGACCGGAGGGCGCAGGGAGGATTGTATGGGAGGAGGCGGTCCCTGAGATAGCTTGGACCCAAGCCATTTAGGGCTTTAAAGGTGATAACCAACACCTTGTACTGTGCCCGGAAGCTAATAGGCAGCCAGTGGAGGGACCTCAAAACAGGAGTAATGTGGTCCCTCCTAGATGTACCAGAAATGAGCCTGGCTGCCATGTTTTGGACCAACTGAAGCTTCCGAACTAAGCACAGGGGTAGCCCCATGTAGAGTGCATTACAGAAATCCAGGTGTGAGGTTACCAGCGCGTGCACAACAGTCTCAAGATCCCTTACTTCCAGAAAAGGGCGCAGCTGGCGTATCAGCCGAAGCTGATAACTGGCGCTCCTGACCGTCACATTTACCTGATTTGTCATCAGGAGCGATGAGTCAAGGAGCACCCCCAGACTGCGAACACAGTCACTGGAGGAGAGTGTGACCCCATCCAGGACTGGAGGTTGCAACCCAATTCTTGGTTTCGGGGCCGCTACCGTGAGCACCTCCGTCTTGTCTGGATTCAGTTTCAATCTGTTTTTCCTCATCCAGCCTATTACCGCTTGAAGACATTCATTGAGAGAAGAGATGCCATTGGAATTCGAGGCCGACGAACGAGACACGGAGAAATAGATTTGGGTGTCAGCGTACTGATAACACCCAGCACCATAACTCCATATTATCTCACCCAGCGGCTTCATATAGATGTTAAATAACATTGGGGACAGAATAGCCCCCTGAGGGACCCCACAAGTGAGGTCCCTCTTGCAGGAGCTACAGTCCCCGAGCAGCACCCTCTGGGATCTGCCCAAGAGGAAGGACCGGAACCACTGAAGAGCAGTGCCCCCGATAATGATTCACTAGAAGCCAAATAAAATGATTCACTAGAAGCCAAATAAAGTCCACTGGGATTCAGAGACTTAACCATGTTAGTCTGGAATATCAGTATACAAATATTTCTGTATGCACCCTGATCGTCATCATCATCATCATCGTCGTCATCATCTTGTATCCTGCATTTCTCCCAATATAGGGATCCTAGATGGCAAACAACAAGTATAAAACAATACAATTTAAAAACAGTACAACATTAAAATATAAAATTTAAAAACCCATTAAACAATTTTAAGAGTTAAAACAGTTATAAGTTAAAATATAACATGGTAAAAATACCATTAAAATTTATATAGCACAACATTAAAAACCCAGCCCTTATCACCTTAAAAGGCCTGACTGCACAAAAACGTCTTTACCTGGTGCTGGAAGGACAGTAGGGATGGAGCCATCCTGGCCTCTCTAGGGAGGGAGCTCCAGAGCTTGGGAGCAGCCACTGGGAAGGCCCTCTCTCTTGTTCCTCCAAACACATCTGAGAGGGTCGTGGGACAGAGAAGGGCCTCTCCTGATGATCCCAAGACTCTGGGGGGCTCATACAGGGAGATACGGTCCTTCAAATAGCCTGGATCAAGCTGTATAGGGTTTTATAGGTCACAACCAAAGGCAGCCAATGGAGCTGTTGCAGCAAGGGAGTTGTATGCTCCCCGTAGCCAGCTCCACTTAACAGCCTGGCTGCAGCTCTTTGGACCACCTGAAGTTTCTAAGCACTACGCATTACAGAAATCCAAATGGGTGTAACCAAGGCATATACTACCATGGCCAGATCTGTCTGACTTCTCCAGGAACAGGCGCAGCTGGTGTATGAGTTTTAGCTGTGCAAAAGCACTCCTTGTCACCACTGATACCTGGCCTTTCAGGCTCAGCACGGAATCCAGAAGTACCTCCAAAGTATGAACCTGAGTTTTCAGAGGGAGTGTGACCCCATCTAACACAGATAATCCCTATTTCCAGATCTGTTATTTGACTGACCAGGATCACCTCTGTCTTGTCTGGATTAAGCTTCAATTTGTTTGCCCTCATCCAGGCCAGCACAGCGGCCAGATACCGGTTTAGGACAGAAACAGCTTCCTTGGAATTAGGTGAAAAAGAGTGATAGAGCTGGGTATCATCAGCGTATAGGTGACACCTTACTCCAAAACTCTGCACAACCTCTCCCAGTGGTTTCATGTAGATGTTAAAAAGCATAGGGGACAGGACTGAGCCCTGAGGGACCCCACAGGCCAATGGCCAAGGAGTCAAACAGGAGTCTCCCAGCACCACCTTCTGACAATGCCCCTCCAAGAAAGAATGGAGCCACAGTAAAACATTGTACCTCCAAGTCCCATCCCAGAGAGGCGACTCAGAAGGATACCATGGTCGATGGTATCGAAAGCCACTGAGAGGTCCAGTAGAACCAACAGGGACACAATCCCCCTGTCTAGTTCCCTGTGTAGATCATCCACCAAGGCTACCAAAGCAGTTTCTGTCCCATAACCAGGCCTAAAACCAGACTGGCATGGATCTAGATAATCTGTCTCATCCAGGAACCCCTGGAGTTGAAAAGCCACCACATGCTTCAGCACCTTGCCCCAAAATGGAAGGTTGGAGACTGATGTCCAGTGCTTTTAAGACAGCAACATTATTCCACTGACTGAGCTGGGTTTCTCAAACTTTTCTGTCACAAATTTTGTCTACAGTACTGGGAATTTAGAGTGAAGGAGAAAGAAATTGTATGACCCAATTCTGTTCATATTTACTCTGGATTGAATCTTACTCTGTATAAACAGTGGCATCACTACAGCATGGTAATGCATGGTGTCACCCTCCCGTATTTAACAAGCATTAACAATATCACACCATAGACAAACCTTTATAATGTTTTTTGTACTAATGTTACTTATAAATCATAATTCCCATATATCACTGAGTGTAATCCCAATAGTTGTGACATAAATAACTAGAAAAACTAAAATTATACCTTTAAATTACAATATCATGTGCACAGCCTAAGTGTATTTTACATGTATATAGTTTCATGGAGTTAAAGTGAAAATTTGGTAAGATGTGATTTTTTTTAAAGAAAATTTTAAAAAGAATAATTAAAATATTTTTAAATTTTATCATAAAAAAAGGCCTCTTTCTCTTCCCACAGAGCCTCATCCCACTCATACCATCTTTTCCACTGAGCTCCAGCATTTTAGAGGGACTCAGGAAAACACTGCAACCCATTTCTGCCAAAAGGCAGATGTTTGGAAAGCAGTGGTGTCACTTCCTGTTAGGATGTCACCCTGTGTGGTCTGTATCTCCCACACACCCCTAGTGTGTAAAGAATTTGTAAAACCCAGTTTTAGTCAATAATTTGTAAGAAAGAAGCACAGAAAAAGTTGTTACATTAATAATTATTTACACATTACTGGAATGTGCAAACTGGACTAACAGCCAAACTGTGAATATCAAACTGTAAATTTCCAGTCTCACCAGTATATCAGTTTGGGGGGGCACCTCTTAGAAAAGGATGGGCGAAGAAGAGGAAGAGCACCTCTTAGAAAAGCACCTCTTAGAAAAGGATGGGCGAAGAAGAAGAGGAAGAGGAAGAAGAAGAAACCACCAAAATAATAAATGAGGAATTTTTCATGTCAATATACCATTCATTTTCCCTGCAGCATAAATTGTAAATAAATAAATAAATAAATAAATAAATAAATAAATTATGGGTACAGTCCACAGCAAATTTCACCAGTGCAGTTCCATTGAACTAGGGTTGCCATATTCCAGTTCTGCAAATCTGGGCAGCCTATTTTGCAAAACGGGCAAATTATGCATATTAATTGTGGCATTGCTTATCTATCTGGTAGATTTCTGTGTTTCACTATTGGAACCATGTATATACTAAGCACTGATCTGAAAGAGACAATATTGTGTAACTGGAGTTGAATTTTTTTATTATAAAGCTTACCTGATGACCTTGGGCCTTTTGCTACCTCTCAGCCAAACCTATTTTGCCTGGTAGTTATGGGGATAATTGGTGAAAGAAGAACCGTGTGAAATGGCTAGGTACATTGCTGCTGAAGTTCTAGATGACACTTCATCATATGTATGAATTGCTGACCTTAAAAACAAAATACAGTCGGCCCTCCATTTTCGTGGGGGATCCGTTCTGGGGACATGCACACACCTGTGAAAATGGAGATTTGTAAATATTCAAGCCCCAAAGGCTTGAATGGGGCATGCCCTCGTGGGGGAGTGCGGGGGGGCGCCCCATTGATTTTAACGGAGGTCACCCCTCTGTGAATATGCAAAACCACGGACCTCAAGTCCGCGAGAACAGAGGGGTGACTGTAATCTCTTGCCCTGTTGCAATTTAATGTGAAAATATAATATACTGTAACTGTCCTCTATGACTGGATCTGAAAGGCATTCCTTTGGCTAAAGAGAAATACATATTTTGAAATAAGTGCCTATACAGTGTGGCACATGATGTTATTGCCCTCTTAACACCAACTTTTCCTCCCATTTGATATGAATCTTTTCTATGTCCACCACCATATTGATGCTGTTGTAAACTTCCTTCCTTGCTGCTATATAATGGGTAACAGGGAAGCAACGTGACAGTGAGGAAGGGTCCTTTTTGCCTAAATAAATAAATATATACATTTATATGTATGGAAATAAGTGGAAGGCATCAGGAAAAGAGGAAGACTACAATACAGATGATTCAAAGCAGGAAACTCTGGCCCTGAGTTTGCAAGACCTGACTCTGGCTATTAATAACTGGGACTCATGAATGTTTCTCATTCATAGTCTCTATACATCAAAGCTGACATGAGGCAAATAACAATAGCAAATCTGTGTGTACATATGTGTGTGTGTATGCATAAACATATACATAAAATACAAGTATTTCTGTGCATATTTGCTATGCACATACACTTAGTCAGACAATCTATTTTGCTTAGGAGGGCATACATCTGAGCAAGCAGTTCTAACCACTATACTAGAATGGTGATCATGCTGCCCTCCAAATATTTTTGGACTACAACTCCCATCTTACCCCATAATTGGCTATGTTGGCAAGAACTTTCATGAGATGCAGGGTCCATGAAATTCCTTGAGCTATACCATGAGATCCTTGCTAGCAAAATAGGGGTGGCAGTGGTGGGGCAGCTAAGCCCTTTCTCAGTTTTAAAGCTACCTTAAACTGATGTGATTTAGGCTGCATCTGCAGAAGTAATCTTTTACCTGGCAGGCTCATGCTATGGAATTCTGGGAATTGTACTTTTGTGAGACATTTGGCCTTCTCTGTCAGAAAGCTTGGTGTCACAACAAACTACAGTTCCCAGAACACCATAGCATTGAGCCATGGCAATTAAAAGGGCGCCAACCTAGATTATTTTTGCAGTGTGGATACAGCCCTAGTGTATGTGGTCATTGATAGCAACTAAAAAGCAGTTATAGGTTCATTTCTTACAAAACAATGGGGCTGTACTTTTTGCCTTCTATCTAGACTCAGAAGGAATAGAGACATAGGGCCTTTACAGACTGCCAGAAATAATGCAGCTTGAGGCCACTTTAACTGTCCTGCCTCAGTGCTAAGGAATCATGGGAACTATAGTTTATTGTGGCACCAGAGATCTCTGACAGAGAAGGCTCAATGTCCCAGAAAAAAATACAATTCCCATGATCCCCTAGCACTGAGCCAGGACAGTTAAAGTGGCTTCAAGCTGCACTATTTCTGGCAGCCTTGGGATTTTTTTTAAATGAAAGCTCAGATTCCAGGCCAGCTAATATTCCAAATGGATACTGGGTAGAAAGCTTAGAATCCCAATAAAATCCAGTCAAACCCTATGGAGACCCTATGCATTGAAAGGGAGCTGCAAGATTGCTTGTGCTTTCTGCAAGGCTCTTATTCATTTCTGTGTAAGTGGTCTGGGAGCGGTTCCCAAATGGAATGAACTTTCTTATTAGTCTCTTACTTGTCTCACAAGATCTCTACTTTAAAGGAAACTTGTCAGTTTGTTTAATCTTAAGGCTGCTTTTTTCAATCTTTTCACTCACTTGTTTATTTAGCACATCTTGTATTGACAAAGTGTTTCATTTTCTTCCTCTAACACTTTGCTTCAGTAGCCTGTAAAAAATACATCTGGGAGTGAAATGCATGATAGCTCACGAGCGTTTTTCCAGAAATGTTATCATATATATATATATATATATATATATATATATGGATGCAGGTGAAAAGATATATCTTTTCACCTGCATCCTTCTTTAAGTATTATTAATACTTTAAATATTATGAAATCAAAAATATTTAAAGGAAGGATGCAGACGAAAAATGATATTTGTACAGCCTGGCATCCCCTGATCTAGGTGCACTGCCAAAGAGGTTAGCACCCCGTGAGTTATAACCAGAAAGAAATGAACATGTAGGGCTATGGTCACAGCTGCCTGGAAATTATTCAGCCAACAGCACTGGATGCAACTAGACCCAGCATTCTGGTCTCCCAAGTGTTGAATTTAGAGGCATCCGCACTGCAGAAATAATCTGGTTTGACACCACTGTAACTGCCATGGCTCAATTTACTTCACTTTAACTGCCATGGCCATGGCTCAATGCTATGGAATTCTGAGATTTGCAGTTTGTTGTGGCACCAGAGCTCTGCTTTATTCATTCAATTTATACCGTACCTTTCCCTTTGCGTAGCACCCAAGGCAGCTACTTAAACATCTAGAAGCTGTTCTGTACCTAGATGCAGTATATATCTTAGAAATCTTGGTGCACATCTACTCTGTAGAAATAATGCGGTTTTGAAATGACTTTAGCTGTCTTGGCTCCATCCTACAGAATCCTGGGATTTGTAGTTTGGCAAGGCACCAGTACTCTTGGTCAGAGAAAGGTGAAGACATTGTGAAACTACAAATCCCAGGACTCCATAGGCTAGAGTTATAGCACTGTGGTGTCAACCTGCATTTTTTCTACAGTGTAGATAAACTCTTGAAGAATTTTTAGGTATAAGCTGGCCCAGAGATTTTAAAATGTGTTGTATTATTTCCAGCATAAAGAGGCTGGCAGAAGTCCTAGCTCTCGTATGTTGGGAGCAGGAGAATGTGTGGACGTGCTGATATACATCCAGCAGTAACTGGGACTTTAATATTAATTTTAAGGATAGGTTTGTAATTGTTTTTCTATATTTAAAGTTATTTCCCTAATGCTATGCTTATGAAACCAAAATCTACAGGAGTATCTAGTGTCAAGCAGAGGGCTTCTTTGTAATAATTAAATGAAGCAGTTGGCCTGTATTGTATGCTGCATGCCTACTTGATTTTTCCAGGGCCAACGAAAGAAGAAATCAATGAGACTGTGGTTTTACTCCCGTTGCATAGAGATAGCTCCTGTCAGTGTATTCTCCACTGCAATTATTTCTTTCTCTCCATGTTTGAACATCCAACGGGAAATTGCTTTGCACCAGTGCATCCTCAATATAAAAATGCCATTTAATTGTTCAAATTCCTCTTTTAAAAAAACACAAAACAAAAAGCCAAACAAATAATTTTTAAGAAGCCAGCATTTGCATCATTTCACTGTAACTTTAGTATGGATACAGGCACAATGAAGGTTTCTTGGTTTGTACCGGGTGAAAAGATAATAAGGGTCTGATAACATGCTCCAGTGTAAGATATTTTCCATTGAAAAAGATGCTTCACCTGCAAATAGTTGGCAATACATTTGTGTCATCAATGCTTGACATTAAAAAAAGAAAAAGAAAAAATCAATGGGGAGAAATGAAAATAAATAAATAAATAAATGCATTATTTTAGAAACTAATGAAAATCTGAGCAGATTTCAAGAAAACATTGTAAGCAGCTATATGTATTGGAGATTAAAAGTGCTGAACATGCTTTTATGTGCCATCTTCAAGTTGTTTAAGTTCTGTTTGGGCCTAAGCAGACTGCCAGAAATAGTGCACATTAAATTGAGGCACTTCCCTGGCTCAGTGCTAGGGAATCATGGGAACTGTAATTTATTGTGGCACCAGAGCTCTCTGACAGAGAAGGCTCAATGTCCCAGAAAAAAATACAATTCCCATGATTCCCTAGCACTGAGCCAGGGCAGTGCCTCAATTTAATGTGCACTATTTCTGGCAGTCTGCTTAGGCCTTTTGTTGTGATCTTGAATTGTGCCTCTCCTTTTCTTCTCCTACCTGGCTAATAGCAGCATTAGCATATTTAAGATGAGAAATGTGGGAGAATGTTTAAGTGTTGTTGTTTTTTAGGTTCAGTTCCTGGCATCTCAGGCAGAATCAGGAAAGAGTCTTCTCTGAAACCCTAAAGTTGCTACAAATCAGTATATGCTATTTGCTTGTTTTGTGCCTTCAAGTTGTTTCTGACTTAGGGCTACCCTAAGGCAAACCAATCATGGGTTTTCTTGACAAGATTTGTTCAGAGGAGGTTTGCCATTGCCTTCCCCTGAGGCTGAGAGCATGTGACTTGCCCAAGGTCACTTAGTGGGTTTCATAGCTGAACCAGGAATTGAAACCTGATCTCTAGGGTTGTAGTTCAGCACTCAAACCACTCCATCATGCTGGCTCTGTAAATAGCCAAACAAAAATAGCAGCAGCAACATATGTACATTATGTTATATTAAAATTATGTGACAAACAATTTCATCATACTGAAATGACACCATGTGTGATACCCTAGAAATGTGATATCTCATTATGATAATGCAATATCTCATTATATTACAATAATATTAAACAAGTGTATAACTTACTCCCATTACGAGAAATATATACATAGATAACAAACATGAAATTGTACCTATATTATTATACAAATAATATATATTATATATTATTACCTATATATTATACAAATAAACCTTTTATCCAAGAAAAAATATATTGTTAAGTTCAAAAAGTTGTTACAAGCTCACAAACATAAGAGTTTCTGATGACATATAATCCTGTATTTTCTGCTGCTTTGTTGAGTCAGGTGATTCTTAACATTCTCCACAATTCCCTTTTCCTTTTTTAATCTCACACAAAGCAGTATATAGACAGTACTGAGCTAGATGGACAAATGGGTTGACTCAATATAGATGGCATCCTTTGTTAAGCTAGTCACAGAGCTCTTTCATGTTTAAAAGGTAAAGCACTAGAATAGTAAGTGCAAAAGGAAAACATGCAAGTCATCTTCTTCAGCAAAGAGAGTAAGGACACTTACCCAGGGCTTAGAAAAGTTACCTTTTAAACTACAACTCCCAGATTCCTTGAGTCTAGGAGATTCTATAGGTTGCTGTCACAAGGGGAACTTTTCTGAGC
The DNA here is from genome assembly GCA_026167975.1 of Phrynosoma blainvillii. Classification (NCBI taxonomy): domain Eukaryota; kingdom Metazoa; phylum Chordata; class Lepidosauria; order Squamata; family Phrynosomatidae; genus Phrynosoma; species Phrynosoma blainvillii. The sequence continues at coordinate 81,374,807 of JANUYF010000002.1, forward strand.
TATGCATCTGGGAATTGTGCTCAGCAATTTAGACTGCCCACCACCAATGAGCCTCAATTTTTTTCAGAAAAATTTGACAAATAGATGAATTTTTGCAGCCTCTGTACGTGTGTGTGTTTAAATTATGAGTACCTGTTCAGTTCAGAAAACATGGAAATCAGTGTCAGAAGTCAGTGTTTATGGCACTGATCACCAAAGTATTGCTTACATTTTGAAAAATGGCCATTGTCAACCAGCACTGTGAGTGTCATGCTTCTATCAAGTTGGTATATGGGGCAGGCACTTTCTTTTTCTGTGCTTTTGTCATTCGATGCCAATTCAAGATTCTAGAACTAACTTAGTTCAAGATTAAGCTATAATGTACATGGCATGGTGGTTCAAATACCAGAATATTTTCCTTCACTTGTCTATTCAATAATTGTTGTGATAAAACAACCAGGAATAAAATCCAGTTGTTTTTGTTCTGTAGGGACAGTTCTATTAAAAAACTAAAGTTGCAACTCTAACTGCAGACTGTTATATAAAGAGGTGTCATCTCTACCATCTTTTGCTGTTGTTTTTCCAGAGCGGAGGTGTGTTTCAATTTCTCACCACACAGTAACACCAACATGTTTATACAAAAAGCTTTCTTATTTTTTTCTCACTTGTAATAATGGTTTACGTACAGGCTTTAGCTGATCAGCAGAATGGTTCTAATGGGGACAAGTAACACTCCTGCCTGTAAGAAGGTAGATCACAAGGGGCATGACTGCTCAATACGTTTCCTTGAGATAAGAAACATAACTACTTGGTAATCTGAAAAATCTAAGGCTCAGTTTGGTCTGCTGAGGAAATGCAGGATAAAATGTGTCCAAAGACTTAGTTTAGAGTAGTAATTTACAAAGAATACTGATGTAGTTTGGAGATGCTGGTGAAATAAACTCAAGCTAGTGTATGGATATATGTTGGACTTGGAGTGGATTTTGATGGATCACTTCTGAAGTCGATCCCATGTGTTCTGTTGGTAGGTCCCCCCAGAATTTACAGTTGTTTTTTGTATGGAAAATTTACATCCTAGTCAGGGTGACCAGATGTCATAATCTCAAAGGAAGACAAAGCACCATAAAGTGTAGGCCATTCGAGAAAAATGGAGAACATTACCAAATAAAAGTTAAAAACACTCATATAAATATAAATGTATGCTTCTTAATCATGCTCAAAATGGAGGATGTTTTGGAATTCCTCCTGGACAGAAGGTTGACATGTCCTGGAAAAGGAGGACTTCTGGTCACCCTGCATCCCAGTACATAATTGCAGTAGTGGTTGTTGTTATGTGTCTTCAAGTTGGCATTGTCTTATGGTAACCCTCTCAAAGGTTTTCTTTGCAAGGTTTATTCTTGGGAGGTTTGCCACTGCCTTCCTTTTAGGCTAAAAGAGTGTGGCTTGCCCAAGGTCACTGAGTGGTTTCCATGGTTGAATAAAACTTCAAATGCAGAGTCCTAGGGATGAAACAGACAGGCAAAATAAAGTAGCTTCTAGCCACTTTGAAGGTGGGTGATGCACACCTTCAAAGTGGGTGGAAACTGAAAAGAAGCCATGCTCTGGGGCTAAAAACCAGAGCAAAAAGAAGCCAGGATACTTGAACATAACCTGGAAAATGTGCATCTTTGTGCCTGCATATAAATGTCAACGCGAGGATGGGGCTGCGGCAAGGCAAAGAAATGGAAGTGTGACGACTCCAATGGATGTAATTACAATATATACAAACCAGACAGTCCAACAGGGAGGCATGGGGTGAAAGGGGCATGTAGGGCGGTGTCCATGATTGTGCTTTGCCAATGTATCTCTTGGCACACTGATGCACTGATGCCCTGTATGGGTGGAGCATCACATGTGCGACTGTGTGGCCGATTAAAGGGGTGGCCATACAATGGGATAGCATCTGGGTGGATGTGGGAGGTACTTGGAGGTTGCAGGCATTGTGTTGTGTGATGGTGTGCATGTATGATGGGGAGGCAACAAAAAAATTACTCAGTGGTGAGGCTTATCGCCATATTGTGAGATTGGGCCATGCATATTCAGCCTCCCTTGGGAGCAGGCAGTGCGGAAAAATAATAATGATCGAGCCACTTTTCCCTGTCTGCTCTTGTCTGCATAAGAAGGTTTTAGCCTGCTGAAAGAGGGGACCATTCTGGCCTCCCAGGGAAGGGAGTCCCAGAGTCTAGGGGCAGCCACTGAGAAGGCCCTCTCTCATGTCCCCACCAACTGTGCTTGTGATGGTGGTGGGACTGAGAGAAGGGCCTCTCCTGATAATCTCAGAGCCAGGGCTGGTTCATACAAGGAGACAAAAGGCCTAAGCAGACTGCCAGAAATAGTGCACATTAAATTGAGGCACTGCCCTGGCTCAGTGCTAGGGAGTCATGGGAATTGTATTTTTTTCTGGGACATTGAGCCTCCTCTGTGAGAGAGCTCTGGTGCCACAATAAATTACAGTTCTCATGATTCCCTAGCACTGAGCCAGGGCAGTGCCTCAATTTAATGTGCACTATTTCTGGTAGTCTGCTTAGGCCCAAAGTCTGCCAAATAGCCTGGTTCTGAGCCATAAAGGGCTTTATAGGTCAAAACCAGCACTTTGAATTGTGTCCAGAAACAATCTGGCAGCCAGTGGAGCTGTTGAACACATTCAAATAGTTAAACACATGCAACTGTTTGCACAACCTCTTGGGCAAATGCAAGTACAGTGGAACCTCTACTTACGAATGCTTCATCCTACGAAATTTTCAACTTACGAAACGCGCCTCCGAATAATTTTTGATTCAAGTTACGAAATTACCTCTACTTACGAAATTGGCGCGAAGAGCTGCTTTTTGAATTGAACCATGCTATTGGTTGGTGAAATCTGGCAAAGCAGCACTCTATTGGCTAGAGAAAGAGGAAGTATGAATTTCAGTTAGGCATTTGGGCTTGCAAGAGAGGAGAGCAAGCGAAATTGGTGGCTTCTGATATCCAGGAAGGTAGGACTTGGAGCTATTTTTGGCTTGTGGCATTGTGCCTTTGGAACTCCAGGACTCTGTTTTTTGGGGCTTGTGGCATTGTGCCTTTCTAAATCCAGGACTGATTTTTGGGGCTTGTGGCATTGTGCCTTTCTAACTCCAGGACTGATTTTTGGGGCTTGTGGCATTGTGCCTTTGGAACTCCAGGACTCTGTTTTTTGGGGCTTGTGGCATTGTGTCTTTCTAACTCCAGGACTGATTTTTGGGGCTTGTGGCACTGTGCCTTTCGAAGTCCAGGACTGATTTTTGGGGCTTGTGGCATTGTGCCTTTCTAACTCCAGGACTGATTTTTGGGGCTTGTGGCATTGTGCCTTTCTAACTCCAGGACTGATTTTGGGGGCTTGTGGCATTGTGCCTTTCGAAGTCCAGGACTGATTTTTAGGGCTTGTGGCATTGTGCCTTTGGAACTCCAGGACTCTGTTTTTTTGGCTTCTGATATCCATCAACACTATGGCCCCCAAGAAGGCGATGCAGAAAAGTGATGAGAAGAAGAAGAGAGTGCTCTTGTCCATAGAAAGCAAGCAAGAGATCATAGAAAAGTATGAAAGCGGGATGCGCTTGGTTGATATTGCTAAAGAATATGGTCGTAACCCATCCACAATTGGCACAATTCTGAAGCACAAGGAAGCCCTAAAAGCTGTGACTCCTTCTAAAGGCATCTCTATTCTTTCCAAGAGGAGGTCGGCACTGCATGATGAAATGGAAAGGTTGCTACTTCTATGGATCAAGAGGAAAGAGATAGCTGGAGACACATTAACTGAAGCGGCGATTTCTGAAAAGGGAATGGCCATCTTCAATGACCTTGTGAATAAGGATGGAGGTGAAGGAACTTCGGCTTCACAACCAAGCCCGGAATTTAAGGCATCGCATGGGTGGTTCGAAAAATTTAAAAGGAGGACTGGAATTCATTCTGTTGTTCGGCATGGCGAGGCTTCTAGTGCTGACCAGACAGCGGCTGATGAATTTGTCCAGAAATTCCAACAATTGGTGGATGAGGAAGGTTACGTCCCACAGCAAGTTTTCAATTGTGATGAGACGGGCCTCTTCTGGAAAAAGATGCCTCGCCGTACATACATCACCATCGAGGAGAAGAAATTGCCAGGCCACAAGCCCATGAAGGACCGCTTTACACTGGCCCTTTGTGCCAACGCCAGTGGGGATTGTAAAGTTAAGCCACTGCTGGTCTACCACTCAGAAAATCCAAGAGCATTCAAGGCTCATAAAATCATCAAAGAAAACCTACAGGTGCTATGGAGGGCCAATGCCAAGGCCTGGGTCACACGCCATTTTTTTGTTGAGTGGGTTAATGTGGTTTTTGGCCCTGCTGTGAAGCGTTACCTCAAGGAGAACGATCTCCCCCTCAAGTGCCTCCTCATTCTTGACAATGCTCCTGCCCATCCACCTGGCCTTGAAGATGATATCCTGGGGCAGTTCTCCTTCATCAAAGTGCTGTTCCTGCCACCAAACACCACCTCCATCCTCCAGCCCATGGACCAACAAGTGATTTCTAACTTCAAGAAACTCTACACGAAACACTTGTTCAAGAGGTGTTTCGACATCATAGAAAATACCCAGCTGACCCTTCGTGAGTTTTGGAAACAGCATTTTGATATTGTTGTGTGCCTCAAGATTATCGACTTGGCTTGGCAGGAGGTGAGCAGACGTAACCTGAATTCTGCTTGGAGAAAGCTGTGGCCTGATGCTGTTTCCACACGAGGGTTTGAGGCCGTGGGTGATGCTGAGTCTCAAGTGAACGAAATTGTGTCACTGGGAAAGTCCATGGGGCTTGATGTGGATGACGAGGACATCGATGAATTGATTGAGGAGCACGACGAGGAGCTTTCTACAGAGGAGCTGAAGGAGTTGGAGGAGATGCAACACACAGCAGTGCAGGAGGAGTTCCATAAGGACCAGGAGGAGGAGGAGGAAGAGGAGGAGGCAGCCATTCCAACGTCCGAAATCAAAGACATTTTACGACAATTCCATACAGTTGCGGAATTTGTCGAAAAGAAGCACCCAGAAAAAGTGTTCACCGGTCGAGCTATCGCTCATTTTGATGATGTTTGCCTTTTGCATTTTAGACAAATTGTTAAAAGCCGACAAAAGCAGTCATCCTTAGATCGGTTCTTTACGAAACAGAGTGAACCTAAATCTAAGAAGGCGAAAGGTGTCAACGATAGCAGTTAAAAAACCAAAAAAATAAATAAAATAAAATTAAAAAAAATTAAAAAGTTAAAAGTTAAAAGTTAAAATTTGTTAGTTTTTTAAAAATTGGATGTTGGGTGTGTTCGGATGTCTCCTCCTCCTCCTCCTCCTCCTCCTCCTCTGTCCTCTCTCACCTCTCTCACTCACTGTTGCCATCACACAGCCGGCTGACCCAAAAGGTAAATGAAACTTTTTTATTTTTATTTTTTATTCTTTGGATTAGTCCTGCAACTCATTTTTATGTTTTTTGTTCTTTAAGGGTAATGTAACATGTTTGTATTAGAGGTACTTAACGAAATAACCCTGTATTATACATTTGTATTGAGTTGTAGCATGAATCTGGGGGCCTGGAACGGATTAGGCATTTTCAATGTTAAATTTGCTTCTACTTACGAAATTTTCTACTTAAGAAATGGGCTGTGGAACGGATTAATTTCGTAAGTAGAGGTTCCACTGTATATCAGCAATGTCTCCAAAATGTTACATGTGTGTGCATGCGATAGCAAATGTGGGTGGAAAATAGTGATATACTTCACTCAAGTTTTTTGTGGAATTCTGCCTTGGACTCCTGCTGTTCTGAGCAGGAGTTGAAGAATTGTTAAGGTTTCCTCCCCCATTAAAGCCTGTGAAGGTAACTGCTGACAGAAGTATTTTATGCATGCTAAATTTTACTCTGAAAGCAGAATGTAGTTAGTACTTTGATGTTTTTAGAGCGCTTATGTTTAGCAAGGGAAACACTGTGAATTATTAGTTTAAAGCTTATTCTTTTACACATGGAATATGATCTCACAAGGTCAAACTGCTGCTATTATGTTACTACACAAACTTTGAACCTTACTGTGCAGAGGTAGTTTCTTAAACTTGATTCTCTGTAGGAAGCATGGAGAACATTCCCCCTGGGGTTGAGGAGCTTCCATAGGAAGAGCAGAGCTGCAGAAGGAGGAGCCCAGCAGGACGCCCTACTAAAGCCCCTGACATTTCCACCAGCCCTTCCCTGAGCAGAACCGCAGGAGGAGGAGCTCCACCTTCTCCTTATTGAGAAGTGGCAGCAGTGAGAGAGCTTTGTGGGTGCGGACACTGGCCCTAGTCCAGTTCCGACTCCCTCCAGTAACACAGCAGTGTGGAGGACAAGGAGAAAGGACACTCCTAACTCCATCTTTGCAGTGGTGTTATTCAGTCTGGGAGACTGAAGTTTCTACCGAAGAAAGCCTAGAGGTCTGTTATCTCCAGATGTTAGAACAATAGTTGGTAAGACAGAGTGGCAACAGAGTGGCATAAAAGGCCCTTCGAACACTGTTTACACCCCTTAGCGCCCCCTCCACTTATGGTTACAGGGTGAAACTTTAAACTTCAAGTCTCTGGCTGTAATATCAGTTCCATGGTGGAGGTGAGGTACTTCTGGCCACACCCCTTTGCCTCTCCCCCCTTCCTTGAGATATATACAAAAGGTAATTAGGGATAATATCTGTTAAATGGTGATTTTATTTTGTCTCATTTTTAATGATCCATTTCTAGACTAGTCAAAGTTTGGAAATAGTTTTAAAATTTGGTATTCATCAGCCCTCATAATGAACAGGCTCACATAACTAAATAAGACTAATGAGCTGTACTATCTGACTGCACAAGGCACTATTATTTTCACTGCTTGATTGTGTTAGGCTCTGTAATAGGCCAACAAAATGGTTATAACAAGGAGCCAGAAAAATGTGGGAATGTTAAATCCAATAGAAACACAGTAAATAAAGCAAACTCAATGCTGTCATATGTAACAAAGCTTGGCAGGGGAGAGGCGGTTGGGACTAAAGAACAAAAGCATAAGAGAAAAGAAAAAATTGTAGTTGGTATAGGGAAAAAGCATAATGAGCCAATGGCAAATGTAGATAATTCTGCTACAGGAATTGATAAAGATAAGGATAAGACATCTACCTACACAGCTAGCTCTAATAATGAGAAAGCATTCAATGGTGATCTGTATAATAAGGGGGATGAAAAATCACACACTGAAAAAAATGAATATTCAAGTAAGTCATGGAGAGAGTCTCATGACTTTTTTTGAAGACCTTCCTCCTCTAGATGAATTGTTACAAAATGAGGAAAAAGTAATAGCCAAGTTTCAAGAACGTAGAAATGAAATTTTTAAACAACTAACAGCATTGGAGGCATCTCAGATTACTCAAGAAACAAATGATACAAAATCAGAGCAAATAGTTAGGAATAAAAGTATGCAGGAAAACTTTAATATTAATTTGATTCAAGATATTTACTTTATTTTAAAAGAACAAAGCAATATAATAGCTACCATAAAGGCCAACATTGAGGTAATCAGTCATCTGATAAGTGAAGGGATCCTGAGAGCAGCCCCACCAAATGAAGTTAATAAAATGACCAAACCAGTGGAACTGCAAAATCAAACCAACATTATTAGTAAATTCAGAAGCAAAACTCAACTTGAAGTAAAATCTAGAAAATTAGTGAAGAGATATAAGAGCAAGAAGAAAAATAAAGCAAAAAAATTCCAAATATCAACAATCAAAAGAGAGAGTTAATTAATATAAAAAGATCAATAAGCTTTAATTTTAAAAGATTGTTCAACCTATTGGACTCTAGGACACCATATTGTAAGATCAGAAAAGCGAAAAGGAAAGTAATGAGAAGGTCAAAAAGGAGAGATAATGAAAGGTGCTCAGTTGTACCCATACAAAAAACAAGTTTAATTAATCCTACCGGTATATCAGATCAACAGAAGGATATAGCTGATAAACAAAAGGGAAACATTAATGACAATAAACCAGATTAAACAAAGAAAACTGAATCACAGGAATCATGCATTCAATTTAGCAGTTCCTCTCCCCCACTGGTATTGAAAAGAACCCAATTGGCTATCATAAACTATCCAAAACCATATGGACTAGTGACAAAACCTCAACGGAAAAAAACATCTGATTCACCAAAGTGTACAAAGCTAAAACAAGGGCACAATCCCTTTATGGAGCCAAGGTTTGGGGTACTCTCAGCACTTCAAATATAAAAAGCTTGGAAACCACCCAGAATTACTTTTTGAGATCATTATTAGATTTACCTAAAGACACTTTAATTGCTATGCTTAGATTGGAAACCGGAACGCTAAGCTTAGAAAGGCAAATGGATAAAAGAATCATATGTTATTGGCTTAAGGTCCAGGACTCCAGGGGATGGGTAACAGCAGACTTAACCCAAAAAATATTTAATAGACTACTGGTATTCCAATTAAAAATTGGGTGCACCATGCTGCCCAACTGTATATCAAATATGGGCTCACATCAGATAAACTCAAAGGTCTTCACTCAGACGTACAGAAAAAACCCATCAAGAACGCAATAAGGGAAGTAGCCACACAAATAGATTTACATACTGTGCATCTCTCTTTATGTACTCCTCTTTATTATAAACTTATTAGAAAATTGTGACCAGGTAGTGTACTTTAACAATTTAACATTTGTCCAACTCCGGAAAGAGGCTTTTGACACAATAGACCATGACATCCTCTTGGAGCGCCTGAGAGAGTTAGGAATTGGAGGCACTGTACTCCAATGGTTCCGTTCCTTCCTCTCGGGCAGGTTCAAAAGGGTGTCACTCAGGGACAGCTGCTCCTCAAAATTGGAGCTGAAATGTGGTGTTCCACAGGGCGCCATTCCATCCCCGATGTTTAATATCTATATGAAGCCGCTGGGAGAGATCATCAGGAGACATGGGGCAGGATGTTATCAATATGCTGATGACACCCAAATTTATTTCTCCATGTCTTGGTCAGCTGCTATGACGGTAGATGGCAGTTCTCCCCTCAATCAATGTTTTGAAGCGGTAATGGACTAGATGAGGAAAAACCGACTCAAGCTGAATCCGGATAAAACGGAGGTACTTACCAGGCATTGGGTTGCAACCTCCAGTCCTGGATGGGGTCACGTTCTCTGCTAAGGACTGTGTTTGCAGTCTGGGGATACTCCTGGACTCGTCGCTTCACATGATAGATCAGAGGAATGTGACAGTCAGGAGTGCCTGTTATCACCTTTGGCTGATACGCCAGCTGCGCCCTTTCCTGGAAGTAAGGACCTAGAAACTGTAGTACACACGCTGGTAATCTCACGACTCGACTTCTGCAATGCACTCTACTTATACCTAACTCGGAAACTACAACTAGTGCAAAATATGGCAGCCAGGTTGATCACCAGAACATCGAGGAGTGATCACATCACACCTATTCTAAAATCTCTTCACTGGCTGCCTATCGGTTTCCGAGCACAGTATAAGGTGTTGGTAATGACCTTTAAAGCCTTACATGGCCTGGGTCCAACCTATCTAGGGGATCGCTTTCTTCCGTATAATCCGCCCCGCGCCCTTAGGTCCTCTGGGAGGAAGCTGCTTCAACCAATGAGAACTAAGTTGGCGGCGACCTCCCAGAGGACATTCTCTGCCACCGCTCCCAGATTCTGGAATGCCTTGCCGGAAGAGATCTGTCAGATAACCAACTTAGATGGCTTTAAAAAAGCCATCAAGATGGATCTCTTCCGGCAGGCTTAATTGGAATAAACTATTCACCTATTTTGATTTCCCCAGTCAGACATTTTTATTTTGGCCTTGCCCCAGAATACCTATTGTTTTAAACTCTGTTTATTGTTAAAATTTTAACTGTGAGATGGAATGTAATGTATTTTAATGGGGGGTAAATTGTCTTGTTTAAACTGAGTTATGTGGGGAAGGGAGACAGCACCCTGGAAGACAAAAGGACTGGAAAAAATAGTCAAACTGTCATAGAGGAAACAAAGCAAACAGTAGAGGGACCCAACAGTGGGAGGCAAAAAAACGTGCTAAGGCAGCAAGTAAAGGAGACATATGGTCTTAGATGTCTCTACACTAATGCACAGAGCATGGGAAATAAGCAAGATGAACTTGAACTCCTAGCGCAACAAAGCAAATATGATATAATAGGCATCACTGAAACCTGGTGGGATGAGTCTCATGATTGGAATGTAAAAATACAGGGGTATAACCTCTTCAAGAGAAACAGGCCAAACAGGAGAGGAGGAGGAATAGCATTATATGTCAGGGATATTTACACCAGTGAAGAAATCCAGGACAACAATCCTGGAAGCCAGGTGGAGAGCATTTGGATAAAAATTAAAGGGGAAAGAAACAACAGGGATGTTATTGTGGGAGTCTACTACAGACCCCCGACTCAGGCAGAAGAACTGGATGATGCCTTTCTAGAACAGATGACTACACACTCAGAAAGGAGAAATATAGTAGTGATGGGTGACTTCAACTATCCGGATATTTGCTGGAAGTCAAACTCGGCAAAATCCTTGAGATCTAGCAAATTCCTCACTTGCCTCGAAGACAATTTCATTGTTCAAAAGGTGGAAGAGGCAACGAGGGAGTCAGCTATTTTGGATCTGATCCTAACTAACAGGGAAGACCTAGTTAATGGGGTGCAAGTGGTTGGATCCTTAGGCGGGAGTGATCATGTCCTCCTGGAGTTTATTATACAGTGGAAAGGAGAAGCCAGGCATAGTCAGACACGCATTCTAGACTTTAGGAAAGCTGATTTTACTAAACTTAGAGAAATACTGAGGGTGATCCCATGGACAGGAATACTAAAAGAGAAGGGAGTTCAAGACGGATGGGAGTTTCTCAAAAGGGAGATACTGAAGGCACAATTTCAAACCGTGCCAATGAGGAGGAAGAATGGGAGGTGTCTCAAGAAACCAGGATGGATGACTAAGGAACTTGCAACTGAACTATGTTTTAAACGGAACATGTATAAGAAATGGAAAAATGGGGAAATCACCAAAGAGGAATTCAAACAAATAGCTAGCACGTGTAGGGGTAAAGTCAGAAAAGCTAAAGCGCAGAATGAAATCAGGCTTGCTGGAGAGGTTAAGAACAATAAAAAGGGCTTTTGGGGGTATGTCAGTAGCAAAAGGAAAAAGAAGGAAATGGTAGGGCCACTGTGTGGAGAAGATGGCAAAAAGTTAACAGGGGACAGAGAAAAGACAGAATTACTCAACACCTTCTTTGCTTCAGTCTTCTCAGAAAAGGCAAAGGGTGCTCAACTTGAGGATAATGGAGCAGAGGACAGAATAGGAGAATTTCATCACAGAATAAGTAAAGAGATAGTACAGAAACATCTGTTTAATCTAGATGAATATAAGTCTCCAGGACCAGATGAATTACATCCAAGGGTATTAAAAGAACTGGCAAATGTAATATCAGAACCATTGGCAATAATCTTTGAGAATTCCTGGAAAACAGGAGAGGTCCCAGCGGACTGGAGGAGGGCAAATGTTGTCCCCATCTTCAAAAAGGGGAAAAAAGAGGATCCCAACAATTATCGTCCAGTTAGTCTGACATCAATACCCGGAAAGATTCTGGAGCAGATCATTAAACAGAGAGTCTGTGAACATCTGGAAGATAATTTCATAATCACAAAAAGTCAACATGGGTTTCAGAGAAACAGGTCATGCCAGACAAATCTGATCTCTTTTTTTGATAAAATTACCAGTTTGGTAGATGAAGGGAATGCTGTGGATATAGTATATCTTGATTTCAGTAAGGCCTTTGACAAGGTTCCCCATGACATTCTTGCAAGCAAGTTGGTAAAATGTGGGCTAGACAAAGTAACTGTTACATGGATTTGTAATTGGTTATCTGGTCGAACACAAAGGGTGCTCAACAATGGCTCTTTTTCAACCTGGAAAGAAGTGACCAGTGGGGTGCCACAGGGCTCTGTCCTGGGCCCAGTGCTATTCAATATCTTTATTAATGACTTGGATGACGGTATTGGGGGCATAGTTATCAAATTTGCAGACGACACCAAATTAGGAGGAGTAGCTAATACCCCAGAGGACAGGATCAAAATTCAAAATGACTTGAACAGACTAGAAAGTTGGGCCAAAGCTAACAAAATGAAATTCAACACAGAGAAATGTAAGGTACTGCACTTAGGGCGGAAAAACAAAAAGTACAGATATACGATGGGGGACACTTGGCTGAATGAGACTACGTGTGAAAGGGATCTAGGAATCCAGGTGGACCACAAGTTGAACATGAGTCAACAGTGCGATGCAGCAGCTAAAAAGGCCAATGCAATTTTAGGCTGCATCAGTAGAAGTATAGTGTCTAGATCAAGAGAAGTAATAGTGCCACTATATTCTGCTTTGGTCCGGCCTCACCTGGAATACTGTGTCCAGTTCTGGGCACCACAATTCAAAAAGGATGTGGAGAAACTGGAGCGTGTCCAAAGGAGGGCAACTAAAATGGTGAAGGGTCTGGAAAGCAAGCCCTATGAGGAACGACTTAGGGAGCTGGGGATGTTTAGCCTGGAGAAGAGAAGGCTGAGAGGTGATATGATAGCCGTGTTTAAATATTTGAAGGGATGTCATATCGAGGAGGGAACAAGCTTGTTTTCTGCTGCTCCAGAGACTAGGACCCGAAACAATGGATGCAAGCTGCAAGAAAAGAGATTCCACCTCAACATTAGGAGGAACTTCCTGACAGTAAGGGCGGTTCGACAGTGGAACACACTCCCTCGGAGAGTAGTGGAGTCTCCTTCCTTGGAGGTCTTTAAGCAGAGGCTGGATGGCCATCTGTCGGGGATGCTTTGATTGGGAGTTCCTGCATGGCAGGGGGTTGGACTGGATGGCCCTTGTGGTCTCTTCCAACACTATGATTCTATGATTCTATGATTCTATGTTTATATTGTTGTAGGGGTTTTTATGTATTTGATTTTACATGTAAGCTGCCTTGATGGCCAAGGCTAAAGGCGGGATATAAATAAATTATTATTATTATTATTATTATTATTATTATTATTTACAGAGCTAAGAATGAACATGATGGACTCAATGTATAGATCTGGAAGGCCCAGAGGTATTCCAATAAAAGAACGCACTTGTATATATGGTTGCTCAGATATAGAGGACCTTGTTCATTATATACTGTTTTGCCCACTTTATGAAGATCCCAGGGAACGATTTTTGTCATCTTTAATTGTACCCATTTCTAGTCAATGTCCAAAAGAAGTGGTTCTTCATCTCCTCATAGACTCTGACACATAAGGGTCCTGGAAAGCGGCTTTATTTGCCTTAGCAGCAAAAAAAATTAGGAGGAAATTTATATCTGAAATAGCTATTAGCTGTAAGGGTTATGAATATATATAACGGTATCTGAGATATAATGGTTATTTTAACTGTTAATTTTAAAATGTTTTTTGTACTTTGTTATGAGCACTATTTGTGCATATTTTATATTTTATATGTTTCTTGTACGTATATATTGTAGGTCTATGCAAAGACCTTTGGCCCAATGCAATAAACTTGACTACCTTGTATTCCATAGGAGAATATGAAGATGGATTTTTGTGAGGTGTTTTTGAGGGAGACAGAAGGTTTGATTTTCATTCTCCCTCACAAATGTAGTGAAGGTTATGATAGATGCTATATTCAATGATAGGGTGTATGTGAATAATGAATGGTGGACCCTTAGTCTGAATCAAGCCTGCTGCACACTAGTAAAGCAGGTTTAAACCATTATCTCTTAAAGTTGATCCACCTCATCTATAGCTTTAAAAAAGAGAAAAAGAAATTCCACGTGTGCCAACTGAATTGTAATTCTTTTTTTAGTTTCAATGCAGAATAGTAGGGGCTGAAATAGAAGAAAAAAAGATAGTGAGGACCTGATCCAGACTACCTCCCTGCTTGCTTAATTACAAGTAGAAAGAAAGAAAGAGGCTTTTTCTTTCATGCTATATACAGTCAGCCTTCTTTATCCACGAATTCTGCATTCATGGATTCCACCATATACAGATTCCATCATCCATGGCTTCAAAATATTTTTTAAAAATAAAATAAAACAAAACTTAAAACCTTGTTTTTGCCCCCACCCCACCCCACCCTTTTTAAAGGAACACCATTTTACTACATCATTGTCTGTAATGGGATTTGAGCATCCACAGATTTTGGTATCTACAGTGGTGGTCCTGGAACTAAGGGCCTTTACAGACTGCCAGAAATAATGCAGCTTGAGGTCACTTTAACTGTCCTGGCTCTGTGCTAAGGAATCATGGGAACTGTCATTTATTGTGGCACCAGAGGTCTCTGACAGAGAAGGCTCAATGTCCCAGAAAAAAATACAATTCCCATGATTCCCTAGCACTGAGGGGGGAAGCAGACGGTGCAAAGGGCCATTTTGGGGGCAAGGAAGGGGAGAGGCAGCCGCATGGTGGGCGCCCCAACCCCTTCCCAAAGGCATCGTCGGAGCGCCGGCCCCTCTGCACGGCCGGCACTCCGATGATGCCTTCCCGCCGCAGCGTCCGCACAGGCTGCGGCGGAAGAGTCGCCGAAGGTGCGCCACCAGCCTTTTGCGGCACACCTTCGGCAACTTGTGGAAGGAGTGCTATTTTAGCGCTTCTTCCTGGGGCAGCGAAGCTACGCCGCGGGGCCGAGGTGTGGGGATACCTTGGTCCCGTGGTGCAGCTTCCCGGGGCGGCCCAGGGCTGCTTCCCCCCTGAGCCAGGGCAGTTAAAGTGGCCTCAAGCTGCATTATTTCTGGCAGTCTGCAAAGGCCCTTACCTTACATATACTGTGCAAAATTTGAGAAGAGAAGCCCTGTTAATGACTTGCAGCAAAAGCTACAGAGTAGTTTAATGAAGATTTATTTGGCATCATGTTTTTGTGGACTATTGTTTGCTACATCCAATGGATGATGTCCATAAAAATTTATGCCAAATTAAACATCATCATTAAGGAGCCACAAGAGTTTTTGCTGGTTTTCCTCCCTGTTATTGTCTATTTATCCAAATTATACCTGATGACACCATAGTACTAGCAGAAAACCTCACAGACCTGGAACACCTGCCAAGGAAGATTAAATATTAAAGTGCAAAGGCAGGCTTAATGTTGAATATAAAGAAAACAAAAATAATGATCACCGAGGACCTTCACAAGTTCAACTTAGACAATGAAGAAATAGAAATAATAAAAGAATTCCCATACTTGGGATCAAACATTGATAGGAATGGGGACTGCAGTCAGGAAATCAGAAGAAGACTACGAATGGGGAGGGTGGCTATGAAAGAACTCGAAAAGATTCTAAAATGCAAAGATATACAACTCAACACAAAAGTTAGAATCATACAAGCCATTGTATTCACTATTATCATGTATGGATGTAAGAGCTAGGCAGTTAAGAAAGATGATAGGAAGAAAATTCATTTGAAATGTGGTGCTGGAGAAGAGTGCTGAGGATCCCATGGATAGCCAAAATGACAAAACAAGTAGGTCCTAGTGCAGATCAAACCAGAAACCTCCCTGGAAGCCAAGATGACCAAGCTGAGACGTTGTACTTCAGACACATCATGAGAAGGGACGATTCTTTGGAAAAAACAATAATGCTGGGAAAGGTGGAGGGAAGTAGAAAGAGAGGAAGGCCACATGCTAGATGGATGGACTCTATTAAGGAGGTCATGAGTATTAAGGGGTTGCAAGAATTAAGCAGAGCAGTGGAAGACAGGAAGTCTTGGAGATTTCTCATCCATAGGGTCACCATGAGTCAAGATCAACTTGAGGGCAGTTAACAACAAAATTTTCCTGAGAAAGGTGCACCTCCACATGAATTAAGTATTTATAATCTCATGCATCATATAGATAGAATGAACAGAAAGCAGAATAACATACCATTGAGAAGATAAGACTGCCAATATTAATTATTCCTACTAACCCTGGGCCATGTCTGTTGGGCCTTCCAAAATGGCACTCTGCGTCACGCGTGCATGCGTGTGAGCGCGGGTGCCATTTTGGCATCCAAAATGGCAGTCGCGCTCATGCACGCATGTGAACGATGGTGGGCACCATTTTAGAATGCCCAACGGCACCACACCAGCGCTGTTCCAAAATGGCGCCCGCTGTCGTGCGCATGCATGCGCAAGCACAGGTGCCATTTTGGACGCCAAAATGGCACCTGCGCTTGTGTGCGGAGCTGCGGCACGCACGCAGCGGCAGCAGCGGCGGCGGCAGGACCGCCCATGGGCCGGTCAAAAGGCCTCTGCGGGCTGCACTTGGCCCGCGGGCCATAGGTTGCCATCCCCTGATTTATGCAATGCTGCAGTTTACCTGAACTGGTTTAATTCAAGCTGTGTTAGTCTGCATCATATGGAAAGAGATCTTGTAGCACATTTGAGACTTAGACAAAGAAGTTATTAGCACAAACAAGTTCACTTTCTGGACCCCACTGTACAGCTCCACAATGGACATCTAAGCACCACACTATACCACAAACCCACAAGATCATTACATATACTTATGAGGGGGTATTGTAAAATTTTAATTATCATCTTTAAAATAATTTGACAGAAAGTTTGTTTTGATTTGTAGTTGTTAACTTATCTCTATGTAGTCACCATTTAGATTTACACATTTTCCCCAGTGTTTCTTGACCCTTTGAATACTGTTATTGTAGAAGTCTGCAGATTCCGCCTTACATAGTCACTTCTGGCACAACCTGTCACAAAAATAAAGGACACAATGAGCTGATTTTTTCAACATCATGCACTTAGGGACCATTGATGACACTGACAAAACTTCATCAATATATCATAATAACTTCCAGGTGATAATTATTACTTTATGATACCCTCCTCATAAAGTGCAGTCTGCAGATATCAGGTGTTCTGACGGTCAAGAAACTCTGGGAAAAACATACATGCCTCTAGTTTCCACCCTGAACACACTGAAAAATCCATAGTTTACAGCCAAGTCCTCCAACACAATCACATGAGCTCAGACCCAGAAGACAGGGAAGGCAAACTAATGGAATTACAACAAGCATTCCTCAAGGTACTGTACCTACCATAGGAAATAGAAAAACAAATCAAGAAGGCAAGAGCCAGGACTAATCTATTACAGAATAGACTAAAGACAGGAAGTGCCAGAATCCCACTGGTCACATACTACTCCCAATTCAGACAACTCATCAGTCAGCTACAACCCATTCTGGACAATAATGCTATTCTCTCAAGGGCTCTTGGTGGCAAGCCTTTACTTGCCTACAGACAGTGTCATCTCAAGTAGTTATTTACTTATAGGAGGATACACAACACTGATGGGGAGATGGGTACAAGACCTTGCCACAAACCCAGATGCCAAGTCTACCCACACATCTATTCAGGAAATGTCATCGCAGAATCTGAGCACATCATCCACAATATTAGAAGTACTTTCATTTTCACATCTTCTAATGTGATATATGCCATCCTCTGTTAACAGTGCCCTTCAGCACTCCACAATGGGCAAGTAGGCCAGTCCCTCTGGCAGAGGATAAATGGGCATAAATGGGAATTATCACATCCCCTTTCTCATTCCCAGCCAGCATCACATTATAGTCCAATAACTCCGTCCAGCTTTCATCTGGTAATCTACTTTCCTCGGCTTTAGGTACGTCTTTCCTCCTGCCCTTGTCTCCCAATGACCATCATTAAAATGGAACATGTCACCTTATCACCATACCCACAAGTTTTGTAGTTTTATTGCTATTATACATACAAACAGCTTACTCATAGGTATAAAGGTCACTTCCTAGGTACTTCACTCCGTGCATCTAGTAAAGTAGATTTCAACCTACAAAAGCTTATGCTGCCAACTTCTTTCTCTCAGTCTCAACAAGATCCTTTAACATATTGAATTGGTTTAATTTCACATTGTTAGCTTGGGATAAAAACTTTGCTGAAAAATGTTGAACTGCTCTTTTTTGTGATGCGTGCACCCTATTTATTCCATGCTATTTCTGCCTCTGGTACCAATTTTGTTGTTGTTGCAGAAGTGATGTCCCCAAAACATCAACATTGTTAACTGATGCATATATCTGCTCTCCAAATATGCTCAAATATGGTTGCAACCATTCAGAGCCAACCTGAAAAGTGCCAAGTTGGGTTAAACAGGAACAGAATGTCCTTTTGTTCCCACCTTCATGCTCCTTCTGGAGAATATATAAGTAAATGGTTGATGGAGCCTGAGAATCCTACCTTATAGAGACTGAGGAATTACTAACTGAGAATCCATCCATTTGTCAGCACTCTCTGGCTTATTCTAACAAGAAATGGACTGCTTTTGTCTTTGCCAACTTAATGGTTATTCTTTTTGTAAGCAATGTCTCTTGTGCTTTTCTGTACACTTGCATCATCAAAGCACACGAAGGAAATGTAGCACAGATACAGGCAGAAATACCAGTGTGTGTCAAAGGATGTATTCTCTTGTGAGAAAATGCAATATCGCTATGACAGCACTAAGGAAAAAAACCAGGCAAAATATTTACTTCTCTGATGTTCCATCTGTGTATATATGTCTATGTTTTCCTACAATTAAATATTTAAAAAGAGACAAAACTAAATAGCTATTATTAAAAATGGTTCACTGGACTAGCATCTCCTAACTGCCCAGTTCTGTGTCCAGAAATAGAAACTGAAGTAAATTTGCCACTTATTACCACAGAGCAGCATGACATCCCTTCATTCCACATTTCAAGCTGCCTATCCACACAGTGGGAGAGAGATTCATTTTAAATTAAACATGCCGAGAACCTGACTTCAAAGGGAACAAGGCAAAATTGTTGCTTCTATGCTGGAAATTCTCTGAGATGGTCTTTGGACCCATATATTTACTGGGAGAAATTAATTGCTCCTCTCACTTAGCCAGGGCAATTAACTGGCAAGAAAGGATCCTTGGCAGCAAATTCTACTGAGGAGGAGAAATACCTGTTGAAGTTCTTGTTTCCAAACTATGCCAGAGAAGACAAAATAGGGGACATCTAGGTGAAATTTGAGCAAAACAATCATCCTGTGTTTTTAAACCAGTAAGGTGAAAGATATGACAACTTGCACTGCCTGTGTGAGAAGGTTTGGGGTGATGGCTGCATCAGCTGTGCATTATATTTTGGAAGGAGCGGAAAGTGGTCTGCTTCAACATGCCTCCATTAGCTTCAATTAATGTGGTTGCTATAGAGCCACCCACTACTATTGTTGTATCCATGCTTACAATTAGTGTGAGAAATATACACCCACCCCATACGTAACTAAAGGTGATTGATCTCCGTCAGGTATTTGATTGACTAGTTTGTATTTTTCAAGCTTTTCCTAGAATGGTGGGGGAGCACCCATGATCTTTCAAAAAGGTCAAAAGCAAATTGTTGCTAGAGCTACATATTAAGCTTCATATTAACAGTTCCCTTGCAGAGCCAGCAAGGCTTTCGTAAGATGCAGTCTTTCAGCTGGACCAGTGATATTAGCATTCAAATTCTTGCTTTAAAATTATTCTCCTTTTTTTTTGCTAATTATTATTACTTTTTATAATGTTTTAAAGGTAGGTTTCTCATTGCCCTAAGAAGGATGATTATTTCCTGCCAGTTGCTTCATATGTCAAAAAAGAAGAGGGGAAAAGCTTGAAAGGAATCATGGGAAAGTGCATCATAGGAGAACTGTAGAATATCACATAATGGGCAGGATCCAGCATTGGATTTCTGCTGGCAAAATGAAAGAAACTAGCAGAACCATCTCAAATGTGAGTTAACAAAACTGGCTCTGGAGGGCTGTGAAACCCTATGGAACCAGGGTTTGGGTGGTAAAAAAAGATTTCAGGGTGATGGGAAGGTAAGAAATTTCCACTGTAATTGCCAGTGCAATGTTACATTCATTCCTATGACTTTGTGTACAAGTATGTTGCTAATGCAGATACAGTGCAATATTACTAAATCATTTTCACAGAAGTGTCTTAGATTTTTAAAAATTAGGCTGAGATTACTTCACCACCCATAATCCTTGGCCATTGTCCATACTAGCAAAGGTTGATGGGACCTAAAGTCAAAAAGTTCTGGAGATCTGTCTTCACTCCACTTCTTTTCTGAGTTATATTTTTAATTCAGCTTTTTGTGTTAGCAGATCTCTCTGTTGCAGAAGTTTTAACTGTTACATATCTACTTATCATAAAGGAACATGAGTCTTGCCAGGAAAAAAAAGATGCAAGCTTATGTAACTATGCATGTGTTCACATACCCACACCCAAACACACACACACACACGTTCTGGTTGTGTTTATGAGCCCAAAATTAAGGAGGCAATTTTTCACTACACCATTTATATATGCATCTTGAAAATAAGTGATTCTGAACTAGGTATGTTATAACCCTGTGATTGTACTACTGAAGGATTGTAGCTTGCAAATCTGATGCATTTATGAAGCTGAATATTATTAGGAAATAAGGTTGATGAAATGTCTTTCTTTAACTTCTTGTCTTGAAGCTTACAGTGTGAGAATGACAGCACGGATGCAACAGCTTTCCCATGTAAGAAGCTATAATTCTGTGAAGAAAGGTGCCAAATGTAAGCAATACACATGAATAATGTATATATGGTAGTTTTTCTTCTTCCAGATTACATGTTCAAAGATTATATGCAAAGAGAGAGCAAATGAAAATACCCAGGCAAGAGAGATGCTTGTAACAAAATGCTGGGAATGAGGAGAGAGAGATTCTAACTGCTAATTAGTATTTGATCACATTCGTATAATCCTTTCCAGTGTTGGATTAATCTTTGCTAAGCACACTACAAAACAGACATGGCTTAATAAGTGGAAATTCTCCCAGTGTGTATGTTTGGGAAGCAGGGAGATATCCTCCTGCAGCTTAAAATGGTACCTAGAATCATAGGAAGAGAGCACAAAGGCCACCCAGCCCAACTCTCTGCCATGCAAGAATACAGAATCAAAGCACTCCTGACAGATGGGCACCCACCTTCTGTTTAATACCTCCAATGAAGGAGACTGCACCACTCTCCAAAGCAGTCTGTTCCACTGTTGAACAACTCTTAATGTCAGGAAGTTCTTCCTCATGTTGAGGTGGACTCTCTTTTCCTGTAGTTTGAATCCATTGCTCCATGTCCTAGTCTCTGGAGCTGCAAAAAACAAGCTTGCTTCATTCTCAATATGACATCCTTTCAAATATTTAAACATGGAACCTCTTAACCTTCTCTTCCCCAGGCTAAACATACCCAGCTCCTAAGTCTGTCATCACAGGGCATAGTTTCCAGGCCCTTCACCATTTTGGTGGCCCTCCTTTTGATATGCTCCAGCTTCTCAATATCCTTTTTGAATTGTGCCCAGAACTGGGCACAGTATTCCAGGTGAGGTCTAACCTTGAGTTAGACATTATACTCCTATTGATTCATTGGTTTGTTTAGCTGCTGAATCATACTGTTGACTCATGTTCAGCTTGTGGTCCCCTAAGACAGGTGTCAGCCATCGTATATCTGTGCATTTCTTTCTTTCTTTCTTTCTTTCTTTCTTTCTTTCTTTCTTTCTTTTTGGCCTAAGTGTAATACCTTACATTTCTCCCTGTTGAAATTCATTTTGTTAGTTTTGGCCCAGCTCTCTAATCTGTTAAGGTAATTTTAAATCCTTGTCCTGTCCTCTAGGGTATTTTAGTTACCCCTCCTAATTTGGGGTCATCTGCAGATTTGATAAGCATGCACTCTATTTCATCATCCAAATCATTGATAAAGATGTTGAATAGTGACATAGCTTGAACAGCCAAGGACAGACCCTTGTGGCACCCCACTAGTCACTTCTCTCCAGGATGAAGAGGAGCCATTGCTGAGCACCTTTTGGGTTTGGTCTGTCAACCAACAACAGATCCACTTAACAGGTGCATCATTTACCCCACATTTTCCTGGATTTTTTGGAAAGAATATCACAGCTGACCTTGTCAAAGGCTTTACTGAAATAAAGATATGTTACATTCACAGCATTCCTGTTATCTACTAAGTTTATATCTCTATTTTAAAAAAGATTAGTTTGGCATGACAAGTTTTTGAATAACCCATACTGACTTTTAGTAACAACAGCATTCCTTTCTAAGTGCTTACAGAATGTCTGTTCAAGGTTTTTTGTGTTTTTTCTACTTTCATGGGGATCCTGCGCCCCTACCCCAGTGAATGTGGAGTGCTCACTATATTATTTCAAAAATGGTTTGCTTGTTTGTAGTGCATCAGTAACCAAATTATCTGTGGTTGGATCTTCCTTTTTGTGAATTGAAGAAGCTCAATTACTTCTCAGTATGTGAATGGGGATGGTTGAGTTGGTTGCTTGTGTTTTAAAATTTTTGCATACGTAGACTGAGATCAGTTACTGGTGGAGTCAGTGGCCATTTTATATCACTAGTATGTATGGTTCATCTTTGGAATAAGACCAGATAATTCATTTATCTTTCATCTGGCTTTTATCTATTGAAATTTTTGCTCTACTTCAAGTTATGTTCTAGTTCTCCCTGGGTGAATCTTTGCAGAACTTATTTGTTTTTAAAATTAAAATACATTTGACCAAGTGACTGGTGTTGCCAGGGTATTACTGACTAGATAGGATTGGCTGCTGAATGTACAGTGATATATTTCTGTAGGAAGCAAAACCCAGAATAATTCATCTGCACTGCTCATGTGTCCTGAAAATTGCAGTTATAACTGCTGTTATAATTCTTTTCTTTACCCAATGATCCAAGGAACATGTAGAATAAAGTGGAACCTTTAAAGACAAATTGCTTTTAAAAAGAGTCCCTGTCATTCTCTCTTACACTTCATACTCCTTCAATTTTATCTGAATTGAGTTTTTTCTCTTTCTTTCTGAGTTTGCTACAACAAATTCATTAAAAAAAAGGAAGTAAGAAAGCATCTGTTTCTTCTAAAACTGCCTGGATGGTATTATCTCAATGTATCTCAATTCCTTTATCAAGTACACAAACTTTATAATATGCACTCATAATTACAGGTTAGATATCAAATTCCTCATGCTTAGAATAGATTCATTCAGATCAGTAGGGATTAGGGCAATCATGACTTACCTTAGAAATATTAGAAGTGTCACCTTATTGCTTATAATTATAGTTTTTGGAGGGTGTTTTATATGGTGGAAAATATATTTCCTGAAATAGAAAATCTTTTAATTTTTGTTTTGTGTAAGTAGCACCCCATAGTCCCCCCTCCCCTCAGTAAGGCTCTTTGCTGAAGCTGAGGTCTTTGCTGTCTTGTAGCAACCTTGGCTGAGTGAAGAAGGGGTCAGGCAGTTTTTGGCTTTTCTTCCTTTTATTGAACACTTTGCTGAACTGTATGGAACACTGAGCACCAGGAAAGGTGCAATTCTGAGATCCATTCATCTGTGTCAGTGACAAATGCTCTGTGTAACTGGAGGCTATAGAGTGTGGTCTTGTACTAGGTTGCTAGTTAATTTTAACAAATGCTTCTGATAAATCATTTCTGGTTGTTCGTTTAATGTCAAAACACTTTCCCTTTAAGTACGGTTAAAATGTCAGAAACATTTTTAAAGAATTTTAAAACCTTTTCTACCCATTGCAAGTTCTGTACTAAATATAGGAAAAATGCAATGCTTTTAAAGGTACTGTTATTAACGTCAGAACTGTCCCCGTGTAGCACAAGATTGTCAATCTTAACGTCCTCTGCCTAATTAGTAATAATTAGCCAAAGAGCAAATTCATCCTACTGACTGTTCTGGAGAAGCACTGGAAGAGATTCTGTCGACATCTTGCCACTCTCCTCCTTGCGCCTCTGAATTAATTTGAGTCTTTCAAATTAAATTGAGTATATATGTATTCAGAAACACAGAAGTAATTTAACTTTTTTTCTACAAAGTTGTAGAGACATTTCTTTCTCTCTTTTTTCTGCCTCCAGTATCCCATTCTTGGGCAGGATGCTGGAGTGTGTGGCGATGTCCCAGCTCCAGGGATTCCTGGATAAAATGGATAATCGAGATCATTATCCAGTTGAAAGGGATCTGGAATCTGGCTTCAGGCTTGGTTATGGGATGGGGACAGCTTTGGCAGGGGAGTAGCTATGTGGGGGGAGCAGGACACTGTATTCCAAATGATTCTGCTCCCCAAAATGAAAATTTCCTCCAGTCCACATATTTCTAACATTGCATGGAGTGAGAGAGTAAAAATCTTTCACAAGACATATATTTTCATCCTTTGGTAATATTGTCTTCCCCCCTTTTTGAATGCCTAAACTGTATTTCTAAATCTTTGACTGAAGCTTAAAGCTACTGCAACATTTGAAATTTGGACACCGAAGAAAAATTTCACCAAGAGCAGAATTTCTACTTGGGGCAATGCTGTCATTTTGCCCCTTGTAGTTTAAACACTGATTGGTCACCCTGGTGAATGACCTGTGTGAGAAACAGGACAGAAGAAGCATGTCCCTATTGGTTTTATTGGATCTTTTGATACCATTGACCATTGTATTCTGCAGGACCATTTCTCCAAGATGAGATTTGGAGACACTATTTTACAGTGGCTTTGGTCTTTCTCAGAGGCATAAGCATAGTGCTTAGGTTGATGCTGAGAGATTCTTGTTTCATGCCCTAGATGTTGGATTGTGGAGTTTCTCTGAGGTTCAATTCTGTCCCTCCTGTTATTTAACAAATAAGTTAAACTGCTGGGAGAAGTCTAGGGGGTGGGGTGGGGGGCTAGTGCCACCCCCTTGTGAGTAAATAGGAGATATTCTAAATGGCAGATTAGGGAATAGGATTTCAACATAAAATGGATATGGTCATACTTCCCCTGAAAACCTACAGCTCACAGCTTGGGAGTATGCTTGGACTCTGTCCTAAACCCACATGTCCAGATTTCTGTTGTAGCAAGGAGTACACTTGCACAGTTTGCTAAGGATGTCTGATCTGGACACAGTGACACATGCCATGGCTGTGGTTATATCTTGTTTGGGTGTCTACAGTCTATAAGGGGCTGCTTTTGAAACATGTTTGGAAACTTTAGTGGGTCCAAGATGCTGCTGACCCACAGCTGATTACAAGGAGAATAAAAACTTTTTACAATATTTGTCCTGGCTTCTGATCTGTTTCTGAGCACAATTCAAATTTTTGGCTATGACTTATGAAGCCCTGTATCACCTGGGTCCAGACTATCTGAAAGAGATATCCTCCTTCTGGATGTAGAGTTTTTCTAGTTCCTAACAACCTCATACTGGGAGCCAGCATAGTATAGTGTTGGACTAGAACTCAGAGAGACCAGGTCTGAATTCCTGCTCAGTCATGGAAACCCACTGGGTGGCCTCGGGCAAGTCATTCTCTCTCAGCCTCAGAGGAAAGCAAAGGCAACTCTTCCACTGAACATATCTTGCCAAGAAAAATCCATTATAGGTTTGCCTTAAGGTACTGAAGAACACAACAACTAGCCTCATAGGCATATTTAGTGAGGATATGAAAGAAAGTTTACTTGGTGGCTGTTTCCATTCTGTGGCATTCCCTTCCATGGAAGGCTGGCCTGGCCTGCTCTCTGCTTTCCTTCTGCTAGTAGGCAAAGACCTTTCTATTCAGACATAATAACAGCTGCTGCTTCTTCTGGAAGGATTTTTAAATAGGTGTTTGTTGTACTTTCCTCATTCTTTTTATGTTATTAAAATATTTTAATTCACTGCTTGATCTTAATAGCAAAAATATAGAGAACATGAAAACAAAATTGCAAAGATTTGTACTTTAACCTTCCAAAGAAAAAGCTGGAAAGCTACGATTCTCCTGTACCAAAAGTGTTTTAAGTCAGTAGTTGGTGTATTTTACAGTAGTTCTTCTTTTAGTGAATTGCCATTTTAGATCTTGCTGCTTCCTAAAAAGTTACTGCATGAGGAAAGAAATAGCATGATTGAATTCTCTTAATGTATCACATGCATATTTATGGCTTAGTGACGTAACTGCAATGTCTGTCATTCTTGATCACAGTTAGCTTGTGACATTGCATTAGCTTTTGTGTAGACCGCCAAGGTAATTTAATTGAATTGGGAAGTAAGAGCAAGAACATCTCTTAGCATCACTGTTTCTCTCCCTCTCTTTTCCCTTTATGGTGCTCAGCCTGAAGGAAGAGACCTTAGAGGGAAGGTGAAAGCTTTAATCAGGAGTCTGCTTCAGTGATGGCATAATTGGTAAATAAGTAAGCTTGAAAAAGTAAAAATAAAAATTGGCGAGCATATAGTTCCTTCTGAATAGTCTCTGTGTGTGTGCATGCATGTAGGGGCACTTTGATGGTGCTTGCTCTATTCTCCAGCTGCTATGTTATGCCACAGGGATTTTCTTCAGCAGACGACATAATCCTAAACCAAGGATGACTAGTAGACCAGAAAACCTCTTGTCAGCTAATGTTTTGATACATTAGCATCACCCTAATTCTATCAGGCTAATTTGATCACTTGTTCATTCATTCAGCTAAACCAAAAGGCACCTAGGAGTTTTCATCCTCCAGAAATCAACTAATATAACATTACCTTAGGCCAGAAATAGACATCCTAGTGCTCATCAGATGCTTGGGATTATAGATCTCATAATCTGGCCATTGATTATGCTGATCAAAATTTGTAGTGCAAAGCATCTGAAGGACACCAGTTTGCCCACCCATGACATAAGAAACCATTACAGCACTTGGTTTCTGGAGAAGGGTAAAGCACCCCCACAAAAACTCCTAGGTAACAGCTGAATGAATATCACAACATTAGCTGACAAAAAGATTACTACTACTAGCCATCCTTGGTTAGGCATAATATAGGACTATGATATAAAACTGAATTTGAACACAAGTGTGAAGTTCCCAGTATCCTTAAAATTATTTTTGTTACCTCCGAGTAGCATATACGTTCCTTCAATAATTCCTAGGAGATACCGGTATATCTTCTTCATAATTATCTCCTTGCTACAGGAAAAGGGAAATAATTAAGTATTTATCATATCAATGTTGTCTAACATTCATCGCCAAATTCAACTTGACATTGTAAAGCCATGTCTAGAAAATTCTATATTTCACCTTTTCCCTCTCCTATAAGTTCTGGGCCAGAAGACAAAGGATTTTTATATCTAAAAATATGTGTACTTGCATAATCCCTGGCTTTCACTTGCTTGAGCACGTGTGAGAACTCAACTGTTTTAAGCAAGGGTTTCATGTAAAAGGGACTTGACAGCATTGTTAAAAGCCTCAGCTCAGCTGTGTTGTACTAGGCTGTAATCCCAGTCTGCCTTTACTGGGACACTTGAGGTGAAGTGATGCCAGAATCTTTACACAGAATCATAGAATCATAGAATTATAGAGTTGGAATAGACCGCAACGGCCACCCAGTCCAACCCCCTGCCATGCAGGAACTCCCAATTAAAGCATCCCCGACAGATGGCCATCCAGCCTCTGCTTAAAGACCTCCAAGGAAGGAGACTCCACCACACTCCAAGGGAGTGTGTTCCACTGTCAAACAGCCCTTACTGTCAGGAAGTTCATCCTAATGTTCAGGTGGAATTTCTTTTCCTGGAGCTTGCACCCATTGTTCCAGGTCCTAGTCTCTGAAGCAGCAGAAAACAAGCTTGTTCCCTCCTCAATATGACATCCCTTCAAATATTTAAGCAAGGCTATCATATCACCTCTTAACCTTCTCTTCTCCAGGCTAAACATCCCCAGCTCTCTAAGTTGTTCCTCATAGGGCTTGGTTTCCAGACCCTTCACCATTTTAGTTGCCCTCCTTTGGACACGCTCCAGTTTCTCCACATCCTTTTTGAATTGTGGTGCCCAGAACTGGACACAGTATTATCCCAGGTGAGGCCTGACCAAAGCAGAATAAAGTGGCACTATTACTTCTCTTGATCTAGACACTATACTTCTATTGATGCAGCCTAAAATTGCATTGGCCTTTTTAGCTGCTGCATCACACTGTTGACTCATGTTCAACTTGTGGTCTACCTGGACTCCTAGATCCCTTTCACACATAGACTCATTCAGCCAGTGCAGTACCCTACATTTCTCCGTGTTGAATTTCATTTTGTTAGCTTTGTCCCAGCTTTATAGTCTGTTCAAGTCATTTTGAATTTTGATCCTGTCTTCTGGGGTATTAGCTACTCCTCCTAATTTGGTGTCATCTGCAAATTTGATAACTATGCCCCAATACTGTCATCCAAATCATTGATAAAGATGTTGAATAGCACTGGGCCCAGGACAGAGCCCTGTGGCACCCCACTGGTCACTTCTTTCCAGGTTGAAAAGGAGCCATTGTTGAGCACCCTTTGGGTTCGGCCAGTCAACCAATTACAAATCCATGTAACAGTTACTTTGTCTAGCCCACATTTTACCAGCTTGTTTGTAAGAATGTCATGGGGAAACTTGTCACAGGCCTTACTGAAATCAAGATATACAATATCCACAGCATTCCCTTCATCTACCAAGCTGGTAATTTTATCCAAAAAAAAAAAAAAAGAGAGAGAGATCAGATTTGTCTGGCACGACTTGTTTCTCTGAAACCCATGTTGACTTTTTGTGATTATGGAATTACCTTCCAGGTGTTCACAGACTCTCTGTTTAATGATCTGGTCCAGAATCTTTCTTGGTATTGATGTCAGAATAACTGGACGATAATTGTTGGGATCTTCTTTTCCCTTTTTGAAGATGGGGACGTTTGCCCTCCTCCAGTCTGCTGGGACTTCTCCTGTTCTCCAGGTGTTCTCAAAGATTATTGCCAATGGTTCTGATATTACATTTGCCAGTTCTTTTAGTACCCTTGGATGTAATTTTGTCTGGTCCTGGAGAGTTACATTAATTTAGATTAACCAGGTATTCCAGTGCTATCTCTTTACTTATTCTGTGCCGAAATTCGCCTATTCTGTCCTCTGCTCCATTTTCCTCAGGTTGAGCACCCTTTGCCTTTTCTGAGAAGACTGAAGCAAAGAAGGTGTTGAGTAATTCTGCCTTTTCTCTGTCCCCTGTTAACTTTTTGCCATCTTCTCCACACAGTGGCCCTACCATTTCCTTCTTTTTCCTTTTGCTGCGGACATACCCAAAAAAGCCCCTTTTATTGTTCTTAATCTCTCTAGCAAGCCTGAGTTCATTCTGCACTTTAGCTTTTCTGACTTTATCCCTACACGTGCTAGCTATTTGTTTGAATTCCTCTTTGGTGATTTCCCCATTTTTCCATTTCTTATACATGTTCCGTTTAAAACTTAGTTCAGTTGAAAGTTCCTTAGTCATCCATCCTGGTTTCTTGAGGCACCTCCCATTTTTCTTCCTCATTGGAACTGTTTGAAATCGTGCCTTCAGTATCTCCCTTTTGAGAAACTCCCATCCATCTTGAACTCCCTTCTCTTTTAGTATTCCTGACCATGGGATCACCCCCAGTATTTCTCTAAGTTTACTAAAATCAGCTTTCCTAAAGTCTAGAATGCGTGTCTGACTATGCCTGGCTTCTCCTTTCCACTGTATAATAAACTCCAGGAGAACATGATCACTCCCACCTAAGAATCCAACCACTTGCACCCCATTAACTAGGTCTTCCCTGTTAGTTAGGATCAGATCCAAAATAGCTGACTCCCTTGTTGCCTCTTCCACCTTTTGGACAATGAAATTGTCTTCAAGGCAAGTGAGGAATTTGCTAGACCTTGAGGATTTTGCTGAGTCTGAATTCCAGGAAATATCAGGATAGTTGAAGTCACCCATCACTACTATATTTCTCCTTTCTGAGTGTGTAGTCATCTGTTCTAGAAAGGCATCATCCAATTCCTCTGCCTGAGTTGGGGGTCTGTAGTAGACACCCACAATAACATCCCTGTTGTTTACCTCCCCTTTAATTTTTATGCAGATGCTCTCCACCTGGCTTCTAGGATTGATGTCCTGGATTTCTTCACTGGTGTAAATATCCCTGACATATAATGCTATTCTTCCTCCTTTCCTGTTTGGCCTGTTTCTCTTGAAAAGGTTATACCCCTGTATTTCTACATTCCATTCATGAGACTCATCCCACAGGTTTCAGTGATGCCTATTATATCATATTTGTTTTGTTGTGCTAGGGGTTCAAGTTCATTTTGCTTATTTCCCATGCTCTGTGCATTAGTGTAGAGACACCTAAGACCATATGTCCCCTTTACTTGCTGCCTGTGCACGTTTTTTTGCCTCCCACTGTCGGGTCCTTGCACTGTTTGCCTTGTTCCCTCTATGACAGTTTGACTGTTTTTTCCAGTCCTTTTGTCTTCCAGAACACTGTCTCCCTGGAAGACATAAGGACTGGAAAATACAGTCAAACTATACACAGTGCCTTGGGTCATTTAAGACTACAGTCAAATCAATTCAGTTCAAGTGAAATAGATTCAACTACCATTTGAGGATGATTAGTTTAGCAGAACCTTTGCTTCATCGACGATGTGGTGCTGAGATGACAGATGCAGATCTCAACCCAGTTACAATAGGATGGGGCCGTTAATTACTTGTGGCAGTCATTTTTAAGAAATGAAAGTGTTATTTAAGTGATTTTGCTTCCTATGGTGTATGTGTACATTTTTGTTCTGCCACTGTTACTTCCTATTGAAACAAATTTCACAGGTGGTTGACAAAAATATGAAACCTACTTAACAGAAACAAAAGTAGGATACATGTGCAAATAGCAGCTCCTATCTCAAACCGATTTTAATTCTCTTGGTGGTGGTGGTGGTGGGGAAGAATCCCCAACCAAAATCAAAACCATTATTTATCTTGGTTATTGCTGTTGTTGTTTTTCTGTGCCTTCAAGTCGTTTCCAACTTATGACAACCCTAAGGCTATCATGAGATTTTCTTGGCAGAAGTTGTTTAGAGAAGGTTTGCCATTGCCTTCCCCTGAGGCTGAGTGCATGTGATTTGTCTAAGGTCACCCGGTGGGTTTGATGGCCAAGCTGGGGATCAAATCTTGATCTCCAGAGTTGCAGTCCAACACTCAAACCACTATGCCATGCTGGCTCTTAGCCAGAATTTGAGCCATGTTTTTTAATGCTTAATCAGCCATGCTATATAATACAAGCACAAGTTTTTGTGTGTTTCACTCCATTTAATAGTTTTCCTTGTGTGTTGGTTGTATCTACATGAGTCATTGCAGAGAGGAATATAACCAAGCTGTGTAGTCATAGCCATCTCCTATATCTCTGCAGAATGTGCCTGCAGGAGAAGATGGGATATAAATAAAGTTCATTCCACCACCACTACCACCACCACCACCACCACCACCACCACCACCAGGATGTTCCTTCTCAAATGCAAATTAGCCATTCCTTTCTTTGTTCCCTTCAAATATCTACTTCTGTTTTTAAATTCCACTTATTTTAGTTTCCTCTAAAGAGTTTAAGCTCATTCACAGGCTGCAGTTACTTGTGTGTGTGATTATTTAGTAGAAGCTCTTACATTATTTTCTTGAGGTGACCTACTATCATTTAAACCATCCCAGCTCTATCAGAGATAGCTCAGCTGTGCGATGTGCCATGACTGAGTTCAGGCATTTACAAATCTTGCAACCTCAGGTGAAAGTTCACTAAGCATTTGCATCAGTTTTTCCAAATTGTTGCTGTACAAAGGAAGTTCTAAAAATTGTACACTATGCAGATCTCACTGTCAATTTAAAATTTGAACATTAACAATAAAATTATATATATCAAGGTCAACTCTGTGGGCATTCTGTACATCAAGGACACAAAACCTTTGTTGCTAGCCATTGTGTTCTATAACTCCTAGTAAAGATATATAATTGAATACTAAAGTTAGGATTGTACATGCCATTGTATTCCCTATATCTGTCTTTGGTTGTGAAAGCAGATAGGAAGAGAATCAATTCATTTGAGATGCGGTGCTGAAGAAGATACCATGGACTGCTACAAAGACAAATAAGGGCAATATATCTGAGAATATAATAGCTGTGTTAGCACATGCCCCATCCTGATTAGGACTTCACTTTGGGCTTCTGCTGTCTATAATCACTTTTTCATGGGTTACAAATGGACTGTACCCCTACAAGCTGCTTGACTGAAATGGCAAATTTGTGCACCTAATCCATAGCATAGTTATTAATGGTTTGAGATGATGGCTGTTGTAATCTAAAACAAGGGGAGAATGTCAAATTAGATAAATCTGTACTATGGAGGACGTGTCCCAAATGTGTTCCAGATTGGATCATAGAACTATAATGCAGCAAAGGAGAGGGCTCAGTGCTCTCTTTTGGTTGCTCCTGCCACCCCCAGCTCCTTCCCGGCACCAGGAGACACCAGGAGTGGGGATGCCATTACAGGGTTTTGTTCTGGATCAGCTCCCCATGTGTGAACAGGAGATGTTCCAACTTCCTCCCAAACAATTCATTTGTTTATCTGTCACTCTTAAAAAGGACTAAAAAGAATGGGGAAAAAGAGCATCTACTAACCACAAAGGCTATCCTCTTTTTTTCATACAGGAGGAAGGAATCGAAGCTGTTGAGAAAGGAAAGGTTTACATTTCTTCTATCTGCCATCAGGGACAAAGCCCCATGCACCTATCAATAAAAAGGAAAGAGAAGAGCTGAGATGATTACTACCTGTTTAATCTATTGTATAGTTTCACTCTGAGGCAGTGTAGAATTGCATTCCATCCCAGTCTGTAGCCTGGCAGAATTGATAGTAATAAGTCAGTTCTGACTCTGTTTGTGTAAGGCACTTCCTAATCTATAAAAATACACTTAAGTTTCAGTTTGTTTATTGCCATGTTACACAAAAACAGCTGGATGGATTTTCACTTAATTAGGAGGGCAAATTTGAGATGGTCTGACTTAAAGAATGAGCTACATGGTATATGAAAATTCACTTTGCAGGCTATGGGAGCACCCCATTATTTCTTCATTCATATAAAGTAGTGCTATGAAATATTTTGATGGGCTGAGTTTTAGGAAAATGACCTTTTAAAAAGTGTTGTTGCAACAATAAATTAAGTTTCTTTCTGTTCATATATCATATGTAACTGGCTGGATAGATTTTCACCAAATCTAGAAGCATAGGTTATGTCTCATACACGAAATTCATTTGGGGCATGCCTGGAAGGGACCCCAAATAGTTCATTTCATTAAGACAATGTTGTGCATTTGGTGGCTGATTAGAGAGGCATGGCCGCTTCAGGGCAACTGGGACTGATACACAATGTGAGCAACATTTGAGCAGCCAGACAAATAGGCGTTCATCCTTCAGAGCAGTTGAAACTAAATGATGATTAACTATTATTAATTATTGTCTCCAGGAACACTGGGTACTTCCACTAGAATCTATATAAGATATAGACATGGTGGCATTTGGTTGTATTTTTGTGTGTATCCACTTTGCATTTGTATTTTTCCAGTGACATCTTTATTTCTCTTTTCCCCTGGCAACCCATTGTTTTGATCATACTCAAGCTAATCTTCATTTTTGCCTATACTAAACAGATCAGGAAGGATAATCCCTTTCATTAAAGCAAATGTCTGCTAGAGAAAAATGTTTAAATGTTCTCCCCATCCATTTAACTTTTCTAGGCAGCAAATGAATATATCAATAAAAACCTGTTGATTTCAGACGAATAGCTTGTTTCAAGTTAATACACTGTTTTCTTACATCAGGCCTCAGTTTTTCTCCTAATGGATCTTATGGTACTCTTACCATTGCTTTTCAATTCCCTAGAATAATGATTTATTTCTTGGGTTGTTAATACCTTAGTTATAAATTGGAAATTTGCATATTAAGTGGCTAAATCAGACCAATCAAAAACATATTAAATTAATGGGTTAGCCCATTAATTCATCAGGTTACCAACATGGTTGGACTCCATAAATAGTTTGATTAATTCTGCACTTAATAAATATTAAGCTTATTTTTTAGCTATTTAGAATTTGTTAGGTAGTGGCTCTTAACCAGATGCTGTAAGATGAAAGGTGCTTGAGAAGGATTAGGATGGGAGGAAATGCATTACATATATCCATGCTGGAAGAAAAACAGTTATCCCCTGAGTATAATGGAGAAGTGGAATGTGTGTGTTCACAAGGAGATCATTTATTTGCTTGGCAATGAACAGTCAGAGGCTTTTCAGAATTTCAGGACAGTTAGGGGGTCAAAAAACTGGTGTCCTTACTCCATCAACATATATGGGAAATTATTGGTGTAAAAAATTTAAAATAATTCAAGACCAGGAAGGAATAAAAAGATGTTGGATGCAATATACAGAAGAATTATACAAAAGAGATGACAAAATGATGGACACATGGAATGAAGAGCCATATGAAGATGAACCCCAGATCTTAAAAAGTGAGGTGGAAACTACAATAAGAGAAATAGAGAAAAAACAAATCACCAGGAACAGATGATATTCCAATTGAACTGCTGAAATCCAGACTGAGAACGTCAACTCTAACCAACATATGCCAACAGATATAGAAAACAAAACAGTGGCCAACAGATTGGAAGTGATCAATATACATGCCCATCCACAAAAAGGGAGACACAAGAGACTGCAGCAACTATAGAACCATAGCACTGATCTCCCATGCAAGCAAAATCATGCTCACAATTCTGCAGCATATAAGCTTATCGCACTGTGTTCTTGTAACGTAGTGAGTATGTGATGAGAACAGAAAGGAACGTATTTTATCGCACGGTATGATCCTCATCGAGTTCCCATTCTGTGCTCTGACAGTCCCTAGCCCGTTCCAGCAGGAGAAGTGTAAAAATGCATCCTCAGTCAGCAAGAACGCTTTCAGACCGTTCCAGACGATGTGTGTGCGATAATCCTACCCAGTCTCAATCTGTCCTCATGTTCTGATTGGCTAAGACAACCTCCTCCCCTCCTGTGCTAGAACGTCCACAAATGCAACTCAACTCTTCCGGTGTTGATGCAAGGAAGGTGTCTGTCTGGAAAAGCTGCCCAAAACGTAGCTGATAAGAACAACGTCTGTCTCCAGCACACAAACACAGATGTAAGTACAATACCAGTGATTGCTTCAAGCAGCCAAACAGTGAGTCTAGAGTTTAAAAGGCAAGTCAAAGAGAGCAGTCTGAGGTTTAGGGTTATCACAAGCAGGTAGTCCAAAGCCGTTCCGAAGGTCACAATATCCAAAGCAGTCCAGAGTCAAGCCGAGAGTCAGGAGTCAAAAGCTTTCACTGGGAATCCCAAGATAAGCTCTGACAAGGTACAAGGTGTTGGTTTTGACCTTTAAAGCCCTACATGGCTTGGGTCCATCTTATCTTAGGGACTGCCTCTCCCCATATGACCCCCCCTGCGCCCTTCGGTCCTCTGGAAGGAATCTGTTACAACCAATAAAAACTAGGCTGTCTCAGACCTCCCAGAGGACCTTCTCTGCAACCATTCCCAGACTATGGAATGGCCTGCCGGATGAGATCCGTCTTATTACTATGCTTATTGCCTTTAAAAAGGCAGTGAAGACGGATCTCTTCCGGCAGGCCTTCCCGGAATAACATCTGCCCTAGGGGGATGAGCTTTTAGTTTTCATTTTTAGCCTGTCCTCACTGTGTCTGATCTTTTTATTGATTATTGTTTTTATTGCATTATAGCATTTTAATCCTTTTCTAGTTTAATCCTGTTTTAAGGGATTGGGAGGGCTGGATTGGGGGATGAGGGAATGTTTTTAATTTTGTCTGTTTTAAATGCTGTAACCCACCCTGATTGTTGTGCAGAGGGGCGGGCTATAAATAAAAATTATTATTATTATTATTATTATTATTATTATTATTAAGAAAATCAGCTTTCCTCAGCTGCTTATATAGCACAGCTCCCACTCACAGCTGTTTGGCCTTAGCTGCGCATTTCTCTAATAACCTCCGAGAACGCCAGAGGCACGCCCTTTCTGTCCTCCTCTGAGCAAAGGTAGGTACCTCTGTGTCCTGCTCCTCTGTCTCTTCTAGGCCTGAAACCTCTGCTGGGGGAAGGCTTTCTGCTGGGAGGAGACTAGGCTGCTGAGGCAGGGGCTGTGCCTCAGTGGGTCCCACAGAGCTAGACCCAGGTTCCACTAAGTCCATGGGAGCTGGTAGCACCAAGCTGGGATCTGGCTCAGCATCCTCATCCTCAGAGTCCTCCATGTCCTCAACCTGGCTGTCCCTGACAGTGCCACAGGTAATTTAAAAAATATTTTTTATTTTTGTAAATTGAATTGCATCGTGTTTACAAGAAAAAACAATGAATGCTCACTACCTAAACTTCTCGGTAGCATTATTTCCAATGCAGACATAGGGGTTCTCGCAACAGTGAGCATGCACCAATGAGGGACGGCTGAGGAATTACTTTAGCACTGGTACTGGTACAGCAGTAAATGCAGTGCAATAATATGTGTTCTCATAATGTTACTATCGCGTTATCAATGGTCTAATGCGGTAACACCCGTTCCCATATTGTTACGTTCCAGGGACTCGATGGGAACGTTACAGGTACTGGTACGATAAGCTTAATAGACTTGAACCATACATGGAGAGAGAAATCCCAGAGGTCCAAGTGGGGTTCAGGAAAGGAAGAGGCATGAGGGACCACATTGCAAACATATGATGGCTAATGGAGTGCACCAGGGAGTTCCAAAAGAAAATCAGCATGTGCTTCATAGACTACAGCAAAGCCTTTGACTGCATAGATCATGAAAGGCTATGGAATGCCCTTAAAGACATGGGAATGCCAACACATCTGATAGTCCTGATGAGGAATCTGTACTCAGGACAAGAGGCTACTGTCAGAACAGAACATGGAGAAACAGAATAGTTCCCAATTGGCAAGGGAGTCAGACAAGGCTGCATCCTTTCACCCTATCTGTTCAACTTGCAGGCAGAACATATTATAAGAAAAGCAGGCTTGGACACAGAAGAAGGAGGAATGAAAATAGGAGAAAGGAATATCAACAATCTAAGATATTTAGATGATACCGTAGTACTAGCAGAAAACCTCACAGACTTGGAACACCTACTAAGGAAGATCAAAGAATCATAGAATCATAGAGTTGGAAGAGACCACAAGGGCCATCCAGTCCAACCCCCTGCCATGCAGGAACTCAAAATCAAACCATCCCCAACAGATGGCCATCCAGCTTCTGTTTAAAGGCTTCCAAACAAGGAGACTCCACCACACTCCGAGGCAGTGTGTTCCATTGTCAAACAGCTCTCACTTTCAGGATGTGTCTCTTAATGTTGAGAAGAAACTGCTAAGGCAGACTTAATGTTGAACATAAAGAAAATAAAAATAATGACCACTGAGGACCTTCACAAGTTCAACCTAGACAATGAAGAAATAGAAATAGTAAAATAATTCCCATACCTGTGATCAAACATTGATAGAAATGGGGACTGCAATCAGAAGACTGAGGGGTGTTGCAGACCGGCCTAAAGGGCTGACCTAGAGGTGGAGTTGGGGCAGGGCAGCCACATGCCAGCTACCCCAACCCCATCCTGATGCCGTCCTGATGCTGCGTGCCCTTACACATGGCACGCGGCATCAGGACGCCCTCCCGGTGCAGCATGTAAACACGCTGCACCAAAAGGGCATGCTACCTGTAAAAGGAGAGGCATTTTGCTGCTCTTTTAGGGGTGGCAAAAGGGAGGATCAGGGCCATAGCATGCAGTTGCCATGGCCCCAATCTGCTGCTAGCAGGGGTGGCCCAGAGCCGCCCGTCTGCATAGCCCCTAAGAATGGGGATGGTGGCTATGAAAGAACTAGAAAATATTCTAAAATGCAAAGCTATACAACTCAACACAAATGTTAGAATCGTATGAGCCATTGTATTCCCTTTTACCATGTATGGATGTGAGTGCTAGACAGTTAAGAAAGATTATAGGAAGAACATCAATTCATTTGAGATGTGGTGAGGGAGAAGAGTGCTGCCCATGGACTGCCAAAAGGACAAACAAGTGGGTCCTAGAGCAGGTGAAGCCAGAAATCTCCCTGGAAGATAAGATGACCAAAGTTAGATTGTCATATGTCAGACACATCATGAGAAGAGAGGACTCTGGAAAAAACCAATAATGATGGGAAAGGTGGAGGGAAGTAGGAAGATAGGAAGGCCACATGCCAGATGGATGGACTCTATTAAGGAGGCCACAGGTATTAAGGGGTCACAAGAATTAAGTAGAGCAGTGGAGGACAGAGTGTCTTGGAGATGTTTCATCCATAGGGCCGCCATGAGTTGAGATTGACTCAAGGGCAATTAACAACAAATTGGTGTAACAATGAAACAAGGGAGGTTGTGAGTCAGTATCACCTTCATCTTCTAGTTTTTTGATGCTATTTTCTGTTGCACATTATTATTTGGGGTGAGCTATACTGAACTTCTGTTGTTCTCCTCTAATATGCTTATTGCTTACACAGTGCTGGGCAAAAGAAGAATTAAGTGATGAGCATTCCACAAACCCACTTAAATTTCGTCTTCCCTCAGCTTCTCCCCTCCCAAACCCTTTTGCATTCTGTCCAGTCCCACTTTCTGAGGTTCACATGCTTTGAAGAGTTTTGTTGGAGCTGTTAGTGAGTGATATTGGTGCAAAGGGATGTGGTTAATTAAACACATGCCCTGCCTCTATTCAGTCAAAACTTAACCAAACAGATCGTAAGATACACCTTAGGACAGCCTTTCCAAACCTGATAGTTTTCAGATCTACTGGATTTCTACTATTCCCAGCCAACGGTTGTCTTATCGGATTTGTTGTCCATCTGAGGAAAGTGTCAGCTCAAGGAAAGCAAATTTAAATAGATAAAAAGAGCAGTTTTGATAGAACCAATAACAAAATCTGTCCTAGGGTCAGTGATGACACACCCAAGACTGTCTATGGCTTGTTCTGATTTAAATATCAAATTACTTAACATAATTCAGTGAATTAAATAATTCTGATTATCAGAGTAATTTCAGTGAAATAATTTCCCCATATCTAGTGGTCAAATTAATTTTCAATCCTAACATTCCAAACTTTGGACTAAATGCAATTATACTGGCATCATAAAGGTTGGGAGGTTAGTCGCAACATGGCTAAGCCTTCCAATGTTGTGAAATATCGGTCAGATTAATATATGTAGCCAAGGAAAACTGGAAGTCTTTGTTTAGTCAAAGACATGTCAGAATTGTGTTTTCATAATATCCTTGTTCTAAAGTTTAGAACAAGAGAAAGGTTTCTGAAAGTCAGCAAGCAATCATGTTGCAAAAGGCAACTTCCCTGAATGTTCCAATTATTGAAGCAATGCACAACTTTGATAGCTAATTGTGTTCATATAAGACTAGATGGTTTGGCTCGACAGTGAATCACAAACTTAAAGGGTGCCCATTGTTTTAAGATAGAAACAAACAAACCCATAAATAAGAATTAAAATTAAAAATACAATAAAAAATAAAAGTAAAAAATGCAATAAATTGTTGGCCAGTTTTATAATATCACCATATCAGTATCTGTCTCTGTGTGTATGCGTATGCACACACACATATAAACACATACACAGCTATAACCAAATTATTATACATAAATACATATTATCTGGGAAATTATCCCAAAATTATAAGTAAAGACAAAGGGCTTTTTTTTAAGGGTGGTAACTGCTGTCATGACATTGACAAAGCATACCTGTCTATATTTCTAGATATGCAGTGCAATGTTTACTGAGGCGTAAGTGCCTCTAAATTCAACAGGATTTATTAGAGAGAAAGTGTGTTTAAGGCTGCAGACGTAGCTAAGTTGTCAGTCTCCCCTACAATTTATTTATTTATTTTTATTCTAAGTACACTCATCCCTCCACGTTTGCAGCTTTGACTTTTGCAGCTTTGATTATTCACAATTTTATTAATATATTCTCTCATCTAGGTCCTCCAGTGCAACTCTATGGTCAACTTTAACCAAAAGTCACACTGAAGGACCTAGAGATTCCTAGCGAGAACACTCCACTAGGCATTTGTAGCTCATCCAGCACAATTCTATGGCAGATGTTGACCACAGAGTAGCACTGGAGGACCTAGAGACTCCTAGAGCGGTGTTCTCTCAGATAAAAAGTAAGTGTTTTTGTTATTTGCAGTTTTTCCACATTCATGGGGTTCCTGTGCCCCTAACCCCCAGCAAATGTGGAGGGACAAATGTTTTTCTGA
The DNA here is from genome assembly GCA_026167975.1 of Phrynosoma blainvillii. NCBI lineage: Eukaryota > Metazoa > Chordata > Lepidosauria > Squamata > Phrynosomatidae > Phrynosoma > Phrynosoma blainvillii. The sequence continues at coordinate 81,414,985 of JANUYF010000002.1, forward strand.
ATCACCTCCCAGCCCCATACAGGTCCTGAAGCAATGAACAAATAAAAACCAATTAAAACAATATCAAGATAAAAACATTTTAAAAGTGCATTAAAATACACTTTAAAAACCCCTTAGCAGTCTAAAGAGTATCCTCGAATCCAGTTTTAAACAGTTAAAACAGCAGTATCAAACACTGAATATAATGTAGAATAGGACTGTTTTGGTTGTCTATAAAAGAGATGGGGCTGTCTTAACTTCTATGGGGAAGGAGCTCCACAGTTGAGGCACTGCTACGGAGAAAGCCCAGTTATATGTATTTATGAACTTAACTTTATGAAATGTTGGGACATAGAAAGGGCCTCTTTTGAAGACCACAAATTTCTGATAGGCTCATATGGAAGCAGGTGGTCTTTCAGATATCTTGGCCCCAAGTCATTTAGGGCTTCGTCAACATCAGCACCTTTCATTGAGCTCGGAAACAAACTGGAAGCAGGACCAGTGATATATGGTCTCTTAAAAGCTGAAACCAATCTGGCCACTGCTATAAGCAGCTTTAGATTGCATCCTATATTCACTCAGTCCCATTGAATTCAATAGGGTTGGTTTCTTGACAGAAAGAGCAGGACTGCATTATGAACAAGTGCCTCTGGCCCAAAACTAAGATGTAATGAGTTACAAACAATGTAGCTGTCTACAGCTAGTTACGTTTCATGGGCAACAAGGATGTAATGCGGTTACATTTCAAAAGTAATGCAGCGAGGAGGAACAAAGTTAGGCTATTGTAATGAGTAATTGTTTTCCAGCAACTTTCAAAAGTTACTTTTAAAGGATGTTTTACACAAGCTTTGACAGAATTTTTCCAAAATTTTTATTTTTGTAATTCTCTCCTCAGTCTTAAAGACTTTTTTTTTTTTAAAGTAGTGGAATATTTTTAAAAATGTACGTATTACAGCAAGTAACACAGCAAGTTATTTTTTCCAGCCCTGTAACAGTTGGTTACTCTCCAAACACCATAATGAATAAGGTGAGTATATTACCATATATACTCATGTACAAGTTGACCTCATGTATAAGTTGAGGGAAGGTTTCATGGTCAAAATTATGGATTTTGATATCACCCATGGATAAGTAGAGGGTAAAACTTAGGAGGCTATAATGAAGATTGGAAAGGGGGGAATGCAACTTCCATCCCTCTCTGGACCTCTCCTGATCACCTAACACCGATTCCCAGGTGCTGGAGGAGAGGTTTTAACATCAGATTGAGAAGGGAAGCAAGTGGAGTTACAAGGGGTGTTTCTTCCATGGGAAGAGAAGCCTTGCAAATCGGATTAGGAAGGAAGGAAGTGGTGTTAAATGGGGAGTGTCTTCCATGGGAAGAAAGGACTTGCAAAAGGGACTGGGGAGAGAAGCAAGTGGTGTTAAATGGGGTTTCTTCCATGGGAACAGAAGGCTTGCAAATTGGGATAGAAGGAATTGGTGTTAAATGGAGAGTGGGGCATCAGGCTTGCTTGGTTTAGGGCCTTTCTAAGCAGTACTAGTGTATTGACCCATATATAAGTTGATCCAGGATTTTAGGGTCAATTTTGGGGCATAAATTTCTCGACTTATAGTTGAGTATATATGGTACTCTTAAAAGGTACATTTTTATGCTCTGCTCCTGAATTTTGAAAATGTAGGCTGCATGTACACTGCAAAATTAATTCAGTTTGACACCATTTTAACTGCCATCACTCAATGCTATGAAATTCTGGGTTTTATAGTTTTGTGAGATATTTAACCTTCTCTGTCAGAGAGCTCTAGTGCCACAACAAACTACAAATCCCAAGATTCCATAGAATAGAGCCATGACAGTTAAAGCACTATCAAATTACGTTAATTTTGCTGTGTGGCAGCAGCCATAATTACTCTTTCAGGGAAATACTAGGTATATAAAATCCAAAGGAGATCTTTGCCCTGTTTTTTAAATATTAAAAATAAGAAAACCTTCTGTATCAATTTACTTTCCATTACCCATCACCCATTTCCATGCCAGAAATTTAGATAAATGGGGAAAAGTGGTGATATCTTCATTCACTTTCTCTTTTGTTCTGGTTCCTTCTGTCATAACGGTCCAGAGCTGGCAATGAAAACCAAGCAAAGTTAAAAACAAAACATCAAGTAAAAGCCCCTGCTCTTTTCTCATTTAAATCCCTTCTGCTGAAGCATAGCTCCTTCAGTACAGTCTTGTCATACTTCCAAAAGCTTTTCAGCCTTGCCCTTTGCAAATAAATAATGATAATTATTTGCAAATTGTGATGCCCGTGTCCTTCCACTTTCCCCTTTATTAGAAATTCTAACTGGCTCAGGCTAGCTGTGCAAGCTGCTTTTGTTTGTGCTAGCATCCCCATGACATTACAATGCCACGCTGAAGGGCTGTTTTATACATTATAAAATTGTGCCTATGTTATACCAACAAATTCAAGACAGTTTCTTCTGTCCATATTTTATGACTCATTGCAAGAATTCAGTGCCAGCAAGGGTCCCCATGCAGCATATGGTTAAAAAGAGAAAGCAAGAGAGACATATAGTGTATTTATATAGTATAATGTAAAACTTTGACATTGCAAAACAAGTACACTCAGTATCCAGGCAAGCACAAACTCACATTAAATGTGAAATGATCCTAAACTTTATGGTGGATGTGGATGAAATGTTCCATTGGAACTTTATACTTTTCCACTAGAAGGACACCCTTGTGTGTTCTGTGGGCAATTTTTAGGTCCTTCTCTTCTTCCCCAGCATGGCTTCTTTATGTGTGAGGATCAAAGATGATTTCAGTTTAAGATCTGGAGATTATCCTTCTTGCTTACTTAAGAGCTTTTCTTCCCAGCAGCTTTGCAGACCCTGCTCTTGAAATTCAATTAGCTTTTAAAACAAACTCAAGAAATAGTTATGGTGAATACCACATTTTAAGTGGTGATGAGGATTATAAGTGAGGGATTGAAAAGATAATTTACATGGCTACAAACATTTTTCTGGTGGTAATAATGAAGGTAGGGGGGATCAAATAAAAAGACAGGTGCTGGGAAAGGTTTTTAATTCATTAGTCTGCTTTTATATATAATACTAGTTTTTTTAATCATTGGATGAGTAAACATGACAACCATAATATGCTTACTTCATACCAGAACCTGAGAAACTTACTTTTTAGAGCAGGCTGACTGAAGGATTCTGGGAACTTTAGCCCCAAAAGCAGCTTTCTCAAGCTCTCCTTCAGCCTGACATTTCACTAGATCCAGGGTGTATCCACAAGGGAGAAATAAAACAGTTTTATCCCACTTTAATTGCCATGACTTTATCCTACAGATTCCTGGGATTTGTATTTTGGTGAGGCACCAGAGCTCCTCGATAGACCAGGCTGAATACCTCACCAAACTATAAACCACAAGATGCCATAGGATGGATCCATGACAGTTAAAGTGGTGTCAAACTGTTTTATTTCTGCAGTGTGGATACATAATCAGTTCTTTTTGTTTCTTTTGTGTTGAACTGGCAGTTCCAGATGCAACTATGCATGTAGAGTTGAGGTCATACATTTTGAAACAGAATCATCTTATTCATGCCAGGTAACTGGTTAGGTTGGTAATATAAAGATATTGCTAGCACTGGTAATAAAAAGTGATTGACTTTCATAGGAAATGATGCTACATTTCCCTTACAACAAGTGGATGATGCTCCACTTGTGCATCTACTGGAGTCTATCTGCAGGGTTCCTCTGAATTGTAATCTGAATTGCCTAGCAGATATTTTGCCAATGTAGCACAACAGAAAAATCGTGCCCAAAGCATGGCGTCACTAGGTACAAATGTTTTAAAACTAGTACTTAGTTTAGCGAACTGACCTTCCTGAGTTTCATAAATTGAATCTAGTAACACAAATTTAGTGAAATCTAGTCTGGCTCTTTCTCTCCTCCTTAATACTGCTGTTATTGCAAGGAGGTACCAGCCAGGAATATCTGCTAGTGTCTGTTTAACTTACCTGATTCATAGAGCTGTTGACCACTACAGTACAGAGGAATCCAAGAAGGTTTGATACATAGCATAATGAAGCTACGAATCCAGGAGAAGTGGGCTGATAATGCTTGCACAACACATTGCTCGTGGGTGTGATGACCGCTAAACTGCACCTCCTCTCACACTGCTGGTGATTCAGAGTCCCTACAAATATGGCTGGTCAGTTCACAGTGTTCTGGTATAAAGCTGAAACAAATCCTGTTCAGTAGGAAGTGCCAGAGAAAAAGTTTGGGGAAAAACCTGGTTGTCAGAGCAGAGATGGGCTATAAATGCTTCAGAATATTTTAGTCATGCAGAACCTGGTTCCTTTATTTTTGAAAAAGTGCTTTGTAATCACAAGCCAATTATCACTAACATCATCTCCAAAATGTAACAAGCTTTTTAAAAAAAATTAAAGAAACCCACAGGCCTTCTGGATTGCATCTAGTTGGTATCCAGCCTTCCCACAAAGAGAGGTGGGAGTGGGAGAAGCACAATGTAGAGAACTCTGATGTGTTAGTTTGTGTTCATTCATGTTTTGTGTGGGCAAACATTTGAGTGGCAGGAACAAACACACTGGCATCATTTCTAAGCAACTGAAAGTAAATGACAATTGGTCCATCTACCTATCAAGTTGTTTCCTCTGAGCCCTAGTTCACACCCAATCATTTCTCTGTACAAGATATATCTAGTGTCCCTTATTTTACTTGGCAGCCCTAGATGGGACCTACATACTAGCAGTAAGGGAGCAGTTCTTAGCAGAAGCTGATGGTGAGGGTAGGTTGGATTCCTTTTGAGCAGGGTTAATGTTTGACCTTCCAAAGAAAAAGGTTTTGATCTACAAGGTTGTTTATGCAGAGTAGTTTGGAGAGATTCTCCAAGGTTATTTCCACCATGTGAAAAATAAATAACCCAGAGAAGCTCACCAAGGTTGATGTGCTTATAGTATTGGAATGGTGGTCAGGATCATCCAAGATCTGTTTTTCTTTTTACAGGCCCTGTCAGTTCCCCATCTTCAAAATGCAAATGATTTACGAAATTAAAACCATGTTCAACTTCTTTTTCACTGGTTCTCTGGTTTGGATGTGCATTGACAAAACTATCAAGATATGCCACAAATATGCTAAGTTTGATAGTGAACATGCACAGGAAGAAAAGCTCTTTGTACCTATCTTTCCTGCTTCTCCTAAATTATTCAGGAATTGGGGCTTCAGTTTTGTGCAGCTTGGCTGACTTCACATTCTGTAATTGCTTGAGATGGACAGTGTTTCAATCATAAGCCAAAGGGCTTTTGACTCCTGGTGAAAACTCTTGTTCTTTATGCGATGGAGAGTTCTCCATAGTATGAAAGGGTGAAAAAAATAATATCAGGACCCTTTCTCTATTTTCCATGGATAGAAAGTGGTTCTTGTTGCTGTTTGCTATTCATGCATGTTCTATAGGGCTTCCTAATTTTTTATGCAACATGTTTTATTTAACTTTATTTCATTTTATTTTATCTGCCTTCTTTTGACCAGTATGGAAGAGGTTTTCAACATATATTAAAACAAATTATGGCCAAAAAGCTGTCATAATATTAAAAATTACCGATACTGCCGTATATTAAAATAGCACTAACACAAATCAGTTTAAATACATTCAAAACACGAGAACAAGGATGCACATACATTACCCTCCATTAAAAGACATATCTGCAGCAACCAGTTAGCAGCTTAAAGCTTGTCTAAATGAAATGATCATTGCTGGCTGGCAGAAGGAAAATGCGTGTGTGTGCATGCATGAGCGTGCAAATAGCCATTGACAAAGCCCTCTCATGTGATTGTGATGGTGATGGGACCAGGAAGAAACCTGGTCTCAAAACTTGGGCAGACTTTCATACAGGGCTTTGTAGATTAAAACTGTGCCCTATAGCATTTCATAATTTAAAAATTATAGATCTATGCCTCAAGTGCCTGATGAGCTAAATTTTGACAGTCGTGGAGAAACAAGGACAGCTGGAGATAGAAAGGAAACAATAACAACAACAACTCCCCCCTAGTTCTATGTATTTAGCAGCACCTTCAGCCAGATATTTGCCGGAGATATTATTTACCTTGAAATTTAATCTGATGATTTCTGTTGATCTAGTGGCAGCTAAACAGTTCTCCTGTTTTCTGATTGGTTCGTAACTGTGCTAAGAGACAACAGAGATTCAAAAAGAGTATGAAAATGAAGGGCAACAAGGAGATACATCTAAACTACTGCACTTCTGCATTGTTCACTTGGGATTAAAGGTGAGGTGTTAAACCCAATAAAAAAACCAACTCTAAATTATCTATTATTTCACTACCTTCCTCCCATAAAGAAGTAAATGTGTCTCAAACATTTGTGTTAAAAGTTCTGTCTAGTCAGCCAAAGAAATTGAGTTGTTTTTCCATCATATGAACAATATTAAACACCCCCCCTCCCCGGATTAATTGTGATGAGCTGATATGGCTCCCAGACACCTATGACAAATAACTGAAAGATATTGTAATTTCCCCCACCTCATTAGCATTGTACAAAATCAAAGACTTCTAAAGAATGATGTTATCTGCTAGCAGGCATTTATCAACTGGGATTTCCTCATTCCCTCATAGTGGCAGTATAAATTAAACTTGCTTGATTTTTATATGTATCAGTATACTGTTGGTAACATTTTAATACTAGATTTTCACAACTATGTTATTGCCATATAATCATTTTCACAAAATGCAACACATGAAGTACTTTTAAAAGACATTGCTACCCACTACAGCTACCTGCTACCCACTATAGCTTGGTACCTGTAGATTCTTATTATTGTGTTAAATTGTATTATAAAGTTGAGCTGTATTAGAGATATTTTATATTTAATACTATATTTTATTATTGTAGTTATTGATTGAAATAAGGATTCATTCATTCATTCAGTCAGTCAATCATTCTATTCATTATACTGAGGTCATTTCTTCATTTAAATGTATTTGGGTTTCAGTGCAGCGGATGGGACCTCACAGTATAGGCAATGGAATAAACATTACATTATCTTTCTTTCTATTCCAATCCCTTCCACTGCACACATATGAATAATGAATTTTAGATTTTTCAGATAAAGATAAATCATGGTGCCAGTATCTCTTTATATTCTGTTTTTGTGGAGGCATTGCCCTCTGAGCTTATATTTTACTTGCTTTCCCCAATAAAGAGAAATGGTGTTGCCAACTCATTTTGACCAGGATCCAGAATACCCTAAAGACTTGCACTTAATCTATTTTTAAGGGGTGGGAGGGTTAGGGGGAGTGTTGGGTAATGTATTTTATTCTTGCATTATTTTAATCTGTTGTACGCCGCCCCGGTTGCTTCGCAGAGGGGCGGGTTAGAAATAAAACTTATTATTATCATTATTATTATTATTATTACCTGGTCAAACAGAAAATCAGTTAGACTTTATGGCTGCAAGAGTACAGCTTAGTGGTAGGGCTCTTCCTTTACATGCTGTAAGTCCCAGGTCATGAGATTTGTTGCTGAAACCCTACCCAAAACTCGGGACTGCTGCTGCTGCTGCTTGGTGTTGGCAGGGCTAGATTCAAATGGACCCATGACTTGACTCTGTATGAGACCACCTCCTGTGGTCCAACTCTCCATGGTCAATTTTGGAAATTTTGGAAATTTCTCTTGGGCCAAAATAAGACATGTAGAGTTTGTTTTAAGCCTGGGGCTATCCCATTCATGTATGAAACAGGGAGCTGTTGTTGTTGTTTTGTGCCTTGAAGTCATTTCTGACTTATGGTGACCCTATCACAGGGTTTTCTTGGCAAGATTTGTTTAGAGGAGGTTTGCCATTGTCTTCCCCTGAAGCTGAGAGTGTGTGACCTGCCCAAGGTCATCCAGTGGGTTTCATGCCTGAGAGGGAATCAAACCCTGGTCTCCAGAGTCCTAGTTTCCCCCCCCCTCCTTTCTCTTATACTGGTCTAAGACCGAATAAATTGATTGATTGATTCTCCTTTCTCCTTTCCCTCAGGACCTTTTATTCTCCTTAACTGAACTCTGCCTCCTGAGCTGAGTTTCATTGGGAGGACAATCTATTTGGGAAGAGCTGTGAACTAAGATGTGCGTACATGGAAGGTTATGGGACTCTCTGGGGTTGAAGCATCATAATTTGTTTTCTCCTATGGTGAGCTTCAGCATAATGGCCTGAAAAGCTGCATTCAGCCTTTCTTTTTTCTTATCGTACATTCTTCCTATTCAATAACAGCTGTCACTAGGCACAATAATGCATATCAGCCAGAGGAATAACAATGCGTTTCATTTGGGAATGAGAAACCTGTGTGTGTATATGTGTGTGTGTGTGTGTGTGTGTGTGAGAGAGAGAGAGAGAGAGAGAAAGAGATGATGCTTATCAGAACCAATAAAAGCATATCAGCATATTTTGTAAACCTCTCAAGTACTTTGGTCCAAAAAGTTAATACTTTTTGGTTAAAGTTAATACTAATCAAAGTTAGTAGAGATTTTCTCTTATGTAAGAGAGAATGGGAATGATGTGTGGTTGGCTTATGCTCATATGTGTGTGGCTCACATGTCACCAAGGTCCACTATGCATGCAACAAGGCAATGGCTGTAAAGCCCTCGTACAGTGTAGGAGACAAAGGATACCCTTATGTAGACCAAACGATGGCACCTTCAATCGAGCTAGTCAGGGTATTTTGGTACATGTGGCCAAAAATCCCATAAGTATATTTCTCCACTCCTGGAAGTAAAATTGCCTTTTTATGACACTCACAATCTGCTGACTGAGACAGCTGTCTTACTTTGCCTAATGGTAGGGATGGGTTCTTCAATGGGCAAGCCTGGGGTAGAGCCAGCCAAACACAACTCATGGAATGCTGTGGGGGCCTATGGGAGAAAGGATACAACCTAGAGGTTTGTTTGACAAACATTTAGATAGGGTCAGTCAGAAACAGAGCCAAGGGTGCATCTACACTGTAGAAATAATGCAGTTTGACACCTCTTTAACTTTCACGGCTTCACCCTACAGAATCCAGCACTCTGTGGAAGAGAAGATTGAAGACCTTGTAAAGTGATAAATTCCAGGATCCCATAGGATGGAGCTACAGTACTTAAAGTGTTGTCAAACTGAATTATTTCTGCAGTCTAGCTGCACCCCTACAGTTAGTCTAATTAGGTTTTGGGAACTGAGAATGGAGACTGAGTTCAGAGAAAAATGTTAATGGCTGCATCTGCACTGCAGAAATAATCCAGGTTAACACCACTTTAACTGCCATGGCTCAATGACATGGAATTCTGGGAACTGTAGTTCATTGTGACACTAGAACTCTCCAATGGGGAAGGCTAAGTGTCTCACAAAACTGTAATTGCTATAATTCCATAGCACTGAGCCATGGCAATTAAAGTGGTGTCAACCTGGATTATTGCTGCAGTGTGGATAGAGCCATTGTGCTTGAAATGGAGTTATTACCATGTACTGTGTGGAACCAGTAAAACATGAGATGTTTATTTTATCTGTTACAATTAATCTCCAGTGTTTTTATTGTCTACAATGCTGTCTCGATGTTTTAATGTAATAATGAACAAGGAAAAATGGGCATGTTATGCCAGACTCACCCACTGATCAGGATAGCCCCTTGTTCTGTATAGCTGTCAAGTCAAGGCTTGATCTGGCAGAGTGAGTGATAGCAGCCCAAGTATTGGAACTGTGGGGCCAATTTGGATAGGGAGCATCCCTGATGAGAAAGATCTAATAGTATAATAACAGATATCTCTGTTTGTGATTCATTGAACTCCTTATATAATAATAATAATAATAATAATAATAATAATAATTTATTTATATCCCGCCCCTCTGAGATCAATTGGAGAGGCTAACAACAATAAAATACATCATATAAAATAATAATAATAATAATAATAATAATAATAATAATAATAATAATAATATTTATTTATAGCCCGCCTCTCTGCCAAGCAATCGAGGCGGGTTATACAAGTTAAAATAGACAATGTAAAACAATCCCAACCCTAATTCCTCCTCCCACCCCCTTAAAACAGTATTAAACAAGAAAATGTTAAAACAATGGGCTACTACATAAAACAAAGCAATAAATAAATAACCTGCCCAAGCATCACAAGGAGGCCGGTAGAATAACAGACAGGAAACAACTCCCCAGGGCAGATGTATCGGGGGGATAATTAGTCTGGGAAGGCCTGCCAGAAAAGATCCGTCTTCACTGCCTTCTTAAAGGCTGCCATGTCTTAAAGGCAGTGAGCGTAGAAATAAGGCGGATCTCATCCGGCAGGCCATTCCATAGCCTGGGGGCGGTCGCGGAAAAGGCTCTCTGGGAGGTCTGAGACAGCCTAGTTTTTATTGGCTGTAACAGATTCCTCCCCGAGGACTGAAGGACACGGGGGGGGGTTCATATGGGGAGAGGCGGTCCCTAAGATAAGATGGACCCAAGCCATGTAGGGCTTTAAAGGTTAAAACCAACACCTTATACTGCGCCCGGAAACTAATTGGCAGCCAGTGGAGGGATTTAAGCACTGGTGTTATGTGCTCCCTCCTCGATGTCCCAGTAATTAATCTGGCTGCCATGTTTTGTACTAATTGAAGTTTCCGGGTTAGGCATAAGGGTAGCCCCATGTAGAGCGCATTGCAGTAATCCAGACGTGAGGTTACCAGCGCATGCACCACAGTTTCCAAGTCCCTCATATCCAGATAAGGGCGCAGCTGGCGTATCAGCCGAAGCTCATAACAAGCACTCCTGACCACCGCATTCACCTGACTAGTCATGTGAAGCGATGAGTCTAGGAGCACCCCCAAACTGCGAACACAGTCCTTAGAGGAGAGTGTGACTCCGTCCAGGACTGGAGACTGTATTCCCAGATCTGGTTTCGGGCCTGTGACTGTGAGTACCTCCGTTTTGTCTGGATTTAACTTCAATTTGTTTTTCCTCATCCAATCCATTACCGCTCTTAGACAGTCATTAAGAGGTGAGATGCCATCTGAGGTCTGAGTCGATGATCTGGTCATGGAGAGATATATCTGGGTGTCGTCAGCGTACTGAAGACACCGTGCTCCATGCCTCCGAATGATCTCCCCCAGCGGTTTCATGTATGTATTAAACAGCATCGGGAACAGAATGGCGCCCTGAGGGACGCCACAATTAAGCTCTATCTTAGATGAGCAACTGTCCCCGAGCCTCACCCTCTGGGATCTGCCCGAGAGAAAGGAACGGAACCACTGGAAAGCAGTGCCTCCAATTCCCAACTCTCTCAGGCGATCCAAAAGGATGGCATGATCTATGGTATCAAAGGCTGCAGAGAGATCCAAGAGCACTAACAGGGTCACAATACCCCTGTCAATACTCAGGCGGAGGTCATCGGTCAGAGCAACCATAGCAGTCTCAACCCCAAATCCTGTCCTAAAGCCGGTTTGAAATGGATCGAGATAATCGGTTTCATCCAAGACTGTCTGAAGTTGGGAGGCAACTGCCCTCTCGATAACCTTGCTCAAAAAAGGTAGCAAGGAGACCAGTCAGTAATTATTTCTATCCAAGGGGTCTAGGGAGGGTTTCTTCAGGAGTGGCCTAACTGCCGCCTCCTTAAGACAAGATGGTACACAACCCTCCCTAAGGGATGCGTTAATCGTGTCCCGAAGGAACACTTTCAAGGCATCCCCCCCTTGAATGACCAGCCAAGATGGGCACGGATCGAGAGGGCAAGTCGTTTTCCTCATCCTTCCGAGCAGCTTGTCCACGTCATCGGTACTCACAAATTGAAATTCATCCAGTAAAATAACATCAACGGAGTTGCTGGACAAAATCCAAGATAATACCTCCCCCCCCCTTAAAAAAGTATTAAACTAAAGGCAATTTAAAACATTTAAATACATAAAAATTAAACAACTCAAATTAACTAAACAAACAAATGGAAAACAGCAAACAGTGGCAGCAGTAATTACTTTGAAAAGGGCAAATTAAACTGATAAGACAAATAAGGATTCTAAGGATTCTAGAGGATTCTAGAGGCCAGGAGTCTAATCTGGAAAGGCCTGCCAGAAAAGATCCGTCTTAACAGCCTTTTTAAAGCTGTCTAAAGATGTAAGCAGATGGATCTCATCCGGCAGGCCGTTTCATAATTTGGGGGCGACTATAGAAAATGCCCTCTGGGAGGTAGCCGAAAGTCTGGCTTTTTGTGGCTGGAGCAAATTCCTCCCAGAGGACCGGAGTGCACGGGGAGGATTGTATGGGAGAAGGTGGTCCCAAAGATAGTTTGGACCCAAGCCATTTAGGGCTTTAAAGGTAATAATCAACATCTTGTACTGGATTCATAAACTGATAGGCAGCCATTGGAGGGACTTTAATACCAGAGTTATATGATCCCTCCTAGATGTTCCAGAGACTACTCTGGCTGCCATATTTTGTACTAATTGCAGTTTCCGGACCAAGTACAAGAGTAGCCCCATGTAGAGCGCATTACAGAAATCTAGACGTGAGGTTGCTGGAGTAAGGATTCCCAGAGATGGGTAGTAACATGTTAATGTAACACAGCTAGCTGTAATGCAACACAGCTACCTGTTTGCTTGTAATGAGGGTGCAAAGTTGTCACATTTCAAAAGTAATGCAATGAGACAGAACAACATTATTGGATTTGGTGCAATGAGTAATTTATTCTGGTTACTTAAAATATTTTAAATGTCATTTTAGGCATTTGTAGAGGTAATTTGGAATGAACTTTTCATGTTTTATGGCATTCTCAAGCAATGCACAGCGTTTGAAGGGCGAATGAACAACACGCATGATGCTGGGTTGTGTGGGTGGAAGTAGAAAGAAAAGGAATGAAACAGTTGTTATACATTATGCTTTAGGACAGCCCTCCCTATCCTTGCACTTTCCACATATCTTAGACTACAGACTTCACCATTCCCAACCAGCAATCAGGTTTGTGGGATTTTATGCATCTGGGGGAATATAAATTAAACTTCTCAAAGAACACTTCTCAAAGAACTAACTCCAAAATGTGAGTTTTTGTGGGTTTTTCAGGCTTGGAGGCCATGTTCTAGAAGAATTTCTTCCTGACGTTTCGCCTGCATCTTTGGCTGGCATCTTCAGAGAATGGTGGCATGGAGGTGTGCAGGGTATATATATACTGTGTGACCCTTGGTTGAGAGGATGTGATTTGCATGTTAATCTATGTGTTGTTCTGTTGTTGAATGCCAAGGCCTCAGTGATTCATGTTTGAACACTGGGTTTTGTGGTCCCTATATAGACTTGTTCACAGCTGCATGATATGCGGTAAACTCCTGTGACACCTAAACTGGGCTCTACAGGCTAATGATTACTCCAGTTCAGACATCAGAAGAGCAGCCAGACTCAGAAAAAAACACAGGAGTGAAGAAAAACAACCACCCAAAGGGAAGGTACTTTTACCATACATCAAAGGAGTCACAGACAGAATAGGAAAACTGATGAAGAAACACAACCTCCAAATGGTCTACAAACCAACCAAGTAAATCCAGGAAATGCTGTGCTCAGTGAAGGACTGGAGAGACCCTCTCACAGCCATGGCTCAAATGGTTAAGACACTGACTCTGTTGACTGCAAGATTGGCAGTTTGGCAGTTTGAGGCCCGGGTGCTGCATGATGGGGTGAGCTCCTGTCACTAGTCCCAGTTTCTGCCAACCTAGCAGTTTGAAAGCATGCAGGTGCAAGTAGATAAATAGGTACCACAACTTTGGTGGGAAGATAAACAGCATTCTGTGCAATCATGCTGGCCACATGACCTCAGTGTAGTCTCTGACAACGCTGGCTCTTTGGCTTAGTAATGGAGATGAGCACTGTCCCCTAAGGTCAGACATGACTTGAACCCTGTCAATGTGGAATACCTTTACCTTTACCTTTTGTGTTAGATCAAAGTAACTATTCACATTAATTTTCAGGAAAGTTCTCTTTGTTCCTGTGCTCTTATCCCTGCAAACAACAGAGCAAGAGCAAAGACAAAAATACATGAGAAAGGAGTTATATGCAAACATACATTCTCTCAGTATGCACACACCATCACTTTGAGGAAACAGCCCTCCTCTCTGCTGCACTCAAAAGGTATCCAGTCTGCCTATCATGTTACTGGAAAGAAAGATGCTAAAAGGAAAAGGCTAAGAAGGATCTTATACATCCACACATTGATTTCACCACAAAACAGTAAAAAGTCTAATCGCTTGCCTTCCTGAGAAACACACCACTTTTCCTTCCCGAGTAAGGAGATATGTGCCGGCACATGGCAATTCACACACTTGATCAGGGTTCATACATCCTTCCCTGTCAATCCTGGGGCAAAGTGGCCCCAACCAGTGGTGTCCTGGAGCTTGGTGTCACCTGATGTGTGTGTGTGTGTGTGTGTGTGTGTGTAACTGAAAATTCCCTCTGGGGTGTCACCCAGTGCCATCCAGACTCCCAGAGCCCCCTAGTGACACCACTACCCCCAAATGGTCAGACAAGCACATGCACAGTTGCACAGCTTTCCTATTCAAAAGAGGCATGCAAGAACAGATTAAGCCTGAAATCTCCCTGGAAGCCAAGATGACTAAACTGATGTTGTCATACTTCAGCCACATCATGAGAAGAGAGGAATCACTAGAAAAGACAATAATGCTAGGAAAGGTGGAGGACAGCAGAAAGAGGAAAAGACAGATAGACTCAATTAAGGAGACCATGGCCATGAGCCTACAGGACCTGACCAGGGCAGCTGAGGACAGGAGGACTGGAATGTATCTCATTCACAGGGTCACCATGAGTCAAGGACAACTTGAGAACAGTTAACAACAATAACAGCAAAGCTGCTTGTGCCAGATTCAGGAATATCCATGAGGGAAAGCAGGGGAAGTGGGCAGAGAAGAGGGGAAAAGAAAAGGTGCTGGTGCTAGTGTGGGACCCCAGGAATGGTAACCTATGATTTCTGATGTGTGTACAAATCATGTGAATAGAGAATTTAAATGTAGGAACACCAGTATACTATCAGGCACAATTAGCATAATTTTCACCCCATTTGGATTTGCCCAGTGCCAACCAAAATCCTATGTGTCATGTCCTCTGTCAGCCCAATGGGTCTTAATATTAATTTTAATGATTAGTGTAATGGCAGTATATCAAGCTATGCATTTCCCTATCCTATGTTAATGTATGTGTATTAGATTTTAGAGCTCATTATCAGTTCATGGCATATGTTCAGCCTTTTCTAGTAACATTCCAGTCTCCATAGTGCATAATGGTGCTTTTCCCCTCCTTGCTCTATCTCTGTGAAATTGGAAACATATTGACACCGTCCTTTTGCTTGTGGCAATTGAGGCCAAGAGTGGATCATTTACCAACTGTATCTGTAGCTCAGCTGAGAACAGACAAATGTCCTGCTTGCTAGATCCATCTTGCATTTAATTCTCTTGCTTTCTTCCTTCTGTCCCATGATCTCCCTGTTGTAGCAGGGAAATCTATTGTTTAACACTTGATCTCTAGAAGATCAAAATTGTCTAAGTAATGAACAGGGCTTCAGGAAAAAAACAAGTTAACGAAACTGTTTACATCATTTCTTGGTTTTCTGTTAAATTTGACTTCTCTTTCTTTTTCTAGTTTGTGTGATGCACAAGAAAATGAATTATGGGAGAACAAAAATTTACTCCCTTCCAGATTTCTGCTCTAGGTCAAATCATAGTATGCTACACCATGGCAACAGGTAGCTCCATATTCGTAAGGATGGCAAATAAAATGATTTAGAATAATAGAATAATAAAACCATACAATCTAGAGTTGGAAGGGTGTACAAGGCCCGTTTACTCCAACTCCCTCCCATGCAGAAATACACAAATAAAGCACTTCTGAAGGTGCCCATCCAACCTGTGTTTAAAGACCTTCAAAGATGAAGAGTGCACCACCCTTCAAGGCAATTTATTCCACAGTTGAACTGCTCTTATAGAAAAAAAGTTCTTCCCAATGTTTAGGTGGAATTTCTTTTCTTTTGATTTGAATCCACTGGTTCATGTTCTAGTCTAGTTCTTGTTGTTAGCCGCCCTGATTGTGCTCAGAGGAGTGGGGTATAAATAAAATTTTATTATAATTTTTTATTATAGTCTCTGGAGCAGCAGAAAACAAGTTGGTTTCATCTTCTACATAACATTTCTTCAGATATTTAAAGATAGCTATCGTGTCACCTCTCACTCTCAGTTTTCTCTTTGCCATATACAGCTCGGTTGTTCCTCATCCAGCTTGGTTTCCAGACCTTTGATCATCTTCTCTGGTTCCAGCTAGTCAATATCCTTTTTGAATATCCTTTATTTCAGGAGTGGGCCCTTCAAATGTTTATTTTCAGTGCTCAATGATTCTTTGAATGTTTCCCTTTTCTTTTCATATGCACCTGTTCTTTC
This sequence comes from Phrynosoma blainvillii, assembly GCA_026167975.1. Taxonomy (NCBI): domain Eukaryota; kingdom Metazoa; phylum Chordata; class Lepidosauria; order Squamata; family Phrynosomatidae; genus Phrynosoma; species Phrynosoma blainvillii. The sequence goes on from JANUYF010000002.1 coordinate 81,431,422, forward strand.
CACTACACTGTCCCCATTTCTAAAGGGAAGAATAATCTAGGGTACAGAAAGTGGCATTGCTAGCGGGGTGCAGGGGATGTGGGTTGCACCAAGTGACACCTTAGAAGAGGGGTTACACCCAGTTGTCCCTTCCCCACCTCAGTGCTATTGCCTTCTTCTCTGCATGAGAACATGTGAACAGTATGAGAATGATGTAGTGGCACTGAGGGAGCTGAGTGCTCCTCTACCTCCCTGCCATCACTTTGGCATGGTGTGTGGCAGGAAGTGTGCCCAGCCCCCCCCTCCCTGCCACACTCTGTTCTACTCATGTGTAGAGTGACATTTGGCAGGAAGGTGGGTGGTGCCATTTTGGCTCTACCCCCAGAAGCCCCACTTAGAAGCCCCCCCATTGGATGGCACCCCAGACAGCAAAGCCATTGGGTAGAGATGGCCATTTTCTGGACCCTGGAGGATTGCACTAGCTGCTTTGGGGCTCCTGTAGAGCTCCAAAGAGCTACAGTGCACCATCATGGCCCTCAATTTGGACAAGCAGAAGTGATGTCGTGTCACTCTTAGTCGTCTTTTGGTCTGTTGGGTGGGAGTTGTGTGTACTTTTCCAGCATGGGAGAATCTCCTTGAAATAGCACATTTAAACCATTTTCAATTATTTTTTGGTTGAACAATTGGGGTTTCTTGGTGAATTTTGGGGAGTGATGAAATTTGTGGGATCTTTGGGAATCCCTGGAGGCACAATTGTATACCCTAAAGGCCTTGTGTTTGATTTCCATCCCTGACCTAGAGAATCAGGCCAAGGTAGCAGACAGTGGAGGCTGCTCCCCCTACAGATGGGAGAGGCCCACAGGAATCTCTTCCTAGTGTAAAGACTTCTTTGTAAAGAGAAGCCACTGCCATCTTAGTGACACTCTGGTAAATGTGAGGCTGGGATGTTACTCTTGGGCTGCATGCTGCGCAAAACTAAGAAAACTTGCTTTTTAAACTATAACTGGCCATGATGTGTTGTGAATTTGGGAGGAGGTAATCCAAAATGGCAATGTTTGATGCAGCTGTGTGCATACCTAGCTTTGTATTCCAGCAATTTGTGAGAAATTGCAAAGGATGCTTGGATGCACATGGTGAGCAACTGTCCCTTAAGACATTACTTTGAATTGTAATGATCTGGGTGTGCCCTAATTAGGTGGTCAGTTCTAGCAGGAAGGTTTTCATCATGTAGCTGCCTTCGATACAATAGATCATGTCATCCTCTTGGATCGCCTGAGACAGTTAGGAATTGGAGGCACTGCTCTGCAGTGGTTCCATTCCTTCCTCTCAGGCAGATCCCAGGGTGAGGCTCGGGGACAGTTGTTCTTACAAAATAGAGCTTAATTGTGGCATCCCTCAGGGTGCCATCCTGTCCCAAATGCTATTCAATATCTATATGAAGCCGCTGGGTGAGATCATTCAGAGGTATGGAGCGCAGTGTCATCAGTACGCTGATGACACCCAGATATATTTCTCCATGACCAGATCATCATCTCAGACTTCAGATGGCGTCTCTCCTCTCAATGACTGTCTTAGAATGGTAATGGATTGGATGAGGAAAAACAGATTGAAGTTAAATCCAGACAAAACGGAGGTACTGACCGTAACAGGCCCGAAACCAGATTTGGGAATACAGTCTCCAGTCCTGGATGGAGTCACACTCTCCTCCAAGGACTGTGTTCGCAGTCTGGGGGTACTCTTAGATCTGTTGCTTCACATGACTTGTCAGGTGAATGCGGCGGTCAGGAGTGCCTGTTATCAGCTTCGGCTGATACGCCAGCTGTGCCCTTATCTGGATATGAGGGATCTGGAAACTGTTATACACGCTTTGGTAACCTCACGTCTGGATTACTGCAGTGCACTCTACATGGGGCTACCCTTGTGCCTAACCTGGAAACTGCAACTGGTGCAAAACATGGCAGCCAGGCTAATTACCAGAACATCAAGGAGGGAGCACATAACACCAGTGCTTAAATCCCTCCACTGGCTGCCAATTAGTTTCCAGGCACAGCACAAGGTGTTGGTTTTAACCTTTAAAGCCCTACATGGCTTGAGTCCATCTTATCTCAGGGACTGCCTCTTCCCGTACGATCCCCCCTGCGCACTTCGGTCCTCTGGGAGGAATCTGTTGAAGCCCATGAATACTAGGCTGGCACAGACCTCCCAGAGGGCCTTCTCTGCTACCGCTCCCAGACTATGGAACGGCCTGCCGGATGAGATCCATCTTATTACTACCCTTGCTGCTTTTAAGAAAGCAGTAAAGACGGATCTCTTCCAGCAGGCTTTCCCGGAATAATCCCCCGGCTCTAGCAGAGGTTACCTTACGCCCCTTAACCCCCCATAGTACATGGACATGCCCAAATTGTTTACTTTGTTTTTATTTGTTTTTGTTTTTGTTTTATTATGTTTTTAAGAATCGTTTTAATTCTGCTATTATAGTTTAATTTAGTTTTAAGGGGTGGAAGGATTAGGGTGTGGGATATAGGAATTTTACATTGTCTTTTGTTCTTAAATTATGCTGTACGCCGCCCCGATTGCTGAGCAGAAGGGCGGCTTAGAAATAAAACTTATTATTATTATTATTATTATTATTATTAACATTAAAAATGGTAAAACTGGGAAAAGCCACTTTTTTGGACTACAACGGCCAGATTCCCCCCAACACTTCCCCCCATAACCTTCCCAAGTTCTGGAAAATCACAACCTCCATTGTGAGCCCATATAATTAACTCTCTCTTTTGTTTTTCATTATGCAGCAAACCAACCAACAGGTCAATAAAACTTCCCTCGCTAAAATTGAAAGGTATTCCCTTGGTAGAGTTCTTTTAATCATCTAAAGTAGTTGTTCTGCCAGAGGTTTGACAGTAAATCTTGGTGGTTCCTTAGAGCCTGTAAGGTTTTACCCATTTCAGAACTATGTAATTATAATGTTCTATGGATGGAGGTATAAGTGACAGATGTACAAGAGGCTGGTACAAATGTTGCCAGCCTCAGCATTTGCGTAGCAGCATAATTTATTGCCCTTGGTTCATGAGAAATATAAAACTTAGTTTTCATTGAAATATATGAAATCACATGTATTTTGATCTCTGCAGTGCTTGCATATTGATACTGCATTTTTTAAAATAAAATTTTGAATTCTTTTTTTTAAAAGAAGGGGATAATATTATTATCTGTGTGCTCTTGTAATGTGAGTGCAGTACTCACTTCTGAGTAGTGATAAGGTGTATGGCTCTGGATTTACTCAGGATTCAGTTTCTATGGAAAGAAGTCACTAGACACTGTGAGGCTTCATATCATTAATACGGCAATATGGCAACAGCTTCCAGGGCACTGTATTATGTGTTAGCTGAAGCTTCTGAAGTGACTTCAAAGGCAGCTGTGCATGAACTACTGTACTTCACTCTACTGGGGACTGCCATTGAAGATCATGTTGAACTAGTGTAGTAGATTTTTTATTTATTTATAGCATATCTTCCAATATGTCATGAATGAAAATAGGGGCAAAAGTGACTGAACAACATCAGAGCATGGTCAAGCTAGCAAAAGTTAATGAGGAAGAATAGACAAACTAGAGAGGCTGCAGCAGTTGGCTTTTTCCTGAGCCTCCTGGAAAGGACAAGATTCTCTTCCCAGCCCCCTGCTGAATTGAGTACAAGCTACTTTTGTACTCTGAACTCAGTTTGCAACACCCGAGGCAATCAGAGAACAAAGGAAGTACAATTGGCCCTCCATATTAATGGATTCTGCATTCATGGATTCAACCATCCATGGCATATATAATCCTTGAAAAGCCAAGGATAAGCCTGGGTTGCATAGGGGCTGCCTACGAAGAATGAGCTAAGATCTGTCATTGCTGGTTAAACATGCGTATATCCTGTCAGGGATAAGTTGCATTGGATCACGTTCGATAATCTCCCAAGACATATTGGAGTTCTGACTGGATGCTTTTCTCTCCATTAGAGATAAGAGCAAAGATAGGTGGCATATGGTACTTTTTGTTTATTGAATAGTATGAAAAAACAAAGTCATGGCTTCCACTGGCTGACTGAGGGGGGTTGCAGACTGCCAGAAATAGTGTGAATTCAGTCCACTTTTAGGGTTAGGGTTAGTGCTAGGGAATCATGGGAACTGTTATTTTTCTGAGACATTGAGCCTTCTCTGTCAGACAACTCTGATGCCACAATAAAATACAGTTCCCATGGTTCCCTAACTCTAACCCTAACCCTAAAAGTGGACTGAATTCACACTATTTCTGGCAGTCTGCAACCCCCCTGAATTACCCATTTTCTTCTCTGGCTGCCTACTTTGATGCTTTCTTCAAAGTACTAAAGTTGAATTAAAAGACCCTAAACAGCTTGTGATCCATGCACCCACTGGACAACATATCCTTATAGGTACCAGACTAGTTTTTGAGATTGTTAGAAGAGACCTACCTAGCTTATATACTGGCTCATGTTGACCTAAACAAGGAATATCTGATTATGCCATTCTTGTTAAAGAATTATTTCCCATTGGAGGAACATTAAGCGTCCTTGGCAATTCAGCTTCTCCCATTGTTTTAAGATACACCTCTTCAATCAGGCCTTTGGGTTGCTCTGGAGGCAACAGTTGAGATCTTTGGAAGTTGTTGGATCCAACAGTCTATGGTACATCAGTAGCGTCACTGGCAGGTGCGGGCCACACTGAAGGGGGATGACATCCCAGAAGAGAGGGGCGACACCTGGTCAGTCCCCTGCCCCCCGCGGGTCCTAGGCCCATGGGGCTGCTCAGTGCCTTGGCAGGAGCTGCTTGGGCCTGCATCGGTGCTCTTCTGGGCCATGCGACAGCCACTCTGGGCCCTGTGGGTGTTCCCTGGGCATTCCTTGGCCCATGTGGGTGTTTCTTGTAGTCTCCTCAGTTGGTGGCAGAGCTGGAGTTCACCAAGGAGGTAGAGCTGCTTCAGGTGGACCCATGATGTCGCTGCCATGGCTGGTGGGGCTTGAGAAGCCTCTCCCAGGCTCTTGCTGCTGCACAACCCTCCTGCCTCGATCTTATTCTTCTTCATCATCTTCTTCTCCATCCAATTCATCATTGTTGTTGTCCTCACCACCTTTCTTGGCACTGGGGGGCTGGTAGAGGAGGGCATCAGGGTCGAGGAGGAAGCAGTTGAGGCGGCATCAGCGTCAACAGCATTGGTGCTTCTGAGGAGAAAGAGACGTGTCAGCATCAGCTTCATGAGGCAAGGAATGAGGGGAGGAGTAGTGATGGGGATGATAGAAAGGTTGCGGAAGTGGCGGAGGAGGAAGGGGAAGAGAGGCCTGCCACTGCTGCCTCCACCTCAGAGGAGGGTGACTCAAGTGGCTTCTCTGTGGTCACAAAACTGCAAGGCACGCCTATGGCCTCCTTGTCCTCCTCGCCAGGGCCTTCTATGCTGTCTCAATGAAGGAGGCCTGAACTGGCAGTGGTGAAGGCAATGGAAGGTGCCTCATGCACGAGGCACTGAAGCCAGCCATTTTTCTCCTCAGCTCCTCCTGGCCTTCTCCCTGCTAGGCCTGCCTTTCTTGTGACTGCCTCCCTGGCTGAGGGGAGGCAGAAAAGCCCCCCCCTTAGGCTGTGGAGAATGAGGGAGGGAGAGAGAAGGGGGGGACTTCCCTCAGCACCTCAGGCTGCGCCTAGGCCTCTCTCTCTCTGAGGGCATAAAAAATAATGGAATTTGGCACCACTTTAAGGGTCTTCGAGTTGTTTCAGACTTATGGTGACTGCAAGAAGAACTTATTAGGGGTTATCTTGGCAATGTTTCTCCAGAGGAGAGTTTGCTCTCTGAGGTTGAGAGACTGTGACTTTTCCAAGGTCCTCAGCCTGTGCGGCTGCTCCCAGGGCCATGCGGGGGCATCTCTAGCCACGGGTGCACTCCCGCACACCTTGGAAGTCCACCAGAAGTCATGCCCTAGAAGTCCCACCCCCCATGAGTGACCACACCAGGTGACACCAACCCTAGGGACACCACTGTGGTACATGTAATTGGGTACATATAATCTGAGGAGGCCACAGGCGTGCTTCTCAGATTTTTGATAGCATTCTTTTATGACAGTTTCTATTTTTTGTTTTCTACTCTTTCTTGTAATCTACTCAGTGATCTTTATGAAAAGTGCTATATTAAATTAATTGGTTGCATTATAATGTGCACTAACTTTTAAAACAGTGTGCCCGAAGTAGAGCTCACAGGATGCATGTGGCCTCCAGGTCTTTGTGTGTGTGTCCCTAGGGCCTCCTAGGGGTTCAACAACACATCTAAACACATTTCCCCACATCTAAAGGATGTCACATTTTTAGCTTCTGAAAGTAAACTAGTCACTTTCTGTTTTGGAAAAAGGCCTCTCCTGCGCCTGAAATTGCCCCAAGGGGCCTAAAAACAAGGTAAAACTTCCCCACAGCCCCTAGGAGGCATTGGGAGTGTTTGGGAGCAAATTACTTGGGGATTTTTTCACTGAGGGTTATGGTACAGGATACAGCCTCCCAAGTTATTTTGGGGGGCAATGTGGCCCCCAGCCCCCCACAGTTGGCGATTCCTGCTTTAAAGAAACCATTAACATAATAGCAACTTGCATAGTGTCCACATTATGACACTTAATAGAGGTTTTGCTGTTTCACTAAGGCTGGGCTTTTCAGCTGCCTTCCAGTGGAACTGTAGTAGTACAGTGACCAGATGCATTTGACCATCACATGCAGAATCTACTACAATTTTAGAATCCTATCAAAACCAGCATGCAAACTTCTGTTCCCTTTCTTTCTAGATAAATATATCACATTTGTACTGAATGCTTAGAGTTCTGTGTGTATGTACATGCATATGTGTGTGAGTAAGAGACATATTGGGGGGATGCAGACAACGAAAAGCGCCGTCTTCAAGCCCAGGAAGGGGAGGGGCAGCCGGACACCGGGCACCCCAACCCCTTCCTGAGGACGTCATCGGAGCACCTGTCATTGCACACGGCAGGTCCTTCCGGCGTCTGGACACGCTGAGCCGGAAGGAGTGCAGAAGAGCCACCCGGCGCCTCTTCTGGTGCCCCTTTTGGCTCCTCTGAAAGGAGTGCTATTTTAGTGCTCCTTTTCAGAGGCGCCATAAGGGTGGATTGGGACTGAGGTGTGGGGCAGCCTCGGTCTCAATCCACGGCTTCTCGGGGCAGCCCACGGCTGCCTGTGTGAGGGGATGACTTTTTCTACACATGTCTTCATTCCTTCTAGCTTTAAGTGCCTCCTTTCCCAAAATACTTTGTGAGTGCCAGTGCTTTGCAAATGAAACGACTGGATGCAAAACTTTGCTTGAGATGCATCATTTCTCCAACAACAATATTAAATTTCCTGTCTGTAAATTTGGTAGAGCAGAAATCCAAACATCCTCCCACCACTTGGCTGTTAAAAGTGTTTGCAGTTATGGTGGATAAATATAGCAGATAAATATAGAGATCATTTCCCCCCACTCTGCCATATACCCATCTGAGCTGCTACTTTGGGACGCCCATAGGAATGTTCGCACATCACACTGTAAGGACTGGAATGTTTCCTAAAGAGCTTCAACCTTTGCTTAACTTTTATAATTTGAGCTTACAGTTGTTCCGTGTGACACACATACCTCCTGCTAAAGCTTTCTTTGTCTTTGCATGCATTTTCTAGCCAGGTATCTTTACATATTTGAATATTTTGATTTACTATTATGAAATCTTGTATCTAATATATACAGATAATCAGTTATGAGGAAGACAAAATTAAAACAGTGTTAATTGGTGCTCTGCTTTCTGCTTGGCAATTAGCTGTGCTGTCAATTGAAACTTTCCTCCTCAGTAATGGTGAGAATATTTATAATCATCCCACAGCATGGCAGCAGCTAAAATAGGGATGGAAAAGTGAAGCCCTCTAAGTGGTAGACCATATACCTCTCATTAGCCTTAGCGATCATAGCCACTGGTGAGGAATGTGGGAAATTGCAGTCCAACACAATCTGTAGGGCTCCATTTTGTGTACCCCTGAGTTTGAAAAAGAATGCAGTGATAAAGAACCACAGTCCAGTGTGGATAATTAGTTTTGAAAAAGCTACTTAGAATTCCTTCAATATTTTTTCTCCCAGTCATCTTACCCCCCCCCCCCCCCCCCCCGCCGAAATCAAAGGGCTTTGTGAATGTTTTGATGTATGGATATTACATGGATACAAGTCATTGTCTTCTTTTTTACAGAAGAATAAATCAAACACTTTGACTGAGATGATATAGTCACTCTGTGACAAGGCAGAAAAGGCAGATGCTTAATCTTCTGATTTAAAATCCTGCTTTGCTGCAGACCTGGAAGAGTCCTTGTAAAACAGCTAGCTGATTTATTATCCTACTGAAAATTGTGAAAAGCTCTTTCTTTCACATTTCACTTTACCACTGTCTACTCTGCTGCTTTGTAGATGGTCCCTGGACCTCTCACTTTTGTTTCTTTTAAAGGTGGAAATATGGGTTTCTCCTTTTTTAAAAAAATAAATAAAAAAAAATAGATTGCTATCTTCAGTTTGCATTCCGTGTGGGACCTAACCAGTGTCATTCCTGAATGCTCTTCATTTTTCAAGTCGAGTGGGGAATAGTGGTAAGAATAACTGAAAACATGCCCTTATTTGTCAGAGTAAATATCTGGGTTTTAAAAATGCACTATATCCATCTTCTGCTCCAAACAAAGGTCTTTTAAACAAAGAAGAAAGAGAAGAAAACTTGAGCATAAGTGGCATGGACCTTTTCCCTGACTTTGAAGCCAGGGATTTATGCTTTCATAAAACATAAAACAATGCAGAGGGGGAAGGCTGAAGGCTGATGTTTGGCAAGAAACACTGTTAAGTAGTAAAGAAACACAGAGCTGTCAAACTTGCTCACTCATTGGCTTTGTATCCTGTAGGAATGTTCTTTAACAGATGGTGGCTACAGCAGCCTGTTCATTGTGGTGCACTGCAGCACTGTCTCTGCTATGCGCGAGGACTCCAAAAGCTACCCCAATGACCTTCAGGATGCAAGGGAGTGAAATGCATTACATTCCTAAGTGGAGAAGAAGCTCTTCTCTCTGCTGCACTAGGATCCACAGTTGTTACCAGGAATGAGGAAGATGATTATTAAAACATAAAATAAGAATGTAAATAAGCACCTCATATGGAATCAGGCCATTGGTCTGCTCAGTCAAAGATTGGCGTTTTTAGCAGCATCTCTACAGGGCCCCAGAGCTCCCCTGACATCCCTCTATTATCTAGGCCAGGGGTAGGCAACCTTTCCCCTTTAAGGGCCGAGGAACTTCAGCTCCCAGAAGCCTCAGCCACGTTGGCCAATAGTCCCATGTTGGCCAATAGCTCCTGGGATTCTGGGAGCTGATGTCCCTCGGCCCTTAAAGGGGAAAGATTGCCTACCCCTGATCTAGGCATTCCATTGTGATGCCGGGCAGCTGTTCACACATGTTGCCGCCGATGGTGCATGTTGCTTGCTCTGAGGTCACAATGTGGTGTCCATTGTTGATCATATGTCTAGGCACTTCATTCTGACCTCAAAGGGAGTGCTGTGCACCCATGGGGCCACCAGCCAGCATAGCAAGACATGTTCTAAACAGCTGCTCAGCATTACAACAGACGGCTCTGGATCTTCCAGAAAGATCTGGAGCAAAAAATGATTTTAAAAACTGTTTTAAGGGTGTTATACCTCAGGTTCAGTGCTAAGATGGCAGGACGTCACTGGGCATTTGCACCAGAATTGGTGATTGGGCTGTGCATTATCCAGACTCCTTGCCTGGATGATGGGGGGATGCCATTTTATTTGGCCCGTTCAGACAACCTCCAGGTCAAAGATGGCATTATTTCCTAGCTCTGCTACTTGAGATCATTCTTTAAAAATTTGTTGGGATACAGTTCCCAGGATCCCTCACCATTGGTCTTCCTGCATAAGGCTTCTGGGAGAAGAAATCCAATAATATTTTATTAGGTAACGTGAGAAGGTGTAGTGCAGGGGTAGGCAACCTTTCCCCTTTAAGGGCCGAGGGACTTCAGCTCCCAGAAACCTCAGCCATGTTGGCCAATAGTCCCATGTTGGCCAGTAGCTCCTGGGATTCTGGGAGCTGAAGTCCCTCGGCCCTTAAAGATTGTTTAGTTGTGTCCAACTGTAGGGGGCGGTGCTCATCTCCATTACTAAGCCAAGGGAGCCAGCATTGTCAAAGATGATTTGTGCACTTTGTGAATGTGGTCATGTGATCAGCATGACTGCACAGAACACTGTTATCTTACTGCTGAAGTGGTACCTATTTATCTACTTGTACTTTTACATACTTTCAAACTGCTAGGTTGGGAGAAGCTGGGACTAGTGATGGGAACTCATTTTGTCACATGGTACTTAGGTCTTGAACTGCTGATCATCAGTCAGCATCTTAAATAATAATAATAATAATAATAATAATAATAATTTTTTATTTATATTTCCCACCTCTCCCTACGGATCTTAACCATTAAGCCACTGCATATCATAGAAACATAGAATCATAGAATTGGAAGAGACCACAAGGGCCATCCAGTCCAACCCTCTGCCATGCAGGAAGTCAAAATCAAAGCATCCTCGACAGATGGCCATCCAGCCTCTGTTTAAAGACCTCCAAAGAAGGAGACTCCACCACACTCCGAGGGAGTGTGTTCCATTGTCGAACAGCTCTCACTTTCAGGAAGTGCCTCTTAATGTTTAGAAGAAACTGCTAAGGCAGACTTGATGTTGAACATAAAGAAAATAAAAATAATCACCACTGAGGACCTTCAAAAGTTCAACCTAGACTCCATCACACTCCGAGGGACTGTGTTCCACTGTCAAACAGCTCTCACTGTCAGGAAGTTCCTGCTAATATTAAGGTGGAATCTCTTTTCCTGCAGCTTGCATCCGTTGTTCCGGGTCCTGTTCTCTGGGGCAGCAGAAAACAAGCTAGCGCCCTCCTTAATATGATATCTCTTCAAATATTTAAAGAGGGCTATCATATCCCCTCTTAGGGCCTCTGCAGACCGGCCCAAAGGGCAAGGCTGGAGGCAGAGACAGCTGCCCCAGCTGGAGGCAGAGACAGCTGCCCTCCCCGGCCACCCCAACCCCATGCTGACACCATCCTGATGCTGCGAGCTGTTACATGCAGTGAGTGGGATCAGGATGCCCTCCTGATGCAGCATTCTGACGCGCTGTGCCAGAAAGGGTGAAGAAGAGCCATGTGCTAGCTCTTAGGGCGGCCTTTTGCCACCACTGGAAGGACTGGCATTTTGCTGCTCTTTTCGGGGTGGCAAAAGGGAGGATTGGGGCACTATTTGCACTATTTCTGGCAGACGGCAAAGGCCCGTAGTCTTGTTAAGCCAGGTGTCCCCCATCTTATAGCTATGCATTTCATGTTTTTGCCCTAAGTGCAGTACCTTACATTTCTCTGTGTTGAAATTCATTTTGTTAGCTTTGGCCCAGCTTTCTAATCAATTAGGATCATTTTGAATTTTCATCCTGTCTTCTGGGGTATTCGGTATTCCTCCTAATTTGGCGTCATCTGCAAATTTGAGAAGCATGCCCCCTATTCTTTCATCCAAGTCATTGATAAAGATGTTGAAGAGCACTAGGCCCAGGATGGAACCCTGTGGCACCCCACTGGTCACTTCTCTCCAGGATAAAGAGGAACCATTGCTGAGCACCCTTTGAGTTTGGTCAGTCAACCAGTTACTAATCCACCTAACAGTTGTATTGTCTAGCCCACATTTTACTGTCTCAAATGAATTTATTTTCTTCCTATCCATTTTCTTCACTATCCAGCTCTCTTATCCATACATGGTGATGGGGAATACAATGGCTTGGATGATCTAACTTTGGGCCTCAGCAGACGGCTAATAGAGCCGTCTCCGAGGCAGGGAAGAGGAGAGGCAGCCGCACGCTTGGCGCCCCTTCCTCCTCCCGAGGTCATCCTCGGAGCCGCACGGCTGTTCCTGGTGATTTATTTTTCCCAATTTCTCTCACTGCAGCTTCTGCCTCACTTTTAAGAATTTGGGGTTCATCTTCATATAGTTCTTTGTTTCAGATGCCATTCATTTTTTCATCTCTTTTATATAACTCTTCTGTGTATTTCATCCACCATCTTTTTATTCCTTCTTGGTCTATCCACTAGATAGCTTTAAAATGAGATTAGAAAAATTCATGATGCATAGGGCTATCGGAGTCATGATAGATAGAGGAGTTTATCACACAGGACGGATCCCGTGCAGAAACTAGATTTAAAGTGAAAACAACCCACAAAAGCAGGTTGTTTTTCACATGGCATTTGGAGTTAACCTGAACAGAAAGTAGAAATAACCTGCAAAAGCGGGTTGTTTTTCATACAACATTGACGTCAAGGAGAAATAATGCAACATTAATCTAAATGGAAAGTCACCAAAACCCACTACTTTTTACTTTTGGGAACTTCCAAAAGTAAAAAGGACCAAGTTTTGGCGACTTTCAGTTCGGGTTAATGGCGCATTATTTCTCCTTTACACAAACACATCTGAAAAACAACCTGCTTTTGTGCCCCCCCATTTCTAAATCCCATTTTTGCATGGGATTTAAGCAATTTGCCTCTGTGTGATAAGGTCCATAGACCAACTCCCAAAGCAAAGTCAGCATTCCTTTGAATATAAGCAGAGAATAACAACAATAATAACAACAGCAGCAAAAACAACAGCTGAGAACTACTGCCTCTATGACCTGCTTGTAGGATCTCCATACAAATCTCATTGACCATTGGGGAAGAGGTTACTGGACTACATAATCCAGGCTCATAGCATAATCCAGTAGAAGTCTTCTTACATCCTTACAAATTATTTTCAAAAGGGTGAGAGAGAAAAAGTGGGTTGGATTCAGAGCAATAATGCTTAAATTAGATCTGCTGAAATCAATGAGACTTGTCTGACTGTAAGCATCACTAGAGCTGGACTAAACCAATGTAATTTGATATGGATTTATCTTGTCTTACTGGGAGTGGGGAGGTTTGCTTTATATGACACATTTTTATTTAGAGGAGAAGGGGAGGGGAAAATCATATTTCTTGTCTGTAGATATTGATAAAAGCAAGGTTTGTCTATGAAGCTGGTCAACAAGAAAATTGCCATTACAATGACTGTATCTGGCAATCAAACATGGTGAAGACTGAGTCTTCACTTTTAACTGGCAGATCTTAGAAAAATGCATTTATTTGAACTACCTCTTCAATGGTGGCAAAACTATTGGCTATGCTGGCTAGGGGAGTTTGGTAGATACAGTCAAAAAAATAACTTTTCCAAGCTCTAATCAAGGGAAGAACAATTTCAGAAATCCACAAAGGCTCTAAGGTCACAAGAGATCCAGGCAGCCATTTTTCCATTTGTCTGATGTCTAGTAAAAACCCTCTAACCATCTGACAGAATGATCCTAGGAGAAAAAGGCCCATCTACATGGACTTTCAGTGATTATCTACCAAGGGACTTGATCTTGGCCTCACCATTTGACACAGAGAGGCAATCAATTAAAGTGGCAGATCGTGTGTGGAAGGGAAAATAGCATTGGTATCCCTCCATACAAGTACTTTTTTCTCTGTTGCACAGCATTTTCTACTTTAGGAAGATAGAGCTATGTGTGCCACATAGCCTGTCCTGCTCCTCTTAAAATAGGTTTCTGGACTCAGGTATGGGGTATGGGGACAGGAATACTACCCAGTTGCCAGCATTGGAGTTAAGCTTAACTGCCAGACTCTTCCATATGTGCAATTGGGTTGGGCACCATTCTGACCTTTGCAAATTGGCTTAAATTGGCTTTAGTAACTTACCCAGTCACTCTTTGTGTTTGCCCACTGCTCCATTTTCCACTCACAGAATTTATGAGGAAAATTCCTGCCACTTCTGATTTAAGTAGATCCTATTGATGACCAGTTCACCATGTAATGTGTGTCTATCAGGGTGAACTGCCAGTTGGCAGAATATTGGCACAACCTGCCATTTGGTACAAATTCAACTGACGTCAAGGATAATATGAAGTCTTTGGGGGCAAAAAGTGTTTTCTGTAGGTTAAACACAAATTTTAAAATGTGTTATGTATACAAAGCCCTTTCCAAACAGGGACAAGTGTTTAGTATTTTGTCCTAGCACTGCTTAAGATCAAAATGGTACAAGGGATTTTATGTAACCTTTTACCTTTGCTATTTCTTACATTATTATATGTTTTGTTTAGGCAGTACTCTCATGGATGATACCACTTTCAAACCACCTAAATGAGGATAGAGAAACAAAATAGAGAGCTCTGGATCTAAATACGTTAAAAAAGGCACCAGATTTTGTCTGATCTTGGAAGCTAAGTAGTGTCAGCCCTGGTTAGTACCTGGATATGGAACTGTCAATGAGTACCAGGTGCTGTAGGTCAGTGGTACTCAAACTTTTTACCCTTGGGGTCCCCCCTTATATCTATATGTGGACATTGCAACCCCCCACTTGATGTAGTATCTGAATATAAATATTTTGTTTATTATTTTGTTTATTTTGTTTATTTGGACATTCATATATATTCCTATTTTAACATTTTATAAGGAAATAATATCATTCAAATCAGAACAGTTCAACTCATGTACATTTTACACATAAAAAGTTTGGGAAGAGGAGGAGGAGAGGAGGGATCAGAGCTTCCAAGTCCCACAGTCCCCTTGTGCTCTCTCATTCCCCCCAGGTGGTCCCACACCACTGTTTCAGAATGATAGGAAGGAATTGGTAAAAACCACCTCTGAGTATTCCTTGCCTAAGGAAACCCTATGAAAAATTCATGGGGTTGGCCATAAGGTGACAGGCGACTTGAAGGCACACACACACATAGAGAAAGCACTGGGAATAAAAAAGAAGTAACTTTGATTTTATATTTAGCCTCTCCCCAGGCCTCTGCACTTTTGATGATAACTGACAAATATAGCACAAAGAGAAGCAAAATTAAATGGACCAACCATCAAGAGTAGATTGTATGAGCCTGAGAGATCACCTGTAATTTAGCACAGAATGACTTATACTAAGCTGCAGACATGGCATATGTGGAGAGTGAAAGCTGCTGTTTTTTGGCATCCCTACCTATTGGCTGACCCTGCAAGATGCCAACTCTACAAGTTGAGGAGACCAAGCTTAAATTAAATTGGCAGGTTTCTCTCTCCTTGGCACAAGGTGAAGTGGAGCCTATCAGTGCATTTATTTTCAGTACTGTGCATGTTATTGATATAGATGGAAAGAACATTAATTAGTTCAAGTGCCAGTAGAGAAATCTCACAAAATGATGTAACTGGTTTCAATTGGTTTGGCCTTCATTTATGAGAGAATGCAATTGGGTTTTTCATGCAAGAGATCTTAATTTTTTAATAAATAGGTTTTCCCCTCAAGTTTATCTAAGGATATCCTCCTACAATAAATGAATATCTGAGTGCAAAATATCTGATGGGCAAGCCAAATGTGACGCCAGTTTTGTGTGGCATTGCAACTTTTCCTTCCTTTTTAGCCATATTTTAAAAGCATAACCAGTAAAACAAGGATGGCCAACAATAAAAAAGTCAGAAAACAATCTTCTGGTCCTGGGGGCTGCATGGATTGCCAAAAATGCCACCACCGCCCTTTAAAGATGCCAGAAAACCACTTTTTTTTAAAATGGGGTTTAAAATGTTGAATAACAACAAAAGCAGCTTCATTTTTTTCATTTATATACCACTTCATATCACACTATGGGATGTCTAAGCGGTTTACAACTATAAGCTCATTGCCCCCCAACAGTTGGGTACTCATTCTAGCAACCTCGGAAGGATGCAGGCCTGAGTCTAGCCTGAGCCCTGGCTAGAACTGAACTCGCAACCTTGTGGTCTATGAGTGAGTGGCTGCAGTATAGGCATTTAACCACTGCGCCACCAGGGCTCTTACAATAACATCAGCAATAAATTATATCCCATCTTTTCCCCAGTATGAGCCTCAAGGCAGCTGACAACAGTTAAACGAACATATTTAGTTAAAAAAAATTACAGGATCCAAAAAAACCATTACACTATCATAAAGTCAAACAATTAGAAACAACAACAAAAAATCAAAGTCCAGTATATTATACAAAGTCTGTCTCTCTGAAATAAGCCTTTTTTAAAATAAAAACCCCAAAATTCTGATGGAATAAAACTTTTTTTAACCTACTTGCAGAAAGATATTAGGGAATGTTGAAGTGGTCTGTAACCTGGGGAATTCCACAAAAGGTAAATAACTATAGTGTGGACTGAAAAAGTCAGTCCAGGGAGTTGGAGAGGTATTCATGTGGGACAAAAACAGCTTTGAGGTCCACATGCAGCCCAAGGACCACAACTTGCCCACCCTGCATTTCACCATGCCACAAAATGATATGTGCAAATATGAACCAAACAGACATACAAGAATAAAAACCATTAAAATCCAGTAAATAAGAATAAATCACAGAGAGATGACTAGAAAAACAAAACAATTAGCAATAAAGAAAACATAATAGAGAAGTATAGTTGGTACTGTCTTGAAATTTTTCATACCAAATAATGACAAGCAATACTCATCTCTGTGTGAATGTTTCCTTGTGTAAATTATATTGTCCTCATGCAAAATAAGTTATTTCTCCTCCTAAGAAGTGTAATATCTTAGATTTCCTGTAACTAATCTGAAATATTCGATGGTTCTGACATTTTCATTTACTGGACTATGTATACAATCTGGTTTCTAAGAACAATTTTAATCTTAGGGGGGATGCAGACCAGGGTGTCGGGGACGCCCTGATCCGGAATGCCACCGGACCGCGGCAGCCGGACTGCGGCGCTCCTACGGCAACCCTAAAAGGAGCGGCAAATTGCCGCTCCTTTTACAAGACAGGGAAAGTGCGCCCTAAACGCGTAGGGCGCACTTTCCCTGACTTATCCTCCGCAGCGCGTCCGGTCGCTGCGGAGGGAGGTCATCCCCGGAGTGCCGTCCGTCCGGAGGGCTGGAAGCTCCGAGGACGACCTCAGGAAGAGGAAGGGACGCCGCGCGTGCGGCTGCCCCTCCTCTTCCGGGTCTCGGAGACGGCCCTATTAGTCCGGACCGCGGCAGCCGGACTGCGGCGCTCCTGCGGCAACCCTAAAAGGAGCGGCAAATTGCCGCTCCTTTTACAAGACAGGGAAAGTGCGCCCTAAACGCGTAGGGCGCACTTTCCCTGACTTATCCTCCGCAGCGCGTCCGGTCGCTGCGGAGGGAGGTCATCCCCGGAGTGCCGTCCGTCCGGAGGGCTGGAAGCTCCGAGGACGACCTCAGGAAGAGGAAGGGACGCCGCGCGTGCAGCTGCCCCTCCTCTTCCGGGTCTCGGAGACGGCCCTATTAGCCCTTCGTTGTAAACCTACCAATTCAATTTCATCTTTCAAATAACACAGTAAAAATAGCGATAGGGTGCAGCTAAACTAGAAATAATGTAGTTTGACCCCACTTTAAGTGCTGGAGCGCCATCCTATGGAATCCTGGGATTTTTTTACATGGTTTTTAGCCTTCTCTGCCAAAGGGTGTTGGTGCCTCACCAAAACTACAAATCCAAGGATTCTGTAGGATGGAGCTATGGCAGTAAAGTGGCATCAAATTGCATTACTTCTACAGTGTAGATGCACCCTTAGAGTTTGCTGATAGATAGTTTGCTGTTGGCTATTAAAAGGTCCCATGCCCAAAGGAGTGTCTGTGTGCATGGGATCTAGCGTGCTCCACCTGAACACCTGAAACCAGTAAATATAAAAGTAAAATTAAATCAACCAAAACAAACCAAACAAAAAATGAACAAATATTTCTTGTATTGGGGATTATTTCCTCACTCTGGTGAATTCCAGTTTCCCTCCCTCCAGATAGGGCCAATCCATTGACAAACAGAATATGTCATTTCTGCTTTGCTACATCATGATTTGGTGAAAAATAGCATAAGGTCTTATTTTTTTTATTTTATTTGACCTTGGCTGGGACAAATACAAATCTAATAGATTGCTTGGGAGAACTACTTCCTTTAAATGAAAAACATTTTTTTCCATAGGGCAAGTAGCTGAAATGTGGGAACACTGGCCTAAATCCTGTTGTTAGTCCTGACTAGAGCAGACCTACTATCAGTGGGATTTACCTACATATTGGCTCAGCATTCAATAACTGATTGAATGGGTCTACTCTACTAACAAACAGGTTGCCAACCATTATTGATAACTCTGCAAGTGATGAGGTCATGATGTGCAAACATTGTAAGTTTGCTTCTGTGTGGATGCTGCAATAAAACTTGACTGGGGAACTAAACTGTCTCATTTAAAACCCATGGGGGTTGACAGCAATCAAAATAATATTGCACTCAGGTACAATTCACATTGGTATACATCTAATTTACTTTTTAATAGACAGGTAGGTGCATGAAACCAGCCCTAGGAAAGAAGATATTCCCATAGGTCTTGTTTTTGATCAAGACTAAACACGTTTGTGTTTTTTGTCCTTCACATACTTTAAACTCCTACATAGGTCACACTGAGACGCCATTAAGCTCTGTAGGCATACCATGTCTGGCCCATCATGAGTGTGCCAGTTTTTGCAATTGCTTATTTGAAAATATCTTAATGGTAAACTCTCTTCACCTACAAAGTTTTTCAAGCAATTGTCAAGAGCAATGTAAATGGGTTTAACATTCTATCATCACAATAGTGGATATATTCAACTAAGGGATATAAAGACTGCTTGGCCTAAGACCATCCAGTGAGAATCTTGGCTGTTACTGTTCTGCCATCAAGGTAACCTCAATTTATGATTCTATGAATGAGAGACCTCCAACCCCCCCCCCTTTATTTTCAACAGCCCTGCTCAGGTGTTTTAGACTCAGGACCATGGCTTCTTTGGAATGCAGTCTTCCTCTTTTCCTACTGCCTTCTACCTTACCATGCATTATTGTGTCTTCCAGTGAGTCATATCTTCTCATGATATGTCCAAAGGAAGAAAGTCTCAGTTTAGTCATCTTGAATTCCAGGGAGAGTTCAGGCTTCGTTTGCTATAGGAATTGCTGGTTAGTGGGCCAAAATAGAGGCCAGGTAGACCTTTAAAGAAAAAAAAAAAAAAAAAGCTAAACCCTGCTCCCAAAGGTACAGCAGAAAGTGTAGAACAGTGGAAACTGTCACAGGAGATGGATTTTGATGATGTTCAGATCTTGATGATGTATTGGTAGAGTCCTTTCTGGATACCAGTTGAACAGCTGTGAGGCAAGGCAATCTTATGGTGTTATCCTCCATGCTGAAAGCTGTAGCATCTTGAGATCAGGATGGAGGACTTGCTTCTAGGAGTGTGGCAGAAAGTCTGGCACTTGGGGAAGTGACATTACTCTGCCCAGGAGAGGTGGAGCAGGATGAATTACATTTGCCTGAGCCAATGTAGTGGAATCAGAATTGCATTGTGTTTGTCTCTAGTGAGTTTCACCGCCACTTTCACAAGAGAGGAAACAGATACATCAGATAGCCATCTGAGTAGAAAGGCATGCCCAAGAGGTCCTTGACCTTTTCCCACTCTGGAAGAGAAGTGGGAACACTTTGCATTTACAGGAGATGCAAAGAGATCGATGTGAGGCATCTCTCATCTGGTGATCACCAAGAGAAAAGCTGCCTAGATTAGAGAACACTTGAAACAAAGCTAATCTACTAGCTAATAAAGAGAAATGGAGAGGACTGTATCTTGGTGGGCTAGGATGTGTGCAACAGTGGCATCCCCAGGGTTGGTGTCACACAGGGTTGGTGTCATGGAATCACCCTTTGACTTCCTCCCATTTCACACCATACAGAATCCCTAGTAATGCTTTTTTTGCACTAATGTTACTCATAAATCGTAATTCTCATATACCACTAAATGTAATGCTAATAGTTGTGACATAAACAACTAGCAAAATTACAATTATACCTTCAAATTACAATATTATAATCACAACCTATATGTATTTACATATACATAACAAATATTTGGTTAATATGTGATGCTTTTAAAAAAAATTTAAAAGTTTTTTTTTAATTTTCAATTTTTTTCAAAATTGAAAATTTTGAACTTTGAAATCTAAAATTTTTGGGGGCCTCTCCTTTCTCCTCCCACTGAGCTTCACCCCACTTCCACCATCTCTTAAAGCATTTTAAAGTGAAGCAGATGAATGCCACAGGCCATTTCTGCCCAAAGGTAGGTGTTTGAGGAGCAATGGTGTCACCCCCCTTAGGGTGTCACCTGGTGCAGTCCGCACCCCCCTAGTGTGCGGTAGGCAGAAGGGGGTGGGGTGTTCCTGCCAAGCTACTCTAGCACATTCCAAATGGAGTCTTTGCATAGGCACAAAGCCCATTTGTGTGAGGCACAAAGACCACAAAGAATAATTATCTTTACACTCTTGTCTAGTTCCTTCATAGTTGCCCTTCCAAGTGTTCTGATTTCATGATTGCAATCTACATTCTAATTAATGACTGATTCAAGGTATGGTAAAATATTTAACTATTTCAATTCCTCTCTCATCCACTTTAAATGTGGTCATTATTTTTGTTTTCTTAATGGTCAGCTGTAAGCCTGCTTTGCACTTTCTTTCTTCAATTTCTTCAGAAACAATTCAAAGTCTTTGTCATTGTCTGCTAGTAGTATGGTGTCATCTCCATATCTTAAATTGCTGTTGTTCCCTCCTCCAATTTTCATCCTCTTGTGTACAAGTTAAACAGAATAGAATACAACCTTGTCTGACCCCCTTGTTAACTGGAAACCATTCCATTTCTCTGTATTATGTCCTGACAGTAGCCTCTTGTCCTGAGTGCAAATTACACATAAGATCACTCAATTTTTTTGGCACACCCATTTCTTTAAGAGCAATCTATAGTTCTTCATGATATACACAATCAAAGGCTTTTCTGTAAGTTATAAATCAGGGGATGATTTTCTTCAGAAATTCTTTGGTACACTATTTCCAACTTGTATTCGCAATATGATCCTTAGTGCCTCTTCCTTTTTTGAACTCAGATTGGATATCTGGCATTTCTTGCTCCATATATGGTAAAATACTTTTTTGTAGAATTTTGAGCATCACTTTGGCTGCATGAGAGATTAATGCAATAGTCCTTTGGTTACTGCAATCTTTGGTGTCCCTTCTTGGGGACTGGAATATGTATTGTTTCCAATCTGTGGGCCATTGTTTTGGTTTCAATATTTGTTGACAGATTTTAGATAGAACTAGAGTAGATTCTGTCTCTGTAGCCTGAAGCAGTCCTATTAGTAGGCCATCTGTTCCTGGTGATCTGTTTCTCCCCGGTGCTCTGAATGCAGCTTCCACTTCTCTTTCTAAAATTGAAGGTTCATCTTCAAATGGTTCTTCCTTGAATGAATCTGAAATCATTTTATTTTTTTATATTGTTCTTTTGTGTCATGGCTGAGCCATCAGAGCCTGGCCTACATGAGCCTGTTACTAGTATTTTGGTGAAGCCATGGTTTTAATTTTATGGTTTTAAACAAATATCAAGAACTTCAGTCTTTACACATTTTGTTGTGTTTTAGAGACTTCTTTTTTTTTTTTTAAAAAAAAAACCTATTGTTGTTTCTGTTGTTGCACTAGAGAAGCTTTTGACTGAATGTTGCTTATCTATTTCTCAGCCATTACATGGATGTGTTTTTGTCCACCATTGACAGCAAGCATTTAGCAATGCAGTTTTTTGAAAGGGCTCTCTATCATAAAAGCATTATCCACACAACAGCATTTTTCAATTCAAAGCATTGGCAGTGCCAGTAATACCAGAATCAATTTTATTCTTTTTTAATGTCAATATTTCTATCTGAGAGTTGAAAACTATTTGCAAAAAGCTCATTCATTTCTTTTCCTCTTCAGAGTCTGACTGTTTTGTTTGATTGCATGGAGATTTGCTTGTTGTTCATGAAACAATAGCAGACCATTTTAATGCCAGTGACTGAATCTCTGTGCCCCTGGGTCGTAACTTCAACTCTGGTGTTGACATGCGTGTGACCTTAGTTGGTTCAAATATGATGTGGATCATCTTTAGTGCATTGATGTGCACAGTGCAAATAGTGTTCAAACCCCTGCAGAAGGAAAAGGTTGCACAAAAGGGAAAATATTTCCTCCCCAGAGGTTTTTGCAAGCACAGAAGTTTGATTCAAAGAAATGGTATGGAAGAAAAATAGCCTTAAGTGGGACTTTCAGGTGGCACTTCGTTGTCCCTCTGAAGTAAAGTGAAGATAGACACAGACACACACAGACACAGACACACACACACACACACACACACACAGAATAAACAGGCTTTAACATTTTCTGTGGATTGGTTTGTGCTGTTCTGCTATACTTGTCCTTATTAATGGAACTCAAAGTGACCATTCTTGACTAAAGGAATGCCTGGAAGTGTTTTAAAGTGGGAGAGGGACTCAATATTGGCAAGTATGTTGTTCTTAATTTTGCCTGCTTGTAAGTACTTGCCAGGGGCAGGCAAATTACTTATGCCATCCATTATCATTTTAAAAATATGAAGACGCTTATTAGTCAGAAGGGCCGTCCAAGGGTTCAAGGTTGCTTACTTCCTAGTATAAATGCACATAGGATAGATTTCAGCCTTTATTATTCCTAGAGGGACTCAATGGCAATACCTGTCTTCATATTTCTTTAGTGCTTGATCGTTTGGCATGTTTCGGATTGAGACTGTAAACCAAAGTGCATTCTCTCCCCACTGACATGGAGTGTACCAGCTACCACAGACCATTGCTGTTTTCCTTTCATTATCTTGGGTATTCTTGTGGGCACACTTGGGGCTAATGGGATGGACAGATTCTTCAGCCAATGAGTCTTCCTTCTACTCCATCTTCCTACCACTGTCTCAACTAACCATGACTTAGGACTCTACTCATGAACTGCAATCCTATACTAATTTCATTGGAAGGAAAAAAGAATTCTAATGTTTTTTATATTTTTTGCCCTGAATATTAGGTTATGCTTGCATCCTACTAGAGAGCTTTAACTCCTGTAGCAGCAATTTAACAATTTCATTTCACATGTTTTCATGTATATGACAGCAATACACTAGGCTTGAATAATGATCATATTGAGAAAACTTCTGTTTTGTGAACTTTGCAAATATATTTCTTGATGTTGCGTGCCCTCAAGTCATTTCCAATTTATGGTGACTCTATCATGGGGTTTTCTTGGCAAGATTTGTTTTGAGGTGGTTTGCCTTTGCCTTGTCCGGAGGCTGGGAGCATGTGGCTTGCCCAAAGACACCCAGTGGGTTTCATGGCTGAGCAGAGAATCAAATCCTGGTCTCCAGAGTTGTAGTCCAAAATTCAAACCACTATGCAATGCTGGCTATGCTTTATAATTGTTATATATTGGGTTTTAAAAAAATAACAACTTTTAAACTGTTCAGCAGTTTGGAGACCATATTTACTTTCTAATTGTACCAGCTCAGTGCTAATTTAAATATAAGGGTCTCATAGCTCTGTTGAGTATTTTTCGTTACTTTTCCAAGAGAAACAACTCATCTCTAATTAGCATTAAGACACCAGAGGCCTCTCCTGCAATTTTAGCAGCTGGTGCTTTAATCCTCAGATGGGGCTTTACTGTTGATTTGTATTGAAAGGCAAAAAGTAAAAATGAATGAAGGACCTATCACATCGCATTAGTTATGCAGAATGGCATGTTTACTACAAAGAAAAATACCCAGGAGACCCGTTGGTGCTCTGTCACTCAACTTAATGCATTTTGCACATAAGAGGTGAATGTTAGAGCAGATCCTGTTTTACTTACATTTAATGTCAAGATTTTCATAGATTGCAACCTAAAATTAAAAAGAAAGAAAGAAGTCTTGTGTCTTGTATCCCTCATCTCCTTTCTCTTCTTTATAGGAGGAACCTGATGATGCTCCATTAATTTATTCTTGGCTTAATTTATTTTGATTAGAGAGAATTGTTTAGCCTAGACATCTGGCTGGCACCCTATTCAATATTTATGAGAATGTAAGCTGGACTTACAATCTAGTAACTTTTGGGCTTTGTGTTTACAGTTGTGAATTGAGAGGTATCTCCAACTGCCTATCTCAATGTGCCCCTCAACTTGGGGGGTGCTATAACCATAATTTCCCAGGACTGTGATCTGCAGTGCCTTAGAAACCCTTCAGTTGGGTGCTGCCTGGATCAAGAGTTTTTTTTTGGGGGGGGGTAAGTGTTGGTAGACATAGCTACAACAGCAGAGCTCTATTATTGTAGCTAAGTCTGATGAGAACTTCTCAGCCTTCTGTTTTTAAATATCTCTTTTAAAAGTGCAGGTTAAAAGTGAAAATAGCAATGTGGTTATTAGCAAGTTGTTCAGTTACACCAGCACTCCACAATATTCTTGATCCCAGATCTCTCAACCACAACTCCCATTTGCTCCAGACTTCATGACCACTTGGCAGTGATGATGGGAACTGCAGACAAACCATTTGAAGGGCACCACATAGGAAAGGGTTGAGTTACATCTTACATCTCTTTAGTAGATTAAAAGGGAGTATCTGTGTTGTGAGAAGAGTAAATGCATTAGTATATTGCAGATATTAGTGCCCTGATGACTACATTTAAGGGCCATCTATTTGCATAAAAACACAGAGTGTTCCCTCTCAGCATATTATTAGCACCACCATCAAGTGGTTAAAGTGGAGATATGAACTGGTCTTGATGACTGACTGCTGGCTAGCTGAGTGTATCAATTTAAAAGTATTGTTATTAAAAAGACAATTGATGTGTGGTGAAATGACAGTTGTATCCAAGATGGCAGATCTGTTGCATCTCATTCACACATGAAACTTGTAAATGTTTGATGCTACTGTCATGAAATGAACAAATTCTAAATATGTTGCCTTAAACCAGGGGTAGGCAACCTTTCCCCTTTAAGGGCCAAGGGACTTCAGCTCCCAGAATCCCAGGAGCTATTGGCCAACATGGGACTATTGGCCAACATGGCTGAGGCTTCTGGGAGCTGAAGTCCCTTGGCCCTTAAAGGGGAAAGGTTGCCTACCCCTGCCTTAAACTGAAGGAAGGTGAACTATATATGATTGAAAGAAAGTTGGATTTACATGTAAAATAAAATGTGAAAACCAGCTCATAGAGATAGAAATAATAGGGATGCACAGATGGAAAAGCAATATAATTGAAAGTAATTCATGTTTCTCTATCTGCAGCTTATGAACAAGAACTGTCCTGTTTTAAGTGTTAAATAGTTTAATATATTCTTCTTCGTCTTTAAATAATTCTTAGCATTTTAGATTTTTTAAAACTGTTCAGATTCATTTTACTGTAAGCTGATCTGAAATCATTATAATATTTTAATAAGTAAAACAAATATGTAAACTGGAGGACATGTGTATGGAAGAGTGAATTTGCTTGTATTTTCAACAGGTTGGAGTTTGGCTTTCTGAATGTCGAATTGGTAGATATAAATGAAAATTTCAGTTATATATTTGTGGTGAAAGTACCCCTTTTAGAAGCAGAGTCCAAGGCTAAGGGTGTTATCCTTCAAAGATTTCTCCCTGTTTCGTCTGTTAGCGATTTTGCTCGCTCAGCACATCTTCAGACCATGTGTGTCTCTTGGATTCATGTATGGTTGAGAAATACAGCTGCAAAGTTCTTTGAAGTAGAAATAAGATTTCCTCTTTCCATTAGTCAAGAAGCAGACCTGGGATTTACAACAGGTGTCAAATGCCTTCCTTTTTCTGTCACATGCCTATGACTAGACAGCTGACTCACAAGAAGTCTGAGATATGGGTGTTACTTGATCCCCTTAATCAAGAAGGCTTAACTAAGGGACATGTCTAAGCAAATAATAACCACAGTTTTTCAGTCATACCTCCACTGCCATACACCCCAAGTCTGCTCCTGAACATTTATAAATCTTTTCAAGGTTTGTGAATGGGGGTTCTGGTAGGAGTTTGTCTTGTTTTTTTACACCAGTTATATTGGTTCAAAGATTTAGACTACCTAAATCTTCCCAGCCATGGTGCAAGAAGAAGGCAATTTGTGAGTAGCAGGAAGGTGGCTCAGTTCCCACTACTTATCAATTGTCTTCAGAGGCCTCAAACTGCATGAGACTGATTATATATATATATATATATATATACACACACACATATTTGCTGAACTGGGTTCTCTTAATGAATAATCAGTGTTGGTGCATGCACCACCCACTAGCGTTGCTACATTTATGCAGTTATTCAAGGTAATGTAACCATTGGGACATATGACAGAGCTTTCTACTTGCCCATCATCATCGCTAGTTACTTCACTGAAAGCTAGCCTGTGAGCTGTTGCAGTACTATAAATTTATAGGGAGTTCAGGAGGCATGGCATTCTGATACATGATTTCTGCTGTTTTGATTCATTCTGAAGTTGTGGAACATGGTGATCACACCACTAAAGAGAGAGAGAGAGAGAAGACAAAAGAGGACGCAGAATTCATAAAATATCTACTTATCTGCTTGTCTGTCTTTACAGAAAAAATCAGCTATTCTTTAAATAGAAACATAATATACCTTAACATAGTGGGGAAAACTGACAAAGGGCCTTTACAGACTACCAGAAATAGTGCAGCTTGAGGCCATATTAACTGTCCTGGCTCAGTGCTAAGGAATCATGGGAACTGTAGTTTATTGTGGCACCAAAGCTCTCTGACAGAAAAGGCTCAATGTCCCCCCCCCAAAAAAATACAGTTCCCATGATTCCCTAGCACTGAGCCAGGACAGTTAAAGTGGCCTCAAGCTGCACTATTTTTGGCAGTCTGTAAAGGCCCTAAGTAACCATATGCATGCTTAGCCTAGTCCTACTTACTTATTCTCCCTATTCTCCCTTCTCATGGTTCTTGAACATATCTCTCCAAACAGAGGTTGTCTTCAGATGGAGGAATGTCCTTTGGCAGCCCTTCAAATGGATGACTGTCCTTTGTAAAGTAGGATATATAACCATCCAATTGGATGCTTAGCCAAAATATACTGAAGTCACCATTTCCTGTCTGATGTTGGAAGTTAAGAAGCATCAGACCTGTTTAGTACTTTGAAGGGAGACCACCAGGAAATACCAGGTATTGTAGGCTATATATTTAAAAAAAGGCAATGGCAATCTTCCTCTAAATTTTTGTAATGAAAAACCTGTGATAAGGTCACCATAAATT
This sequence comes from Phrynosoma blainvillii, assembly GCA_026167975.1. NCBI lineage: Eukaryota > Metazoa > Chordata > Lepidosauria > Squamata > Phrynosomatidae > Phrynosoma > Phrynosoma blainvillii. The sequence continues at coordinate 81,458,640 of JANUYF010000002.1, forward strand.
GAAGTCAACTTGAAGGCACAGAACAATGATAATGATGCTCAACTTGTCAACATATGGTGAATCTCCTGTTGGGGGTATATGCAAGTCTGTTTGTGAGAATTTTACTGAATAAGTTATTTTAGGAAGCAGTGGAACTGACTTCTTCACAACATATTTCCAAAAACTGGGATGGGAAGAAGGACAGTCCAAAATGCTATGAAAACCCATGGTTTGTATTTACCTGAGGGAGTCTTCCAGCCACAGGGAGCAAAATGAAATTTCACTCTTAAGTATCAAGATTTGGAACCAAAAGAAGACCCCAAACAAGAGCAAATTTCCACTGATTGGTCTCTTTAATGGCAATTCTTGAAACCATTGATCAGATGACCATTGAAACATTTTTTGTCCTGTGCTTCAAAAAGCATGACAGTCTTTCAGATTTTATTTATTGTTTAACTGAGAATCCAAAATGTTCCAAAAAGATCCATAGCTTGTTTCAAACTTAATGTTTGTATGCACATGTGTATTTTTAAAAGCACAAGATGTGATTAGAGGCATATCAACAGATGATGTGACATTGTATTGCAAAACTTGTTTTGTCCTTGTTTGATCTAAAGAGGGAGGTAGATGGAAATATGCTGTATCACAAGACAGCTAAGAGGTCCTTGAACTACTTCTAAAAGACATCATGTTGTATTTCACCCCCCCCATGTTTCCAAGGAAACCAGTTTAGTGCAAAATGAATTCTTTGTCTCCTGCTCTTCATAAAATTGTCTGAGCCATCCTATCTCATAAAATGTTGCTTCCCAGGTGATTCAAAGCAGTATTAGGTATAAATGGGGAGGAGTATAATCTCCTATTTGATGCAGCAATGAAGATGATTTCATTTAGCAGAAGCCTGGACATTTTAGATTATATTGTCTGAAAATTGATAAGATTACATTCTGTTCCTGAGGCATGTATGAAATAAAGCTGGTTATCTTTCTTATATTTCATTTCATTTTCTTTTTTAAAAACTATAACTCCTCTTTCTGCTCACAAACCATTGAAACAGTGAGAAAAAATAATTTAAATATTATCTGGAGGCTTTTGTGAGGATTTCCCATCAGATGAGGGAGAAATACACATTTATCACTTACTGCTTATCAGAAACAGATTCAACAAGAGAATGGAGAGATTGAACTTTATTTATTGTTTTATGTGTATGGAGGTCATGTGTTTAATTTCTTGCCTACAACAGTAGAGGCAGGAGGGCAAAATAAGGATAGCATTCTCAGGAGTGATGGATGATACTCGTGGCCTTTTCCCAGCTTCAACTTTCACTGAATATGCAAAACCTGTCTATATGTCTCGGCTTTCTCAACATTTCAGCTTTAAAATAAATTCAGTTATTAATGCTGACTATTGAAGAGTCTCTGATCCTCAAATGCTCTGGGATGTATTGGTTTCTGTGTCTAGAATTTTCTTTGTAATCTTGTGGTTTTGCATCTGTAACACACCATTTTGTAACTTTTTCATTCTGTTTTTAATATTACAAGGATAGAGTGAATTTGCCTAGTTGCTTGAGTCTCCACTTGTTTGTATCACTCCTTTCCCAAGGCAAGCCATGAAAAGAACTCTTGTGGGACAAGGCATTTGACTTTATAATAGTCTGAGTTCTAGACTTCTATTCACGTACACCCTAAAATGAACCTATCATGGGATTTTCTTGTCAAGATTTGTTTGCCATTGCCCTCCTCTGAGGCTGAGAGAGTGTGACTTGCCCAAAGTCACCCAGTGGGTTTCCATGGCAAACCCTGGTCTCCAGCATCATAGTCCAACATTCAAACCACACTGGCTCATGCACATAAACGTAGGACCCATTAAAAAAATCCAACATAAAATTAGAAATATATAATTTTAAAATGCCTGTCCTGCTCCTAGTCCTTCCTCAACCCCAAATTATCACCAGAATAGTGAAATATTCCTTTGTGTGTATTAGAATCTGTAAATAATAGACAATATCCACAAAACGGAGGACCAAATTTGAAGAATACATGAAATAATTTCCATCAGTAAAACAAGGATACACGGAATTTGAAGTGACATGCCAATTATGCAAGTAAGTTTATATTGTAAGCTAAGGTTAAAATGTTCAGGAAGAATGTCAAAATCTCCATTTTGAGCATGACAGAAAAGCATGAATTTATATCGGTTTCTAAAAAGTTTATTAATGTTTTTGGCTTTCAGTTGATCATGTCCTCCAATTTTCTTGAATGTCCTACATTTTGTCCTGTGTTTGTGGAAGAGAATTATGGCAACCCTACACGGGAGGCAGGCATAGCAGTTAAAGTGGAATAATAGTGCTATAACAGTGTGGTGTGATATTAGGGCAGGAAGCCTCCCAGTGAGTTTCATGGGCAGTTGGGGCCTAGAAAGTGCTTCTCAAAAATCTGAGTCTAACACTATACCTACTTTATTATAGTGACCCTTCTAAATCTTGGCAGGTCTTTGTAGTTAGGCAAGCATTTCTACTGATCAAACAAGGCTATATACTTCTAAATCAGCTTCATAGTGTTCATAGACCCTATGACATAGAACAGAAATATTAGTAGTCATAACTGATATTGGCTAACTTTTGTCACACCTACTATCCTCCACATTTTGTTAAAATAGCATAGGGAAGAAGAAGAAGAAGAAGAAGAAGAAGAAGAAGAAGAAGAAGAAGAAGAAGAAGAAGAAGAGAGTTTCACATGAATGTACCCACAATGATACCCACCACAAAATAAATAAAATCCCTGGACTTCCAGATCCACAAATGCATTATGGACACAGTATTCCATTTATACCACATCAGATTCTTCCACAGTAAGGACTGTAGAATCATGTACTACAGTGATGCTCTTCCAAGTGTTGTTGGACTGCAGTTCCCAGCATTTCTTACCATTGACTAGGGCTGCTAGGAGCTGCAATCCATCATCTGGAAGGAAGCACTTTGACCACCTTTGATGCTGAAACACACTGGGATACCATACTGCCCAATATTCTGCCTGTGTGTGTTGCTCTACATATACAGTGCTGCATCTTCCCACCAACCAGCAGCCCCCATGTCTCAAGGCCTCCTTTGTTGTTGTCACTTATGGGTGGGAAAAGGAGGGTTGGAGGAGGTCATAGAATCATAGTGTTGGAAGAGACCACAAGCGTCATCCAGTCCAACCCCTGCCATGCAGGAATACACAGTCAAACCGTCCCAACAGATGGCCATCCAGTCTCTGTTTAAAAACCTCCAAAGAGGGAGACTCCACCACATTATTAGGCAGCATATTACACTATCAAACAGCTCTTGCTGTCAGGAAGTTCTTTCTAATGTTTAGGTTGATCTTTTTTCCCTGTAGTCTGAATCCATTACTCTGTGACCTACTCTCTGAAGCAGCAGAAAACAAGCTTGCTCCATCCTCAATATGACATCCCTTCAAATATTTAAAGCAAAGCAAAGCAGCTTCATTTATATACAGCTTCATACTGCGCTATGGAGTGTCTAAGTGGTTTACAACTGTAAGCTCATTGCCCCCCAACAGTTGGGTATTCATTTTAGCAACCTCGGAAGGATGCAGGCCTGAGTCTAGCCTGAGCCCTGGCTAGTATTGAACTCACAACCTTGTGGTCTATGAGTGAGTGGCTGCAGTACAGGCATTTAACCACTGCACCACCAGGGTTATCATGTTACCTCTTAACCTTCTCTTCCCCAGAGGAAAGACAGGGGAAACTAAACATATCTAGCTCCCTGAGCCATCCTCATGGCATGGTCTCCAGATCTTTCACCATTTTGGATGCCGTCCTCTGGACACTCTCCAGCTTGTCAATATCTCTCTTGAATTGTGGCGCCTAGAACTGTACACAGCATTCCAGGTGAGGTCTGAGTCTGGCCAAAGCAGAATAGAATGGCACTATTACTTCCCTTAATATAGACACTACACTCCTATTGATGCAACCTAGGATCATATTGGGCTTTTTGGCTGCTGCATCACACAGTTGACTCATGTTTAGCTTATGGTCTACCAAGACTCCTGGATTCCTTTCACATGTACTGTTGTCAAGCCAGGTGTCAACCACCCAATATCTGTGCATTTCATTTTTTCTGCCTAAGTATAGTATCTTGAATTTCTCTCTATTGATTTTGTTAGTTTTGGCCTGAGTCTCTAATCTGTTAAGGTTATTTTGAATTCTGCTCCTGTCCCCTAGTGTATTGGCTACCCCTCCTAATTTGGTGTCATCTGCAAATTTGAAAAGCATGCCCCTTATTTCATCATCCAAGTTATTTATAAAGATGTTGCATAGCACTGGGCCCACAGAACCTGTGGCTCCCCACTAGTCCCTGCTCTCAGATCAGAGAATCAGCTGGTTGCAACTTGGCACAGAAGAAATGAGAGTGTGCACTGAAATGCAGTGCACCATCTTTTTCTTTCCTCAGGAATTCAGAGCAGTCAGATCTTCATGGTCTGAATCACCTTTCCCTGTCTTTCCTCTGGTAGAAAGAGCAGCAGCCACTCCTCTTGGGGCTTGACAGCTACAGGGCATGGGCAGTGTTTGGGCAGAGCAGAAGTGCAAGAGAATAGTCCTCTGTGGTCTATCCAAAAAAGGACTTAGATATGTGTAACCCACTAACAGAATGCTGGACTGTGTATATTGCTGCAGTGGAAAATAGCCTTTAGATATTACGGATAATCTATCCTTGTTACACTTGCCCATTATGGTCAACTTTATTATGCTTTCCTTCTATTTCAGGATTCAGCTATTTCTGAGGGCCTCTAGCTAAGGAGCATTATTGATTTGTTTTCTCCCTTTTGATATTTATGTTTCAGTTGTTCTGTTCGAAAGACTTTCAGCCACACTGTCTGTATCAGTGTTGGGACTCCCAAATGCATTTTGGCCCACAAAAGAACGAACTCATCTAATTGAATTAACTCTGTTCTGCTTAATAGAGTTTGTCATGGAACACTAAATAGATGTGACAATGATCACAACAAATCATACTTTATCTCTGTTCTCTGGATATTAACTATTAGCTGGCTGCTGAGAGACATTTCCCTCTTTCCAATTGGGTATCTCTTTACATGAAGGTCAGTCTTCTTACATGGTTGGATAAAATATCACAAAGATATGGCTAGCTTGACATTTGAATATTGGCAATGAACTTATCTAATTAAGAGATGCAGATGGCCAAGCTACCTAGCAATTTTCACCTCCCTTGCTGCAACTCCAATTATAGTCCTTCCCTGCAGACTTAACACTGTATAAATTATGAAGTCAGGAGGCTGGATGACTATCCACCTGTTTCTATTTACCAAGATAAGTCTAACACATTGTTCTTTTTCTGTACAAAGCACGTGATTATGTCTTTAATATTGGTCTTGAAAACTTCATTTAAAAGGGAGGGAACCATATTAATGATATTAGCAGACAAAACTCGGTTGAATAATATGTCTAAGGTTTTACAGAACACAATGGAAATGGATGGGAATTATGTAAGAGGTATACATTTATGTTCTTGTGTAAATCATTGTCAATTGTGCTGGACAAATCTTGTTTGGAATGTGCTTTTAACTGTAGTTGGCTGGAAGAGGTGGAACCCTAACAACTGAGTGGAGTACACTTGGATAAAACAGATAACTGGTTCTTAAACAAATACAGTCATTCCTCCCCGCTCGCGGACTTGAAGTCAGCAGTCTTGCTCTTCGCGGGAGGGACAAAATGGTGGCACACGCCATTATTTTCAATGGGACTTGAATATTTGCGAGTTGCCATTTTTGTGGGGGAGGTCCAGAATGGATCCCCCATGAATTGGGAGGGTCTACTGTACTGTAATTTTTCATGTTATTAATTTGTTGTAATGTCTGCTTCAGTCTTCAGATAACATTCATTGAAGGATAAAAATATACACACTTAGAAACACTTTGTTTTTTCTCTAACATGGTAGATTCATGTTTCCACCAGGAATAATTAAAGGGTCTTCCAGAATAAACAGAAATGTCACAGACAACAAAATGAATCAGATTCTAAAAGAGAACCTAACTATTTCCTTCCATTACCTGCAAGTGCAACTTTAAGAAAATGAGATTGCAACACCATACTGTTGCCTTTATCTGGACAACTGTGGAATATTTGTATCAAGCCATCTTGAAACCTACTTCTGTGTTGGCACTGGAGTATTTGTGAACCAAAACTAAAGTTTTGTTACATTAAAACACCATTCTCTGATGGGTTTCATGAAGTGAGATGCTGGTTGGTAGATACAGAAATACAATATAAATTGTAAATACTGAGATCAAAAGACCATTTTCTATTCAAAACTCATGTGCATCAAGGAAAGAGTAACTGGTACAACAATTTTTCTAGGGGGTTAAAACCTTCAGAAGCTCCCCACAAAGTCCTTTTTTTCTGAGGCCAGTTCCCAGCTTTGCTGTCACAATTTGCCCCATGTAATGGATAAGAAACCTATGATTCATAATGGCATCATCACATTTGCTGATCATTTGTTATGCTGGAACTCCCTTTGGAGTTCTTCTCTCAGTAAAATATATTTGCCATCTGAAGTTATTATTTTAAATATCTGACAAAGAGGTCCATGAAATGTTATGCAATAAACATGTTTAAGGTACCACAAGAATCAACATGGATCTCTGTCTGGAATAAATGAAAGTAATCTCTTCTACCATTAAGTCCATCCAGATAGACTGGAAAAACCAGAAGGTCCTGGATTTTCTTTCTGTCCTTTATGATTTTTAAAAGTTTTTTTATTTTTTATTTTTTTAGGTCTCCATGACATTTTCCCCAACCTGAAATATTCCTAGGGAACTCCCAGCATTTACAAGGACTTTATATTCCTACTCCCTAGGTCAGTTTAAATTATCCCAGTATTTCCCAAAATGAAATGTACCTCTCCATGGTTGCCTGTTTGTGTTGTCCTGGAACTAAGATAGCTGCCACCAAGAAACATAGTGACTTGCTCCCAGGACAGAAGATTTAAGAGAGATTAGATGAGGGAAAGAGGAATGCTAGTGATAAAACAAAATGGTCCTAATGCTTAACTAGAGTAGCATTGTTAAAGCACTTTAACACTTTGGCTATAACTGCTGCATAATAATTAAAAGGTACTCAGTGGAAATTGGTAATAGTCCATTTTTGAAACATTTTCTGAGTCTAGATGTGATACACAATCAGTGGGAGGAAGAATACAAGGGAGAGGGAGTGAAAGAAACTCAGGATATTTCAAGATAGAATTTGGATCCCAAACCATGAATATACGGGTAAAATCAGAACAAAAAGAACTGGAAAGTCTGGATACTTCCAGGGACTTTAACTATTTCTGGATAACCCCATAGTATTTCTTGTTGTTCTGTTGATTCCAAAATTAGTGCACAGCTGATTAGAAATGACTTAACCTCTAATCTAGATCATGATTGCATCTCTCATATTTACTCAGACCAATGTTGTGTTCCACAAAGCATTATGCAAGTGGACTTCCACTTATATGATTTATCATCCTTCAATGCCCTCCCACCTGCTCCCAGAAGAGCTCCGATTTTCTGGAACAGATTTAGTGGCATGATGAAGGCTGCAGGGGAAGGACAAAGGGGGAGGATAGAGGAGCCCTGGTGGCGCAGTGGTTAAATGCCTGTACTGCAGCCACTCACTCATAAACTACAAGGTTGCGAGTTCAATACTAGCCAGGGCTCAGGCTAGACTCAGGCCTGCATTCCTTCCGAGGTTGCTAAAATGAGTACCCAACTGTTGGGGGGCAATGAGCTTACAGTTGTAAACTGCTTAGACATCCCATAGTGCGATATGAAGTGGTATATAAATGAAGCTGCTTTGCTTTAGTCATTTCACTGGTGAATGGCCACTGTTAGATTATCACCCAGTGAACTAGGATTTCTTTAACTATCCTGCTAGTTTTGACCTGCAAGTAACATGCTATATTATGCAAATATATGCTGGTTTGTAACAAGCCTTAATATTTCAAAATGACGTTTTAAATGAGGATGTCATGATGATCATTATTACAATGAATGTTATGCCACTGCATGATTAAAAATGTCAAAGCTCCATTGCTTTCTTCCTGTTAGCTCTTTTGCTATGCCTACCGAAACTAATATGAATCCAACATAGTATTGCTGAATAATTTATTCCTTGGTGTGACATCCTTCTAGCATTTAAAAAAATGAAAGTACTTCATATTTCATAACACGTGTTCTTTTGCTTCCTCATTTATTCCTCCACTTGCTAGATATTCCACTTGCAGGCTAAATGAGATTCTCTGGAAAGAGCAGCAATGTTTCTACTGAGAATGTTTTCAGAACAGTGCTGGAGAGCAAGGAAGGCTTTGATAGTAAAGTGAGTGTATTCCCTCAAAATGTAGAATTGTAGTTTAAATACGAATTTCCTACTCAGGGATATATTCAGTCTCCCCAATTAGATTCCTAAGCCTGGCACTTGGTTTTCCTGAGAAAAATGCAGCATTATCTGGTGCGGTGACAATATTCCAAGGGTGGCTGGGAGCTAACATTTTATCAGACTATCAGCTCCACAATGTCTGGCATACTGTGACTCTGAAGCACTTGTGAAATTAAAATGGAGATTTGTCAATTCAACTGCTCAATGGGAGAGCCCAAGGGAAAGACCAGTGTCAGTTGGAATTTGACCTAGTATACAGGTATTGATATTGGTTACTTTGAAACTGGGATGCTGGGAACTCTTACTGGTAATACTCTTTCAGGGTCTCTACATGGTACAAAGTTAGTAGTTGTGAAAGTGACCTTTCTCCACCTTATTCCACAGAACCAAAGCAGAATGACCTCTGTGATGTAGAAGAAAGGCTGTGTTGCTCTCACCTACTTGCCCCTGCCAACCAAACCCTTGGCAGGGGAGTCCTTTTCTCACATTAATTCGTTTTACAAAAACAACCTCAGTGTGTTATACCACATCCTTGCCTCTTTGACACTTCAAAAAATTGTGATACAAAAGCTTTTTGTGGGTTCTAGCATCCCTTTTCCCTACTAGCTCTGCCAGGAAAGCACTTGACCAGCTAGCCAATAACCAGACTGAATTGATAGGCTACAGGAGCTGTATGTATTTATTTTCTCTTAAACACCCAGAAGGCACTACATCCTGTCTGACCTTGGAAGCAAAGCATATAGTTAGCCTCGTAGTCCCCAACTGTCCCAATTTGACAGAGACAGTCAGTCCCAATTAACTCTCTGTCCTCTGACTTTTTCAGCTGCTTTTAAAATGTCTCAGTTTCTTCTTACTCCTCCCACTTTCCCCCTTTGTCCTCAGATGACTTCAAATGCTTCAAACTGGTTCAGATTGTAAATGTTTTTTGCACTCAACTCATCGAGGGAGAGGAGTGGAAGGGGATGAATCTTGGCCTTCCCTGTAGACGTAGGCAAAAGGAAACTGAGTCATCTTTTCTTAGGGCGTTTTCACACGGGGCTTTAGGAGGACGCAATCTTACCTCCGTCCGGCCCCACTCCGGCTCCATTGACAAATTTTTCACACGACGTCGCAGCAAGCCCCGCCTCATCCAGCGCCATCCCTGGTGCTAGCCAGCATCAGTCCGGGTCTTGCTGCGCGTGTTCACATGACGTTGCAGCAAGCCCCGCCCCTTTTAGCTCTAACTCCGGCATCAGCGCCGGAGTTGTAATTCCTTTTTAAAAAAGGAATTAGGTTGCCGCCGCCGGAGCCATTCCGGAATGAGCGGAAGGATCCGTTCCGGAATGGCTCCAGGCGGCTTTGGATGTTTTCGTGTGAAAACGTCCTTAGTCTCTGTGTTCTTCCTCATTAATAACTTTTGCCATCTTGACCACATTCTGATGTCACCTTGCCACATGTGTCCCGGATTTCATCTGTAAAATATTGGAGAGAATGGAAGCTAGGCCAGGTGTGATTAGTACTTGGATGGAGGACTTCCAAGGAACACCAAATGCTGTAATCCCTATTTCAGAGGAATGTAATGGTAAATTGCCTCTCGGTATTTCTTAGGGTCACCATATGTTAATAGGTGTCTTGAAGGCACACATACACAAACGTTCCATAAGGACCCATGGTACAGTATGGGCTGATCCAATTTCTTCCCAGTATGTATGCAAAGGGCTTAAATAACCTAAAGGCACCAGATCTCATCTGATCTTGAAAGCTTAGTAGAATCAGCCCTGGGTAGTACTTGGATGAGATGGTGTCAAACGATACCAGGTGCTGTAGGCCATTTAACAGAGGAAGTAACTGGCAAATTACTACTAGTAGTAGGAGCCCTGGTGGCGCAGTGGTTAAATGCCTGTACTGCAGCCACTCACTCATAGACCACAAGGTTGTGAGTTCAGTACTAGCCAGGGCTCAGGCTTGACTCAGGTCTGCATCCTTCTGAGGTCGCTAAAATGAGTACCCAACTGTTGGGGGGCAATGAGCTTATAGTTGTAAACCGCTTAGACATCCCATAGCGTGATATGAAGCGGTATATAAATAAATGAAGCTGCAAATCCAGCTCTGAGTATTTTTTGCCTAAGAAAATCCTATGAAAATCATGGGGTCACCATAAGTCAATAGTCTACTTGAATGCACATGCACACTCACACAATGCATGCATAGTAAAATAGGCAGCCATTCTGTGCCTGACCTAAAAACTGGCACTATGTGAAGTAAGTCCCATTGTCATTATTGAGCTAGTGTTTTCACTAACATTGGTTTCATATTTCTGCATTATGCTCAGAGCGATGACTGAATCTCTTTAGTCCCCCTTTTAACATTAAGACTTTTCCAAATGACTTTCTTATTTTTTTTCCAAACAAAAGATGTCACCTCCATTCTGAAAGAGTCCAAGAACTCACTGTGATAGCAAATATTTGGCTCTCCCCTTCGTCTGTTCCAAAGGGGACAATGTGTTTTGTAAACACAGAGCATTTGAAAGTCATTTTAGATCAAATGACTCTGCAGAAATTAATCAAAAATCCACATGAACAATGATTCAGAGACTGCAAATACAAATGTTTCAAACTGTTAGTGGATAACAGTTAATGAAATGAAGAATGAATTTGGTTATGATAGGGCATTTGTACTGCTTGAAGATACAAGACAAACATTAGAACATTGGATAAAGAATGAAGAGAAGGAGGTTCAGATTCCAACTCAGCCATGAAGCTCACTGGTAGTTGAGTTACCAACACTCAGGTTAAACTACATCACAGGATTGTTGTGACAATAAAATGGGAGAGGGACATTTATGCTGCTTTGAGCTTTAGAAGAAAGGTGGGATGTCCGTGTAAATAATGCAGTGATTTTATTTACATAAAAGGCAATCACAATGTTGTCCCATTACCCTTTCTCCTCTGTTTTCACGGACGTGAAGTCCCCAGTCTTGGTTCTTCATGGAGGGGCGAGCCCCATCGGCTAAAATGGTGTGGCTGTGCGCACGGCCATTCGAGCCAGTGGGGTTTGAATATTGGCAAGTTTTGGGTTTTGTGCATGTGCACGGGGGGTGGCGGCGGAACGAATCCTCCACAAAACGGAGGGGCTCCTGTATTTAAATCTACTTTTAAAATCAATGGCATTTTAATATGCTAACTTTTTAAATTGAGTTTTAACTCTTTTATCATCAAGGTTTTAAACTCTATCTTGTTTTAACCTTGTTTTAAGCAGCCTTAGGTTTCATTTTGGGTAAAAAGTTGAATATAAGTAAAATAAGCAATAAATATAACAAATAAATAAAAATAATAAACCCAATGGGGCTTGAATATTGTTGAGTTTCTGTTTTTGTGGGAGAAGGGTGGTCCAGAAGAGATCCCTCACGAAAACAGAGGGGCGACTGTATTTAAATCTACTTTTAAAACCAATGGTATTTTAATATGCTAACTGTGCTGGCCAAATGGCTGTAATAAAGAAGACATAGACATAGACATATGCTAACTTTTTAAACTATGTTTTAATTCTTTTATCATCAAGGTTTTCAACTCTATCTTTTTTTAAATTGAAATACTTTTAATTACACAGAAAGTTAATAATGAAACATTGGAGACTCCTAACTACGAGTTGATCTTGTTTTAATCTTGTTTTAAGTTCCATGTTGGGTAAAAAGTTGAACATAAGTAAAATAAATAATAAATATAATAAATAAATAATAATAATAAACACAAACCAGATAAATTAAAAAATAATAAAAATCTGTGTTAGTGATTCTTGCCGTACAGGGAACACAATTCAGTTTTCCCTGCGTGTGGCATTGTTATTGGCTTCTACCCATGACCTTTTATGAGAAGAGTGGTTGTCTGAAGTCCTTGCCAACCTCAATGAGAGTTTGTCTGCTGTTTTCCCTTAATACCTTCAAGACTGAAGCTGTAAAGAATTGGGGAACAACCTCCTCTAAAGAGATGCGAAAGGTAATAAGATACATAAAGGATGTTGAAGGAAGCGCACACACACACACGGTACAAATATTGATGCTTTAAATATACAGCCACAATAGAAAAGATAACATAATGTGAATATCAGACATAAATGTGCATCATCACTTCTGGCTTACCGCTGTTAAAGCATCAAAACCACCTCAGGAGACAGGCAGCATTTTGCAACAGTAATGCTCCCCCCTCCATCAGTCACAGTTCTGAATGTATGAAATGTTGCAAGTATTCTGGAATGCTGTGAGTGTAAATTAACTGATAGTATTTATGAGACCCCACTGGAACAAAGGTATTCAGCAAAAGTTAGGGTACACTTACCATGCAAAAATTTGAAGTCTTAAATATATAGGGTTTGCCAACAACTATTGACCAGAGTTGGGAATTGTGCAATTTCAGACATTGTTGAATATCCCTATCAGTCCCAGCTGTTATAGGCAATGGCACAGAATGGTGGGAGTTGCAGTACTGACTTCCACACAGTTCCCATCCCTGCTATAGATTATAACATAGCATATCTGAAACTACTTTTCAGTTCCATTGCTCCTTGTTAATAGGTTGCATTAGAACAGGGGTAGGCAACCTTTTGAGCCGGGGTCTGATCCCCCGAAGTCGTCCCTTCTGGCGGGTCCGGGGGGGAATGGTGGCGCGTGTGGTGGAAAACAAAATGGCGGCCATGGCACGCGTGGCCGCGCGGCGACCAAAACGCACGGCGGCGGTGGCGGTGGCAGGGGTCCGCCTGGGCCGGTAAGCGCGGGGCCCGGGGCAGGAACTGGCCTGGGGGCCGTAGGTTGCCGGCCCCTGCATTAGAAGATGTCCTTGGATGGCAACTGCATGTTACAAAATCTGGGCCACACAGAAATTCATAAAGGCAATTATATGATAAATCAACTCACTAAAATTGGAGCAAGATTGTCTGTAAAGTATAAAATAATTTCAAATGAAGGTAAACCCAAGTAAACTGTGTCCTACTTGAATGCTGCTGTGTATTTACTCATATCGTGCATAATGAAGCTTTGGCTCACCTGAGGTTGGGAAAATACATGTGAAACCTTGATGAGGGGGCAATTAACAGTTGTGCTTTGTATGATACTGCCATTGAAAAAAACTGTAGCTAAGATGGAAAATGGCTGCATACTCTTATCAAGGTGGAACATGAGTACTATAGATAACCCCTTCCATGCATACTTCCTTACTACTCTGCATGTGTCTGTGCACAGGCGTATTTGCAACAGCTTTGGGAGGAGTCTGATATGAGTTGAAATTAAAGATAAGCACACATTTATTGGCTTGGCCATTTAGTTATCAAAATAGTAAAGTTGCATCCGTTTAAGTAAAAAATGGTTCCCCTTTTAAAAGTTCATGAGAATTAATAATTCTTAATAATTCTATTTCTTCATAGACACTTTCCCTTCATTGATCAGTACAAAGAGGTGTGTGTGTTTGTGTGGTAAAACATTGGATTACAGGAATCCAATCTGTACATTTTGATACATTTTTACTATACATGTGAAAAAAAATTGAGGCCATTATTTAAAACATTCTCCTTTAATATCACTTGTAGGTGAAGACCCTAGTCACTACACACTAGACCCTGGGTTGTATTTTCTTCTACCATAGCTGGGAATATAGGGATGATGGTGAAGTCACTGGGAAGGCATGAAGGGTATGTATGTATGGGTGATGATGGAATGAACCAGCAAACATGTGATCAAACTTATCATGTTTAGCTATGTGCCAGCATTTGGTGAAGAAAAGATTGCATTTCTTTTATTAATACATTCCTATAGCCTGTATAATTTGCAAAGAATTTTAGGATCTTGTTGAATCTTCAGAATTATTTGGCAAAACAGGTAATACATTGTCCTTTTACATGGGGAACAAGCTTTGTGGACACAATGTCTATGTAGGATCATCATCAGAGGCCACATTCCTCTGGATATCAGTTGCTGGAGAACATGAGTTGATTGTACTTGGGTCTTGCTTGTGGGCATCTTGTAGGCTTCTGGTTACCTAATGTGGACCTTTCATCTGATCCAACTTCACTTTTCTTACATTGTTATGCACAGTAACTCCTTTCAGGACAACTTGGTATTTAAACGGATGAACAAAAATTTGAAGAAAAACAATTTCCCATTCTTTCTTTCCTTGTGACTGTTCATGGTGGCTAGGGATGATGGTATTTGTAGAGCAAAAACTTCTAATGGGGCCCCAGTTGCCCACTCACTATAGGTGTTTGCAAATGCCAAACATTGCAGGCTCACAAGTATAGGCTGCTGGAAAAACTGTTTTTAGCTAACATTCTGTAGCCTGGCACTTACTTCTATGGGCTTTGATTTTGCATGATTTTTGTTTCTATTGTTGTTTCTCTGTTCACTTTCCTTGTGATTCATGGATATGTGTATCCCTGTTGGAGACATATGGTGGCACAGGTTATGCCTGTTTATGTACATTAAGGGGCATTCCAGCAGGAGGTATTTAATATCTTTGGACAAAATGTGGCCTCTAGCCTCTGAATTTTAGCATCTCAGCTAATGTTGGTTGGCAAGGTCTGCAGGCAGAGATGGGTTTTTCTTTCACTTGTCAGTGGGTTGCTGCTGTGTATGAAATTGGGGGGGGTCCCCCTATGTTTTGAGGTGAACATATTTGCCTAAAGGACGGGTGGAAGCCACGGGAACACAATAGTCCTCACAACATACCTTGGAGAGCTGCATCTTCCTACCATACCCCACCTCTGGAAAAGTAAAGAAATAAATACATTTTAAATGTCATTCTTTTGCCCCCACATGCCATCTCATGGACATGGTGGGGGGCATTTCCCTCATATTTTGAAGCCTTACTGGGCCATTTCAGCTCACAGGGGAGGTGGTTTTTGAACAACAGGAAGCTAGCAGAAATTACTTTTTAATCATTTTGGCTGCATCTGCATTGCAGAATGAATGCCGTTTGATTGCCATGGCACAATATTATAGAATTCTGGGGTTTATAGTTTGTTGTGGCTCCAGCCTTCTCTGACAGAGAAGGCTCAATATCTCACCAAACTACAATCCCAGAATTTAAAGTGGTGTCAAATGGCATTCATTCTGCAGTGTGGATGCAGAATTTGTTTTTTAAAAAGGCTATCTTGGGTTTAAATTGGCTTGGGGAAGGGAGATAGAAATGCCCTGCAAACCTGCTAGAAGGCATTTGGGGGCAAAAGACAAAAATTTTGGGGGGAAATTGATTTTTTTTTTACTCATCATGTTCCCTGGGGTAAAAAACAAAATGGACCCAAGGGCTGCATGCAGTCTGCATTTTACTCACTTCTGGTCTAAATGTAAAAGGCCAGGATTTTGCTTTGTGCCATTGCTTGTCTTCTCTGCTCTTGCCTTGCTTCCTGTCCAGTCAGTAAACCTTTGCTGGTCCTGTTGCCTTACGCCAGTGCAATGCCTTGAGTTATGAAATTGCAGGGGTGGAAATGACCTTTCCAATCAATTCTATCACAGTTTGCCATGGAGAGCATGCTTGAAGATTTTTCTGTAAACTGTCCTAATTCAAAGAGAGACGCTAAAAATATTCATTGGTGGCATATGCTTAAAACAAAACAAAATTTCAATTTAGTAGTAATCAAGAAAAACAAACAGAGACAAAATATAAGGTAGAACAGTCTGATTTTATTACTTTTTGCCATTGAGAGACTTTTCCCCTTCCCTTGCCATTTTTTCTTTTTCTATTTTTAAAATATTTTTTTCTTTCCTTTTTGATTTTTTTTACAACATACATTAAATTGTGAATCAGATGTTAGGGGGATGTGGAGATGAAGGGAATTTTGTGACATCACAGTATTTTACAACTTTACAACAAATGATAGTCTGACTTTGTTGTGTCTACCAGTGTATCACAAGGGTGGAAAGCAAAGGCACACGTAGGTCTAAGAACCTCTTCACACAAAGGAGTGGAAAGTGGTGAGGGAGGGAAGGAGAGAGATACCCAAACAGAAAGCACACTCAAATAGAAAATGGGCACCCAAGGTCAACCTCATTCTCAGCTCAATGGATATTATAAAGGCATATCCCTGTACGAAGCTGCAGTGATGATTCATTTCCACATTATGACAGAACATTTTCCTAAGGCAACACTGTGCCCTTTGGAACTCCAAGGCTTCATCTGCACTGCAGAAATAATCTGGTTTGACACCACTTTAACTGCCATGGCTCAATGCTATCGGATTCTGGAAACTGAAGTTTGTTGTGGCACCAGAGCTCTGCAGTTCCCAGAATTTCATAGCACTGAGCCTTGGCAGTTAAAGTGATGCCAAACCAGATTATTTCTGCAGTGAGGATGCAGCCCAAGGGGTTGAGCCTAGGAGGACACATGCAGTGTTGCCCCTTTTCTTTACTGACAAATCCCCTGCAGGTTAGGAAAAAATTAGGAAAACTAACAAAACAAAAATCCTTAACAGGAGCTTTGCGTTGGCTTTGATGGGCTTTGTTCATGAATGGCGAACAAGCCGGCTTCTTTCACGAGACAGAGACTAAAGGAAGGGGTATGCAAGCATCCTTGTTACACACTTTGGTTTTGGTCATCCAGCATTTCTAAATGACCACCTATGTGCTGCTGACCAACTTGAAGACTTTCTTCTTTTTTTTATAATTCAAAAACAAAATGTCCCTCCTTCCCAAATAAATCCAAATTAAGTATTAAAAAAATCTTCTTTTTAAAAAACTCCCCACCCCAAGAAATCCAAACCGAGGCAACACCCTCCCTCCCAACCATTCTATTCAGGCAATATAAAACACACACATCCTCTTCCTCCTGCTTTTTTTTTTTTTTGCTACAGCATGTCATCACAGTTATAGTATCAGATTAAAAACAAAATGTATGCTTGTGTACAAACAACCGCAACATTATCAAAACATACATACCCCCACACACTCCATGCATCCATAGGTTTCCTCACTCCAAGAAAGGGGAACAAATTTCCCTTAAATTTCCTCTTTAAAAAAAAAGTTATGCAGCATCTTTCTGGGTCTGCCTTATTGTAGTAGTTATGGAGAAAGAGCAGGGACCAGCCTGCTTGATACTCATTTCCATTAGATTTCATGCGCTGTACATGCGCTATGATTGTGTGCTGGAGTTTCCTGCCAGAAAGGCAAGTGCGCATCGTGCTTGTCTTCTGTGGACAAATCAGACTCGGTGACAGTTCATTCACGATTTCTTTGCTGGTTAAGAATAAGAATATATCATTATGCTGAAATGATATGAAAATATTTGGTTAAAAGGAAACTCTGCTCACAACACAGCATTTAAACTGTCAGCATAGCCCAGGGGTGGTTTGAGAACCAAAACAGAACCAAATGAAGCAATAGGTATTATCATCACCCTGTCTTCTTGTGAGCCAGAATGCTATTATTAAAATAATCACAACATTCTTCTTGGAGCTGCTCATCCGCCAGTTTTCCAGGAGAGTAACTGAGGATGGAGATAAACAGAGATCTGATTTATTCTAAAAAGATGGGCAAGGATGTACATACTACAGCTCACAAATATACACAACTGAGGGTGTAAGGCACAAATTTACATGTGGAATAAACAGGGTATTCACAGATGTATTCCCACAAACAAAAACCTGTGCGGTAAGACCATAAGCCATGTATGGTAAAACCTTGCACATGAATGAGTTCACGCTGTTTGTGGATTTTTGCTTGCCATTTCCCATGCATGGGTGAAATGAAACGGCAGAGAACAAGCTGGTGCCTTCACAGAAAGTTATTTTACCTACTGACAAAACCATGTTCACAACAATGGAGCCGAGATGTGCAGCTTTCAAAGGATTTCCTTTTCAGGACCTTACTCTAGGAAGAGAAGAACTTTGGTGATGGGGTAAGTTTGCTTCTTTCTTTGCTGCCTGACATAGAGGCTGGAAACCCATCCAGAAAAGTTAACTCACACCGAAATAAATACTACCCCCACACCTTTTTGTTTTATTTTCCAGAAAGAGATCAGAGAGCCCAAAACACAAAGTTCAGAATTCCACCTCATTCTTATTTAACTCAGTGAATTTATTGGAAAAATAAAAAGAGTATTAATTACTCCAGTTAATGGGTTTCACGTTAAATAGGCATATTTTTCAACATATTTGGGTGTTGGATTTTTTCCCCTTCTTGAGAGAGCTGCTCATATGAAGATATGCAGAAGTAATTTCCTTAGGAATAAAAAAAAAGACAAAAAGGATGAACAATAAATAATAAGAGTTACTTGCGTTAACAGTCACATGTTATTCATTAAAAGAGAAGAGTAGCAGAAACCTATGACAGAGTTGTTGCCCAACATGGCAATCTGCTATAACCAAACGGCTGTAACACTGATGGGCATTTCACAGTACCTGCGCATAGTAAAAGTCTGCCACAGTTCAGTTAGAGTTAGCTTAAATCAACAAATGTTTGTTGTTGTTATTGGTTGTTCTTTTCCTCTCCATTCCTTTTGCTTTCAAAGCACCCATTTCCCAGTTCTGGGGCGCACTGTGCAGTTAAGAGTGAAGTATCACAGTTGTCATTCATGTGTGTGCTTTTGGCTCAACGTTTGTGGTTAGTCTTTTGAGTAAGGAACTGTTGCATCATGGGGGTGGGCCCTACAGTGGCAAACCATGGATTGCATGGCCCGATTGTTAAAAAATATTCCACTTTTCCCAGCGAACAATACATCCTCAAGCTTAGCAGCTTCCTGGTTAGTTGAAACTAGCAATGTGAACATTGCTGAACACTGGCTTTTTAAGGGCATACTCTGGTCACCTGCTGTCCCTCCCCAACCCCCACCCCCATGGTGATTATGTACATGCATCATTAGGCTTCATGGACGTTGACAGAGGGGAAAAGGAAGGCTTAGGAGGTACATCGGGTTTTAAGGATGGTGTGCGTTTCAACCCTGATCTTGTCAGTGAGTTGTATGTGGTGAGACTGGGCTGCCTCGATACAGTCACGGTCTGACCCTGAGCAGCATGGACTTGTATAGAGTCCACTCTCTGGGGGGCAGGAGGGGGGTTGTCTCCCCTGCCAAAGCTCTGATTTCTCGAGAGGTGGGAGGAATTAGAAGAATTTGTATTATTTCTTTTGAGAGTTGATGTCTGATGGTTTCTCGTAAGCGAGTTCGTAGGGTAGTTTCTCTTGTAGTCCACATTATAAGCAGAAGAATGCATTTCCAACCGCTTGCTCAGACCACTCTGAGCAAGAGAAGACCCTGGAGGGCCCAGGGAGGCTTCTCTCTGGGGTACTTTTGGTGGCATGCTATCCAGGTTTTCCACTAGGTTCACTCCATGGTTGGGGCTCTTGCTGCTGAGATGGTCTTTGATGGTTTTGTACTCAAGCGTGGCATTTTGGTCTTCCATAGCCATTTGGGCCATGTCACTCATTTTTGGCTGATCAACATATTCATGCTGATAGCCTTGCTGAGAAACAGGCAGGACTACAACACTTGGGATGTGGCTGGGAGAAGCTCTGAGAGGAAGGTCTGTGGGAATTACAGGTGATGCCATTGGGGGGATATCTTTTGTGCAGGCATTGATAAGGTTCTGGTTTCTCTCCCAGTCTCGGCTGCCTCTGCTGGGTTTTCTCTTCTGCTGCAGTGTTGGGGTAGACTCTGGGGTTGGTAGAGCAGCCAAGTCTAGGTGATGTTGGTCAGCTTTGATGAGCATCTTGGCTGTGGTGCCTGGGGTAGCAAGCTTGCCATTGTGCATCAGGGGGGTGAGAATGGCTTCAGGTTTTGGCTCCTTGGACTGTGTGTCCCCAAAGAGGCCACTGAGCTTGGTGACACTGCTCATTGAACCTCGGCGGGACTGGGCCAATTCCTTCTCCTTCCTTTGCACAATAGTCACATCTCTGCGCCGATGGTCACAGATGCAGTACACTATGATCCCTGAGAAGACAGCCCCCATGACAAAGGCAAGAATGACTGCAATGGCCAGGAGGGTGACAGGCACCAGCTGATCATGCCCTTTGAGATAACTCTCACGAATCACTCCTGCAATAAATAGCACAAAGCGGTCAGCAGAAAAGTAGACATAAGAATGAATCAACATAAAGACATTCACTAAATCAACTCCTGTAGTCTTCAGATAACATTTTAAGCTGCAAAAAATGTAAAGGTAGTTTGACATGGTTTTAGTGAACATAGATTGCTTAGCATTGAAAAATTACCTTTTTGGACTACTAGACTCACCATGCTGGCTGATGCTCCAGTGTGGAGGGCTACTAAACTACTCAGTCTCTGGGCAGGATCATGAGTCATGTCCAAAGGGATTTTTGAGATATGTTTTATCTGAATAACATACTCCCAAACACTAACAACGTTATACCACAAACTCTACAAAATGATCTGCCATATGACATATGTAGTTGCTGTTTAAGAAACAACTTCCAAACTCTTATAGACATGAAGCTAGTTATATTCTTCTTTGGATTTTGCGAGGAGAAAATCCTGGCTAGAATCCTATATCAGTTTACAGTCAGCCTTTTGTATCCACGGATTCAAGCATCCACGGTTTGATTTTTTTTTTTTAAATGTATAAATTCCAAAAAGCAAACCATGATTTTACCATTTTATATAAGGGACACCATTTTACTATGCTATTGTATTTAGTGGGACTTGAGCATCCACAGATTTTATAATCCTCGGGGGTGGTGGTGGTGGTCCTGGAACCAAACCCCAGCGGATACCAAGGGTCCACTGTATATTTAATTCTAAGTAAGAAGTTACTTAAGTGTAACTTCTCCTGGCCTGAGCTCTCCAAACCTGTTGGAAACATCACAACTATACTCTTGGATATCTAAAATATCAGATAATAGGAAACTCTTTTATTTTCAATGAGATGAATGACTTCTGGCCCAAGCACACCACAGAATCACACTGGAGGACCTAGAAATGCCTAAAGAGAACATTTCTCTAGTCATTTCTAGGTCATCCAGCACAATTCTATGGTATGCTTGATCTGGAAGTTGATCACAGAATTGCATTGGAGGACCTAGAAATGCCTAGAGGGGACATATTTTTTCAGATGTGGAGAAGTGAAACCATGGGTATTGACTCCATGGATGGGTGGGTGGGTGGTCATACTGTATTTTTTCTTAGTCTGCAATAAAGGACAAGATGACATTCCCTGTCCCCAATTTTACATAAAGCAGGCAAATGGACTGGGAGCTGAATCATACTTCAAAACTAGCAACAAGATATGCTCTGCCGTATTTAATAGTAGCAGGCTACTTTAAGGGTTACAGGACAGTCTGTGGAGTACAGACATCTCTGTCTTCCAAGAGAAGGGAACAACTGATGAGCTGACTCTACCATCCTTATCATTTGCTATCTGAGCTGATTGTCCTACTCTGCCTAATGGTAGGTTCTGTCCCAGGGTGATCAAACATCCTCCTTTTCCAGGACATTTCCAACATTTCAACCTTTTGTCCAAGAGGAATTTCAAAATGCCCTACATCTTGAACATAACTAAGAAGTATGAATTTACATTTCTATTAGTATTTTTAGCTTTTCTTTGGTAATATCCTACATTTTTCTTGAATGTCTTACATTTTGCAATGTCTTGTCCGCCTCTGTGGTTAGGATAGCTGGTCCCCCTGTTTTGTCCTGATCCTGACCTAGAGAAATCTGGCCAATCTACGGCTATATAATATTGTTGGATATGGCATCAAGTCTCCCTTAAGTCTCAGGAAAGTTCCCTGCAGTGGCCTAACAAATGCCTGGTAAAGTGGAAGGCAGTAGAAAAAGAGGAAGACTGGTGGGTTGATTCAATTAAGGAAGCTATGGTCTTGAGTTTGTAAAACTTGAGCAGGGCAACTGATAACTGGGTCTGCTGCTCCAAAGCAGAATCAAGGCAGTTTGCCACTGCTTTAACTGTCATGGCTCCATCCTATGGAATCCTTGGGTTTGTAGTTTGCTGTGGCAACAGAGCTTTCTGAGAGAGAAGGCTAAATATCTCACAAAACTACAAATCCCAGAATTCCATAGCACTGAACCATGGCAGTTAAAGCAGTGTGAAACTGCATTAATTCTTCAGTGTAGATGGAGCCTGGAGCACTTATTCATAACACCACCATAAATCAGGGTCAATTTAACATAAAACAACAACTATAACCAGCTATTTCATTTCTTTTGAATTTTAGATGTATGGCCTGTTAGAACTGATAATATTCCTTGTCATTAAGAGACAGAGCTTGCATAATCTGCAATGGACAAAGTACACAGGGGGAAATGGAGGAGTAGTGACAAACTGAGCCAGTATGGTATAGTGGTTTGTGTGTTGGACTACAACTCTGGAAACCAAGACTTGAAATCATCACTGGGTGACCTTGGGCAAGTCTGAGGGGGGTTGCAGACTGTCAAAGATAGTGTGAATTCAGTCCACTTTTAGGGTTAGGGTTAGTGCTAGGGAATCATGGGAATTGTTATTTTTCTGAGACATTGAACCTTCTTTGTCAGAGAACCCTAGTGCCACAATAAAATACAGTCCCCATGATTCCCTAACCCTAACCCTAACCCTAAAAGTGGACTGAATTCACACTATTTCTGACAGTCTGCAACCCCCCTGAGTCTCTCAGCCTCAGAAGGAGGCAAAGGCAAACCACTTTGAACAAATCTTGCCAAGAAAAACCTGGGGTAGGTTCGCCTTGGGATGGCCATAAAGTAGAAATGACTTGAAGACACACAACAAAAAGAGATAAACATCTCCATCCACTCCTT
Source organism: Phrynosoma blainvillii (assembly GCA_026167975.1). Classification (NCBI taxonomy): domain Eukaryota; kingdom Metazoa; phylum Chordata; class Lepidosauria; order Squamata; family Phrynosomatidae; genus Phrynosoma; species Phrynosoma blainvillii. Next base: position 81,481,766 of record JANUYF010000002.1, read on the forward strand.
TTGAGACTCGTTTTGACCCTTACAAAAACAAACTCCTTAAAATTGTAGTTCAGCCTGCCTAAGGACTGGACTGGTTTTCCACATGGGCCATGGGCCTTGTCCATGCTGTTTTGTGAGGATAGAAATTATAATCCAACTCATCTGGAGGACATTCTATTGGTGAAGGAAGATCTAACTTTTCCCGTAAAGCCAAGTCCACCTATTTTTAGATACAATCCAAATATGTGTACACAGAGGGACTTCCCTTCAAGGCAAAGAAACAGTCCAAATTTGGGTGCCTGAAGCCTAGAGTATTTATAATTCATTTGTCATAGAAAAGAATGTGCATGCTTAGATCCCATTAAGTGCATCTTTGAATCCTGAACTGCCACCTGGGCCAACAGATTCTAAATGATGTATGTATTTACATATTCATCTCACATTCTGAAGGAACTTTCCAAAGATGACAAAGACTGCTGCTGCTATTACTACCAATGGTTGTGATTCTAGATCAACTACTTAACTAGCTAGTTACATAGCTAGCTAGTGCCTGCTGGCCCAACACTCCCTCCAATCTAGACTTACCAGACTGCAGTTGCTATGAGCAATGGAGGTCTGTTCTCTAGCTGACTGACATTTCCACCTTCCACCCATGAGCCATATCTGGTGTGACAGTCAAAATCAGGATCCCTGTCATAATTTCCCCTTGCAGCAGAGATTACTTACAGGAGGGGGGTGGAAATGTCAGTTGGTCACAGCAGCTGCTGCCCTGTAAGTCTGGATTGCATGACTTTCAGAATCCCTGAAAGTATTCCCTACTCTAATGAATATATAGGGATTGTGAAAATGCACCAGTCATAAATGTGTAGCTAGGTCAGGGTTTGGTAACCTACGGCCCGTGGGCCGCACCTGGCTGACCGGCCCCCGCAGCCCCCGCGCGCTCTGGCTGCTGCACCGCCACACACATCGCGGCCGCCATTTTGTTTGCCAAAATGGCGGCCGTGACTCGTTTGCGCATGCGCAGTACGGCTGGTGGCGGGGGCTGCACGCGCACGCATGAGTATGCGCGCCGCCATTTCCCCCCACCTGGCTCGGCGGAAGACCTGGGGACCAGCGATTGGCCCCAGGTATGTGAACGTTGCTGACCGCTGCTCTAGGTTATGCATTTATAACTGTTCTTGTCAATTCCTGCCCAAACGACTATGCTGACTATAAAGGAAGGGAGTCTGTGTTCAGATTAGGATTCACAGTGTTCTACAGGTCTGAATTTAATTTACTGGTCTGCCAAAGAAGGCTGATGCTTCACAAAACTACAAATCCCAGAATTCTGGAGGATGGAGTCATGACAGTTAAAGTGGTGTGAAACTGCACTATTTCTACAGTGTACATGCACCCAAAGAGACTTCTAGAATTATTACTTTGAAGTGAAACATTTGTATGCTTTTTTTTTTTAAATGTATGGCTTCATTCCATACTGGAAAACAAAGCTAGAACTTTATTATATTTAAAAGCTCAAATTCTGTTAGAAATTATAAAATCTGATATTGAAATTGTTTTCCATGGAAAGTATTGTGGTGATTAGTATTTCAATAGAATGACAGAGACACCTTAAAAGAGACCAATGGAAACGCCCTCAGGTATTTCATGGGCATGCACCACCTTAAAATGCATATGTTTCAAAGGATTCTCATGCCAAAACTTCTCTATATGTGGAAAGCTTACGTATTAGGGATAATATTAGTCTTAAGAAATCTCCTTTACGAGTACTGTACCCTTTCCACATGCAAGGAGAATCTAATGTGAAAGCACTTCTAAAATAGTCCTATGTCAAGCACATAGTGGAGTGGAACATGCCACACACCTGTCCTATATGTCTGCCTAAATGTTCTAATTTGTTGCAAGGGGCGAGATTGAGGGAAGAAAGCTCAAGTTCTTGTAGAAACAAGGTCCTGGAAAATACTCCAAGGTTATCTCTTACTTTTGTTGAGGGAAGCAGATGGGTGGGCCGCCCCAGGAAGCTGCGGATCGGGGCCGAGGCATCTGCATTCCTTGGCCCCGCGGTGCAGCTTCGCCGCCCCAGGTAGGAGCGCTAAAATAGCATTCCTTCCAGAAATCGGCGAAGGTGCGCCACAAAAGGCTGCCGGCGCACCTTCGGCGCCTTTTCCGCTGCAGTGTGTGTGGACGCTGTGGCGGATAGGCATCCTCGGAGTGCTGGACGTGCGGAGGGTCCGGTGCTCTGACGACATCTTCGGGAAGGGGTTTGGGCGCCCAGTGTGTGGCTGCCTCTCCCCTTCCTTGCCCTGAAGACGGCGCTTTGCGCCGTCTGCTTAGGCCCAATGTCAGTCTGTTACTGTGTGAAGCAACTAATGTATGAAACTGGCTCTGCATGTACAAAGGTATGTGAGATTTCTAATGTTTTTTTTAAAAAAAAAACAGTGAATGAAGAAAGGCCTGGGTAGGGCTTTAAAAAATTGCAACTCTTCCTTCTTCTAACCCTAGTACAAGTTCTCAAGCTTTGCTGCTTCTGAAAAGGTAAAAGTAAAGGTAAAGGTATTCCCTGTTGACAAGGTTATCAAGTTGTGTCCGACCATAGGAGGCAGTGCTCATCCCCATTACTAAGCCGAAGAGCCAGCATTTTTGTCAGAGAATACTCTGTGATCATTTGGCCAGCATGATTGCACAGAATGCTGTTTACCTTCCAACCAAAGTGGTTGCTATTTATCTACTTGCATTTGCATGCTTTTGAACTGCTAGGTTGGCAGAAGCTGGGACTAGTGACAGGAGCTCACTCCATCATGCAGCACCCGGGCCTCGAACTGCCAATCTTGCAATCAACAGAGTCAGTGTCTTAATCACTTCAGCCTTTCTAAAAATCATACAAGACATACTATGAGATATACTATGAGATATACGACTGTTTCCACAATGAAGTTATTAGCATACATCTGCATAAAAGAGATTTAAAGACTGTGAGCCTTACAAAAGGGCTGTGTTTTTCTTTTTATCACATGAAGTCTGAGAGACCAAAATAGTCTCAACATGTTACAAGCAGAGTTTGTCTTGTCTGTAATCACAGACATATCTGGCAAAACTCCAAGGGAAGTCTGTGTCTGAACTCTCTAAATATAGATTCTTGGGTAGGTTAGATGTGAAAGGCCAGTCTGGAATTTAATAGAATCCTTGCTAAGGTCCAGTGGTCAATGAAAGCAAACAAGCCTTTGTGGTGTGATCACATTTCTCCAACATCTTACACATGAAAATAGAAATTCAGAGACATAGCTGTGTTAGAAGATTATTGCACAGCTTAAAAAAGCAACTTACCTCTCCCGAGCTGAAGTCTCATTCAGGCTGCAGCTAGGTTCTATCGCATAGATTTTGCCACTGGCTGAGTGCAGCCAGGCTGCAGCCCGGGTCCTAGGAGAGTTCAGCAAGCTGCTTTTCAAAGTCAGGAGGTTTCCAACTTTGAAAAGTGGCTTGCTGAGCATTCCTGGGACCCAGGCTGCAGCCTGGCTGCACTTAGCCAGTGAAGTTGTAGCCCAAATGAGACTACAACTTGGAAAAGGTAAGTCACTTTTTTAAACCTGTGTGATAATCTCCTATGTCTGGAATGTCAGTATGCAAAGGGATTTTGTAGTACTTTTGAAACTATGGGGCTGGACAGACTGCCCTGATAGGCGGCTCTGTGCCGCCCCTGGAAACAATGGGCTGGGGATGGGGCAACAGCATGCCATGCCCCCAACCCAGCAGTTCCATGGTCGCAAAAAGCGGCTCTTTTTTGCACTACAGAAAGCTTGCCCTTGCCACCACTGTGGCAGCTTGTCTGTGTTCCTTTGGTGCAGCATGTGTAGAAGCTGCACCAAGGGAGCACCGTGACACCTCCCGCCGTGCAGTGGGGCATGCAGTGTGAAGCTGGTGTGGGTGCAGAATCAGGGTGGCTGGCATGCAGTCACCACGCTCCCACTCTGCCCCCAGGCTGGCTCTTTATGTTAGTCTGTACAGCCCCTAACTGAGCAAAAGACATTGTAGTACAAGCTTTTGTAAACTTGGTCAGATTTGCTTAGTCAAACCTTATGCTGCAACTTCTTTCACTCATCTCAAAGATGCTACAAGAACCATGTGCAAAATAAAAATAAGAACATTCTGTTAGATGTATAACTCCCCATCAGGTTCCATCAAAAGTTACTTACCTGAGGGTCTCCCTTTCCTTGATATAACACACAGCTAAAAGGCCTCCATATTCCTGCATTAATTTATTCAGAAGCTGAAAGTCACTTGTACTTTTTACTTATCTCAGCAACCCCATTGCATGGCTTTTGTCTGACCTCATTGCACTGCTTTTAAAACTTTGGAGGATTGCAGACTGCCAGAAATAGTGCAAATTGAGTCCACTTTTAGGGTTAGGGTTAGTGCTAGGGAATCATGGGAATTGGGTTTTTTTCTGAGACATTGAGCCTTCTCTGTCAGAGCGCTCTGGTGCCACAATAAACTACAGTTCCCATGATTCCCTAACCCTAACCCTAGCCCTAAAAGTGGACTCAATTTGCACTATTTCTGGCAGTCTGCAACCCCCCTTTATGAAGGAGTCTGCCCCACTTTTAAGATCTTCAGAAAGTGTATGTGTCTCTCTACTTTCATAAGTTTTAAAACACATCCAACATAGTGATTTCTAAAGCCCAAGCTAAAGCAGACAGTACTGAAAGATACGGAGTCAAAACAGAGTCATGGAGAAAAAAGCAGGTGGTTATCGGCATACTAAGTGATTTTCCTAAGATTTTCAGGAGAGCAAAACATCTGTTTTTGAAAAGGCCAGCACAAACCTGACTGGAACAACCAACCAAAATAAAAACAGCCCAATGAAAACTTGGCATGCTTCCTTAGCTAAGGAAGGATGAGCATTAGTTCAGTTCTTTATAGATGACTTCTGAAGGATGGCCTAACTGGCAAGCAGATTTTTGATCTCTGAACAAGAGCATGCTTGGTAGGAAGTGAAATTACACCTCAATATTTTGTTGAAGGTTCAACTTGCCTCTAGAAAAAGCAGTTTGGGGATAATGGTTTACTAGGGAACAAAAAACAGAGACTATCCCAGTAGATAAAGCCAGTGGGGTAAGTAATTGCAATAGTTTAAGCCAAGAGTGGGCCAATGTCCCCTCTATTTCCTGTGGACCACTACTGGGCATCAAGGCACACCAGAAGTCACTTCTTGTCTCCATTTTCAGCAAAGTAAAGATCTGGGAGGGATTCGAGGAGAGGGGCTAACTATTAGGTTTGTGGATGTGGTTTTGAATAGTTTGAAGTACCATAAAAAAGGGGGAGGGGAAGTCAGGAGGTTTGGCAAACTTCAGGGGCTACAACATCAGAGAACCATCAGCTGTATGTTCTCTACCATTCATGTAAATCAGGGGTAGGTAACCTTTCCCCTTTAAGGGCCGAGGGACTTCAGCTCCCAAAATCCCAGGAGCTATTGGCCAACATGGGACTATTGGCCAACATGGCTGAGGCTTCTGGGAGCTGAAGTCCCTCAGCCCTTAAAGGGGAAAGGTTGCCTACCCCTGATGTAAATGAATACCAGGGCCATTATGCTCAACACAAACTTTGTTCCAATCCAGGAAGAATTTTTTTGATCACCTGGAGTACTTTTACTACAATGTTTAAGTTCTGCCAGCAAATCTTATTTAAAACACACATTCTACTTTTACTAAAACTGAACTTTTAAATTGTGTCCAGCGTTCCAGCAGTCTGGTGGAAATGGTGAATGGGAAACTGAGAGAGCAACATGGTTTCCACAGTGGGAATCTGTCATCTTCTTCTTGTTTTCTAATATAATGTAGGCCAGATGGTGTGGCAATAACTTCTCTCTCTCCCCCTCTCTTTCTCCCTCTCCAAATGCTGGCATACTTAGAAATGGGAGCAAGGCTTGGTAAATGAAATATGATGTGATTTTTGGAAGGGATGAAGAGAAACTGCTAATTGGGGTATAAAGTTTCAATGCCTAAATGTGCTGTGGTGAGAAGGAGGAGAAGGCAGGCAGTGAGTTGTAAATGCAGCAAGCGTGGCAGCTATTTTAGACTTCACATATTGAAATGATGGCTGCTGTGGTTGGGTGTAAAATGGTCCACATCCACTTCCATCACCTCCAGCATCAACAGAATATAGAACATATCCAAAATTAAAGTTTAATTTTAATTTAATTTAATTCACTCCTTTAGCCCCCCTCTCCACACACATACACGTACACACGAGAGAGAGAGAGAGAGAGAGAGCAACTTTCAAGTTCACATTTGTTAAGGTTTGCTAACAGGGCCTTTACTGTGCTATGGGCTAATTGCTAGCATTCATTCTTTTAGACATGTTAACCTCATTTCTAAAACTCCATGAATGCTGCTTTCAGTGTTTCCACAGATATAAACATTGTGTTTCCACCACCATGTGCCCCATTAGTCTTCCAGGCCAGGATATTTGCATATAAATTCAGCTTCCCCCCTGCTCCTGCCTGCCACCCTGAAACTTCCTATAAGTGTGAAATTAAAACAGATTTGAGTCTTATTATGGGAAAAGGAAAAGCTCAATTGGGCATTTGACATGAATTGCTCCATGCTGATAGTTAAAACCAAGAAATGCTTGAATGGAAATAAATTATGTGAGCCTCAAAACATATTCATGGAAGCATAAAGTGTGTGGTGTGTTTTTCACAGAATCACACTCAAGGATGCTTTGCTTCTTAAGATTCAATGTCTTTTCAGCACTTAATCCTGTACTGTAGTTCTCTTCAAGCTTTATACACATTATAGGAACTTTCTGTTCTGCCTGGGATGAACTAAAATATGGCCAGCTGTTTTCTTTGAGAGAGCTGAAAGCAACTGAAATTCATTAGATTCAGAGATGTGAATATGGCTCATTGCAAGGTTCCAGGCTAATTATTACACATCTTCATGGGTTTGATTTCAATGCATGTTATTTCTCTGGTGGTACAAATCTAATGGAATCCCTCTACCAATTCCCATGTGCAAATGTAATTAATGCTATTATGAATTCTGGGATTGTGCTACAGTATCCAAAGAAAATAACCTAAAGTCTATAGTCCCGCTTTGCTCACCTCTTATTTTGCCTATGACCCATCTGCTCAGGGGTAGCAGGTCACACAAGCTGAATGTCATAGAGATCTAATTGGCTTTAGCTCTCTTAAATCACTAGAAGACTCACAAACCAACCAACGTGAACAGAAGGAAGCAAGGGTCTGTCTCCTTTTTCTTATTCTTTTAACTTATGTGGTTTGACATTTATTTCTTTACTTTGAACAGCATTTTAAGACCCGAGTAATTCCCTCTGTCTTAAATGGAAGTTGTAACATGGCTTGCATAGCCAAAATGGCATCTCCCAAACACACAAGGGAGATTATCAATAGGCTGAAAACATGAGGCGCAAACATGAACAAAAGGTTTTTCCATTGTACATTTTGCTACTGGTCACACTTCCTTTATTTGTCTAGGTATCAGTGTGAATGGATAGACAATACAAATGCAAGGGTAGCTGTGTTGATTGATCTTTAAGAAATATTAACCACAGGCCCTCCCGCCATCCACCATCATCAGGAGGGAGAGAAGGCAGGCCAGCTCCATAGGGCCTAGTCTGAAAAGAAGAAGGCCCTCCCTCCATCCACCATCATCTGGAGGGAGAGAAGGCAGGCTGGTTCCATTGGGCCTAGCCGAAAAAGAAGAAGGCCCTCCCTCCATCGGGGGGGGGGGTTGTATTACTGCTGTTGTTGTAATGTATGTTTTTAATCTGTATCTTATATTTGTAAGCCGCCTTGACTGCTTAGGCAAAAGGCGGGATATAAGAATTATTATTATTATTATTATTATTATTATTATTAGATGTATAGCATGGCCCAGAATGAAATAGGATGGAAGGATGGTGTTGGCCTGATGTAGGTTGGGTGTTCTCTGTGTTGACAGGAATAGAAAATAAATGGGAACTATAAATCTCCTTGATTTACAATGACAATGTCAGCTCATGCTTGCCTCTGCTTCCTACACCCATAGGAATATGGATGTCAATACAGACCCATGGTTATTACCTGGGGTCACCAAGAGAGAGTGCAGGAAATAACTATCTTCAAACTTTTATCTTCACTCCTATATTGTACTGAATCAAGTCAAAGGAGAACAGGTTGAACTAATTATCCAACACTTGATTAAATATTTCAGGTACTTAATTAATGAGCATGTGCCCTATGCAAGATATCCTCTGAGATTCTTGGAAAAGTATTAATAAACTGTCAAAAAAAAAAAAAAGGCTGAAAAGCAGACCTTGAACTCTTAAAATTAGTCCTCTCAGTTTCAAAATGTGTGATTTATTGGAGTTAATAATGAGATATTGATGCAGTCTAATAGTGGAAAAATCAAATACACAAAATGTGCTACTGGAAGGATTTACTGTGTATTTGGATAGGGATAGCAAGCAGGATTGCTGAGGGGTTAGCTTGCTTCTGAAGCAGTATTATGATAAAGATGCATGCTCTCTTGTTGGATAAATGTATCTGAGAAAACTAGGAAGCTAAAGTAAATCCAACAGCAAGATTGCTGCAGGCATCCTGTTAGTGACAACAAGGCATGAACTCAACCTTACACCAATATATATATATATATATATATATATATATATATATATATATTTCAGGCAATTAAGAGATCAATGTTCCCTTTCTCCAACCTCCCCTCACCCTCACAGCCAGACATGAAATGATTACACTCACCCCTCCATTTTCACAAGGGATCTGTTCCAGCCCCCCCCCCCCCCATGAAAATGGAAAATTGCAAATCTTCAAGCCCCATTGGCTTGAATGGCAGTGGGTGCCCATGGGTGCACATCCCATTTTGTACCCACTGTTTGCTGCCTGGGAATGGGCAAGGGACGTGGACACCAAGTCTATGAAAATCGAGGGGCAACTGTACATCATTTTCTGTTACCCCTGGAGGACCTCTGTGGGCCTCAGTGATTGATATAATCACTTCATGTTTGGCAACAGGGACATAGCCAGATACTTCTGTGATTCTTCTCTCCTCCTAGACTCTCCACCATGCCTGAAATGGATGTGTGAGGTGGGCAAGTGGCTCTACATTAGGTCTAGGGGTGGTAAATAGCTCAGTGTAAAATAGTTCCACATGCAGTATTATTCTATGTGGAGCCATGCAGGATTGTAGCCAGTGTGTGTGCTTGTGGGGGAGGGGGGGGGAAGATAGGTAAATTATGTAGCTTGCATTTAAAGGACACTTCTTTTTTGTTTTCTTCATTCAGTGCATTCAGTGAATCTGAAGTAATTCACGAAGCATAACATATCTGTACTATGGAACCAGTATTTCTATCTGTTCTTCCTTCACATCTCTTCCACATTTATCCTGAGATAATAACTGAGATAATAAACCTCATAAATTTCTGACTTGTTTATGGTCTCAAAGGGTTAACCAAGGGCACATAGATGCAAAAGAAAGGCTAGAGTTACTAATCTGTTCCTAGTTTATCTCAGCACAGTTGTTGAACACATACTCCCATCCTAGGAAAAGGTGAGATATAAAATAAATAAATAAATAAATAAATAAATAAACTGATTTTGTTTGCAAAAGGATTTAGATTCAGTCTATGACATCTTCAGTTGGGCCTAGAAAAGATCCCTATGTAAAACTCTGGAGAACTGATACCAGTGACTGTAGACAAATAAGTCTAGTGAACCAATGGTTTGATTCTGCATATGATAATTTCCTGTCTTCCAGTATAAGTAATTATGCAAATCATCACTCTATCATGAGTACTTTGCATACAATGACTAGAGAAAATGAGCAAAGGAATGTTGCTGAAATATATTTGGGCTACAATCCTATACACCCTGATTCCAGAACAGTGGTTTCTTAATCTCTGGCCCTCCAAATGGTTTCAACTCCAGCTCCCAAATCCTTTATCTAAGGATTAATGTCTGACTCTTCAAATGTTTTAATTCCAGTCAAACTTAAGGACATATAGCTAAGATGGCTGTGCTGTCCCTTTGAAGCATCGGCATAAACTACCGGTATTTTAGTTTTCAGATACTGCATTGAGGGTTTTATTAACCAGGGTAAAAGCTGTAGCCAAGGATGTACAGCTGCAAGAGGACCACTGGCATGAAAAATTAATTGGAGTCTTGCTGAGACCAGGCCGAAGGCATCACTTTTGACATCCATATTTCAGCAAACACAGACAGCCCCCTCCCAGGCTTCTGCAATTTTTGCAATATTGCTCTGAATTGACATGAATGTTTTATTGAGAAAAAGCTGGACGTTATTGTGGGTATTGGAGTGACTTTTTATGTATAAACATACATGGGAGCTGTGATCCCTTAATTTCATAGCACTCATGGGGCGGGGGACAGGGGGGAGGCAGGCCAAGGATACAATTACTTTATGCTGCCCTGGGAGAGTCTGTTTGCACAAAACAACAATGGAGCAGTAGCTAGAAGGTAGAGCCAGAAATTAAATTTCTACAGCTTTGCTAGCAGATTGCTCAGATGCCTTTCCTGCATCTAGTGTCAGTCAGTAACACTATAGTTGCCTCGTGTAACAAGATGTTTGTGTTTGGCAAATACTTTGAACCATAGCCAGCTCTGGAACAAAGCCTGATTGGTTGGTATAAATGAGTTGGAGTAGAACTAGAGCAGGCAAAATTTGCCAAGGCTTTTATTGGTATTGTGCTAGCAGATTAGCTAATGACATCAATATGTGTAAGTTACTTTGTTCTTAGGAATTTCTTTTGCTCTCCTCCTTCCCTTGTTTGAAGCACTTCGAAAGTGTCCAAAAAAGGAAGGGAGCAAAAACAAATGATGAAATACCAGAGGCTGCTTGAGAACTTGGTGCTGAAGTGACATGGACTGCTCTATAGGACTGTGAATGAGAGATTTGTGCAATAGGTTTCTGTGTACCTTTGCAGCAGGACAGTATTAGCACTGGTCATAGTAGGACAGTCTATGCAGAACATGGGCAAGGAAGATGACATTACAGTGGCATTCCCCCACATCCAATGCATGAAATTGCAATTTGCATCCATGAGTCCTTTACATGTAATAGGAGAAGGAATAATGGGCCCAAACCTCTCTAACCTACATGCATTCATTGCCAGAACTTAGCAAACTTAAGAACACAGCTGTTCCTTTCCATGTCTAGAATGAGTCTATAAACAAAAAGTGTGCATTCAGGGATCTCCACACAGTTAGAAACTCTATGAAATGGAGCGTAGACTAGTTCTAAGAAGATTAAGAAATAATGAAGTGACAGGAATTGTATAGAAACACAGAAAGTTCCTTTCATTCTGCTTATGGTGCAGATGAAAATGAACCAAGGAGAAGGTACTAGGTGCACCTACGCATGCAATCTAAGAGATGGGGATGGGCTCCTGCCAAAGCCTTACTTAGTTCTGGAATATTCTGATGGTGGCTCTGCACAGATCAACACCTGTATGTGTGAGTCACAAAGAGCACAAAGAAGAATACCTGTATACAACCTGTACATCCATAAGGGCTATAGAGACCGTTATGGGAAAGTATGTAGGTTGGAGGCAATGCTTTGCAGTATGATCCCGCTCTCCCTCTGGATGTGTTCTTGTGGATAGTGTTATTTGGAAGCTATTTAAATTGCCTACATCTGGGAAATATATTTAATGAGTGACGGTGTTTGACAACTGTGACTGTCACACTCTACAAGATCTGTCAAGCTGTGGTGAGTGGGATAGGCCCAGAATTTCCTCCTAGTTCTGGAACTGCAGAAGCATATGTGTGGCTGAACTTACACTTCTCAGCCCCAAACTTGGGTGAATTTGTTTGCCGGGTGCAAATAGAGAGCCCAAGCTAACCACTGCTCTGCTCCTAGCTCCACACTGGGAAGAATGAGGGCAGAGGTGCAGAAAGATGTCTCTGCACATGCTAGCCAGTTAGATCTGCAATGGACCATCATAAAGTATACATGTTATAGCTGCAGAGAGACTCATCTTAGAAATAATAAGCTACAAAAGGGTTCAGCAACTATACTGGGTCTGGCACTGATAGCTGTGATTTTTTTTTAAAAAAATTACTTACTTTGGCTGCACAGGGGAAAAACTATTAAGAAATTTAAGTTTGTCCCTTAGACCTTAGTTAGGTGAAGGCATGGGTATAGTGAAACAATTCTAAATTATTACTCTGCCTTTAGAATGTACAACAAATGATTACAGCTCTTAATTGGAGGGCATCAAATTTTAGATTGTAGTAAAATTATTTTTATTATTAGAAGTGCTGATCAAGTAATGGCTAAATGCGTACTCCAAAAAGCTAATAAGAAGAGATGAATTATTCAAGTATCATTAAGCATATTGCCATTTAAGCATAAAGCAACAAAATTTTAACATAAATATGCTCCAAAATTATTTTTAAGTTCATTTATTTCCCTGCTATTAGAGATTCTAAAGGGTTTTAAATGTGAACAAGCACATTCTATTCTTGTTGCCCACCTAAAATGATGTTCCAGCATCATGGCCTTGGCCTGGCCAAAGAATCAGAGAAGTTGCAGCTTATGTGTGTATATGTGCACATGTGTGAATATTAATATAATATGGATAAAAGCCATTCAAAGTGAATCACAATTAAGTCTCCTCTTCTCATTTAAGCGCTCACATAACTCCTTATCCTAAATGGGGTCTCCATACAATTAAACCATTACATTTTCTGATTTTGATTTGGTTCTACTCCAACTCAGAACCATATTAAAACTGATATAGAAGGTCATTGAATTAATCTTCCTTGTTTTTTGTTTCATTAGTTAAAAAGCCACATGGAATAGTTGAAGAACAGAGGTAGTCTGTTTTAGGGAAAAAATCATTAGCCATTTCCTTCCATGCCCTTTCCCAGATTATATAAAGCACTAGCTCAAAGCTGTTAGCAGCCCACTATGAGGGGGAGAAGGCAAGCACAGATGCTTTTCCTGTTTCCCCCCCCAAAGAGCTGATAGACAGCAATAGGGAGGCAAGTGTTAAACCTCGCTCTGCCCTATTCATTGCAGCACCATGGGGCTGCTAATTAGCAAAGAAACAACAAAAACAATCTTGATAATGGTTTTCTCCAACAAACCTTTCCTTTTGGCTAATAAAGGCTCAATAATGGTTGGGACATGTGAACTTGATTTGATTTTCATTCCCAGGGATATTGCACATGTTATTCACAGGAATGATTTGCACTAGCAACTTAAAATAATATATTTTAAAATTTTGTTTATTCTGTTCCTTGTGATGGACTTTAAACAGAGAAAGTGTGGCTTACTCAGTCATCTGCACATGGTCATCATCCCTGTGTGCTCCCTGTCTAGGATGTGGCATGGAAGCAATTTTCAGGATGGAAAAAGTACCGTAAGTACCAAAGTGGCTTCCTTAAAATTTGGAACAGCATGCTCTGCCAGGCTGCCAACCACAGCTGTTTTGGACTATTGCTCCCAAAATCTCACAGGCAGCAAAGCCAGTATCCACACTGGCTAGAAGATTCAGGGAGTTGTAGCCTAAAGAAATAACTTATCCAACCTACATTCTTATCTGAGTTGGCTAAGAGACAGAAAAAATAATTGTGCTAGGTTTGAGTACCCCAATTTTTAACACCTTCTACATAAGTAGAATTTAAATTGATGGAACTTAAGCCAAACTAGATGAAGTGTTTAAACACATCATTAGCAACCACACAGTTGACTGTACAATTAGGCAGAGTGAGACAGACACTTCAGGAGGCAGATTTGGGGTATCATAACAGGGTAGCAATTTTTAATTAATTTGATATTGTTATCTTGCATTTTTATTGCAAGAGATGGGAAGAAGTGCTTATGGAATTTTATGCATCATACATCAAAATAATCTGGTTCACTTTGACTAGAAACCTGGTGGTGATTTGCATAACAGGGTATCTGACGTCCCTCATAGAAAAATGGAGATTCTCATTGTACAAGATGCCTAATATTCATAATCGCAATTCACTAGAAAGGTTGTGCATCTTGTCAGAGACAGAGCTATGTCATTGTTAAATTATAAAAGGTAGTCTCTAATGCAGGATCTCAACAAGTGTTAATAAAAGAAGCTACAGGATGGGGTTGTTGGTTTTTTGTTGGACCACAGTGAACATCCACAACAGCTATTACTAAATATTATGTGCCAGTAATTGTTTCAGTCACGTTGGATGCATACACACATGGAAGCAGACTCTTGTGACCCAGTTACTTATGGATTCAAAAGGTACAAACCACTAGTACTAAGTTGGCTGGTAAAATGTGGGAGGGGGAAGTGGAAAAAACAGAATCCAGTTCTTGCTCTTTCCAAAGAACCTCAGGTAAAGTTGCTGATTATCTGAATGGTGCTGTATTTAGTACAGAGCTGACTTTTCAGAGATAGAAACCACATCCCACTTTGGACATAAATAGGTTTTATATACACTATATGCGGAAGACAATGAGCACATCTTCCTGTTAGTATACACTTGGGTTCACTTTATTTGCTTTGCAAAGTCATTTTAACCACCAGGCTTTAAAAAGAGATTAGCTAAAGGAACATGGACAAATGATGGCTTAGGAACGTTTCTAATAATAATAATAATAATAATAATAATAATAATAATAATAATAATAATAATAATTTATATCCCACCCCTCTGCAGAGCAATTGCAACTAACAGATAAGCTGTATGGTCTGAGTTAAGTCACTATAGTCAGTACAACAGCTCCATTGTCTTTTGTCAGACTTATGGGTCCTTGCTGCTTCAAGCTGTCTCAGAAGAGCATTAAATGGATCCCAGCTTCTTAAAAATGCTGAATAAAGTATATTCACTGCTAAACAGTGTCCAGCTGATGTTTCTTAAATAAAAAATATGTAAGTTGGTTTCTGATGACATAAGTACTTAACAGGATGAGGGTCATGATGGTGCAACTATTTGAGTTGTTTTCTACAGCATGAATTTTATTCATTTGTCAAAGCTCATGTGAAACTGATCTGTAAATTCTCTCCATTCAGTCTGTGGTATCTCTGCACTTGGAAGCTGATGTAATTCTGAAGTATCACAATGCATTTTTTAATATGCACTCTTTGTTTTGGATGCACCTCTCATACAGTTACATAAATAGTGAAATCAGTCCTGGACCTTCTGCTTGGACTGATCAAATTTGCTGTGTGAAAATCTACTAACCAAAGAGCAATACAGAGATGGAAAATGGTGGAGTAGCTAAACTGGCAGCTTTCCCCCTGGGAAAGGGGTGCAACTGCCCTAAACAGTATTTTAATCCAGTTTATTAGTTTGTACACTAATCTGATTCAGCAGTTCTTATAGTAAAATGATCTATATTTTGTGCAGCATGTGACAAGCTATCTGGCTGCTTGTGGGGTGAATTACAATGGAAAAAGTCAAATTTACACCAGCACAACTCACTTATTCGGTTGTTATAGAGGTCAGAATTCTGTTCCAACCATGCAGTGACCAAAATCCCCACCGAATATATCTTGTAAGCAGCAAAGTCCTCCCAGCACAAACATTTCCATGTTGTCAGAGAGCAGGTGGATGCCAATTTCAGAAGCCTCCTGAGGTCATTGCAGATGCCTGCCACAATGTGTCAAGCTACAGGAAAACAGTGGGATGCATCCCCATTCATCCCACTACTCTCTGACAATCTGGAAAAGTCTGTGTTGAGGAAGAACTGTGTGGCTTATGAGGTAGGATTTGGAGACAAACATGCAGAGACGTAAGTTACAGAGACACAGGTATGCGATATATGCACATCTCCTGATGCAGGATCTTGACTATTATGTTTGATCAGAAGTCTTAGCCCCTCCCCACCCCAAATGTAACCTGCAGTGGTGTCTTTCTCTGACTGTTTGCCTCTTTATAAAATCTTTCCCAGTGCCATTCTAAGCTTATTCTGGAAGAATCCTCTTTTAATCTTGCCATACATCAATTTTCCATTCGTGTACTTTAATCCCTTTCCTATTATAGCATGTAAATATTTCATTTCAAGTCTGTCTTTCTACCTCTGCATACATCTCCAATTAACAATAAACCTTTTGTGACATGCATGAATAATATATGCTTTCTAAACAAGGAAGTTTACAATAATTTGATTGTCATTAATCAAAGAATATTTTAAGGGGAAAATCTACAGGGCTCTATACAGATCAGAGGAATTTAATGAAATCTTTACTTCAATTCAAATGGGTAAAGTACTATATTTATATTTTGATCTAAATAATGATTCAGGAGTTTAAATATATTCAAATACTGAAGTGGCTCATGCAACTCAACCAAAATTCCTCTATGTATGAAATATTACTTGGATTAAAATTACAAAGTTTCTTACTTCTGGTCACAGACCTCTGCCAGATGTTGGGAAAACAGCGGAAATGGAGACAGACAGGATTAATTCTGTCCTGTTAGGCTGTTTGGAAACCCCAGCACCCCAAGCGTGAGAAATACACTGCCGTTAAACCAGCACAACAAAGGAGAGAATCTGCCTTTTCCTTTAATGTCGCATACTCAAAGTTTTGCTTTTGATGTTGGTTGTCAAAATGGTTAACTAAAATGAGAGTGACTCCAGCCATATGTGTCTTAGAAGCAGATCTCCTTTCTGGCATCCAAAGATGGAATTGATTATACAGTTGCTACTTGAGGCCGATGCAGTTTTTCAACATCATTTTGGTCCTTTATCAGTTTCCCATAGCCTAGGTGGCCCATTCAACTGATCTCGGACATGAGACATCCAAGATTATTTTGGTAGAAATATGCAAGAATTATTTTTGTGAAGATTTATTATCCCCCCCCCCCCACAACTGATGAAAAGTGAAGGAATTAATATAGCAATGTGTGTTTGACATATGTGATAAAAACAATGGCCATGATTCTATATCATGGTCCACTTAACACATACTTAGCTATGTAACAGAGGTATATAAACCCATATAGTAAAAGGTATGAAAGATGCATATCAGGGCATTGGCAAGGGTATCCCAATGCACATTGATTCCAATGTGCAATTTGGCTCCCTTATGTAGTAAAGTAATGGCAGTTCCTTGATGAATAGACATTGTGAAACTGCTCAATTCTATTTCCCACAGATGTAAATACACTTATGTAGATTTAAGTTCCACAGTGAGTTCCATCCTTTTTCTCAAAGTTCTCAAATCTATTAAATAACAGAAAAACCAATGGTGCAAAAATCACCGTAATAATTTATTTTGGTGAATGGGACCTGAGAAGCTAGAAAGGACAAGCTCTAAATTTTTCCTCCTCCCCCTGCCCCCCAAGCACACCTGTCTGATAGATAGTTGGTGTCTCTTCTCACTTACTAGTCCCTGATTCATTCCTTCAATTCAGTGAATTATCATGGCCACACCATACTTTCATGAAGCTTGGCTTAGAGCAGGGGTAGGCAACCTTTCCCCTTTAAGGCCCGAAGGACTTCAGCTTCCAGAAGCCTCAGCCATGTTGGCCAATAGTCCCATGTTGGCCAATAGCTCCTGGGATTCTGGGAGCTGAAGTCCCTCGGCCCTTAAAGGGGAAAGGTTGCCTACCCCTGGCTTAGAGCATATTTTGGCGGGAGTTGAGAGGACCTAGTAATAGAGACAGGGAACTAGAGGGGAAATCAGAATACACCAGCAAGCACAAGATCTCACTTCTCAGTGCTGTGCTGACATTTCCTCCCTGAAACTTGATCCCTTAGAAAGTCTTGATGATGTTTTGCAAAATGAAACTATATTCCTGATCAAGCTGAAATTGTGATATATATGAACCCTTTTTAGGCATTAAAAAAGTCACTGTGTGCAAACTGTGTTCCTTGTGCAGGGTTTGGAGGAGTATGTATGCCATCTAGGATTGCAGGATTATCCCAGGTCCTGAGATATCAGGACCAAAACCTGACATCTGGCATCCTGCTAGTGGCATACACAGTTTTTTCCCTTCCTTTCTCTGCAATGGCTAAAATTACCAGATGACATCTACAGACTTCCCATGGACATTCTATGGCTGGCAAGAGTGGGATGGAGGAGTGTCTGGCTATGTCCCTATAGGTAGATACAAAGTGATTACATCAACTGCTGAGATCCTTAGAGGCCCCTGGCAGATCTCAGTGGATATTGTAATCATTTTGTGTCTGACTGTGTAGACATAGACAGAGGCTACCCTACTTTCCACAAATTGTGGAATGGCCATGGGGTTGTGTGTTATGCAACTCACCAGTAAGTTTGGAAGTGTTTAATTGCAGCTGTAGTGTAGTTCCACATCTGGAACTAGTATGCTACATTATATGCTATTCTGGTCTTAAAGTCACAGTGGGCAAAGCCTAGTGATATTACGAGACTGAAGTTACAAAGGGCAGCTACCAATGACATAATTAAGCATGATATGTTAAAATCAACCACAGAATATGGGACACACACACACACTTGTCAAGGCAATGTTCTCACCCTGAGAGTCCTCTCCCTCCCCGAGATCAGAGAAGAAGGGCTAGTCTCTGAGTCTCAGGACCACGCTCTGATCTCTAGGAACCCTAGTGTCATCCCCTATGAGCCATATATCCCAGGCCAGCTTCCACTGCCAACCACCACACATCGAACATGAAGCTCTGAAGACAAATTCTAAGCAAATTTAGTTGAATGTGCCTAGAAGCCTCCCTGTGATGAACAACTTTGGTTGTACAGTATCTTATTGTGGGAAGACCTCTTAAGTGCACTCAGTCAAATATGCTTAGTCTCCCTTCAGAATAGGAGACTGGCACAAATGTTAGATGCATTGCCCACCCAGTCTAAATATGCATCCACAAATAAAAGTTCTTTTTAAGGCAAAGACAAGTTATCCACTAATAATTTATTTTGAGCCACAAGTAGGAAAGAAGTGGCTGCATTCTAGTAGCTTTGCTGAGAACAAATTTTCTGAATCCCATTAAGCACTCTGTCAACAAATGATCAAATGATAAAAGTTGTCTGGTCAAAAGGATCATCAATGACCCCAAGGAATTCAGGGTTGATTAAGGCATTATGTGGATGCAGAATGGTAATCACATAAAATGCTTTCATGAAATAGGTTTCCACCGCAGTGTTTTATATGATTGGTAGCTTCTAATGCTAGCATGGCTATTTGCCATATACTCACTACAACTGATACAGCAAGATGACAGCAAACATTAGACCTCCCATTTGGAGGACCACTATAAAGAAGCAATTTTGACCATTTCCATTAGAGAAGTGTAACAGATTATGGTCCTTTAAAAAAATGCTGAACATGAGGCCATTGATACCCACAGACTAGATAGTAAGTCATAATAGCCCACTGACCTCCCCTCCCCTTAGATACAAATGAGCAAAGCATTATTATTTTATTATTATGCAGTTCAACTCTCTATTAATGTTGAAAGAGAAGTGGTCTTTGATGCATGCTTTGTAAATATTAAAACAAACACCATGGGGAAGAGGTTAGTCAAAGATGTCCACAGGAATTACCACTTGCGGAAAGGAGCTGGGATTGTTGAATGTGAGAACTAATTTAGAGTGTACTACTTTATCAGAAATATATATGTTTAAAAATAAAAGAACTATAACTGAAATCTAAATAGCATCAAATAAGATTTAGAATTACAGTAGATTCAATGGGACTCAAATTAATTGTGACAAACTTGTGCCCCACTGATTTTCCATGGGCCTGCTCTAAGTGGACAGAATCTTGTATCATCGTGTATGCTACATAACTTTTTGTATACTTAACTACATAGCAGAAGTGCTAAGAAACCCTGTTACTGAATTGCAAAGATGTGTAACAGGACACCAGCAAGGGTGCTGGTGCACATCAGCACTCCCTAGCTGGTATCCTGATATAAAATAGGACTAATGCACAGCAGGACCATTGCCATTGTGCATTAGTCCTGTCATGAATCAATCCTAATGTGCATTGGTCACTTTGCTGGCTCCTCTACATAGTAATGAAACAGCAGTCATTTACTTGATATAGACATTATGGAACTGCCCAATTTTAATTTGTGCAGACACAAGTCCACTTAGGAAGCCCCTAAAAGGTTTCTAGTCACTAACTCTGAGTCTGGTCCAAACCCAACTTGTTTTAAGAGACTAGGTTGTAAGGATCACTTTTACCAGAGACAATTTTTCCTCTATATGATTTTTGAGAGCAAAGAAAAATGCTATGTAATGTGCTAAAATAACTCTCAAGCTTGTACAATTAAATGGAAAAAACAGTTTGACCCCACTTTAAATGACCAGAGCAACAGCTTCAGCAATACCAACAAAGTAGAAACCACATCTGGCTTTCATTTTCAGCACTTGGACTAAAAAGGGACAGCATGAGTAGTTTGAGACA
This sequence comes from Phrynosoma blainvillii, assembly GCA_026167975.1. Classification (NCBI taxonomy): domain Eukaryota; kingdom Metazoa; phylum Chordata; class Lepidosauria; order Squamata; family Phrynosomatidae; genus Phrynosoma; species Phrynosoma blainvillii. The sequence continues at coordinate 81,502,116 of JANUYF010000002.1, forward strand.
TCTAAGGATGAAGCGTGAAAACAGAGGAATTGGCAGAGTTTTGACTAATGAGTCTAAGCCTTGAAATGTATCTGGTGCTTCTAAAGAAGAAAAGAGGCAGAAGAGAAGAGGGTGGGAACATAATGAAAGGGGGCAAAGCCCTGTTATTGATACAAACAATTAATCCACTTTCTTCCTTTATACACTTTTTTGTTAGTAGGATATCTAAACACAGCACTGTGGTACTACTTTGTAGTGAAGATGGTACAGCCTTGGAACATTCCACAGAAAGGGTTTTATATCAGGGAAGAGGGCAGAGGGAGAGACTACGTACAATGGTAGCAGAAGGAAGGGTTAAATGGCAATGTGAGAAATACTGATTTTCATAAAGGTGAGAAACACACAGAATTAAAGTAACTGCAAACACAGCAAAAAACAAAAGCAAAGCAAGAGAAACATACTCCGGAAAGACAAGCAACAGAAAAAGTTGTAAAAATTGCCAAGCAAAACTAACAAATTGTTGGTTGCTGTGGAATATCTTTCCCCCCCGCCTCTTCCCCCCTCTCATCAATGGAAAAACATTTTCAATGATCAAAATGCAAGGCAAGAAAAAGGAAGGCAATTCACAGCTTCTATGCTATGCACTGCCGTCCACATTTTTATCTTGGCAAGAAATGTGAGGTTTCTCTGAACAGCAATTCCGGAGTATATTTAGCTACTAAAGCTGTGGTGCGCACAAATGTCACATTCCCATGAGTCAACCCATTTAATTATCCCCCCTCCCCGTTTCATGCAGCTAGTCTCAAGATATTCCCCCAAGATGTTTGCATTGAGTTAAAAGCTGAACATATGGATGTGACATCATCAAAGCATCAGTGGCTTGGAAAACAAAGCAGCAAGTGGCTAAAGAATTAGTACAATTAGAAGCCAGTCACTATTGCGGGGTGAGAGTGGGAAGAATTGGGGGGGGGGGAGAGGCAAGGAAAAGAAAGCATCCTCCGCAAGTAAAACAGAACCACAAAATAACATCAACAAAGCAAAACAAAAATATAAGGCAGAAAAATATATTTTTGTGAAGGAAAATAAATCCACAACCAAAGTAAACACAAGGAAGATTAAGCATAACAGTCTTTTATTTTTTCCCTTTTTTTGCATAACAACTCCTTCCTTTGCCCTTGAATAAAGTAACAATATCAATAGACTTTTTTGTGTATGCCATTTGTGCTTGGCATGGGCAAGGGAAGGACAGACAGCACACAGATATGTGATAACGATAAGCAACCATGCAATCACCTCTGCCACCATTGTTTTTTAATGTGTACAGACCGCTTCCAGCTTTCGTAATAGTCCTAATTATTCCCCAATGAATCTGTGATATTTAAACAAGCAAGTAAGGACTAATAAAGTCTCCTTGGTAACCTCATTATTATGAGAATTTAACTGAAAATAATCATAACCCATCAGCTTTACACTTATGAGTAGTTTCACTGCAGGTTTTTGAAATTTGGAAGGAAAATGCAAGATGGCGTGAAATGTTGTCTGCTTGCCCATTGAGAGAACTGTCATGCAATAGATCAGTGAAGTTTTAAAAAACCATGAAGAACAAGCACTTTCTAGCAACTCTGAATATGTGTGTGAATGTGCCTTTAAGTTGCCTGTCAACCTATGATGACCCCATGCATTTCATATGGTTTTCTTAGGCAAGAAAAACTCAGAGGTGGTTTGCCAGTTACTTCCTCTGAAATATAGCACTTGGTATTTGTTGGTGGTCTCTCATCCAAGTACCAACCAGGGGTGACCCCACTTAGGGGCTGAACAGACTGGCAAAAAGAGCTGGCGTCCCGGCAGGTTGGAGGCAGGGTGATCGCAAGCTGAATGTCCCAATGCTACCGACCCAGATGGCAGGCAGTGTTGGGATATTCCTGCAGCGCAGCAATTACACACGGCAGGAGTGCAGAAGAGCTGTGGCGGCAGTGAGAGGGGCAGCTTTTTTCCATCCCAAAAAGGAGTGGCATTTTTCTGCTTCTTTTTGGCTGGAAAAATGCCAGATTGGGGCTGCGGCATGTGGTTGCTGCAGCCCCAATCTGTCACTCAAAGGGGCAGCCAGAAGCCACTCCATTGGGGTGGTCTGCTTCACCCCTAAGTTTCTAGGATCAGATAGGATCTAATGCCTTTAGGTTAGGGTCTGCCTCTAAACACTAGGGCTTTACCAACTGCCTGTAGAATTTTTGTTGTTGTGTGAATTCTATGGCAACCCTAAGATGAACTTTGGCAAGATTTATTCAGATGAGGTTTGGCTTTGCGGGACTTCAAACTGTGGTTTCCAGCATCATAGTCCAATACAATACTGGCTTTTTGAAGAATATTTAGTTGATTAAATATCTGCCTTTTAATATCTGCCTTTTACTCAATTATCTTTAAATAAATAGCCAGATGACTAAAATTTTCATCATTGAATGGATACCCGCCTAAGCTTTCATTAGCTTAGACTGATGTCCATCACCAGTATCTCCTAGTCAAATAGTCATAGTTATCTCAGGTAATATTTAGGACAGACTGCTATAATGCATGAGCTTTCATAGACTTCAGTCAACTTTCTCAGATGCATTTAAAAACTGAAGTCTACGAAAGCTCATGCTGCCAACTTCTTTATTTCAGTCTCAAAGATCTCTCCACATACTGCTATGCAGGATGTGAACCATTATTGTTAATATGCTATTATATATTTTATTTTGGTATATAATCTTGTTTTTGGCTAGCTGCCATGGGAGCTTTATTGAAGAGTGGCATATATAGCTTCTACAATAAAAGCTCTACATGTGCTTCTTGAAATATTGAAGGAACCATGTATTAACTTTCAGTTAAGTAAACCAAAGATCTGTATTCAGTTGTTAGACCAAACTACAGCAAGCCCAGTGATTCAATGGAACCTACATAAGTGTTGACATAATACATTCACAAGTGGGTTTACTCTAGTTGGGAGTAACAATTTGGTTTAGGGCAAAATTACCATTCACTGATTAGAAAAGTAGGCCACATTTATTCTTTTTTTTTATCATTTATGACAGTAATTTACCACAATTAAACCAGTCTTAAAAATAAACACACTATTCTTTTATCAATCAGTTTAAAAGCTCCTTCAGTGTTTAAAATAAGCACTAGTTAAAAAAAGCCTTTCTCTCATTAATCTGCTTACTAATACAGCCCTCATATCTCCATGTTGAGATCTTGTTTTAGATATGCTGAATCATACATAAACTGACTGATTAAATATGTAAATAACTAAATTCAACTAGCCACCTTGGGTCCCTTTTTGGGAGAAAGACAGGATAGAAATAAAATAAATAAATAGTGGCCAGTGATACCTTTCTCTACTGTGATGCTGTTCTGTCAGCCCTGCTCCTGTGCAGCCCCAATTCATTACTGAGAGGTCCAAATGGGGTTTCCATCTAAGAGTGATTAAAATTAATAGAACCTGCTTGGCAGCAATGTTGTAATAGATTGTTTTGTAAAGCCTACCATAAAACATATGGCTTCTTTTCCCAGATGAAAAGAGGAAAGAATCCTGTTATTTAATTCATTCAATCTGCAAGAGTAACCCCCTTTGCAGATGGTGCAAAGCGCCATCTTCAATCCCAGGAAGGGGAGGGTCAGCTGGATGCTGGGCGCCCCAACCCCTTCCAGAGGACATCATCGGAACACCTGTCATTGCACACACTGAGCTAAACATGCTGGACACGCTGAGCTGGAAGAGGCGCAAAAGAGCCGCATGGCAACTCTTCAGGCACCCCTTTCACGGCTTGTGGAAGGAGCGCTATTTTAGCACTCCTTTCCCAGGTGGCGAAAGGGAGGATCGGGGCCAAGGCATGGGGCAGCCTCAGCCCCAATCCGCTGCTTCCCAGGGCGGCCCACGGCCACCCATCTGCACCCCCCCCCCAAGTCATTTCTATCAGAATAGTCTATGGAATGCTCATTAAAATTAAGGGTCCTGACAGCATCAAACTGTAGACAGGACAATCAGGCTTTCTCCTGTTGAGAAGCATTAGAGGAGCTTGACCACATCACTTTCAAGATTTGAGCTTTTATGGTCATGACTACTCTCCACACAAAATTAGCCTTTCATTAAGTAAGGTTATAGTTGGCAGTAATTAACATATATTACAACATGTTCCTCTTCACTTTGGTTTCAAAGATTTACCTTCTCAAATTAGGCAGTTAAAATTGGAATAATGGTCCCTTCTGGCTCTAAAGATTATTGAAAAATACATTTGACATAAGCAGAAATTCTGCTGTCATACATTTAGAGGAAATCTAGAAAGTGGGTGCATATTTATTATTCATTATACCTCATTTTTCCTGCAAGGAGCACAAGACATTATGTATGCATGGCACTTTCCCCCATTTTTATCCTCACCAAAAACCTGTTAGGTAAGTCAGGCTGAGAAAGAGTGACAGGACCAAGGTCACCCATTGAATTTCATGTATGAGTGGGAACTATAAGCTGGTTCTCCAAAATTCCAGTCTGTCATTCCAAACCATGGCACTCCACTGGTTGTCAATATAGAGAATTTTTCATTGAGAACTCTAAGACCGTAGAAGCTTGTGACTTGCCTACAGTTGTGAAGCTGTCTTTTTTTTTTTTAAAACCCCACACAAATCAATGTTTAAGTAACTAAAAACAAACATGTTTGAAATATGATTACTTTACTGATAATAAATGACCAAAAACTGTTAAGTTGTCCTAGCTATAAGAACTCATTTGCTTAATTTCTTCAAGGATAGCTCCCTAGGAAGATCTCCTTCAGTACAATCCCTACTGAAATGAATGGATCATCTCCAGCTGTTAATAATTTCAAAAAGACTTGTGCAGACAAATGTCCTGGTGAATGGGACTTTCCCTAGTGCTTCTAAGTGGCTTGATCTTGCAGTTTTAATGAATTAAACATCAAAAGAACTTCTGTGCAGTCCAGTGGAAATGCAAAGTGGTGAATAATGTAAAGCCAGGACTCATCTTCTATTATCATCTATTCTGCCTCAAAGTCTCTAAATCCTGTCCTCAAATATGCTCAACATTCATACACTTGCATTGTTCTCCTTGGTTTTCTTAAGTCATGATACTGCATGAACCAAATTTCAAAATGTGCTTTTTGCCTCTGCTTTCAAAAAACCTTTTACTTTTTATGACAAGCTTTTAATTATAGGGCAATAATTTTATTACATATTACCACACTCCAGCTGGAAGCAGTTACATTGCAGTCACTTCCCCTCCCTCATCACCACAGGAAGAATGACATCCAAGGCCTTACCCTTCTTGTCTTGGTGATTATGGGATGAGACGGCCACATATGGATTTGTGTTCTCAGATGAACCAACTGGATCCTTCCAATCTAGCATGCGTCCCCTAGCATCATAGCCCTGTTGGGCTGGAGAGTCTGAAGTGGTGGTACTGGGGAAGAAGGAACTGGGGTGTCCTGTTTGCATCATAAATATAGTTAGACAAAGTGAGAACAAGCAATCTGGCAACAAGCAACATTTCCAAAGGTATATCCTGAAAGACGAACACCCAACATCAACACCCAAGATCAAATGAGAGAATGTATGTTCTTTAAAGTCAAAGATTTGTACATCTTGTTTAAAGCAAGATGGGATATAATACCTGGGAAAAAAAAGCAGTGTTATCTCTCAGCTGAAACTTGTTTCTTGCTGCCTTACAAAATAATTATTCTGGGGTATACATGTCCTGATTACTTCTGTGATGGAGCTATAGTCAGGAAAAGCTAAGCACCATCATGTTGATTGCAGTAATAAATAAGAAAAAATATAGATGATAACAGTAGTAGACAACTACAGTCATAGCTTTCCCCAACATTTTTGTGCAGATAATATAACTTGCAATAGCAATAGAAATAGCATGTACATTTCTATACTGCTTATCAGTGAACTCAGCACTCTCTAAGCCAGGGGTAGGCAACCTTTCCCCTTTAAGGGCCGAGGGACTTCAGGTCCCAGAAGCCTCAGCCATGTTGGCCAATAGTCCCATGTTGGCCAATAGCTCCTGGGATTCTGGGAGCTGAAGTCCCTCGGCCCTTAAAGGGGAAAGGTTGCCTACCCCTGCTCTAAGCAGTTTACAGTCTGTAAGCTAGTTGCCCCCAACAAGCTGGGTACTCATTTTACCAACCTACAAAAGGATGGAAGGCTGAGTCAACCTTGGAGCCCTCTGGGATTGAACTCAGAACCTTGTGATAGTACTGGCATTTAACCACTGCACCACCACTTACAACATGTTTTTTTGAGATCACTACACAGAGCAGCAATAAAAATATTAGCCAGAATCCTGTTGGTGCAAGGTAGTAGTAGTTGCCCTTTTTGATGGGTTGCACAACAGCTGCAAGTAGAGAAAACTAAATTTTGCTGGCTCTAAGCAGCCTCTCTCTGCAATGTGTTATTTTATTTATGGCTATAGTAGCTGTGGGGTTTTTCTTCCTGCCACCTGCACCATCTATACTGGCACAGTGCATGAACAGGGTTCCAGCCACTAAGCCCCCAAACACTGATTGAAATACAAAGTGATTCAACTGCCTCATGAAAATGACAAAAAAGGGAAAATATGTGCCTTTTTAAAGTAGAAATTTCTAGAGTCTCATCTGATGACAAAAACCAAGGAGGTTGCCTTACAGTGGACAAGATAATTTGATGGTCTAGTCTAGTATTGTTTATTCTATATGGCAACAACTTTCCCACATTTGATCAGAAGACTGAGAGATCCATTTCCACATCTCAGTGGACAAACAAAGGAACTGTAGTGTAAGACCACTCCAGAATATCTCAGGAAATATCAGACAGAGAATCACATCGGTGAAGATCTAGCAGATCCAGGCTAGTGTAGCAAATTCCATGCCCTATGAGGAACAACTTAGGGCACTGGGTATGTTTAGCCTGGAGAAGAGAAGGTTAAGAGGTGATATGATTGCCCTGTTTAAATATTGGAAGGTATGTCATATTGAGGGTGGAGCAAGTTTGTTTTCTGCTGCTCCAGAGACTTCAGACACAGAGCAATGGATGCAAACTACAGGAAAAGAGATTCCACGTCAACATTAAGAACTTCCTGACAGTAAGAGCTGTTTGACAGTGGAACACACTCCCTCGGAGTGTGGTGGAGTCTCCTTCTTTGGAGGTCTTTAAGCAGAGGCTGGATGACCATCTGTTGGGGGTGCTTTGATTGTGTATTCCTACATGGCAGTGTGTTGGATCTGCTACTGTTACTGTTAATATAATTTTGGTCTTGAAGACAGAAGTAAACCGGAACAACTATAAGAGTGTTGGGATTAGGTGAACAATCTTGTTCACATGTGAAATCATAGGCTTTCATGGCTGGCATCTATAGTTTTTTGTGGGTTTTTCGGGCTGTGTATCCATGTTCTAGAAGAGTTTCTTTCTGACGTTTCGCCAGCATCTGTGGCTGGCATCTTCAGAGAAAACTGGAATGGAAGAAAATGGGTCTATATATACTGTGAGACCCTGAGTAGGGAGGAGTGGTTCCCAGGTGAACTGTTTGTTGTTCTGTGTTGAATAGGTATTGTTCTGTTGTTAATGGCATGGCTCCAGGGTGGGAGGAAATGCACTCAAGGTTATTGTCTGCTAATCCCATGTAAACTGTGTATTGTTCTGTGTTGAATAGGTATTGTTCTGTTGTTAATGGCATGGCTTCCAGGTGAGGATATGCAGTCAAGGAGATTGTCTGCTATTGTCTGCTGGGAAAGCCCCTGACCCTGGTTGGTTTTCCATTTGCATTTGCTGAGTGCTGATTTTCTTGTTTTGTAGGACTGGTAGCCATATCTTGTTTACTTTAAGGGTTTCTTCTTTCCTGTTGAAGTTATCCAAGTGTTTGTGGATTTCAATGGCTTCCCTGTGCATTCTGTACCTATTCAACACTGAACAATACACAGTTTACATGGGATTAGCAGACAATAACCTTGAGTGCATTTCCTCCCACCCTGGAGCCATGCCATTAACAACAGAACAATACCTATTCAACACAGAACAACACACAGTTCACCTGGGAACCACTCCTCCCTACCCAGGGTCTCACAGTAGACCCATTCTCTTCCATTCCAGTTTTCTCTCAAGATGCCAGCCACAGATGTTGGCGAAACATCAGAAAGAAACTCTTCTAGAACATGGCCACACAGCCCGAAAAACCCACAAAAAACAATCTTGCTCACCTTTGCTATAAGGCAAACAGTACATTTTGTACCTATTCCATCAAGTTTCCAAAAGTGACCTTCTATGCAGCATGCACTGCAGCAACCAATGTAAGAGGCATGCACAAAATAGCAATTTCTAATTTTTCAGGAAAGGCTGAAGCAGGGAAACCAGAAGGTTATGAATAAAGGGTGACCCTGAACATCACTGCTACTGAGACTTCCAGGAGCATACATGAGTCTCACAGCATATCCAGGCTGCAAAACTGTACATGGAAAGAATGTGTGACTTTGTTCAATATCTCATGGCTCAATCAAAGTAGAGCCCATTTGTAATAAGTGTTTGGGACAATGAAAAAAGTGGCAGTACAGTCAAGAGCATAACAGAGTCAGAAAAGTCCAGTATACTAGCTAAATACTTATTGGGAAGAAGGGAACAAACACAGTAGGCAACTTTGTGGAGGGGGAGGGAGAAGCAGGAGGTAAGATGAATCAGTAGGATTTCTCTATGTATGGATTACTCAATGCAGAATGGCAGAAGCGGTTTCTTTTCATTTATATGAAGGTTTTAGTGCAGCTTAGGAATTCATTCCACCCCTGATATATTACCTTCTCCTGTATGTAACTAGTCTGCACGAAAGCAGGTCAGATTCATAGTGTTTTGTAGTGGCTGGAGCCATCGGATGCAACAGCTAATCATTAACATGATTAATTTATGGGATTGTACGCCAGGCTGGAAAATTACACTGACAAGGGCACTGTATTATTCTTTATTTATCCTGACAGTGAATGCAGTTCCACCAGTGCCCATTAATAAGGAATGCTGGAGCTGACATTTGGGGATCAAAAACAATTCCTTAGAAAGTATAATTCTTTAAATTGAGGAATGGGGGTGATGAGTGGAAGAAGGGGAAAGGGGGAAAACTCACAATTTATTTGCTTGGCAATAGGTAATAAACTATGATGTCCAAAGCAAGAAGCAAACTACTAGAGATCTTGGCTTCAATCCTTGGAAGGATTATGATATACCTGTTGCCTTGCATTTGAAAAAAATTTCTGCCTTGGAAGACAGAATAAGGTGACGCCATGTATCTTCTATAACTGGGAGATCTATCTATCTATCTATCTATCTATCTATCTATCTTAGAACTATCAAATTCATGATCATTCTTAGACAATTCATGGTAATTCTTAGGCATAACCAGATTCTGGAAACAAAACAAAAAAATATTATTTTTTTGGATTGCAGTTCCCAGAATCCTACAATCCAGCATGGAAGATTCATGGAGTTGCAATTAAAAACAATTTTTCCATGATTCTTAACATACTGATGAGCCTTGAAAGGTATGAATGTTTATGCTTCCCTTTCCTGCAATTAGAACAATACTACACTTGCTGCCCCAACCATTTATTCACTTCAATATTTTAATAAGTCTTGTTCATCATTACAAGAGAGGCAGTTCACAACATGAGAAAGTGAGTACTTGTGTCCAAGTACTATTGCTATTGCCAAAGGCTTTAAAAGTGGATAAAACCAATGTCAAACAAAAGTAAAATTTTATAGCTGGATTTGACATGCATTTTGCACCCACCTCCCATTACTGATACTTTTTAGTTTAGCTATGTTCAAGGGGCCATTTTATGGATAAGCTGTACATATGGTTAAGGAAAACCTTTTCTTAATATGGTAATCTAGGGGAAATATTTGCCCATGGGACACATTCTGTGCAGTAAGTGTTCCTGAACCATATGTTTCATCTATGTGGAAGAACTCACTGATAATGGAAAGCTATAGCTATGTAAAGAAATTAATGAGTACCAGATGGCAGTAGGGCAAGGAAGTGTTTCATACAAATGCAAAAAATAAAAATAAATAAAAAAACCCAGCCTATTCACTCTGTTACTAATGTGTTAGTCTACTGCACATTGAGAAATGATTTTCTACATATAATCAAGACAAAACTCTTCTTCGTCTCAGCACAAAGCAGGGGAGGAAACTCAACGAAGCTTGATAGTACTAATCATTTCCATTTCATAGCTAGACTTGTGAATGCTACCTGGCCAGTGAATCAAGCTCTTCTGTCAATACTTACCCTTGGAACACTGAGTTACCGTAAAGCTAAGCCCTATTTATTGTCTCTATCTATTCATATACTATTCATTTAAAATCCTAGGGTGTTCATGAACTGGGTGCAAAAACGATACTTCCAGTATAATTCCTTTGAACTTCTTGATTTGAATTTTTTCTGCTATGAAAAATGTTAAGGCAAAATTTAGTCTTTTAAAAAGTGTTAACTGTAATTTTTTTCATTCTAGACTTATCTATGTGACAAATGTAATGTAACAATGTAACACTAGGTGACCTTGGGAAAATCCTGAGCCTCAGAAGAAGACAAAGGTAACCCCCTTCTGAATAAATCTTGCCAAGAAAACCCTGTAATAGGTCTGCTTTGTAGGACTTGAAGGCACAGAACAACAAATTATTTAATGTAACAAACTGAAAATCAAACTCAAAAATTTCATGTCTATAGGTTGATGTGTATTTTTTTTCTGGGAAGCAGGGTCTATAAGGCTCATCAGATTCTTAAAGGGATCCACAACTCTGAAAAGGTGAAGAACACTGTTATATAGTATATAAGGACCTGCCTAATGCTCAGATAGATCAATGTACTATTGTGCATTCCTGGATCTGCCACATGAAACTCTCTGAATTGGCCTCAGATCTACAAACGGTATTCTCAGGCACTGGCCCATCACTCTACTGTCCTTTGGATGCAGGTATACTGTGACCCTGGGAAAGTCACACTCTCTCAGCCTCAGGATGGTAATGGTAACCTCCCTCTGAAGAAACATGCAAGAAAACCCCATGATAGGCTTGCTTTAGGGTCGCCATAAGTTGGAAATGACTTGAATGCACACAACAAAAATAAATATTGTACTTGTGAAAATTGCACACTTCTGTACAAGACTTCTTCACACCGGAATGACACAAAGAAAGAGGACATGTTGCAAATGAGATGGTTCAAGATTATGATCTTCATAGTAAGGAACCCTATCATTTTTAATGCACTTACTGAATATCTTGATGAATAATAATGTGAATTAGGCATTCACAATTTATATTGTACAGCTGAGATTTGATAATCCTTCAGTTCAATTGCTACTAATAAATTAGACTGAATTCTCACCCCCAATTAAAAATTTATGGTATTAAATCATTGCTACAATCTCCTTGAGGCAGCACCCTATAGATTTTTCAAGCATTGCTTACTCCAAGTGCAATTGAAAAATACAAGATTTCAGGTTTTTAAACTGAGACTGATTCAGAGGTTGGCAACATACACATTATATTTATGACAAACTGATTTATAATACTGCAGAGTTATAGTAACAAGATAAAAAAGGAAACTGGATACCACTAGAGGGCTATATGACAATGCTCTTGAAATTTTTGTTAGCAATATAGAGTTATATTTTTTTCTGGAAGTTAAATAGACATTATGGTGCTCTATACACAATTGTGTTAAATGACTAGAGCAACCTAGTAAGACAATGAACTGGAAAAGTTAAATCAACACTGCAGAGGAAGACAAGAGGCAGCAGTGGCAAAATGGGGGCCTTGTTCAGTAAAACTGATGCATAAATGAGTAAAATTGTATGGGTAAAGTCTCTTGTCCTCCCATCTCTGTGCATGTGTATTTGATTTTTTGACAGAACAGCTGTGCTTTACATAGCTGGCATGATCATTTTGGCTAAGGGAAACCATTGTGTATGAAAGGTCAGATATGTAGGCTTTTCACTTTTGTCACCTGTTTCAGGAACAATTACAGGGGATTTAGTTGCCAATGCGGATGCCAAAAAACCGAGACTGAATAAGCAGGTGATGGGGAGAAGCAAGCAATAAGAAAGAAAGTGAATATAATGACAGAGCTCATGGGGAGCATATTTATTGGTTTAGCACTGGAGAACTTATTATGGTATTTTCTTCTATCACTTAGCTATTTATGGTTCACTAAATGATCCACAGTATTTACATTTTAGTTTCATAATTTTATTTGCAGGTTAAAAAATGGTTTCTTTTACAGAGTTTTAACAGAGAGGAAATGAAGAAATGAATGGTATTCTAATAAATTTATAAAATAATGAAATACATTTATTTTTATGTGGCACTTTGAGCAAAGACATGAAGAAAAGGAAAAGTGGTTTGGTTCCTGCATTGTCATTACTGTAAGTTTTGACTACATTGTGTGAGAGAAGATATTACAGATTGATAGAGAGAGAGAGAGAGAAGAAGAAGATATTATCAAGATCCAACCTATTAGCAATATTGGTGTGATGCAAAAAGCAGGAATGAGATATATTTTATGTGATATTTTTTAACACTTAATGAACAAAGCAGTGATTAAAATGGCCCATTCCCCTAGTTGCTAAAAGTTCAGTTGGTAAATATGATGAAAGGTGAAATGTATTAACTGCCTTGTTTGACATTTGATCCTTTTTGGTTTTTATGCTGCAGTAATACTGTCCACTTTGTATTATGAGCCAATATTCCATCCATTCAGGTATTCCTGGGGGAACAGTACTGCTGTGAGGGGTAGCTATATGATCTACTGAAACACTTAGAAAACAACAAACAACAATAAAAAGTTAGACTATATATGTGTCTCAATGTTGAAGAAAAGTGCACAGGTTCCAAAAGACTAAATAAAATATAAAAATAAATACTAAAGAAAAGTGTCTTTTAAAAAGCGAGTTGGGAGACTGCTGGTGTTACAATTTGCTTTCGGCTTGTTCTTTATAGCATAAGAACATTAGTTCAAGAACAGTTTTAAAGTTTGCAAAAAGGTGAGGAAAAGCAGTCAGGAGGAGGTGATAGAGTTTTGTTGGACTGAAGCAATTATATCTTCCATTGAAAATGCTTTTGTAAATCTAGCATTTGTTTCCCATGAAAGGCCTTTTTAGCTGCAAAGACTTCTCAGTTGGAAATTTTTGTCTACTCTCTTTCAGATCTCAATGCCTGAAAATCTTCTCCAGAAGATCCCAGGGAACTGGAAGCTGCAGGGGAAGGGAATTGGTGAAAATAATTTATCTCCCCATCACTTTCCACTGAGGAGACCATTCTGAGCAGAACTACTCAGATGATGAAGCTGCTCAAGGAAGCAAATGTGACATTCAATCCTTTGGGTACTGTGGCCTTCACTCTGTAGTCTCAATAACAGTGAATATCTATTTGGAAGGATCTACTGTATCCTGCAAGGTACAACATATAATCCTTTTGAGGACAATAGTACGGAACAGGAATATCCGTGGGCGGAGGTAGTAAGTTCCTCCGCATTGTCATGGACGGATCATTTCCTGGTCAAAGTGGAACTGAGAGCCAATATCCGCTCCTCCGGGGGTGGAGGACCTATTCGAATGGTCCGCCCTCGAAGGCTAATGGAGCCAATTGGATTCCAGAAAGCCTTAGAGGGTTTAATGGTTGGGAATGCCGGTGATCCTGTCGAGGCTCTGGTTAATACTTGGAACAACGATCTTGCCAGGGCCATCGACACGATCGCCCCCAAGCGCCCTTGCCGCACCGCTTCTAATCGTAAGCCATGGTACACACCTGAGCTTAGGAAGATGAAGCGGGCTGGACAACGGCTAGAGTGCAGGTGGCGGAAAACTCGACTCTTATCTGACAGAACTCGCCATAGGAATTTTCTTTATTCCTATCGGGAGGCAATATATGCAGCGAGGAGAGCCTTCTCCTCTGCACGTATTGCGTCTGCAGAGTCCCGTCCGGCAGAGCTGTTTAGGGTGGTGAGGGAGATGACGCAGGTGCCTCCTGCGCCAAATCCCTTACTTAACCCGACAACAGCCTGCTGCGACGCATTTAATAACTTCTTTGCAGATAAAATCTCTCAGATAAGAGCTGACATTGACGCGACCATTGGGACAGAGTCTATAGGCGAGGCGTCCACTGACTCCGCCGATGTAGTTATACTGGATCAGTGGCAATCTGTGAGTACCGAGGACGTGGACAAGCTGCTTGGTAAGGTGAGGAAGACGACTTGCCCTCTCGACCCTTGCCCATCTTGGCTGGCCGTCCAGGGGGGGGATGCATTGATGAGATTCCTTACGGATATCGTCAATGCATCCTTCAGGGAAGGACATGTTCCATCATGTCTAAAGGAAGCGGCGGTTAAGCCGCTTCTGAAAAAACCTTCCCTGGACCCCCTGGATATGAAAAACTATAGGCCTGTGTCATTGCTGCCATTTTTGAGCAAGGTGATCGAGAGGGCGGTTGCTCTTCAGCTCCAGGCAGTCTTGGATGAAACCGATTATCTAGACCCATTTCAAACCGGCTTCAGGACAGGCTTTGGGGTTGAGACTGCCATGGTTGCCTTGACCGACGATCTGCGTCTGAGCATCGACAGGGGTAGCGTGACCCTGTTGGTGCTCTTAGACCTCTCAGCGGCTTTTGATACGATAGATCACGGCATCCTCTTGGACCGCCTGAAGGGGTTAGGTATCGGGGGCACTGCTTTGCAGTGGTTCCGGTCCTTCCTCTCGGGTCGGTCCCAGAGGGTGCTGCTCGGGGACTGTAGCTCCAGTAAGAGAGACCTCACTTGTGGGGTCCCTCAGGGAGCTATTTTGTCCCCGATGTTGTTCAACATCTATATGAAGCCGCTGGGTGAGATAATACGGAGTTATGGTGCTGGGTGTTATCAGTACGCTGATGACACCCAAATCTATTTCTCCATATCTCGTTCATCGGCCTCGAATTCCACTGGCATCTCTTCTCTCAATGAATGTCTTGGGGCGGTAATGGGCTGGATGAGGAAAAACAGATTGAAGCTGAATCCAGACAAGACGGAGGTGCTCACGGTAGCGGCCCCAAAACCAGGAATTGGGTTGCAACCTCCAGTCCTGGATGGGGTCACGCTCTCCTCCAGTGACTGTGTTCGCAGCTTGGGGGTGCTCCTTGACTCGTCGCTCCTGATGACAAATCAGGTAAATGCGACGGTCAGGAGCGCCTGTTATCAGCTTCGGCTGATACGCCAGCTGCGCCCTTTTCTGGAAGTAGGGGACCTTGAGACTGTTGTGCACGCGTTGGTAACCTCACGCCTTGACTTCTGTAATGCACTCTACATGGGGCTACCCTTGTGCCTGGTTCGGAAATTACAGATGGTACAGAATATGGCAGCCAGACTTGTTTCGGGAACATCTCGGAGGGATCACATTACTCCGGTTCTGAGGTCCCTCCACTGGCTGCCTATCAGCTTCCGGGCCAGGTACAAGGTGTTGGTTATCACCTTTAAAGCCCTAAATGGCTTGGGTCCAAGCTATCTCAGGGACCGCCTTCTCCCATACAATCCTCCCCGCGCTCTCCGGTCCTCCGGGAGGAAATTGCTGCAACTTCAAAAAACGAGGCTAGCGGCTACCTCCCGGGGGGCTTTCTCAGTTGTTGCCCCTAGACTCTGGAACAGCCTGCCGGACGAGATCCGTCAATTAACATCACTTGACAGCTTTAAAAAAGCTGTCAAGACGGATCTCTTCCGGCAGGCCTTTCCAGATTAATTATCTAAGCCTCGGGTATAAATAAAAAACATTCTCCCCAGTGATCCTTACGTGGCCCCATCATCGATGGTTGGATCTCACTGGCTGGACACATACTCTGGGTCCTCATTTTATCTATTTTAAATAGCTGTGTTTCTTGTTTTAAAATTTACTTGATTTAATATTGTTTTAAGGGGGGGTGGGGGGTTACTGTATATATATGTTTTATTGATGTACTCATTCTTAATTGTAAGCCGCCCAGATTGATATTTCAGAGGGCGGGGTATAAATAAATTTTATTATTATTATTATTATTATTATTATTATTATTATTATTAATATGAGTTCATTGGAGCAGAAGAGCACCTTTGAGGGAAAATTTCCAGAGGGCCCACAATGGATGATCATGCTGTTGGTGTTCCTCAAGGACTCAGAAAACTTTTAATAAAGCTTAATTTAAGTTAGACAGTTTCTATTCAGTTAAACATAATTGGGACTAGTCAAGCTAGTCATGGAGCAAAACAGCCTGCATCAAAGCTTATTCTACCTGGTCCTTGTATTGGCTAAAAGGATGTTTGCTAAATTAAAGGAGTCAGTGTTTATTACATCTTCTCTTGAGAACAAAGTGTTTTAAAGATAAGTGATCCTGTTGTTTGTAAGAACAATGAAGCCCATGCCCTGAGCCCTCCCCTTTTCCAAACCCAGTGTTCTGACAATGTTTCAATTGCTACAAGATATTTAGAGGTATAATATTTAAAACTTGTCTTTCACAGAGCAGAGGTTCTATATTAAAATGAAATACCCCATGAAAAGTAAAGATCAGACATCTCCCCACTGGTCTTCCTGTGTTATTTTTATTATTATGGCAAACAAATGTCACTTGTAAATGTATAATCACAGATGGATTTTTTTTTAGGAAAAATGTTTTGGTAATACTGGGACTGGCTATGTTACTGATGTGTGAAAATTAATTGATTCTCTTTAGACTTGTATAATAATAATAATAATAATAATAATAATAATATGGATTGGAAAGCTCAGTTCTACAGTTGTTCTTCTGTTTTCTCAGACTTCGAGTCCATGTCCCTTGCCTGTTCGTGGGGGGAAAATGGAGGGGATTAAAATGGGGTGTGTGTGCTGCCATTCAAGCCAAAGGGGCTTGAATATTGGCATTTTTCTGTTTCCGCATGGGGGGGGGAGTCTGGAATGGATCCCCCATGAAAACAAAGGGGCAACTGTATGTCATTGTTCTTCACCTGTTGCACAGTAAGGGGAGAATTAGCATTTAAGATGGAAAGGAAACAACATGCTTCCATTAGAAAACACTGCATATTTGTGTGCTC
This sequence comes from Phrynosoma blainvillii, assembly GCA_026167975.1. NCBI lineage: Eukaryota > Metazoa > Chordata > Lepidosauria > Squamata > Phrynosomatidae > Phrynosoma > Phrynosoma blainvillii. The sequence continues at coordinate 81,519,181 of JANUYF010000002.1, forward strand.
AATTCTTGTCTCATAGCCATGTTAATTGTCTACTGTGAATGTCTACCAAGTTGATTTTCTCCCCAGCTTGGCTCATTTTCAGTTTCAGAGAGGGGTATTCACTGGTGTATCACAAAAAGGAGAGATAAAATTTTGTTCTAAATTTACACCAAGAGTTTCTACCAGTCAAGAGCAACAATTCTGGGCTAGATGAACAATACCATACAGCTCTTCAAATCCAAGATGCCTATAAATAGAGGGCTGTCTCCTGTAAAGCGGACACATGGCCAATCTATTTCAAGGCATGGCTGAGTGGAAGATTACTTGAGAGATGTTTGCTAGAGCAAACCATCAAATGGGGGAAAGAATTAAGCACCCTCCATTCTCAGCCACATTTTCCCCTATTAGTCTTTCAGTTATCTTGGCAAATCTGAGGTTGGTATAGTATATTTACCAGTTCAATGAAGGGATAGTCATGTTGACCATAAACCAGAATCCAAATTATGCTTGGGATATCTGTTTTCCAAGTATGCTTCCAGACATCAGAATTTTGTCCAGGGAATAATAATGTCTTGTCTCTTATTAGCCTCCTTTTTTAGAGTTATATAGTACAAACCAACTATTTTGTTAATGTTGCATTAAGATGAATTAAAGTATAATATTGGAGGGGAAAAGACTGAAATATTGGTGCTACAAGGAAGAGGATGACATCTTGTATCAGTTTAGTGAACTAGGCCCCAAAATGACAATGGAACTATCTACTTTAGGTCTGACACTAACAAAGGAATCTGGGGAAGATTTTTTTTTAAAAAAAAATCCAAAACTGACCATATACTGTTGTATATGACATTTCACGATCTGATGAAGTAGTTGAAATGTCTATGAAAAAATAAATTAGGGCACAGTATTAAACAATGAAAAACATGGAAATATATATCAGGATTATAAAATACATGATTCCTCCAAAATTGATCAGCACAGACAAGTATTAAGACAGTGTAACTAGGGATGTTCCTTACCATTCAGTGCTACGAACGAATCTGAAAAAAAAGAGAGGGGAGGAAGGGGGAGGGGAAAGAATTATTTCTAATATCACTCTAAGTTCTCTAACCACAAAACTTAGTATAAATAGTTTTAACTTTTTTTTTTCATATTGTGGCAATGTCTAGTTATTTGAGCTGATTATCTCATATAGTTTTATAATATTTATTGTTGCATCTTGCCTTAAATTAAAGCTTGACCTTTTGCAAAGAGAAGCATGCTACTCTTGATTCTAAAGGATGGTGTGCACAGAGCCTGGTTATTTCCCCTTTCTATGCTGTACTACACACTACTCTGGAGGATTCTCCAACCATCTACAGAGGCTGATTGCTAAAATGGCCATTTGAACTGAGTGTTATAAACAGAGGCTTTAGTCATTAACAATGGCTTACAATAACATTAAGGGTCTCTTTGCATGACCAAACTTAGCTTAAGAGTAAAGGCAACAAGCAATGACAAACCATATGAATAACCAATCAAAAGAATAAAGGGAATGCTAACAAAGGTAAAGGCAGGTTCATGTAAGGGGCCATGGTAAAGACTGGTGGGCAACTTGGGCCTTCTAAAGAAATGAGTCCTGTGGGTAAGACTCATAACTAGCTCTATGCATAGGTCTGAATCTCAGTGTGCAAAGCTGACAATTTCAGCATTTCCTTTAGATTGAAAGTCTACAACATTATGGTCTCTGAGCATGGTCTCCACAGAGTGCAAGATCCAACTCCCAGCCCTCATAGAAAGCTCTGAAGCACCTGCCTCACCAGCATCTGGGCTGGCATTCCCCTAGTGACATAATGCTGGTGTAAGCTGTATAATCCTTGTGTAAGTGGGGATGCACATGTGGAACTATTGTACATGTGGCAGTGCATTAAAAGAGAGAAAATTGACTGCAAACGTGCATTGCGCTTGTGGTGATGTAACAGGATGGTTGACAATGTGCAATGATCACCATTCCACATGTGTTGCGCTACTTTGGTATCAGGAGGGTAGCAATGGGGAAGGGCAATCAGGACCCTGTCCCCCTGAAATAAGAATTTTGCCTCCCAGTGAAACTTTCCTTCATGCCCCAAATTTCTAGCATTCCAGAGAAAGAGAGCTTGAAAATGGTTCTAAGGCAGAACTTTTCTGTTTGCAGTGTTTGCATTCCTTTGATAACATTGCCCTTTTCTTTGGATGTCTGAACTGTATTTCTAAATGGTCAACTGGTATTTTAAGTTACCAAAGTGCTAGAAATTTGGGGATTGAAAGAAATCTCATATCAAGGGACAGAAATCTTATTGGTGGAACAATGTCCTCATTTTGCCCCCCCCCCCGAAACTACACCCCTGGTTGTATTCCGTGTGCAGGGGTAGGCAACCTGTCCCCTTTAAGGGCCGAGGGACTTCAGCTCCCAGAACCCCAGGAGCTATTGGCCAAGATGGGACTATTGGCCAACATGGCTGAGGCTTCTGGAAGCTGAAGTCCTTCAGTCCTTAAAGGGGACAGGTTGCCTACCACTAGGGTTATGCAATGCAAGGGTAGCATAACTCCATGGGTGGATATTTACTCCACAATGAGACAAAGTAGGAACCCTGGAATTTTGGTGGCAATTGTGGCAAAGAAGTGTTATATGATGGACAAAGTGGGAGGGGCTTTGGACAGAAAGGATCCAAAACCCTTCCAATCTCAAATCACAGGTCCTCTGACTGAGATGAATGTTCGCTCTGGAGTGGGCATATATAATTTCCCTCACCTTGGTCCTAATGGGAGGGAAATTAATGTGTGTGTGTGTAATCTCTTAAGCATCAGATGAAAGTTGGACAAAACCCACCCCTTCTCTTTTTCTACTCTGCTGGTATGGTCCCAAGTGGCCTTGGAATTTTTTGGAATTCACCTGCACCACCAGCAGAGTCCCACTCTATGATAGCTCTGCATATTGGTTTTTAAAAAAAGTCAATTAGTTTAACAGTTACCATAAGCTAACGCCTTTGTCTCAGTATAACAAAATGGGATCCTATAATGCTGTGGAAAAAGATTAATCTTTGAAATCATTATTTCTTATATATTTAAATTGTTATATTTCAATGCCCATTTAAATGCTCTTATTCAGTTTTGGTGGAATTCATAATAAAACATAAATCTGGAGAACAGTATCCTCTGTTCAAACATAGGTGCCAATGGGAGTGAGTAATGCAATGAAAGATGTCATGATCTCTAATTCCAGTGGGGAAAACAATGAATGCCAGGGAATTATCACGTTTCCACCATAAACTGGGAGCAAAATATTTTGTTGGTGGACAGACCAGCAGACTCAAACAAACAATGATGGCCCAGTTGTTCAGCTGCAGGATATAATCATACAAGTGCACAGAAACTTGTTTAGAGGGAAATACTCATGAAAGGGTTTCACATTTTATATATTTATTTATTTGAACAAGATGATAGTGAAGAGAAATAAGGTCACTCAACTGGAAAACAAACTTCAGGAGTTAGTAAATATATAATATGAGCACTATGTTACTCACAGGGGAACCCAAAATAGTATTTCATGTGAATTAGTTGCTAAGCTTCTGTGCTTTTATTTTATGCACTGCTATCATTGGGAAGAAATGTATACAAACAAGATGGCTGCTTGGTACCAAGCTTGGTGTACAAAGTTTTAATCCATGCAGTATGCACTACAATCCATATAGTGCATATAAACATGTGAAACCTTCCTCATTATTAGGCCAATAAAAGCACATTTTAAGTATACCCAAAGAATGATACTATATTCAAATCGGAAAGGTAGACCATGGCAACTCAAGATAATTCTAAAGTAATCCCATGGGCCTCAGCAGACCTAGTCAACAGACTGACTAAAGGTGTTTGTCTATTTTATGTTGACAAGTTAGCACCTTGAACTCATTGTTATAAGTGAAATTTATCTTTATATTAATACATTTAGTATTCAAAACAGAGACGTAAATCCCCTAAGTAAGGGCCTTTACAGACTGCCAGAAATAATGCAGCTTGAATCCACTTTAACTGCCCTGGCTCAGTGCTAAGGAAACATGGGAACTGTAGTTTATTGTTTCACCAGAGCTCTCTGACATAGAAGGCTCAATGTCTCAGAAAAAACTACAGTTCCCATGATTCCTTAGCACTGAGCCAGGGCAGTTAAAGTGGACTCAAGTTGCATTATTTCTGGCAGTCTGTAAAGGCCCCAAGTTCTCTCAAATTCAGTGGAATTGACCTTTAAGTACTTGTCTCTTTAAAGCTCTTCCACACTGCAGAAATAAAGCAGTCTGACACCACTTTAACTGTCATGGCTCCATATTGTGGAATCTTGGGATTTGTAGTTTGGATAAGTATTCAGCCTGGTTTGTTGCCTCACCAAACTACAAATCTCAGGATTCAGTAGGATAGAGTTATATCAGTTAAAGTGGTGTCAAACTGCTTTATTTCTGCAGTGTGGATACACCCTACGATGGGGTTGGATGTATTTAAAAGGTATCACCACATTCTTTTTTCCTCCTCAGTTAAATCTTGTCTTCTCCTTTTCTTTCTCCTTCTCCTTTAATCAATTAAAGGCAATTAAGGTTATGAAGATAAGAATATTTAAGGTGAGTTGAAGATGCACCTTGAATTATCCTCAACTGCTGCTAAAGGAATTATGATATGGCTGCTTTGTGTAAAGCCATGGCACAGAGGCAGTAATTTAAAAGACTTCTGGCATATGAGCTTCTAAATGTTTCTCCTGAGGTTAGCACATAGAAGCTGGTTTTAAGAGTTAGAGAAGGTTACTTCTTCAATATAGTTCATGAGTTCTGAACATTAAATAATTGGCCATGTGTGTGTGTATTTTATCTCTAGGGGTAGATTCTGTTCTGATAGCTTTACATTATCTTGATCTGGTTCTTAGTCAATGAGAATGCTGCTGATCTTTTCATAGTTTCTTGAGGGATCAGAGACTCTGAAGGCTAAAATATCAGAATAGGGGAAAACACACACATTTTGACTCCTGCAAAGGGAAATTCAGAGCAGGAAAGAGACAAAGAATGAAAGAATGAGTCTCCTCCCTTAGCAATTTATCTTTTTGTTTATAAATGTGGTTAATCTGGTAGTATTTACATGATTAACTTACATGTTTGCAGTTGTACAGATTCTTTTTGCTTAATAACACCAAGTTGTTTAATTTCATATCTTAAAAAGTTATTTTCAGTCTTCTCAAGATTAAATTACTTGAGTACATGGATAGTGAAAAATAGCTATTCAAAGACATATGCCTTAACCTCCCTTGATATTCTAAATACAAGCATGCATACATTATTTTAAATATAAATATGTTTTCAGAGGACAGGAATCAGAAAGTTATCTCATACAAATACAGGTTGAGTCTCCCTTATCTGGAATTTTGAAATCTGAAATATTACAAAACCACTTTTTTTCATGGGTGGCTGAGATAGTGACACCTTTATTTACAGATGGTTCAGTATACACAAACTTTGCTCCACACAAAAAATTATTAAAAATATTGTATTAAACTACTTTCAGGCTGAATGTGTATAAGATGTATATGAAACAGAAATGAATTTTGTGTTTAGACTTGGGCCCCCTCACCAAGATATCTCATTATGTACATATATGCACATACAGGTATTCTAAAATCCCCCAAAATATGAAATCCAAAATACTTCTGGTCCCTATCATTTCAAATAAGGAAGACTCAGCATATACACACAGCCAATACTTGCTTATCCCCTGAATTCTGGACTGTTTCTTTTGATGAAATGACCATAATTCCACCACTAACATAATGTTTTAGCCAATCAATTAAAGTTTAAGATGCTCCTTCTTGTTCCTATTACAGTCCCCTTTTACCTACTGTGTTAAAGACAAATCTTGGCTCACCTACATTTACAAGTGAACTCCTCTGAATAGATATGTAGACCAAGACAAAATTTAAACCTACTTCACTGAAGAAATCATGTCTTTGTTCAAAACAATATTAAACAAATGCAAATTTTTATTAAAACTTTGTACCTGTAATCTGACTGTGAATATATGTTGGTTGCATCCTCAAAATGAGGATAAAGAGAATTATGAAGATGCTCAAAATATTCTTCTAAAGTATAGTTTTTGTGCCACTTTGCAGTTTCAATCTACCACAATTTTAGCAACCTTCTTCATTTGATAAATGGCACATCACAAGATATCATTAGTGGGTGTCCTTCCAGCACTTAAAACATTTTTGTTTTAAAATGTTTAATTTCTTTTAAAATTTAATTTAGCATTGAAAAACATTGAAAACCTACGTTTTGGCATTCCTGTTCTGTTGAGTGGCTTCTATTGTCAGATGTTACCTTGGATAGCCCCCCTAATTATCTAGAACATTGTGTGCGCCAGATGACAACTGCTACAAAACCACAGGGGCTGCCATATTTTATTTGAGGTGGCCATCTTTTGATGTCAGGGTAAAAAAAAACATGGAGCAACAGACATCTTCCCTAACACCCTTAATGTTTCAGAACTATTTAACTACTAGGGCATTTGGGAAAATCTATGATGAACTATTTATTTATTTGCTTATATGTTTTTGTGGGTTTTTTGGGCAGTGAGGCTGTGTTCTAGAAGAATGTATTCCTGATGTTTTGCCTGCACCTGTGGCTGACATCTTCAGAGCTTCTCTGAAGATGCCAGCCACAGATGCAGGTGGAACATCAGGAATACATTCTTCTAGAACACAGCCTTACTACCCGAAAAACCCACAAAAACCTGTGGATGCCGGCCATGAAAGCCTTCGACTCCACATATTTATATTTTATTTTAACAACAGACGACTGGCACCATAACATCAACCACCATCTTTAAATATAGGGTCCAGATAGATGTCAGGACCTCCAGGGCTTCTTGGGCCATGTCAGGTGCCTGAGTATGCCTCATGACAGCACTGGACCTGTTGCCATTTCTAATTGGCATTCTGACCACCATACTGTTGCTAAGAGGAAAAATTGTGGTTTTCAAAACAAACTCCCCTGTGTTGACATAGCAACTGATCAGGGTTTCAAAGAGCTCATTCTTTGATATATCACCACCTGTGTGACACTGACTGATGTTTCCACAATGAAAACATTTTCACTCCCTACAAGAGGAAAAAAAATCACTGAAAGAGGCACAAGAATTTCATGTAGGAGAAAACAATCACCTCCCCAGCCTCATTGCAGCACAGCCCTGCTTCCTAATTCTGAGTTCAGAAGTACTACCTCTGTTAACTCAGTTCTGACGCACAACTTTGGTAAGATCTATAATTAAATGTCTTTCAACATTGGGTTTTATTTCCAATAAAATTAGCATTGAAACAAGAGGCATTTTTGTAGAACATATTTCCTTGAATGCTACTCTTGCTATTTCTTCTTTTTGGTCTCCTACTTTATGTACTGTTTCCACTATTATTAAGATCTTATCCCTGTACCTTTGCTGATTTTTGAGCTGGCAGCATTCAAGCATGTACAGAAGTTCTCTAATGTAAGATAAAACAAAACAGTAAAAATACTTTCACTTACTTTGGCAGTCACCCAGGCCTTCAGTATTGCCATGTTCTATGTCCTGCTCAAATGCTAGTCTAAACAAAGAAAGAGACAGTGTGATCTGATTTTACGCACTTACAAGCCCCATCACATACAGGTCATAGAGGCTAGAAAAGAAAGAAAGAAACAAACAGGCAAAACCAGTTAATTTAATATTTGCACAATGCAAGTATAAGAAGGGCCCTCTTATTTTACCCTTCACTGTTGCTCCTTTGTGTGAATATATACACAATATATACACATGAAGCAGCAGCACCTCCCACCATGTTCCAGAGGGTACTCAGTATTCCATAGGACCCAGGGCATTTTAGGGAGCTGGAAAACATCACCTGCCCTTCATTACTCAGCCAGTAATACACACACACACTATTAAAGAGATCACAAATATGAGTTTGCAGGAGTTGGACAGAGCAGTGGAAGACAGGGGGTCTTGGAGATGTCTCATCAGCAGGGTCGCCATGGGTTGAAATCAAGGGTAATATATATATATATAGTTAATATATATAAGAAATATATGGGGGAGTTTGGTGGATTGGTTTTTACAGTGGAGTTGTTAATTTAGTAAGCAAACAAGAAATATGCTTATTTGGCAAAAGTATCAATTGCGGGAGGGCATGTATCAATTAATTTGCCCAGGTTTCCAGTTAAACAAACAAACAAACAAATGCAACCCCCCCCCCACAAAATCCATGGTGTCTTCTTTTACTGGAAACCAGGGATAATTAATTAAAATTTATGGGGTCATCATACATTGACAGGAAACTTCAAGGTGCGTACGCACGCACGCACGCACGCACACACAAATCAGAAACTACCAATGCTGTGGACAAAATGTAAGAAAGGACAGAATGACATGACATTGCAACACGGAGCAAAATACTCTAAATATCCTAAAAGGTATCCTAAATGTTAAATACAGTGGGGGACAACTGAAACAACAATGCCATTGCTTTTGGGGGCAGACCATGTTACACATACATATAGCTTAAACAAAATAAAATTTGCACTAACTGTGCTATGGAAGCAGAGAGAATAGAAAACAAGGAAGCATTTACTACTTTTCTGTGTCAAGAAGTTCTTTATTGCATGTTAGTTTTCATTAAAGTGCCAAGTTGTGTCCAAAAGCATATTTGACAACACTGTTATTAAAACTGATAGACAGAGGTAATTATGACTTACGTTGTTCCAGGTAATAGCTGCATGCATGCCCCACTTTCCTTCATCCATCCACAATATGGGTCCCTAGAAGCTATGCAGGCCCTTATTAGAAAAGAGATGTATAGATTATTCTAAAATTGCTTGCATTCAGTACTTCAGTGTCAGTACTAGTGTGTCAATATTAGGCTAAGATCCTGTACTGCACAATGTAGCATAAAGGTTCTGCAGATGGCCACATTTCTCCTCTCAATTTCCCACCCCACCCCAGACTCTCTGTTTAGCTGCAGCAGCTTCCTATAGCCATTCAGTGGCTGCTGGAGAGCAGGGAGATCAGAAGAATGTCTGGTTATGTCCCCAGAGCCAGATGCAGGCCAGTGACATCATCCACTAAGATGTACTGAGGGCCTCCAGAGATGAGTCTTGAGGAGTGGGCTTTGGCTGTTGTGGAGGGAGCGATACCAACCTCCACAACAACCAAAAAAGAGAGAGAGAGATTCACAGGTGTACAATTGGACTCATGCTTGTATATGTCACTAACAGGCTGTTAGCCTTAGTGTTGAGAATGGAATTAACATTGAGAAAAAGAAATGCCAAGATATACCTACTTTTTGCATTTGCCATGGCGCTCACACCTTCCCAGCGGAACCCTTATTAAACAGTTGGAAAATGCTACATAAAGGGCACTGCTTTGCTTGTCCAACTGCATGCCCACAATTCTCTTGTCTTCTACTCCATCATAGCTACATCTAGTTTAGGGAAGAGAGAAAAGCAAGGTCCGTCATTCTTGGTCAATTCAGTTATGGCACAAATATTTCTAGATATGTATAAAATTAGTTAGAAACATTGAGCTTAGTGGGAGAAAAGGCATGTACACAACCCAGCAATTTCTTTAGATGATGCACTAATCTTATAATATTTAAGATTGTTTGCTGCAAGATGCCTTAGAAACACGGAGATGTTTTCCAACTAGAGACACCTACTATAAAAGTCTGGAAGAAGGAAAAATGAAAGAAGGGAAACATCATCTATCCCTAACTCCTCTGCCTTACAGCCTGCCATACACAGCATGCAAACAACTGCATTGTCAAATAGTATCAAAATGGCACAGTAAAAGTTGGGATAAGGAAGAATAAAATTGCCTAAACTAATCCATCACCCAGGTAAACATGATTGTCAAGAGATGAGTCAAGAGGATGGCTCCAGCTTTCACTGGTGGGGTAACACAGGAAGCTGCCTTAAACTGAGTCCATCTTGCCCAGTACTATCACTTCTGACTGGCAGCAGCTCTTGAGGATTTCAGAAAAAATCCTTTTCTAGCCCTATCTGAAGATCCCTGGCATTCCCTGGTGTCCTTCATCCAAGTACTAACCAGGCACAACCCCACTTCACTTCTGAAATCAGACAAGAGGTGAATCTAGAAATAATGCACTGTAGAAATGATGCAACTTGACACCATTTTAAGTGCTGTGATTCCATGGAATCCTGGACTTGTAGTTTTACAAGGTCTTTAGCTTTCTCTGCCAAAGACTGCTGGCACCTCAAAAAACTACAAACCCCAGCATTGTGTAAAATAGAGTCGTGGCAGTTAAGTGCTGTAAAACTGCATCATTTCTCCAGTGTAGATGTGCCCCATGTTGGCTTATCCAAGGTAGTATGGTGGAAACCTTGATGAATGGTTTTGGCAGGAATAAATAAGTAGAGGGAGTGGACCCAGTTTGTAGCCTGACTAAACCTCCACTCCTACACCTTAGCCCTCATTTAGATGCATTTCACAACTATTTAGCTGTACTTTCATTATCACACAATACTGACATGATTTAAGATGCTATAAGAAATCTAATTTCTTGTTCATTGTCCCACATGTTATCCATTTTGGGGTTTGGTTATGGAGAAGTACAGTGACAGTTTCAGTGGGAAATGTTCAGCTACCAAAACTCCGAAGAATTTATTTGGGGATGAGCAGATGGCTATTTGAACAAGTTCCATTTTCTACCAATTATATTTGGTGTGTGATGTGTGGCAATAGTGGTTGTGGTGAGGATGTAATTATTTCTTGAAATGTGTTGATCTTGGCTATTTTTTCATGGTGAAGTTAAATGTCATAAAAACAAGGAAACAGAAACATATATTTAGAATTCAAATAATAATAAAGCAGTTCCTTTAGGTATTTTCCTTGTGGAAGTCACACATTATGTGAGAATTCCGAATTAAATTTCCATATACATATATATATAGAGAAAGAACCAATTATACACACTTTTCAGAATTGTAAATGCTCATCTCCTCCAGGAAAAGGCTGTCATTTAGAAAACCACTGGTTCCTGTCCTGACCAAGAACTTCAAAATTATTCCTTTCTCTGATCCAAGGAAAACCACAGTGTGATTCCGTTTTGGTCCAGCAGTGTTATCTACAGCAATTTTGGTCAGGCGGTATCTGGAAGGACAGCATTACAGATTTTGATTAAGTTTAATATGGATTCCATATTGAGAGATATTAAATATAGGTAAGATAATAAATACATAAATAATAACCATATTAGCCTGTCATTCATTTTGGTATTGTGAAGTCGTAGGCTTTCATGGCCGGCATCCATAGTTTTTTTGTGGGTTTTTTTTTCGGGCTGTGTGGCCATGTTCTGAAAGAGTTTCTTTCTGACGTTTCGCCAGCATCTGTGGCTAGCATCTCCAGAGAAAAGTATTCTTTTTGGTATTCTTTTCACTTTATACAAGTAAGTATTTAGTAACTTTATATGTAGAGTTTACCTATTCATGGATAAACACAACTTCTTAATTAAACCATTTCATACAACAGACTCAGGCCTAAACTGGGCCAAAATGGAGCCAAAAAATGATTTGTAAACTGTATCAGTTCAGTTACCTGGAGACAAACCTGTGAAGAGAACCAAGCTATGGCATGTTTGCCATGGAGCTTCCATTTGGATGGAAGAAACAGAGAAATAAGGCTTTGGTTTTTGGCACAACCACAGTAGACTTTTTTTCAGGAGGAGGTGGGGTCTTCAGGGATTAGAATCTATTTTTTAAAAATGGCCCCCATATGTATTAATGTGTTCTGTTAACCCTTTGCTTGAAAGAAATGGGAAGCAGGCAACATTCTTTTCAACCACTGACATTTCCAAGTTCTGATGTGTACATCATATAAACCAAGAGTGGGAACAGTATGGCCTGCTAGATGTTGTTGAAATGTAACTCCTCACATTCTTCACTACTGGCTATTCTGGTTTTAATAAATGGGAGTTGCACTTTAAACACTTTTAGTGGACCACACAGTTCCCACATCTATACATACAATCTGTACACAGGTGTGGTTTGAATGTATGAAGAAATAATGCACAAATCTGCCTGCAAAACAAAGCTCACAAATCATCTGATGTGCTTTACAGAAAATTTACAGATTCTGAAGGCTGCTAACGTATGTATCCTTGAGAGGGGGAAAAATATTCTCATTATTTTTTCTTATGCTGACCTAGGATTATTGGGAAGCGAATTGTTTTCTTTAAACACTTGTGTAAACATTGGAGCTGTTCTTAACATATCCTGACATAAATCAGCATGTCCTGGAAACATCCTGGCAGACAGATTTAATATCCGATCAACATTTCCTTCAGCTGTCTGATATATTTACATAGAATTTTCTACTGAAGTAATTATAATGTAGACCCAAAAGAAAAACTTTAGAATTGTTTTTGAGTATTTATTATGTTTTTAAACCACTGAATAATTTAAATTATCTGATTGAATACAATTTATAAAATACAAAATAATAATAAAAATCAAATCAAAAGAAAGACCTAGATAAAAATACCAGCAGCAAACATTAGATGAAGAATAACATCAGAAACAGGGAGAAAACAGCGCAAATGTCTACATGCAGTGAAATCAGTTCCTAACACATTTGGGAAAAGGAAAACATATTCTACTTGGTACTGAAATATGCATAATGTAGGTGCCAGGTGGTTCTCTCTTGGCTATTTTTTCATGGAGATAAGAGTACCACCATAGAAGAGGTCCTATCTCATACAGCATTGATTCATTTGGCAGGGGCACTTAAGGAAGAGCCCTGGATGACTAAAGTTCCCCTAAAGTACTAAGGCAATTTCCATATCCCTGCCTTTATCTACAAGGATTTACACACTACCATAGAATGCAACCCTAAACATATCTACCTGGGTGTAAATCCCAATGAACTTAGTAGGACTTACTTCTGAGCAGACACACGAGTAGACACAATCCAAAATTATGGATTTTGATATAACATGTGGGTAAGTCAAGGGAAAAACTCAGGGGCATGTAACAAACGATCTAATGAGACAAAGGACAGCTATACCAAAGGACATGCAAAATTCTAGCTGGCATAATAATAAAAAAATAAATAAAATTTATTTCTATCACACCCCTCTGCAGCTTAATTGGGGCGGCTTACAATGATAAAAACACCAATAAGTACATCCAATCCCAGACCCACCCACTCCTTAAAAAGATATTAAACTAGGACAATTTAAAAACATTAGATAAAACAAAGTATAAAACCAGGCATCACAGCAATACAACATAATCAGCAGCAGCACCGAAGGAAGAAAAGTTATCTGACTCTTTGGGCTGGGATGGTTATACAGGAAAGGCTGCCAGAAGAGATCCATCTTAACAGCCTTCTTGAAGCTGTCTAAGGTAGAAATAAGATGGATCTCGGCCGGCAGGCTGTTCCATAATCTGGGAGCGGTAGCAGAAAAGGCCCTCTGGGAGGTCACTGACAGCCTAGTTTTTGTTGGCTGTAATAAATTCCTCCCAGAGGACCAGAGTGCGCAGGGTGGATCATACGGAAAGAGGCGGTCCCAGAGATAGGTTGGACCCAAGCCATGTAGGGCTTTAAAGGTCATAACCAACACCTTGTACAGTGCCCGGAAACTAATGGGCAGCCAGTGGAGAGATTTTAACACAGGTGTAATATGTTCTCTTCTGGAAGTTCCAGAAACCAACCTGGCTGCCATGTTCTGAACTAGTTGAAGTTTCCAATGGGTAGCCCCATGTAGAGCGCATTACAGAAATCAAGATGGGAGGTTACCAGCGCATATACCACAGTTTCAAGATCCTTGGTTTCCAGGAAAGGCCGCAGCTGGCGTATCAGCCGAAGCTGATAATAGGTGCTCCTGAATGTCGCATTTACTTGATTTGACATCTGGAGCGATGGATCCAGGAGCACCCCCAGACTGCGAACACAATCCTTGGAGGAGAGTGTGACTCCATCCAGGACTGGAAGTTGTATTCCCAAACCTGGTTTCAGGCCCGTAACTGTTAGTACCTCTGTTTTGTCTGGATTCACTCTCAATCTGTTTTTCCTCATCCAGTCCATTACTGCCTTAAGACAATCATTGAGAGGAGAGACACCATCTGATGTCAAAGCTGAAGACCGAGAAATGGAGAAATATATCTGGGTGTCATCAGCGTACTGATGACACCACACTCCATGTCTCTGGATGATCTCTCCCTGCAGCTTCATATAACTGTTTGTGCTCTCCCTAAGGCTGAATAGATGAGGCGGGAACTACACTATATGATGGCTGTGTGATGTGTGTGGGAGGTGCCCAGGCAAAGGCAGGGCTAAGAAAACACACACATGTACAAATGGATGAAAATGCTAAATAAAGGAATGGTGACTACATTAGCAGGAATTATAGCCTTTAACTTTGATGTGCCAACTTTGCCTGACTTTAATCAAGAAAAGCTGACAAACATGCACAAATGTCTTATTCAGATCTTTCAACGACTGATTCCTTCTGGTATTCCTTTCAGGGGAAGTGCCAAAGAGCTGCCACTGCTGCCATTTTCCCACCCAGGCATTCAAAAAGGTCTGAAGAGGTGGCACAGTAGAAAGAGTATTGGGGTTGATGTAGGTGCTACTGGGAAGAGCTAAGCTCTTATCTTTCACCACTCTTCTCAGAGAAGGATATGGTTCCTTTTTTAAAATAAGAGTTAAAATACAGTACTTACATTGACCAGTGGATAAGTCAACCCAGTTTTTTTGGGTCAATTTTTTCACTAAGATTTCTAGACTTGTACATGGGTATATACAGTGATTTACAGAGACTGCATTGGAGTATTCAGCATCCTGAATAATTTGACATCATCTATAGACTTTGTTATATCTGTTATCATTCCATACTCCAAATTATTTTATGAGAGTGTTTTAAATGAACCAATTACAAATACAGATTTTTGGAGGCTATGCTGTTAACACTCCTGTAAAAACTGCCCATTCCCCCCCCCCCCCCTTTCCTGCTTCTAGTTCTTTCACCAGTTTCCACTCCAAGTCCTGGCTAGATTATCAAGAACAGTGAAAGACATGTCTACGGAACTTCAAAAGATGGGAATGAGATTATGTTAGGAAATACATTGGGGACAGGGAGGGGGAGAACTCATTAAAGGAATCTGAAGGAAAGCTTATTTACCTGACCATTGTCCGGAGAAACCATGGCTTGTTGACAATTGATGGTACTGCTTCATCCATGAGAGAATGTGTTTTGATGAAGTTTAAAGTGTCATCTGGAAATTCACTGGAATATGTGTACTTTTCAAGTGATGTAGAACCAGCACAGGAACCAGGCCTAAATTAAAAACAGGATGGGAGGAATTTACTTCTTTTGTACAACTATTCTACAAAAAGTGTTTTTAAAAGCATCAGTGATTAGGTGAGACTGGGCTAGGGGCTTTGTAGAAGAAAGTAAACAATGTACAATGTCCCCAACTGAGGCACTCTTAAATTTCCTTTGGGCCTAGTGATTCCACTGTACAAGTTTAGCATTCAGCACTTGGTTATGCATTATCATGGGAATACCTGATTTATGACCATTACTGAACATAAATTTTCTAAGCAGCTTATGAAGTTTGTAAAATGCAAGTTCACAGTTCATCCATCTTCACAGAACCCAATAAACACATACAGTGTTTGGCAAGGTTTTGTTCATTCCTTAATCATGCTCCAGATTTACTTCTGCCAGGCTCTCCGTTTTAGAATTAAGAGCACTTTACATTTAATTTGAAAGGGAAATGTTACTTTCCCCCCCCTTGGAAGTGTGAAATAAAAACTGCTTTAAAACACAGCTTGGAGGGTGAATTCAGCCAGCATAAGAGAGTAAACATCCTCTTTACTATGGCTCCCAAGAACATTTTATTTTTTGACAAGTATGAAAACCTAAGCCTTTTAAACATGAGTCTGCAGAGTCCTTTAATAAGACACAGTATTATCTGTCTTGGATAACTGGAGCACAAATATGCTCAATTTTTTTCCTGGAATCTCCCCAGTACTTTCACGGAAGCGAGGCCAAAACAACCACATACTGGCAAGAGAAAAATCTATTTTCTTTTGCTATGAAGCCCTACCATGTGGGTCTTTTTCTTTACAATTTATTCTTGTATACAGAAGTTCTGCTTCTCCAGAGTTCAAACTACTGAAGAGACACCGAAGTTTACACAGTGCCTGCTGGAGATGTGTAGACTGAGGGACCAGTAAGGTTTAATTAATTAATAGCCATGAGCCAAATTACAAATTTGTGCTGGTGCTTTGTTGCAATGGTAAAAATGAACCATCACTGGAAGAATTTTATTTTAATAAAACCCTTAACTTGTAGCAAAAGTGGCATAAACATATGCACAGATTAATACTGGAACAGGTTGGGACAAAAAGGAAATGAAATACAAATACCCTAAGAAGCAAAAAGGGAGGTGGGGTTAAACAAAATCCTTCTGGTCATGGATTTTCTCTTGCCATTAAGATTGCCAGTTCTCAGAGCTTAGCCCTGAGTCTCCAGTTGTTGTGGGTCATTTCCAGGTGGAAGACAAAGATACAGATTCTCCTGTTTGGTGAGCTCAATGTGCAAATCTCCAGATCAGCTAGCAGAGAAGCAGCTCACAACAATTTGCAAAGCTTAATTGATTCATTGCTGCAATAGACTCTCCAGGAGGTCGATGTATTTACTTAGTTAGCTGTCCCACACCCCTGCTGCCAGTTGTTTTGGTGCCAGGGCTTACCCTCCAGTCTGCTCTGCATCTGCCTTCTGGCTAAAATCAAGTAGGCTATCTTAAAGGTTCCTTATCACATCTCCCTAAATAGGTGAGAAAGATTAATCCCCCATTTCACCTTAAGATTTATGTCTTAATTTCTCTCTCTCTCTGTGTGTTTGTGTGTATGAATGACAAGCTGTAAGCAACTGTACTTGATACTTAATACACTTCCTCACCAGGGGCTGATATTCTGGCCTCAGGTTTTGGCCTGGACACTTCAGGGCCTGGGATGATCATGAACTGGCAACCCTACTTTCTATGGAAATGTGAGACTTAGGGCCTCTGCAGAAGGTGCAAAGCACCGTCTTGGAGGCAGGGCAGGGAAGGGGCAGCCGCACGCCAGCCGCCTCAACTCCTCCCCGAGGACGTCATCAGGGCCCATGCCATTACACATGGCAAGCGCCCTGATGACATCTCCCGATGCAGCGTCTTCACACGTTGTGTCGGAAGAGAAGTGGAAGAGCTGCGCGTCGACTCTTCCAGTGCCCTTCCGTGGCTTGAGAAAGGAGTGCTATTTTGGCGTTCCTTTCCCAGTCAACAAAAGGGTGGATTGGGGCTGAGGCATGGGGCAGCCTCGGCCCCAATCCTCCCCTTCCCAGGACAGCCTATGGCCACCCGTCTGCATCCCCCCTTAGTTTACCGTAAGGTAAATCATTACCGCAAGAGAGAGGGAGCAATTAGTTAAATAGGAGTCTCGATATTCTCCTTGGAAAGAAAAACCTTCCATTTTCTGGCTGTTTCTGTAAAAGAATACAGGAGTGTTTGGGATTTTTTTTGTGTGTTGCTACATTCGAGGTGTAAATTGCAGGAATGTTTCTTTGTTGCCTTCTCACACCTTCAGTAACAAAAAGGCACAGATTCCTTGAATGCAGTGGTTTTCAACAGGGTTTGGGTGTAGCTAATGGTTAGGGATTCTGGGAATAAAATGAAAGAATATTTAGGATTTCCTTGGTTAGGAACTACCCACTGTTCTGATAAGGATTTTCAGGGAACACTCTATATCAGGGGTTGACAACTTTTGTTGCTGGGGGGCCGGGAGGGGGGGAATGGCATGGGGGGTCGGAGGCGTGGGGGGGGGGCTTCCCTGGGCCGCGCGGGGGGGCTTCCCTCGGCCTTGGAAAGGCCCCCCCACCCCTGTGGCGGGCAAATTCGAGGGGCCTTTAGAAGGCCCAGGGAAGCCCCTCCATGGCAGCGGCGGGCAAATTCGCCTGCCGCAGCCACAGAGGGGCTTCCCTGGGCCCTCTAAAGGCCCCCTCACCCCTGCGGCGGGTGAATTTGCCTGCAGCAGCGGCAAAGGGGCCTTTCCAAGGCCCAGGAAAGTGGCAGCGGTGGGCAAATTCGCCTGCAGCAGTCACGGAGGCACTTCCCTGGGCCTTCTAAAGGCACCCCCGCCCCTGAGGTGGGCGAATTCGCCTGCAGCAGCGGCAGAGGGGCCTTTCCAAGACCCAGGGAAGCACCAGCGGTGCGGCCTTTGAAGGTCCCATGGTGGCTGCGCAGCTGCCGTGGGGCCTTCTAAAATGGTTTCTGCATCGCGCGTGCATGCGCGCACGATGAGGAAGTCATTTTGGAAGGCCCCCCACTCGTGGCCGCCATTTTGTTTGCCAAAATGGCGGCCGTGAGTCGTTTGCGCATGCGCAGGGCATTACGCATGCCCTGGGTCTTGGAAAGACCCCTCTGCCACTGCTGCATGCGAGTACTGCGCATGCGCAAATGACTCGCGGCTGCCATCTTAGCAAACAAAATGGTGGCCGTGATGCTCGCAGCGGCAGGAGCGTGCGGCGGCGGGGGGTAGGTTGCCAACCCCTGCTCCATATCCTTGTTATCATCCTACTAAAGAGTCTGATGTTTCTGACCCTCATTTGTAGAGAACAGTATTTGTCCTCCCTGCATGGAGTAGAACCAGGCTCTCTGAGTACCTGAACAGGTTTGCCTTCAAGTGAGAGCTGAGGGAGCAGGTTGGGGGATGTTTTGCATAGGCTGGTGAATGAAAGCCAAGATAATTAAGTCTGGAGAGAAGAACCACTGGTAGTATTGCAGCAGCATCTCTTTGAAGCAGGAACAGGATGGTAGAAGAAATGGAGTAATCAACCTTCTTTCACCATGTTCGTGCTGACTAACACAGCATTCTTAATTTGTTGATTGATTGGAGAAACTCTAGGTGGATTGATGAGGGGGGAAAGATGATTGGGGAGCTCATGGAGTTTAACAGGATCCCACAACTCACTACTTCTGTCACTTCTTTATGTCTTGGGCAGAAATTATGTTAGAAATGGTTCACACATGGACCATATCTATTATGGAAAGGTCCATTCTGGTTTGCCTTGAGCTGAGCAGCAGTGACAGTAGGGTGTCATGAGCAGCATTTGCTGTCTGAAGAGGAGAGGTGGCTGTGTTGTTTCCTTTCCATGTTTTAGAAGAGAGAGCATTAGTAGGTGGGGCAACAAAAGCTAAAGCGGTAAGAATTTGGCTTTACTTTGGCCTTCACTCTGTTGACTACACAGGAGTGCTAGGGAGCAAGAAAACAGAATGGAAAGGTTGGCCCTTGAACAAACACTGCCTGTGCTCATGGACAGAGGTCAGAAGCAGCAAAGGGGCTCTGCCATTCTGCAAGGAACTAGGAGAGAGCTGTTTTCCCCAGATAGGACACAGAATTTGCCAGCCAGTCCTGCCTTCTATCTGCAGAGGAATTGACCTATTGCCGCTGCTACTAAACAGGGATAAGAGAGATTGAGTATCAAGGCCCATTGGAACAAGTGCCATTATTCTTTTTTTGTTTGTTTGTTTCTTGGCTCAACATCAAGTTATGTTCTTAATCACGTGCTTCTCAGGAAATGGTTTAATTCCCTCCTGTTCTCTACCCCACCAAGCATATTTCATTTCTACCCCATCAAGCATATTTCATTTCTGCTTCACTACAACCATTTCAGAAAGACATAAGTGTGGTGTAGGGTGGTATGAACCCGTTTACTTTTCTTTGAGCTTCTATCTCTTTTGCATTTCCCTGTTTATCTTAACCACTTATACTGTATACTAAATCTTCCATCACTATGAAAACCTTTGAATCCCCAGTCCCCACCTGTAGAACATTTGGAAGCGAAAAGTACCTGGGTCTAGGCACTCGTTCATCAGGAACTGGTGTCCATATTGAATCTGGAGACTTCTGTTCCTTGAATCTCCCAGTAAATACATTAGCAATGTCAAGAATATCATAAGCGCAGACAGCTGAGCCAGGGATACTGCAATGTGACATTTCCAGAAATAGTTACATTCTGAAGCTATGCACAATTTTTAAATTTTTTTTCATTGTTTGGTCTGAGAAACACATTGCATAGAAGCCTTCCTGTCACAGGGCATTCGATCCTGAACCTTTCGACCTCTGGGTATTGACAGCAAAAGATTGCCATCATGCAGACATCTGAGATGCTCCAGTGGACAGTCAGTTCCGGTCACTGCTACTTTTCTCCAAGAGGATAAAACCAAGACCACATAACAGTAATTCTGAAGACTTAAACGATTCTGAGAGACTTCTAATGGTATTGGAGTATTTAAAACAAAACCAAATTAAATGAAAGAACCCACAGCTGCATGGAAAATCAGATTGTAAATTTAACACATTCCTGACAAGAAATTTGGTAGGTCCTGGTATTCCTCTGGTTGCATGCTAGATATCATTCAGAGGATGGAGCAGATACATTTTGCATGCTGATGCACATTACTCATCCTGAAAGATCAGCAAAATACCACTATCTCTGTGTTGAAGTTTTGAGTGTCATTCCATTTTTCTGTATATTTCTGGTTGTGTTCCTATGAGCAGGAATTTGTTTAACTCAGTCAACTGTAAAGAGATTACAGAAGCAAATGTAGCTTTGCCTTACTCCCACAAAAATTTAAATTTGGAGTTTCTGATTATTTGCCTGTAACCTAATAGTAGCAATCACTAAATATAATTACAGTCTTACACAAACACTTTTGGAAGGGCTTAGATGTTTCTTTTAGTCAATGGCTTTGGGATATGAATTATTCATTACTTTGCCTTTGTTGTTTACACATGGCCTACTGTAGTACATTTCTGTCTGTCTTAAGCTACATCATTCTGATCAGATAGTAAGCACCATCTGGCTGAGAGTTATAATCCTGATTTAAGGTGGAGAGTCATGATCATATATTCAACCACTGGAATTTGATTCTTGGATGTGGAGATAATACTAAGGGAGCAATCTAACAGGACACTATTAGAGAATAAAGCTAAAACAGAATGTTAAGCAGATGATTTAATTTTCCTACAATGACAATATGTGGAATGAAAATGAGTGAAACTGTACTCATAAAGGTGGTATTTCACTTTCTAGGGGCTTTTTGTTTGTAGGCAATTAACCAAGGCTTGGGTTACCATGTAAAACTATTAAGAGGAGACAAAATATCACAGTATTTTCAATCAACATTGGAGTTACACTGGGAATACACTCAATCTATAGCATATAAATGAAAACCAGTATGGTGTAGTGGTTTGAGCACTGAACTA
Source organism: Phrynosoma blainvillii (assembly GCA_026167975.1). NCBI lineage: Eukaryota > Metazoa > Chordata > Lepidosauria > Squamata > Phrynosomatidae > Phrynosoma > Phrynosoma blainvillii. The sequence goes on from JANUYF010000002.1 coordinate 81,540,502, forward strand.
CAACTCTGAAACCAGGGTTGGAATCCCTGCGCCCAACCATGGAAACCCACTGGGCAATCTTGGGCAAATCACATTCTCTCAGCCTCAGAGGAAGGCAAAGGCAAATCTTCTGAACAAATCTTGGAAATAAAACCCATGTGATAGGTTCCCCTTAGGGACACCATAAATCACAAACAACTTGAAGGCACAGAACAATGAAGCAATAACATATAATAGTGTACAGTTAGCCCTCCTTATTGGTGGGCTAGCCATCCACAAAGAAACAGAAAGACTCATCCTTTCACAGAAAGAAACTCTGTGTTGAGGGAGAATTATTTGCACTGAGCATGTACTCCATTTTCCCTATTTGATTCATGGGGAGTATAATCTGCAAGGAATAGATCCTGTAGAAATGCATGGGGATTCCTCAGAAATGTTCAGTTCTATTCCATTCCATATTTCTATCTAGGCATTTGTATTCAATGGGGCTTGAACAGTAGTCGTCCATAAGGAACTCTATCATTTTTAAAATATTATTTAAAAAACAGTAAGAGTAAGCACACAAGTGAGCCAGGCCTGCTCAGACCATTGCTCTGAATGCAAACTTGCACATTTCCCTTGGTATGAGATTCATGGTCTCTAAAGACCACACAACACAAAGCAAAGATGTACAAGGTCTGACTTTCACTCTTGGGAAGCAAGGAAGGGGGACATGTGAGTCTGAGGGTGCATCTATACTGTAGAAATAATGCAGTTCAAAACCACTGTAAGTGCTGTAGCTCCATCCTATGGAATCTTGGGATGTAGGGATTCCTCACAAAACTACAAATCCTAGGATTCTGTAGGATGGTGCAATGGCAGATAGTGGTGTCAAACTGCATTATTTCTACAATGTAGATGGATCCACACACAATTCCAATCTTGCCAATCCTATGCATCTTCAACTAAGTAACTGTGAGCAGAAAGCTACTGCCAATGATGATGCACTATGATGCATACAAAGATGCAGGGGAGGAAGAGGTCCTTATCATCATGAAGGCTATGCAGATCCAGTCACATGCCATGGAAATATTTTGCTATTGTATCTGAATCAGGCCACTGATTTCTGCTTGGGTGAAGATGCAAACAAGCTGGAAGGATGTATGATGAAAGATTTTTGGCTGCTTCCTGTACTCTACCATGGTACTATAGAATGAGGAAAGCACAAATATAATTTAAGTAAATAAAGATTTGCATTTGCAAACATCTTCTCTTGGCTTCTATGGAAGCATGGCTGGAAAATAGCCATCAGGACATGACAACTGTATGAGAGTGGGATTAGGTTTACATCACTTTTAAAGAAATGCTAAACACAGTGAAAATAACAGCTTCCATTGCTGGGTGCAGAAGATCCAAATACTCTCTTTGGGGAGGAGAAAATGAAGTCTTACATGTTGAAACACAGGGGCTCATTTATCTTTCCCTAAATAAGATTCACACGCACACACACACACACACACACACATTTTGCTGCAAAGGATATAGTACAGCACAATAAGAAGTCATGTGTATACTCTCTGAAACTTTTTAAACTCATGTTCTGTCACCCATGTGACCTAGTGCATAACAGCATCTTATCTATGTACACAAGGTCAACAACAAATAATTCTGTTTAGTGTAATATTATCAGTCTTGCAGCAAAAAAAACCAACCCCCACCCAATATTTAAATTATTACCTGTTATAAGGGGTGGAGAAAGTAGCTAAGACAATATCCCGACCATTGATATGGATAACATCTGTAACTGCCTGTAGTATATTGAAGTAGAAGTGGGAGTCACCAGGAACTGAGCAGTTTAATCGTGCCTTCAGGAAGGAAGTCCATTGTTTTTCTAGCACGCGCTGAGATCCACCCATGTCATTCTTGCAAACCCGAGCTACTCTGGGAAAAACGACCTATAGTGAGGAAAGGTGAGGCAGGGGATGGGGTGGAATTAAGAAATTGAAATATAGTCGACCCTCTGTATCCACAGATTCAAGCACCCATAGTTTGAAAATATTAAAAAAAAATATGAATTCCAAAAAAAGCAAACCTGAATTTTGCCATTTTATATAAGGGACATTGTTTTACTATGCCATTGTAGTTAATCAGACATTGTATTTAATGGGACTTATATACCACGGAGGGTCTTAGAACCAAACCCCAGTGGATACCAAGGGCCCACTGTATGCAGTTGAGCATCTCTGCTTCTCCTTGAAAAAGACAGAAATGATAATGCTGGGTGTTTAGTTTGATCTCATGTTTCCTATAATCTGTGACAAATAACCAACAGAAGAAAATTCAGCTTTGAAACCATGTGCTATGAAAGATAAGCCTGTGACATTTCATACACAGACATAAATCCTTCAGGAGATTTGTTCTCAGCCTGCATAAAACTCATTTCTATACAGACCACTCAACTTTCTATTTCTACAAACAAAAGCACATTTTATATTTGCAATCCATAGGGCCACTGAGTCTTGTACCCTCAGCATTTTTAAAACTATGCAGGCATCACCAGACTTTTATTTATGCCTTTCTCCTTTTTAACCTTGCAAGCATTTTCGGACATTTATTGGGTAATTTTTTTTAAAAAAAATTCTTTTCAATGAGGCTTTCATTGTTCTTTATGGCATGGCATCTTTAAAATTTCTTCCTAGTTACTTCTTTGTTCTGATGAAGGACACCCAAATAAAGTTGATTCTTCCCTTTAAAGTCTGACTTGTAAAGATTATTTGCAGCTCTAAACTGAATCAATTTGCCATATGCTTTCCATCTTAATGGGAGAGCAGAGGAAGATTTTTCTATTTTCCTTCTTTTCTGCCCCCCCCCCCTTTTGAATTTGTCACCGTCCCAAGCCACAGTGTTTTATATCAATGCAGTATTATACTGCATTCCAACCAACTTTTGGCAGGAGCAACAGAATACTCTAAAAACAATGACCTTGTCATTGTGATTTATTGCTCTCATTTCAAGGTCATTCCTGACCTGCAGTGGTCTACACGAAGTTTTTGCTCCTTACCTTTCCCATACTGTGGTACTCCACTGCTATTTCTCGAAAAAAGAAGTAAATATAGTTGCCATAATCCACTGCATGGACGAAATAAGGTTCTGCAATGAAGACAATATAAATATGCACATATCAATATGGAAATCTGAGTAAAATACATCAATTTGGAATGAAGTATAAACCTCTCATTATGGCCTGTACTGCAGCCACTCACTCATAGACCACAAGGTTGCAAGTTCAATTCTAACCAGGGCTCATGCTAGACTCAGGCCTGCATCCTTCCCACATTGCTAAAATGAGTACCCAACTGTTGGGGGGCAATGAGCTTACAGTTGTAAACCGCTTAGACATCCCATAGCATGATATGAAGCGGTATATAAATGAAGCTGCTTTGCTTTGCTTTGCAGCATAGAGCATTGAAAAATTACTTTTTTTATGAGAGTTCTCAGATCCCCCAGTCAGCATGGCCAGTCCATGGTGGCCAGGGAACCACCATGGGATTTACATTCCCTGAAAGTAACTTTTCCAACCTTTGTACAGATTGGTTGGAAAAACAAGAGGATCTAGATAGGGTGCTAGTTTGACCTCTCCTTATATGTTACTGAAACAATACTGATCGTAATAACAAGAGATAGACAAAATGATTTCACATATAAAAGGAAGGCTCGTTGTACCAAATTGCTAAAGCAATTTCTTCTTGAACTAGACTCAGTGGCACTTCTCAGAATTAGCTCCTACTACTATTTTGGGGCAGAGGGTGGATCAAAACATAACAGTAAGAACATTTTATTTTGTTCATTTTAGATAGAACCATGTCCCATTAATGAAAGATTGATTTTGATTTTTCCCCCTGGTAAGCTTTAATTTAAAATTGGTTTCCTGTAGGAAGTGTTAAGCATGACTTCTTGCCTTGCCCTATGAAGCATGCAAATTAGACCACCTTAAAGGCCTTTCCCAGTTGTACAGTGACACAGTGATATTATAATTGCAAAAGATATAATCTAGGACTATGGCAACATGGTTACTTACTGCTTTTTTGATTTCTGAGGTGAGTGCACAGCCTAGGAAGGCCGTAATAGAATACAAAAAGGTGCAAAACAATCATATAACCATTACAGGATGACACCTATGTGTGCGTGCATGTGCGTGTGTGTGCATGCATGCTTGCATGTGTATTTGGAGGATGGTAGACAAAGACAGAGAATTCAAAACTTGCTGGGAATTTGGAAATGAAATTTACTAGATTATATGTATTGCCTTCTCTGTTTGTGAACTGGAAACATGTGATGTGTGTTGAAGGCTTTAGCATCATAGCATCATAAGCTGTGGGATCTATTCTCCTACTCTGGTATCTGAGTATTCAGTACTCTGCAGCATTCCCATGGCGCCTTTCCCCTATCCATTGTTCCAGTTGGCTTGTCCCCAAAATCACAATCTTCCATGCTCTTTTGTCCTCTAAGGATAAGAGCCCTGAAGGCATGCTAAATTATGCAGACCAATAAATTAGAGATACAAGTATTTGATTTGCATAATTTACTCCAAATATAACATTTGAATTCTTTTTATTTGTACAAGTAGGATTGTTTCCTTCCAAGGAAATCCACAATATTGCAAATAGTCATATGCAGAAGTAATAAATGCATGTCTGAATATACAAATACAACAATTTTAAACTACAAAAAAGGCACTAAGAGCTTCATTTTAAAACTGTTCACTCACTGTTGCATTTTTTTCTACAAGCAAAAGCTCTCTTTTCACAATCACAGAATGCTATGTGGCACCCATTCATAATGCATTGGAAAAGAATGAATGGCAACATTCTTAACAATGAGGTTATTTAGAACATACAAATTGCCTAATTCAGCAGCACCCATTCAGCACTTCATGACAATAAAATGGGGGAATCTGTTATTTTATTTTTATTGATGGATCTTAGCAGTGCATAACAAATTCTCCATACCTCATAAAGCTGCGATAGTTATCTAGCCCATAATCCAAGAACAGGAATGATAGTGCCATCCCTGCTCCAGAACGCTCTCTCCTTGGTCCCCATTCATAGTATATTCAGTCTAAATAAGCAAGCAAGCAAATAAATGTACCCCTTTTTGTTGGCTACTGTAATTTTGTATTGCTATCTAACCCACAAAACAAATGAAGCAGCAAAGATAGCAATTTAGTACCCTCTACCTGGCAGAAGACAGAAATGAGCTACAGCCATGCACTTTACTTCTTTATAACAATTACTAAAGGACTGCATTCTACAGCAGCTCAGTGAAAGAAAGTAAAGTAATGCACAAAGGCCTGTCAGGAGTCCAAGATGGTAATCAAAAGTGCTGCCCTTCCCTTCCCCACTTTTGTTTACTTACCTTTTAACCATTTTGAATCATGTTTAACTGTCCGCAGAGTTGGGCTGTCTCCAAGGCTCCGGTAAATGACTGCATCTATTGCAAGGAAGTCTGTCACAGTTGCAGAATAAAGCTTTCCCTCTTTTAGGGTGGGAATGGACAGAAAGAGAAAGAGATAAAGAGATAAAGATAAGTAGAATTATATTTCCTCAACCACCATCCAAATAGGCCGTTGTCGTGATGACAACAGGGTTCTTCTTTCCTTATGGTGGTGTGAGGTTTTTTCTTTAAGCCATAATCATCTCTTTAACCCTTGGTCCAACTACTGGTCCCAATTCCTTCTCTAATACACTCTCTTAATAAGTGGCTCAGGAAGGGGCTCCCAATATCCTTATTTTACAATAGCTAACCATGGCAAGAGAGGCTTCATTGCTGTTGTCCAGAACTTGCCCATGGGGAGTTTTAGAGCTGCAGTCCCAGAAAGTAACATTCCCAGTCTCTGTTGGTGCCCTCCATCCCCCAATCCTTCTCAGTAGATCTGCTGTGTTTTAAAACAGTGGTCCTCTCCTGCTCAGTTAAGGAGAGACACAGACTGCTAGAAATAATCTAGTTTGAGACCACCTTAACTGCTGGCTGCCCAGACTAAAAGGTGGTCCTGGCACTGGTGTTACTCAGTGCTTGTGTGTGTGTGTGTGTGTGTGTGTGTGGACATCTACCTTCTGGGGCAGGACTTCCGGGGCAGGACTTCTCCCCCTGCCCTCCCAGGCCTTCAGCTGCCTCTCTGGAGGCAGCTGAGCACCCAGAAAGAGGAGGAACAGGCACATGCCTGTTCCTCCTCTTCCCTGCCCTCTGTGTGCCAGGGAAAATGGCTTCGCATGCCATCTCTAACTATTTAGTCATATCCGACTGTAAGGGGCAGTGCTCATCTCCGTTACTAAGTTGAGGGAGCCAGCTGTGGTCACACGGGCATCATGACTACACAGAATGCTGGTACCACAAAAGTGGTACCTATTTATCTACTTGCACTTTGCGATGCTTTTGAACTGCCATATTGGTAGAAGCTGAGATTATTGATGGGAGCTCACTCTGTCATGTTCTGCTTGGGTCTTAAACTGCTGACCTTGCAATTGTCAGAGTCAGCATCTTAATTGCTAAGCCACTGGAGACCAGGGTTCAAATCCCTGCTCAGCCATGAAAACCCACTGGATGATCTTAGGCAAGTCACATTGTCTAAGTCTCACAGGAAGACAAAGGTAAACCCCCTTAGAACAAATCTTGCCAAGAAAACCCTGTGAAAACTCTTAGGCTCACCATAAGTTGGAAATAACTTGAAGGTACACAATAACAGATGACACACATGTCTGACATTCGTGTCAAATATAACTTCCTTTTAGTTCCTGGAAAACCCAACAGGTCATACAAAGGGCCTCTCGCAGATGGTGCAAAGCGCTGTCTTGGAGGCAGGGAAGGGGAGGGGCAGCCGCACGCAGGCCACCTCAACCCCTCCCAGAGGACGTCATCAGGGCGCATGCTATTACGCATGGTGCACACCCTGAATACTTGCTCCCGGTGCAGCATCTTCACGCGCTGCATTGGAAGAGATGCAGAAAAGCCGCACGTCGGCTCTTCCAGCACCCTTTCTGCAGCTTGAGAAAGGAGTGCTATTTTGGCGCTCCTTTCCCAGGTGCCAAAAGGGTGGATGGGGCCGAGGCGGCTCCAATCCTCCACTTCCCAGGGCAGCCCACGGCCACCCATCTGCATCCCCCCAAAGAAATATCATCCATGCAAGTGTAGGAAAGCTCACAGACAAAACAGAGATTTCTTAAAGTTGAGAGGTAGCTGAACTCTCTCCCATGATAACTACTTAAAAGGAAATTATGTATCATAACTTCTTAAAAAATAAATTGGCTCTAATAAATTACTTATAGTAAACCTGACACTGCTTTCATTTATCTGTGAGAAATGTCAGTAAGCAGGTCATGTTTAATTCTAGTTGTGTGGAAACTGCTCAGCACAGTAATAATTGGCTTTTTAAAATGGTTTTAAGGACTTCTGTTAGTTTATTTTAGCATTTCATAAAACAATGACTTATTTCTTTAAATGTATATTCTGAACAAATTGTTGTGTATCTGTGAGTCAAAGTGTGTATGAATTCACATATGATAGTTGCTGGAATAGGAGTAAAGGTAAAAAGGTAAAGGTATTCCCTGTTGACAAGGTTGTCAAGTCGTGTCTGACCAAAGGGGGCAGTGCTCATCTCCGTTACTAAGCTGAAGAGCCAGCGTTGTCAGAGACTACTCTGTGATCATGTGGCCAGCATGATGGCACAGAACGCTGTTTACTTTCCCACCGAAGTGGTACCTATTTCTCTACTTGCATTTGCATGCTTTCGAACTGCTAGGTTGGCAGAAGCTGGGACTAGTGACAGGAGCTCAACCCATCATGCGGCACCCGGGCCTCGAGCTGCCAACCTGCCAATCTTGCAATCAACAGAGTCAGCGTCTTAACCATTTGAGCCACTGCATAGGAATACAATCTGACAAATTCAACTTTTAACAAAATAAAAACAACAACACTTGATGTCACAGTTCTTAAAGGAAAGAATGCATATATACAAAAACATCTACATATTTCTTCAACTAGAGTCCTAGGCTCAGAAAAGTTAAAAAACAACAACAAGAATGATGGCTTCCAGAATCCCCAAGCTTTCGTGCCCATTGATTATGCTGGCTAAGGATTTCTGGAACTTGTATTCCAAAAGAAAACTTTTTGTAGAAAAGTTGGCTGCGGGATTCTGTGCATTGCTATCCACAAAGTAACTTTTTTCAACCTGCAAGATACTGGGAGCTACAGTGCACCCTCCATGTTTATTTGGGGATTTGGGGGATTTATAGTCCCAAATACTGGGTGATTTTAAAAAATGGTGCAAAAGTAAAGCTATTCTTATTTGATTTTGCACCATTCTTTTTTTTATTTACCCTGTATTAACTTTTTGAAGCTCTAGGATACAAGGGGACTTAGAATGCATAGGATGTGTACATGTGACAACTTTGCTGGTCCAGATACAACCTAAATGTAAAGAAGAATGAGATCTATCAAGATTTGTACCATAACAATGTCACAAAACAGGACTTTGTACCAGCATCACCATTGCTACATGCTGATTTGTCATTGTGTGCCTTCAAGTCATTTCCGATTTATGGTGAACCTAACCAAATATCTAACATTGGAGCATAAATTGAATAGATTCAAACACTGTACTTTTTCATGGAATAGTATATATATATGTGTCTTACACAACCAAACTTATTTTTCAGATGGGTGAGTGGGTGGTGGAAAGCGCTGGCTATTCCACAGCTAAACATCTTGTGAATAACAATGCAAAAAGTTAGCCCAAGAGGGTTCTACAATGGGACAAATATTTTACAGCTGGATTTGAATGGGATCGTTGGGGTTCATGCTAACACAATTTCAGTAATGAGACAATTTAATCTAAAATTTATCAAGAACAAAATTCCATAATGCCATCCCACAATCAATGGCCCAAATTAACCCTAACTAATATGCACTCAATTTTTAAAACTACTGGAAAAAAGAATTAAGAGTTAATTGCATTTCATTGCATGCATAATAAATCATGATTAAACCCACAAACTCCACTCCAACCCCTCCCATGCCAGTTGGTAACAAAACATCAAGAAGCTTAATCACACCAGGTTTGTCTTTCGTTCTTTCTAGTTCAGCCCAACACCACACATAATTGCTAGTAACTACAATAACTGAGACGAAGTCTATTGGTTTGTGTGTGCGCGCGTGTGTGCATGCGTGCTTCCTTTAAACTGTGGCGGGATGTGAAAGAATCCCCTGCCTCATACTTATCTGGTGTTATATTCGTGTACTTTTTACTATTGTAAATTAACAAATTAAGACTTTCAAAAATGAGAGGCCTTCTTTTTTACCACCCAGTGATTAAGGGGGGATGCAGACGAGGGCGTCCAAGACGCCCTGGTCCGCAGCGCCGCGGGGCCAAGGCAGCCTCACCGCGGCGCTTCCCCGCTGAATCTAAAAGGAGTGCCAAATTGGCGCTCCTTTTAGATTTAAGGGAAAGTGCGCCCCAAAAGCGGCGGGCGCACTTTCCCTGACTCAAATGCTGCGGCGAGTGCGGTCGTCGCGGCGTGAGGTCAACCCGGAAGTGCCGGCTGTGCGGATGGCCGGCGCTTCCAGGGGCGACCTCAGGAAGAACGTGCGGCTGGCCCTCCTCTTCCGGGCCCGGAAGACGACCCAATTAGTCGTCTGCCGAGGCCCTAATACTGAGCCATGTTATTTCATCAACTAATAATGAATTGTACTATGGGGGAAAGCTGTAGGTCCTTGACTCAGGGCTTATTTTTGTATGCTAAAGGTCTCAGATTCGATTCCAGCATTTCCTAATAGGGCTGGGAAAGACCCTTCTGTAAAATGTTGGAGAAGGGTTACTAATAATGTAAACCAGGAGTACAGAGTGTTACCTGTGTGCCACAAGTGACCTTCTAAGGCTGATTTTAAGGCCTCAGAGTCCTCCACCCCCTTTATAAAAACACAAACAAACATAAACACTTATCCCTCATACCTCCTAGGGCATGTGAGAGTCAGTTATGCCTTGTTTTTGGTCTCTGCTCACTTTTTTTAGGTCCAGGAGAAGACTTTTAAACCAAGTTAAATCTATGCCCTGCTTTAAAAGGAAAAAAAAAGGTCTCTCCTGGACATAGAACAGCCCAGAGAGCAGGCAACATTGCTATATTTTGCCCTCACACCTGAGAGAGTATGTGAGGTGGCAATTGGAGAGTTTTTTTAAAACAACAACTACACATCTAAATAAATAATGGAATAAACATTTCAGGGATGGGGGGGTGCAACCCCTTGCAGCATGATGATGAGGTCTGTGTGGCCTCAAACCTTGCATAGTTGCCCACTCTAGATGTAAACAATAGTGAGCTTAATCAATGGTCTGACCTGATGAAAGGCAGCTCTGTATATTCACAGTCATTGAATTGGGAGTTTCACAACAAATGTATTCCAACAGGCACAACATGGTTAAAGAATATTCTATTTTTCCTCTTTCCTATTACCTGCAAACAATGCAACATTGGCATGCTTTGCATCATAAGGACACCTGGCCATTCCACTGAATTCCTGTCCCAGAAACTCCAGAGAATCCATCTGAAACATAAAACCACAGAATCACTTTAGAGACAAATAGAACTGCATGTCTCTACAGAACTTCTCATTGCATTCATTCTAGAGCTATTTTCCTGCTCTTCCTCTCAGCAGTGTTTTCTTAAACTCAATATTAAGAACAATGCCAAATTACAGTATTACACAACATTTGTTTAGGGAAACACTTAAAGTTGTCAGAACAGCACTTGTGGGGGCTGTGTTGTCTGGAAATGTTGCCATGGGACTTTTACTTGGCTCAAGCAGACAGGGCCCAAGTAGTGCAGTCATTTATTTTTCCTTGAATTATTCCATACTCTTAATAGGTATGTATGTTGTGTGCCTTCTAGTGACTTCTAGTGACCCTAAGGCAAACCTATTATGGGACTTTCTTGACATGATTTGTTCAGAGTAGTTTTGCCTTTGCCTTCCTCTGACGTAGCCTTAACTAATCTTTGATATACGTATATTGAGGATGGAGCAAACTTGTTTTCTGCTTCTCCAGAGAATAGGACACAGAGCAATGGATGCAAGCTACAGGAAAAGAGATTCCACCTCAACATTAGGAGGAACTTCCTGACAGTAAGAGCTGTTTGACAGTGGAACACATCCCTCAGAGAGTGGTGGAGTCTCCTTCTTTGGAGGACTTTAAAGAGAGGCTAGACGGCCATCTGTCACGGGTGCTTTGGTTGAGAGTTCCTGCATGGCAGGGGTTGGACTGGATGTCCTTTGTGGTTTCTTCCAACTCTGTGTCTATGATTCTGTTTTATTGCAACTGGAGCTAAATGAACAGTATTTCTATAAGCCATAAGGTTGTGCCCAGGACAATGATAACAATGCCTATAACAAGGTTACTATATAGCCCTATTCACACAACAGGCTCACAAGAAATGGTGACAGAAGACTGGGTCCACAGTACACACAAGGTCATATGTGCATGGACAACATGACTACATGCCTCTGTGTGTGTGTGTATGTATGTATGTATGTATGTATACAGCCAGCATCCCATGCAACTAGGACCTCTGTTTTTTTAGGTGTTCTAAGCACAGTTGCATTTTTGTTCCTGCTAAAAATAATTTTGCCTTATACTATTTATAATTAGAACTGTACTTTCTTTCTGGCAATTTTCCTTTCAGGACGTCATGTGCTATATTGGTCTAAGCCAGTTTTATGCATAAATCCTCTTTCTATCTGTCAAGAATTAATCTGTGGAGTACCTGTAAATCTCAGCTGTCAGTGTAACCCCTGGGAAACTAATTCTCCACAGGGTAGCAGTAATTATACAAATAATGAGCTCAATACAAAGCAGGAGTTCAGCAGGTTTATAGTGAAAGCCACAGGGAAAAGAGCAGAGCCTCTGGCCTAAGATTCATGTATCTTAAAATTAGTCAGTAGTGACTTTTGTTTTATTTGAGTTCAGATCCACCTAGCAAATTCAATTTACCTTGACAGGGAGAAGTATAAGAAATAGAATTTGAAAAACTAGTGTGGATAATAAGCCATGTAAGCACCATCAGTCTCATCCAATCAACTTTCAGTCCCAAGGGCTAGAGAGACCTTTTTCAAGCAATGGAAGATTTGTCATCATTTGTTTCCTGTCATGTATCTTTTCTCCCTAGACCTCCTGAACAGAATCATTTGTGTTTACCCTAGAATGGATAACATTTAAGAAGACAAAAAAAGGAAAGGAGTTGCTCAGAAAGCAACATCTGTAGCTCATCTGCACTTTCGCTTCAGAGCCTCAAGAGATAACAGTAGCATCATGCCAGCAAAACCAAGTGCTTTAACACCAGTTAGCCCAGGTGTTCTATTGACCTTCTTAAAGCCCCTGAGATGTTATTGTGTAGGCTCCCTGGCAGCAGGTGAGGAAACCAATCTGGGGGCCATATATCATAAGGAATGAAACATCTGCAGAATTAATCAAGAGGGGGCATTTATATTCTTCACATTATGATTCCACTCCATCTCCTGTCCCAGAAGAAGAAGAAGAGAAAGAAAACAAGATAAGGATTGGCACAGAACTGCTTCCCAGGGAGATTCCTTAGGATTTGGATAATCTGTCTTTAAAGTATTATATCGCTGTGAAGTTCTCCAGGTCATGAACAGAATTTGGAAATAAGGTGTTACAAGCTAACATTTTCTGGACTCACAAGGGCATAAGAATGTTTCTTTTATGAAACATTGCACTGTCTGGGAACACTGCTACTTTGAGAAGTGACATATTTAGACGTGACGGAGTTCTGTTGTTGTTATATTTGACAATGAAGTATCTAATCATCATTTAAAAAAAATTATGTGCCTATTACTTATAATGTAACAAGTAACCTGTGACTTACAATAAAGATAATATTAACATTTGGGTTGTTTTAAATAAAACTCAAAGCTCTCTCTCTCACACACAAAAAATGTTCAGACATCCCTACATATAAACTTCACCTTTTAGTCTTCTACTCTGTTCACTGGTGTTTTTTTTTGTGTTTTTTTTTTTTTGAAAGAATATAAGGAATAAGCTTGCATGGCTCCACAACGTGGGTTGAGGGTGTGAAAACAACCAGCTTTATGGACTGGGGGCAGGACAGAAAACACATGCATGCCATAACATTCAAAAGCCTTCACAATAAACATGAAGGCTGATATTCTAATTCCTGATCTAAACAAATGTATTTGTGAAAGGCTGCAAGGAAGAAGAATTTTTTTTTTCCTTGGAGACGTTTGCTTCACCTTTTGAGAACTTCAAACCTGACATATGTCAAGATATGTCTATTTGTTGGGGTGTTAAACAAGAATTTGGTCACTGTAACTGCCCTGGCTCAGTGCTAAGGAATCATGGGAACTGTAGTTTATTGTGGCACCAGAGCTCTCTGACAGAGAAGACTCAGTGTCTCAGAAAAAACTACAATTCCCATAATTCCCTACCACTGAGCCAGGACAGTTAAAATGGCCTCAGACTGGATTGTTTTCTGGCAGTCTGTATAGGCTCTAAAGGCTAGTGTAGCCTTTGCCTCTGCTAGGGTGGTAGTGTGAATAAATTATTCGACAAAATTCAAAGATATAGCCGTGTTGGTCTGTAGAATCACTATGTAGAGAGATCTTGTAGTACCTTTGAGACTCACTGAAAGTTAGCCTAAGGGCTAGCGTAGAAATAAGATTGGAAAGACCAGAGTAAATAAGGACGATGTGAGAGTCCTAAAGACTAGTAACTGTTGTTCTTTAGAGTTAAATAGTATGTAACAAAGTAGAACTAGAACAAGAGAATGCAACATTGTAACAAATGAAACATCCCAGACCCCCCAAAAAGGTAATTTTTATAAACTTAAGGTTAGAAGTAGACTTTGGAGCAGACTTCTTTTGCCTCTGCTAGCATGGTAGTGTGAATAAATTATATGACAAAATTCAAAGATATAGCCATGTTGGTGTGTAGAATCACTATGTAGAGAGATCTTGTAGCACCTCTAAGACTAACTGAAAGAAAAGTTGGCAGCATGAGCTTTCGCAGACTTCAGTCTACTTTCTCAGATGCATTTGGTGGAGTGGAAACCAGGGACAGGTGAGAAGGAAAAATGGGAGATGTCTCAAGAAACCGTGTTGGATGACAAAAGAACTTTCAACTGAACTAAGTTTTAAACCAGGGGTAGGCAACTTTTCGCCTTTAAGGGCCAAGGGACTTCAGCTCCCAGAATCCCAGGAGCTATTGGCCAACATGGGACTATTGGCCAACATGGCTGAGACTTCTGGGAGCTGAAGTCCCTCGGCCCTTAAAGGGGAAAGGTTGCCTACCCCTGTTTTAAACGGTAGATGTATAAGAAATGGAAAAGGGGCAAAATCACTAAAGAGGAATTCAAACAAATAGCTAGCACATGTAGGGGTAAAGTCAGGAAAGCCAAAGCACAGAATGAGCACAGGCTTGCTAGAGGGGTTAAGAACAATAAAAAGGGCTTTTTTGGAGTACGTCCGTAGCAAAAGAAAGAAGAAAGAAATGGTAGGGCCACTGCTCAGAGAAGATGGAGAAATTCTAACGGGGACAGAGAAAAGGCAGAACTACTCAACACCTTCTTTGCCTCAGTCTTCTCACAAAAGGAAACCTGAGGAAAATGGAGCAGAGGACACAATAGGGGAAATGCAGAACAAAATAAGTAAAGAGGAAGTACAGGAATACCTGGTTAACCTAAATGAATTCAAGTCTCCAGGACCAGATGAACTACATCCAAGGATATTAAAAGAACTGGCAACTGTAATCTCAGAGCCACTGGCAATAATCTTTGAGAACTCCTGGAGAACAGGAGAAGTCCCAGCAGACTGGAGGAGGGCAAACATTGTCCCCATCTTCAAAAAGGGGAAAAAAGAGGATCCCAACAACTATCACCCAGTTAGTCTGACATCAATATATCTTTATCAATGATTTGGATGAAGGAATAGTGGGCATGCTTCTCAAATTTGCAGATGACACCAAATTAGGAGAAATAGCTAATACTCCAGAGGACAGGATGAAAATTCAAAATGATCTTAATAGATTAGAAAGCTGGCTCAAAGCTAACAAAATGAATTTCAACACAGAGAAATGTAAGGTACTGCACTTAGGGCAAATAATAATAATAATAATAATAATAATATGAAATGCATAGATACAGGATGGGGGACATCTGGCTTAACCAGATTATGTGTGAAAGGGATCTAGGAGTCCTGGTAGACCACAAGTTGAACATGAATCAACAGTGTGATGCCGCAGCTAAAAAGGCCAATGTAATTTTAGGCTGTATTAATAGAAGTATAGTATCTAAATCAAGGGAAGTAATAGTGCCACTGTATTCTGCATTGGTCAGGGCCCACCTGGAGTACTGTGTCCAGTTCTGGGCACCACAATTCAAAAAGAATGTTGAAAAACTGGAGCGTGTCCAGAGGAGGGCGACTAAAATGGTGAAGGGTCTGGAAACCATGCCCTATGAGGAACGCTTGGGGAACTGGGTATATTTACCCTGGAGAAGAGAAGGTTAAGAGGGGATATGATAGCTCTCTTTAAATATTTGAAGGGATATCATATTAAGGAGGGCGCTAGCTTGTTTTCTACTGTCCCAGAGAACAGGACCTAGAACAATGGATACAAGCTCCAGGAAAAGAGATTTCACCTCAACATTAGGAGGAATTTCCTGACAGTGAGAGCTGTTCAACAGTGGAACACACTCCCTCAGAGTGTGGTGGAGTCTCTTTCTTTGGAGGTCTTTAAACAAAGGCTGGATGGCCATCTGTCGGGGATGGTTTGATTTTGAGTTCCTGCATGGCAGGGGGTTAGACTGAATGGCCCTTGTGGTCTCTTCCAATTCTATGATTCTATGACAGACATATATATGCCATTGTTATGTGAGAATGTCAATTCAAATTCAAAATCCTTTGTGTATGCAAATGAAATAGGAAGTCCAGTTTTAATGATAATCGCTGGTGGACAAAGACATAGCCATTGGGTATGGAAATGTGGTGGCATGACCAGTTTGGCCTGTAGATGGGGAGAATAGATGAGTGTAGGATGCCCCCATGAGAATGGGGTCAGATAGTGTTGAAATGTGTGTAGTGAGCCAGGAAGCCATTGTCCCTGTCCAATCCATTACTGAGGGACTGCAGTTTATGGATGAATTCCAATTTTTCTCTGAAGATGCTAGCCACAGATGCTGGCGAAACGTCAGAAAGAAACTCTTCTAGAACATGGCCACACAGCCCAAAAAACCCACAAACTATGGATGCCGGCCATGAAAGCCTATGACTTCCAATTCTGCTGTTTCTCTTTCCACCTGTGATTGCTATTATGACAAAATGTTCTCTATACCCAGGAAATGGATTGCAGAATTTTTTTTTGGAATTTGACAGCTTATAAATACAATGTTCATTCAGACTCAGTTTCTAAGATCCAAATTCAACCACTATGGAAATAGCTAAAAACATGACTACAGCAGAGAAAAGACATACTGGACTGCAACTCCCAGCAGCCCATGGTGAGCAATGTTTGAGTTGCAATCCAGCCACATGTGGAGGGCCACACAACTCCTAGCCATGGAATGACAGGTAGGATCAACTGATGTTCTAGACACCTAAGACTAAAATAGCAAGCAAGCAGAAAAATGTATTTAACTGTGTTCAAAACATTTTCCTGAAACATGAAGGGAAATTAACTTCTACTCCAATACTTTATTTGAGGAAATGTGGGTAGCTGACAGGTAGTGGTTGATCAGTATTGACTGCTTCTTTTTGCAACAAGCCAGATTCCTGCTGCACTAACCTCTTCACTGCCTACATTTGTGACTGCTGAGCTGGCCATAACACTACACAGCCAGCCTCCTACTTCCATATGTTTGAACAAGCTACAAATCCTTAGCTTCAGGCATCTGCTTTTAGGTCTGAACATTTTAATTAGCAACAAGCAAGGGAATAACTTGAGTGTACCAAGCAGTAAGATATTGTTCCAAGCGACTACAAAGTATTATCAGGCTTACACAGCAATAAGTACCGATTCAAAAGAATTGTGAAAGGTACTTAAATTGCTGCAGGCACTCCTTCATCTCAGCTCAGAATTAAACATATGTGCTGCAATCCAAAATTCTATAGGGCTTGGATGCAAACACAGAACGCCAGGGGAGCAAAGGTCTTCTCATTCACTTTGATATTGGGGAATGTTCCATGTAAGACTGCACAGACTCTAAAACTCATCAGCATGGTAGCACTTGAAAACTCAGCTTTGGAATGAGGGATGTTAAATTAGAGCAGATGAACTGGTTAATTTTGCAATGCAGTTCTTCACACAGTGCACAGTAAAAACAATGAAATTTCCTTCAACAAGACATAGAATGGCTTTAAAAAGCGAGTGAGGAAATTCTCATGAAGAAAATGGTCACTAAGCATGATGCCAAAATATCATCTCCAATATCAGAGGTAGTTTGCTTCTCAATGCCAGATGCTAGGGGAAGATGTGAATTCATGCTTAAGGGCTTCAGATGGGTTGCCAGTGTCAAGACAGAATGCTGGTCTCTTGATCTGATCCACTTCAGTTCTTTTTATATTCTCCTGCTTTTCTTTCAGTATTTAATGTAAGAAATAGCATCCAGGGGAGGGGATTTTTTTGTAGTTCTGCTGATATTAGTATATTCTGGAGTTTGGGCAATTATGATAATTTATGGTAGAATCTGCCAGCTAATATATGTTTCTTATAAATGCAATACATACCTTATAATTCCTACAGGAGGGGCTGAAGGCATTTGTCCCACAAATAAATAACGTATCATCATTTCTTTTTAGAAGAACTTTTATAAAGTTATGACATTCATCCTTCAAAAAACAAGGGGGGGGGAGAGAAAAAAAGAATTAGCAAATAAACCACAAATGCTCTTGTTTACATCGCTAGATTTCCCTGACAGGGTTACAATTAAACTGACTAAAGTGAACTTTATTTCAGAACTTTTATTTATTATTTTTAGAGCAAGGCAACCATGGATTTCCTTCAACCTATACAGAAACAAGCTAATGTCAGAAACTAAGGATATTATATTAATATCGTTCTGTGGTGATGAACTACCTTTTAATTATTGTCTGTGCCTCAGATGTAGGATTTCAGTACTCTGATTTCCCACATTGGTGGTAATTATCAATGAACATAATCTTTTTAGGCACTGGTGGATGAAAAATGTAGACCAGAAACTATATTTTATCAAGATTAGTCCCAATGGCCACTGCGGGTGTTTATGTCTGTGAGGATGTGACCCTGGGTTTGAGTCCAAACTTTGAGGTAGCCATCCAAAATGCTGAACCTATTCTGGGGATTGGTTTCAGTACTTTAGTTATCTGCTTTAAAGTTAAAACTAAAACTCAGAATGGCTTCACTGCCCCCACTGACAATGAAGCCACCAGCCTCCTCTCATATAACCACAGTTAATCATAACACCTCAAACACTTGTCATTTCATTCATAAAACTCCTTCTATACACAGAACTGGGAGGCATGACAGTTCCTCCATTTCCTGTTGTTGTTGGTTTTGTGTTCCATCAAGTTGTTTCTGACTTTCGGAGATTCTAAGAATGGGTTTTCTTGGCAAGATTTGTTCTGAGGGGGTTTGCCTTCGCCTTCCTCTGAGACTGAGAGAATGTAACTTGTCCAAAGTCACTCACTGCATGTCCATGAGTGTGGCTCTGAACCCTGGTTTCCAGAATTGTAGTCTAACACTCAAATCACTATGAAACATTAGTTGTTTCATATCCTGTAGCCCCTTGAGTATTTGCAAAACTTGTTCCAGAAGGATAGGAAACCCAACAGAGCTTCATTCATGAGTACCAAGAAGTGCTGTATGTAGGGAGGAGAAGAAAATACTGTTGTATTGGTGGGCATCTGCTAGTGTGACGCTGGATTTAAGACATTCTGCATTAATACAGTGGGGCCTTGTTATCCGTGGGCTTGCCATCTGAGGGTTTAAGCATCCATGGATGGCAAGGCCTTTGTCCATCCCCAATGGCAGCACATGCCCTATTGGTTGTGTGCATGTCGTACTGCCACTATGGACAACAGCAGTTGAGGTCCCACATTTTTTTCATATCTGCAGGGGTGTGTGTGTGTCCAGAATGGATCCATCACAGATGCAAAGATCAGACTGTACAATATTTGTCTATGATCATTTCTGCCCTTTGAGGGTCTTCAAAAAGTAGTCTACATATATCGATACAATATTATGTCAACTTCAAATGGAAAATCATATCTAGCTATCAAATATGACATCAAATGATGCCAGTACACACCTTTCAATGTCCCAAATCTCCTCCCCCTCTAAGTCCTGTATGATCCTGCTGGGTATGCTATCATAATGTTGCATCACATTAGAAGCAAACTTATTTTTTTGCATATTACAGCTCTCAATAAGCTGATGGAAAAAGCAATTACTAGCTGAGAACTGAATGGCATGATCCATTCCACATCACAGAGAGCGGTCTGAGATAACAGTCAGAAAACTAAACAAAAGTGGCAGCTGCCAGAGAAATGAAAATTGCCTACCTTATGTTTCCCCTTCATTCTGCATGTGTCTACATCGAGCTGTCTGGATTTCCACGTCAATTTCTGCAAGGATCAAGAAAGAAATCAATTAAAGCCTAGAGGTGCTGTGTTTGATTTAAAAAGTAAGAGTCCCCTAGAGAAAAGTAGTTGCTGAACACAAACTTATTGAAAGCTTTCTGCACTTTTGCTCTGATTAATTCACCAAAACAACTGAAGACTCTGCATACTTAGTTTTGACTAGTAGCTGGTAAGCTCAAAACATATCTCACTTTATTAAGAGCAACAAGCACATTCTCTGAGAGAAACATTTAAAAAGGAATATCCAAATGGACCGTTATTAGCTTACTTGTTTTAATGGATTCTGCAGTAATTCGTATATCTCTAAATCTAGACCAATCCAATTAAATTATCTTTTGATGGATTTGCTTCTGTCAGCAGAGTGCCAGTTTCTGCTCCTGCCTGAAGCTGTCCCCCCACTATGAAAATCTGTTTTGGAGTATTTCTAGGGTAGATATTCTGAGGTGCAGAGGGCTGCAGAATAGGGTTTAGGAAGTTTCTTTGCACAAGTTGATTTTTACATATAAAACACTACAGTCTACCACTTTTTGTTTTCAATTGCATTTTTTTAAAAAGAGCATGTAAAAATTGGTAAATGAATACATGTTTGTGAAGTGTGCCCTTATCTTTGAATTTACTGCAATTGAACCAAAATAATGATTTCCATGAGGTCTGAACTTACATTTATTAAAGCAAAGGTGGGTTTTGCTTCTTGCTTGAACCTATGATGACAGAGGAACAAGTCTACTCTTGCTTCACTCAAAGCTGGGTCATGTTTCAATGCAAAAGACCCCCAGCTTAATTCCTGGTGTCTCCAGTGTGGGGGAGGAAATATTTATTTCTGAAACTCTAAAGCAGGGGTCGGCAAGTTCCCCTTACCTGGGGCCAGTCCAGGGATCCCCTGGTCTTCCGTGGGCCACTGCCACTATGCGCGCCGCCACCGCGTGCATCACAGCCGCCATTTTGTTTTCCAAAATGTCAGCCGCGATCCGTTTGCGCATGTGCAGTACTCCTGCGCATGCGCGAATGAGCCACAGCCGCCATTTTGGAAAACAAAATGGCGGCCACGACTCGTTTGTGCGGCGCATGCGCGAACGAGCCGCAGCTGCCATTTTGTTATCCAAAATGGTGACCGCGGCTCGTTTGCACATGCGCAGGAGTACTGCGCATGTGTAAACGAGTCGTGGCTGCCATTTTGGATAACAAAATGGCAGCCACGACGCGCACGGTGGCGGTAGTCCAAAGGCCTCGGGGGGCCGGACCCGGCCCACGGCCCATAGGTTGCTGACCCCTGCTCTAAAGAGATTCTGCCAGGGATAAAAACAATCCTGAGCTACATAGACCAATTGAGTATATAAGAATATGGTTGCTTCACTTTTAAAAAAAGTTCAGCAGATTTTGGCTTAAATTCAATTGTTAGTCTAGAACAGAGTAGACTCACTGACTCAATGGGAACTGGGTAAGTCAACGCTTACATAGGTGTCACTGATTCAATCAGCCTGCTCTAGTTGGCCTACTAAGATTTGAATTTGGGCTTTTATCTGCAAACTTTTATGGTTGAAAATAAAAGCCAGATTTGTGGCTATGTAAACTGGATTTTCACTAAGAAGCAGACCAGTTTTATATTACATGCACTTAAGTAGGAGCCAAATACTCAGAAATGGAGCCAATTATAGATATACTGTCTGAGTAATTTTGTGTAATAGCACTGAGCAAGTAAAACAAAGCCCCATTAAATATATTATCCATGTCTTGAAATACTAGGAATTATATTATGACTGTGGACAATATTTCCACCCAAGAAACAGCTATATTTTTCAATTTTTAGGCATCATTAAGAATTAGAATATTTTTCATAGACATTATGTCCCTCTCACCCCATTGCTACTTCTTAGGTTTCTCATTTTAGCCTTAAATTTATGTACTGTGTACTTCTTGAATGTGGTATCATAGATCATTCCCTGGGTGCCAGAAGGACTCAGAACACTGAACTTAGATGTTTCTTTCAACTCTGGTAGTGATAAATGGCTTGTCCACAAAGCATTGCAGATCCTTTACAGGCAAGTTGGTACAGAACAACCAACAGTAAAAATACTCACATTTCATCTTAGTTTATCTTGGATGTCCTATTGATAGTCTTATAGGTCTATTAAAATAACTATCACATTGTTTTGTTTACTATATATTTATTAGTTGGGCATAAATTGGCACTCTTTGAAACATTTATGTATTGTCTGCCAAACTGAAAGCCCTTATTATTATAAATTACTCTAGTATAGCAGTCATAAAAAGCTGCAGGATACAAAATAAGAAGGTATTTGATGGACCATTTGTTCACATTTCAGTACAGATTACTTGCTTATAATCTTGGCTAAGCCACTTATCAGAAGCTCACAGTGGACATGGTTGCTTTGCCAACATCCCCCTATTTGATTAATATGCACCATCCTCCTTGATCACTGCACTTTTAAAAGCAGTTTTGGAAAGCTGTGGAGAACAAAGCCCCCCCTTCCCCTCTTATTTATCCATTCCTTTTCTTTCAGTCCATGGCTTGAGAATGACTGAATACTACTTACTTTGCTAAAATAAATTTCTTCTGTGTGTGATGTGTCCATATCAACAGTATAAATATGGTCCCTGTAAACAAAATGGGGAAAATAATGTCAGTCAGTTTATTTATGTCTTGATCAGAAAAATAATTGTCCAGTGGGATGGCATTGGGTGTGGGAGATGAGAACTAAAGACAAAATCCAAGGTTACACACCAACTTTCTTTGCTTTGCCAACGTTAAGGCTACATACTAGGCATGAATGGCAATTTCACTTGTATATTTTGTGAATTAACCAAGGCTGTGGGGAAAGACAAAACATTATCCGACTCAGTTCCTTGTGGACTAAGGGAACACACATTTCCTAACATCTCCCATCTAGAGAGAAAATGAGAATCTTGATAGATCTGTGCAAGAATTGCATTACATTGGCAAGTGGCTTTAGGCTCTCACAACAGCAACAACAGTACCCCGTCAGCTTGTTGGTTTTTTGTTGTGTGCCTTCAAATCATTTCTGGTGACCAAACCTATAATGGGGTTTTCTTGACAAGATTTATTCAGTGGATGTTTGCCATTGCTGTGCTCTGAGACTGAGAGAGTGTGACTTACTTAAGGCCACCAGTGGATTTCCATGGCTGAGCAAGGATTAAAGCCCTGGTCTCCAGAGTCACAGTTCAACACTCAGATCACTACACCATGCTCGCTCTCCCTCTTACATGCCCCTACAGGGCATATGCATGGGGGTAGGGGAAATCTTTTTCAGATGTTATTTAAATTATATTTTGATATGGCAGACGATACCAGAGATGCGGCCCTCCTGGATCCAATGTGGGCATGTTTGTGGAGAAGTACTGCAACAATTCTTAAAATGCCTGGATGAATAAAAAGGGATCTGGAAACTGTAGTACATGCTCTGGTAACTTCACGTCTGGATTACTGCAATGCACTCTACATGGGGCTACCCTTGTGCCTAACCCAGAAACTGCAACTGGTGCAAAACATGGCAGCCAGGTTAATTACCGGAACATCAAGGAGGGAGCACATAACACCAGTGCTTAAATCCTTCCACTGGCTGCCAGTTAGTTTCCAGGCGCAGTACAAGATGTTGGTTTTAACCTTTAAAGCCCTACATGGCTTGGGTCCATCTTATCTCCGGGACTGCCTCTCCCTGTATGATCCCCCCTGCGCCCCACGGTCCTCTGGGAGGAACCTGTTACAGCCAATAAAAACTAGGCTGTCTCAGACCTCCCAGAGGGCCTTTTCTGCGACCGCTCCCAGACTATGGAATGGCCTGCCGGACGAGATCCGTCTTATCACCACCCTTGCTAGCTTTAAAAAAGCAGTAAAGACGAATCTCTTCTGGCAGGCCTTCCCGGAATAATCTCCCGGATCAGCTGGAGATGGTCACTATCCGTCCCCTTTTCCTACCACTGCCTGCTTGTCCTTGATGTTTTTATTCTTGTTACAATATTATTCTTATTTTAGCTCTTTAATTAGTTTAATCCAGTTTTAATGGGGTGGGAGGGTTATAGTTGGGATTTAGGGAATGTTTTTAAACTGTTTTTGTTTTAAATATGTTGTAACCCGCCCCGGTTGCCGAGCAGAGGGGCGTGCTAGAAATAAAACCTATTATTATTATTATTATTATTATTATTATTATTAGCTGTTCACTTAGCACTAAAAATACCTTATGTAGGTACCAGGAAGAGCAATTTGCAGATAGGTTGCCACCACTGAAAAGGGTAAGAACTGCAACTCTTGTACTGTATACTGTACAAGTTCCTGTTCCAACAGTATGGCCAGAATCATAGTATTCCTTGATTTTAAGTACACTGATCGCCACCTGGGTTGTCAGATCTCAGGACTTGGCATTGATTTTCCAGTTTTTGTTACTCATCTCCAGGTGGGACAAGGGTGCAAATTTTCCACTTTTGGTGAGCTCAGATCCTGGCAAGAGCAAAGGGCTGCATTCAGATTTCCAAGTCATCTAGTAGAGCATCAGCTTGCTAAAGTTTGCAAGGTTTAATTGATTTGTTGTGTCAATTTGCAAAGACTCTTTCTTTCCAGTTGGTATGGAGCCAGGACTCCCCCCCACCTCTCCACTATGCTCTACATCCACGCTCTGGTTAGAAGCATGTTGCTGTTGTTGTTGTTGTTGTTGTTGTTGTGTGCCTTTAAGTCATTTCTGATTTATGGTGACCTCAAGGTGAACCTATCATGGGGTTTTCCTGGCAAGATTTATTCAGAGGAGATTTACCATTGTCTTCCCCTAAGGCTGAGAGTATGTGACTTGCCCAAGGTCACCCAGTGGCCCAACCTGGGAATCGAATCCTGGTCTCCAGAGCAACTAGACTAGATTAAATGTTTCTTATCCTGTCTCCCTAAATAAGCAAGGAAACATCCCCCTCATTTCACTTAATTTGGAAACAGCTCCTTTAGCTAAGATTTCTGTCTTAATTTCCAGACGGGAAAATATATTCTGAATGTGTGAGTTTGAATGACAAGCTGTGACCCCAGGTCTCAGATTATGGCTTGACAAACTCAGGATCTGTGACAATCTTGAATTAGCAACCCTACCCACCCTTGTTGTTCATCATGCTCTTTCTTATTGACAACTTCAATTTAGTAAACAAATAAACAAACACCAAAATACATCCCTCAGGTCTGGAGTGTCTCCACCCAAACTAAAAGTAAAGTGAGGCCTGGAGTCTAAGTGACAAAAGCCAACCTCTAAGTAAGATGATTAAAAAATATATCCATTTGCATTTTAAAAATGCAAATACTGACCTTTGGGTCAAGAATGACTTGGTCAATGTTAAATAATACTAATATTGGTCTCTGAACTTAATCAGTTCTTTAAGCCTGGCGTCTCTGGTAGAAGTTTGCTATGTAAACAAAGAATAATTTTGTTCATATCGCAAATGTAAATTCTGCACTGTTGCTAGCAAACATGGGCATTTCACTTTTTTAATCTAATAATAATAATAATAATATGAAATGCTCTAGTATACACAATCACTATTAGATCTTGCTTCACTATATCTTTTCATTTTTGTTTCCAATTTTGTTTTTTGAGACTGACAAAATGAAGTGGAAATAAGTAACAATGAACATTTATTTTTTGCAGGTGTGGGGGAAGGAAGAGAAAACAATTTTATTCTGTGTACAAGTTCCTATTCACAAACTGTTACATCTGCAGATCAAAAGGAAAACTCTATGGGTATATTTTAAAACTATTTGTTCTCTAGGTCAATACAGAAAGAGTGTAAAAGGAATACAGGCCAACAAACAAATGTAGAACTTAGGTGAATTGATTAAATCAGTGTACATAACAATGAATCATTGTGCATAATAATTTATATATTGATATGAATTATGAAATCCTATTTTGTTTCAATTCTAAATAATCTGTGGTATTTTTTAGAAGTAGTTTCAATGTCACCCTGCCTGCCTGTTTTTTTAAACACCTTTGTCTAATGAAGAAGCCAGTGGAGCTTCAAAAACTTGCAGTCATCCCTCCATTTTCGTGAACTTGGAGTCTGCGTCCCTCCATTTTCATGGACTTGCAGTCTGAGTCCCTCGCCTGTTCGTGGGTGGCAAACATGGCAGAACAAAATGGGGGGGGGGGCGTGCCGCCATTCAAGACAATTGGGCTTGAATATTGGCGATTTTCCATTTTCAGGGTGGGTGGGTCTGGAACAGATCCCCCACGAAAATGGAGGGGCGACTGTATTGTGTTTATTTTGGTTGGCCTAATAAAAAAAAAATCACTGTTTTGGATGTTATTGAACCCTTACATTTCTGACTTACAGATACTCTCAGGTGATCAAGATTTGTTCTTGGGATTGTCTTCAGATGTATTCACATTGCAGAACTAAAGCAGTTTGACACTACTTTTAACTGTCATGGCTCCATTCTGTGGAACCTGGGATCTGCAGTTTGGTGAGTTATTCAGTCTGGTCTATCAGAGAGCTCTGGTGCCTCACCAAACTACAAATCCCAGGATTCTGTAGGACTAAATCATGACAGTTAAAGAGGTGTCAAACTGCTTTAATTCTGTAGTGTGGATACACCCTTGGCCTTTCTCTGAAGTTGAGAGAGTGACTTACCCAATGACCCCCTGTAGATTATCATGGCTGAGGGGGGATCTGAACCTTGGTCCCTCAGTGTCCTAGTCCAACACTCAAACCGCTACACCATGCAGGCTCTGATGTAAAATGCCCCATGGCAAAATTGTTCCCCATATTCCTAAAGGGTGTTGGGAGACATTTTGGGGTAAAAACATTTTTGTAGGGAGTGTGTTGGGAGTTTGTTACAGCTAATGGCTGGGAAGTTTTCAATAAATGCCTAAAGGACACTAGTACTTAAGCCTGATGTGCCACAGAAGGGAGGCCTTTCCAGAGGGGATGTAGCAGCAATGAGGGAGCCTATCTCTGTGTCACTGCCAAGCAGAAACCAGCAGTCCATGAATGGTTAGCAAGACTTCTCCTGAAGATGGGTGGGGAGGGATTGTTACAGTGGTAGACTTTTTGAAGCTAGCATGGTCCTGAGTCATTTAGAGCTTTGAATACCAATGCCAACAGTTTAAACCTGCCTTAATAATATCTGGCAGCCAGTGCAAGTCCTTTAGTACAGGTGGAATATGCATGAAATAAATCACCCCGGCTGCTGCCTTCTTCCCTAAGTAGAGATTTCACACCAACTGCAAGGACAGCCCCACACAGAGGCAGAGATGTAAATCTTTCCTTATTTCATTGTCACATGCAAGAACTAATATTCCCAAAACTTTTCTCCTCATTGAACAGGAGTACAAGTGGTTTTGTGCTTTTGATGGTGGCCTTTTTTGTGTGTGCATTTTTGAACTTTGTTTTTTGCAAAAATCAAAAAATCAGTTGCACAGTAATGCTAATGAGCCAAAACAGTTTCACCTGGCACAAAATAGTGTTTTCTGTGGAAGCTTTTTTGCACAATAGACAAGGGGCTTTTTCACAATATTGAGGATTTTTTGTGCAAATTTTTCAATAAAAAATCCTGAAATGTGAAAAGTCTTATAGCAGTGGATCATTTTCTTTGGGTTTGTGTGGTCTCAATGCTTTATGTCTATGTTCCAAAAGATTAATGTGCTGAGACACCTTCTCTCATTGAAGATAAGTTTAGTAAAACTTGTTATAGTAATTCAATCTTGAGGTTACCAATAGAGATTACAGTGACCAGTTTTTTCTTTTCCAATTGTAATACTAGCCCAGGCTGGTAATAGATCCAGCCATGGAGGTCACTCCAAGGATATAGCTATAAGGAAGAGACAGAATGAGGGCATTGCCCCTCCAAATAAGAATTCTACTCTAAAAATTTCTTTTGGTTTCCACATTTCTAGCATTGCAAAGTAACACTCTGAAAATGGTTCACACCTACAATTCTTATTATTTGCTAGGTTTGCATTTCCCTAGTATGTATTGTCTGCCCCTTTTCTTTGGAAGCCTAAACTCTATTTCCAAATGGTCAGCTGAAGTCTTAAGTTTCCTACAACACTAGAAATTTGGAGAGTGGAGGAAAATTTCATGAGAGGGGCAGAATTCTTATTTGGAGAGGGGAATGCCCTCATTTTGCTCCCTTATAGTGCCCTTGTTCACTCCAGTGCCAACAATGGATCCAGCTCCATTGCCTCGGTTCTACAACAGCAAACTTGTTCGGAGGGATGCAAGTCTCTTAGATCATGGACCAGGGAACCACTTAGCCCAGGAGTAGGCAACCTTTCCCCTTTAAGGGCCAAGGGACCTCAGCTCCCAGAAGCCTCAGCCATGTTGGCCAATAGTCCCATGTTGGTGAATAGCTCCTGGGATTCTGGGAACTGAAGTCCCTGGGCCCTTAAAGGGGAAAGGTTGCCTACCCCTGGCCTTCAGCTTCAAGTTACTGGCCCTCATATGGCCCAGTAATACACCAAAAGACATCCTCGGACTAGGAATTATAATTATCTTCCAAAATATGTGTTGTTCAGATATTATTATTCTGTGTCAATATAATTTGCATATATTAATATACTTTAAATATATTTGGCACTGAAGTACTACTTTGGACTATGTATTATAGTTGTCTTCCAAAAACTGTGTTCAGATGTCTTTATTATTGAGATTCAATTTTTTGATTGTTTGTTGAGTTGGTTAGTTAGCTATCAAAGGTCATAAAGAGGCTAGATTTAATAGTACCTTTTTTTTGACAGACAACAGCTATTTCTCCAACCTCATGGGAGATATGTTTTGACTGACAATATGAAGAATGGGAAAGGTTGACAAGAAAGGCATCGTTTCTAAAAGTCATTTTGCTTTTCCAGTATTAATGACCAAATTAAGCTCAAAAATATACTCCAGGGAGAAACATGTTTTACATAAGTTGCTTATGTTCACCTTGTTGTTTTGCTGAGGACGGGTTTATTTTTTTAAAGAATTATCTGCCAGTTTCTCCTTGGAAATGGGAAACAGGACAAAGCTGTACAGGTGTGATATTTTTACACATCCTCCTTCTGTGCTGAGCAGAATACAAGGGCATTTTCAACTTGGAGAAGCAAGTTGAAAACAATGTATCTGTCTAATCACATCTTGAAATACCTGCTTGGAACTGGGAGAAAAAAAAAGGTGCAGGATTTCTCTCTCTTTCTTTTTAAAGAAGTCTTATCTGCCTCATTTAAAATAACAATGATCCCTCTCTCCCACTCTGGAGGTGAAAAGATTGATACTGAAGCTGATTGATGTGCTGTCTTATAGGGGTCTACAGAAATCTCAGCTGTCAAAATTACTTTCTTCTTTTTTTAAAAAATATCAGATAGCAAGGTTAGCTTCTAACTAAAGGAGATACAAAACATTCCTTGAAAAATAAGTAACAACCAAGACTCTTCATCCCAAATGGAGAAAAGGAGCAATATTATTATCAGAATCAGGCTTTCTCAGTTCTACTACCTATCACTGTATCAGAGGCAGCTTGCTTTGTAAGACTTCAAACTTTGAAAAGTGTGTGTGTGTGTCTGTATACACACTTCTTTTTGTATTCTCCCTGATCTTCTGCAGAAACTGTCATTTACTTCCAGACTGAGTTTAATGTGTTGGCTTATTATTGGCTAAACTGTGATCGGAGATCAATAATAGAAGAGAATTACCCATTAGTTTGATTTTAGCTTTATTGTTGACTGAAATGTGGCCTTCCCTGTGCTGCTATGGAAAAGTTGACCAATAAATAAATCCAAATTGTAAATGAACAAGCGATTATTATGCATTGGCAAGATCTAAAAAATGTTCCACTTGCCCTCTTTTAGCACAGTTCTTTGCACATTAATGAACAGTAAAAATGAAAGCAGTACGATTTCCAAACAAGCTTGGGTTGCTAAGCTCCTGCCTAACCATGTCTCCTTATAATGACTTTGTGACTGCTTTGCCAATCAGCTCTTGGAAAAAGGAAACAACAGTTTCTGGAACTATCTGAATGAAATCTGATTTCCAGATAACTAGAAACCATTTCCATATGTGTTATGTAAACTGCAGCTGGTCACACAATGGCAAATACTGGAAGATCTGTCAAATCCTAGTTAGCTTTGCTAAACTGTTAACAAAAAGTGACTGTAGTCTTTTCTCTTCCCTGACACTGCCTTGCCCGCCCCTCTCCTGCCCCCATCCTCTGCCTGTAGGATCTGTACATCTCTTGCTAATTAAGACATTCTTTACACAAATAGACAATCCTAGCATTTCTGTCCTTCCCTTCTCCAGTCAGCAGTATGCAGATTGTTGCCATGGCACAGTTCTGTAAGGGAAGAAGATTCAAACAATGCTGCCTCTGTTTGACCCTTGGCTATCTACTGGAGCCATCTGATCTACATAAGCATAGAAGGTACAGGTGTGTACAACCCCACCCCCTTGTCTTCAAATACCTAGGAACCTACTCAAAAGTGCAGTGGGAGAAGGGAAGTGCAACACACACTGGGGAAAAAAAACTTGTGTTCTGTGTGAAGCTGGTAGGAGGAGAGGAGTAGAGAGAAAATTACTATTCTCATATAGCTATAAAAGGAAATGTTATTTAATTTTTTAGTCTTTGCTTGTCCTTCTCGTCCTTCTCTCTTCAACACCTGTCTCATGTCATCAAACATCCTTGCTATGGTGTTTTAAAGAATACAGAGTATACAGGATATATAGAGATTGTTGCTCAGCCCTCGAGACTTCAGCTCTTAATAGCTGTGTAAGGCTAACCATCCAGGGCCTTTCACAGCTTACAATTTAATGACATGAAGTGCTCCAAGGAATCACTGCCACTTTAAAAGATCCACGTGGGAACTATTAGTACATTACCAGCTCGCAGAAAAGACACACTCACTGAGTGTTTCTTCAAGCTAGTTACAGAGGTAAGAGCCTTTCAAGATTTTATTCCTAAGTCTCTATTGTAGTAGTTTCAGTTCAGCAACAGTAAAGCAATATGACATTCCTACTTAATGGATTGAAAAAAGGTAGCAGTACTCTGCAGGTGGAGCCACAGTACTGTTGCTTTTTGCATCTTTTTTTTAATTCTAGGGGAAATATGTGTATCAAATTTGGAATGGGGATACACAGCATTCAGAGAACTAAAAGAAAGAAAAAGAAAGAAAAGTTTATTTTTTAAAAATAAGATGCATGTGAAACAGTGAGATAAATGTGCAAGGGGAAATGACCCTTTGCTGGAGTTTGGCACTTCTGTTTTAAAGGAAGGGATCATAGCTTGGTATACCAGAATCCTTGCTTTGCAGGCGGCAGGTCCCAGGTCCTACCTCTGGCATTTCCAGCTAAAGTAATAGTTTTTACATCTACCATTCAACTGACATGGAGGCCAGCAAACACTACTGCATCCAGATTTGTATAAGGAGGAGGAACAAATGTTTACAGTGAGGGACAGGAGGGACACGAGCATCATGTCACTCATGAACTGAGGGGCAGACATACCAAAGACCTACACAAATCTGAAGCCAGCTCTGAGTAGGTATTAACTGGATGTGTATGCACCTGGAAATTTACCCATCTCTGAACATGCCAGCCACAGATGCTGGCGAAACGTCAGAAAGAAACTCTTCTAGAACATGGCCACACAGCCCGAAAAACCCACAAAAACCTATGGATGCCGGCCATGAAAGCCTACAAATTTACCCATCTGTTCTTTGTAAAGATCCAAAATGCAGACCACTCTTTCACTTGAGGTAAATTCTCTTAGATTATTAAGAGGATTCTATCCCTGGTTTCTAATTTGTACAGGGACCCATCTGTAACCAAATATAAATTTCAATTCCCTCTTCCCTTGGAAACCAAGAGCATTACATATTTGTAAAGTTTAAAATCCAAACTACTGAGGCTTTTATCTACAATCCAAGGAAAATTCAGAGAACAAAAGTGCAAGCAGTTACTGACTGTTGGGTTTTCTGAGTTGCCTCAACAAATGTTAGTCATTTTGTTTTTATTGTTTTAGGTAATTGGGTACAAATGTATACTTAACATCACTATATTTAGACAACTTAAAAAAAAACCATGCACAACATGGAAACAAACATTTAATACCATAGCTCAGGGATTTGTGCCAATAACTGTTTCAATTAATGCCTCTACAAGGCTGTTTAATAAACACCTCTGATTGGATTCATATTTGCCACTGTGCCTGAGTTTATTTTACAACCTCCAAAGGAGAAAAAGAGGTGTAAGTATACATTTCTACTCACACTAATGTGAGAAGATGATCCAATAGATGACTAATTTTTCACCTGATGGTAAAAGTGACCTCTGCTCTCCATCTTCCCACAACTATGCAGGGCCTCAGACCAAGAAGAAATTTTAAGTCACATTTGGAATGGATCAGTTTTTGTTCAATGTTAGTGTAGAGATTTTGGGGAAACAGCAGAGCCTGCCCATTTGCCAGACTTTTTTCTCAGAATTTGGCAAGAGTAGAAGAGATCCTGCATCAGGAGACTATGAAGGGCTGCAGACTGGTGGCTCTGGGCCATCCCTGCTAGCTGTGGATCGGGGCCACGGCTACTGCATGCTGCAGCCCCAATCCTCCCTTTTGTCGACCCAAAAGAGCGGCAAAATGCTGCGTCTTTTAGGGGCAGCAAAAGGGTGCCCTAAGAACCGGCGCACGGCTCTTTGGCACCCCTTCTGGCACAGCGCATCAGGACGCTGTGCCAGGAGGACGTCCCGATGCTGTGTGTCATGCATAACAGCACGCAGCATCGGGATGTTGTCGGACTGGGGTTGGGGTGGCCGGAGTGCGGCTGCCCCTCCCCATCTCTGCCTCCAGGCCAGCCCTTTGGGCCAGTCTGCAAAGGTGCTATGTGCATCATGTAGCTACCTCTCTGTAACTATGTCTCCTGACACTAATCACCCAAATCTACTTTGTAAGCAGCACAGTCCACACTCAGCACAGCCATTTCTGTTTACTTGGAGGGGGGGGAGGGTTGGCGAGAAGGAGTCCAAATATATTCTTGTTGCTGGGCTGGACACACTGAAATAGGTATTGGGAAGGGCCTCTGAGAGTCCTTGGGATATACCTGAAGATGATGTCCTTGCAATGTGCCCAGTTTCAGGAAAGTAACTGGCAATTGTTACCCTGGGACCAGGCCTCTGATTGCCCTCATGTTTAATATCAAATTAATATTAAAAGGGAAGCTGGGGGATGACTTAGGCATGACACTGCTATGGATGCCTGACCTTCTCACACTTGGAAAAACTGGTTAGGACTAGCCAGGGTCTAGAGGGCACCCACCATGATGGAATTCCCTGAGACCCCAGCATAATCCCTTTTGAATACAGAGGCAGTGAGAGGATCAGGGCCAAAGGAAGTGATTGTTTGAAACTGCCTAAGACAGGGAAGCACTGGCAAATCTTTTTGTCCAGCACGTTCACACCAATGACCCGAATATCTGCTTCTATCTCGGGTTAGTCTTCTCTCTTTGGGAAACCATTCAGCAGAGCTTCTAATCCTTTCAAGCCTTGGTTTCTGCCCCCAAGACACAATTCTGGGTATATATACAGCTAATAAAACAGCCATTCTTCAGTCTAGTTAACAAGCAGACAGGCACTCTGTTAGTTTGATTAGACTAGGCTCCGCAATACACTTTCTACCCTCCTTGCTGCAGCGGCTACTATTCCAGACTCCCATCAACTGGAATCAAGATCCACGGTCGGTAACATATCACTGTTAGTAAGGACTCAAATAATTTCATTTCTCCCACCTTTGCTTTCTAGCTCTTGTGTGCATGCGTGAGTGTATGTGTTGCATATATGTGTTGTGATTATTCCCCTAATAAAATTATAAAACCTATTTGGATTTGCCTCTGGAGTTCTGTGTGATTTGGTCCTGGAATATATTTGGGTTGCTATCCCAGGCTGCCTGTTGCCCCAGCGATACTACGACTCTCATTTGAGCTAATATTAAATTCCCCTAAGACATATTAACTTGTGGGCACCCTCCCTGGACAACAGCAATTTGGGTAACACAATGTCCTCATAGCTCTTTCTGCTCTATGACAACATGGAAATGTCTGAGTTGGACAATCACACAGTTTGCAAGATGGACTTAGGGGCTGTTGTATGGTGGGAACAGAATTCTGACCTCTAGAAAGACCAAAACATTGAGTTGCAATTGTAAAATCCAACTTACACATCATAATTCACTAACAGATGCCAGCCATCATTTTTGTGTATTGCAGCTGCACCAAAAACAAAACAAAACAAAACAAAACAAAACAAACAAACAAACAAAAAAAAACCCCCAGGGAGTATAGGAAACATAACAAAACTATCCCTACATCTCCTGGGGTGGGTGGGGAGATGTTTTGTAAAAAAAACAAAAAACTGCCAATAAGGTTTTTGCAAAATATTTTGGGGGTACTGGGGACACTAGGGTGTGTACATCACAAACAATGTTATGGATCACATGTGGATGGTGGGCTGCACTTTCCCCATCTCTGACCTACCCTCCAATCCCATACTCACTTACTCCATGGGATTTCTGGGTAAACATGTATTGAGATTTCACTG
Organism: Phrynosoma blainvillii; assembly: GCA_026167975.1. NCBI lineage: Eukaryota > Metazoa > Chordata > Lepidosauria > Squamata > Phrynosomatidae > Phrynosoma > Phrynosoma blainvillii. The sequence goes on from JANUYF010000002.1 coordinate 81,574,705, forward strand.
TCTCAGCTCTGAGGAAAAGATGGAGTATAAATAATACAATACAATGCATCTCTAATTTTTTAATGAGTTTGTTCTGGAGTGCCACCTGAAGTTACCCTCTGACTAATTTTGGCCCAACTAGCTTTTAGTGAGAAAGCTCTTTCTAATTTTGTGTACTAGGGTATGAATTAGCATATGATGATTTTGTAATGGCTTTATGTTTAGCTTTAGATGCAACTATCATTGCATTATCTGAAGACTAATTTCTAGAAACTAAAGTATTAAAATCATTTACTCTTTATCTATCATGAACTGGTCACATGAGGGCATCACCACACATGAAACCTGAATCCTACTGGTAGTTGCAGCTAGAATAGACTTATTCAATCAGTTGTTGAACAATGAATCAACATCAGTGTAAATCCCATTGATTCAATAGGTCTTCTCTGGAAGGGACTACCAACAGGATTCTGGCCAAAGCTTTTGCATGCAAAGTCAAATCTTACTAAATGTAGATGAGCAATGTATTGTTAGATGTGTCATGATACCCAGTTTCTCACATTCAGCTGACGAACTGAGTGGCTGCTACTTGTACAGATGATTGGATAAACCAGCCCTTATACAAGTGCATTCATGAATCTATATTAGTGAATTGAGAGAACACTTTAGACCAACTAATGCAATTAGGTTACAGAGAAAGAATGCCAGTAGGTGATCTGTTTAAAAATTGGCTTGCAGTGAAGCAATTATGGTGGCTAACAGTTATCCAACTTCAACCACAAACTACATTTAACTTCCTAATGCTGAAAAACATTGGCTCATAATTGTGATTTTTCTATTGAGAACTCTAGAAAGTTGCTCAATGTAGCTTGCCCAGAAGCAATCCCATAAATGGGATGCCAGAATGACCAAACAGAAGAATGCTTGTTCAGGAATTAGTCTCTGCAAAGATAATTAACTTCACATTTTCCAAATCCTTTGAAAGAGAAGAAGTGTGCAATATTTTTCTTTATATTCTCTCACTCTATGTTATACTATAAAACACTGAATATCCCAATGTCATTAAAATTTAATTCCACTTCAAATATTTACTCATGCAATGTATTTACTATCCAAAAGAGGCAATTAGTTGTGTATCCACAAATCAAAACCTCTTGTACAAACTGAATGGTTCTGATATCCCAGCAGCTGCTGTACATGGTGAACTGATTTGATTACAGCAGCTGAAGAGTTCAACTTGCACAGTCCAGTCACCAAGACTTTGCTACAGGAAGTCCTAGCTGAACAGACAATGCAATTCATTGCATATACACACAGCTCTTTAAATTCTAAATAGGATAACAAGCCTGTGGAGTTGGGGCATTATTCCATATAGAATTAATTGTCCCAGTGGCTATGCTTTCTCAGAGTCTGAAGATGCATCCAGACCGATTGAAAAGTCCAGATTTTATTCCTATTCTTCCCAATTTTGTCTGGTTCCAATAAGCTGGAAATCATTTAAAGGCACAGAACAAAAATGAAAATGTATAGGATTTTGGCTAGACAGTTTAGAAAACCCCATAGAAAATAAGGGGAAGAAGGCAGGCTAATGCCATCTCCTCATGTCCTGCATTCCATTGAGACTATGTGAAGGAAGTTGTAGCATAAACTTTTGTAGATTAGCCACATTACCACACTATGGACGTTATCACACGTGGCCCAGAAAGCGAAAATAAAGTGGAAATGAGGCATTCCGAAAATAAACGGGAAATAAACAATAATTCCGCAAATGTCATTACCTTAATTGCGAATTTACAGTAATCGCATTAAACGTCCACACACAACCGAGAAAAGCCCGTAAATGTACTAGAAATGAGCCTCTTGCACATGCGCAGATAGAGGAATGCTCGCTGGAACCATGGCAACAGCAGGGAAATGCTCCCAAATGCGCATTTGGTTATCACATTACGGTAAATTCGAAATTACCTTAATTGCGCATTTGCATTTCCTCCAAAGAACTGAATTTCAAAAGATCTCATTTCTGTCCACTTTCTGTCCACTTTCTGTCCAGTTTCTGTGCGACATTGTGTGAAAACACGGGCCACTAATCCAGTTTCGGTCGGGATTTTGTGTGGATTTGGCCCCGTGTGATAACGTCCTATACTCTTATAGTGCTGCTATTCCACTTTTACTGCTCTGGCTACCTCCTGTTGCATTCTCAGGTTTGTAGTTCTAAGAGCTCTCTGGCTGAGAATTCTAAATGCTCCTCCTTAAACTGCAAATCTCAGAATGCAATAGGAGGCAGCCAGAGCAATGAAAGTGGAATAGCAGCACTATAACAGTGTAGTGCGATAATCTAGTTGGTCTACTTCCTCGTATGCTACTTTTACAGTTCACTCCATGCATCTAAAGAACTAGATAAAGTTTATGAAAGCTTATGCTTCCACTTCTTTTGCACAGTTGGCCTCAAAGATGCTACAAGAGCCCTTTATACCTGGGGGTGGGGTGTACTTTGGTACAGGTTGTGTCCCTGTAATCTAATCAATGGCTAAACTTCCATCTCAGCTCTGTACTTAGTCTACATTACCATACACAATTCCCTGTGAAGATTTCTCACTTAGCCACTATAAAATGTAAATTACCTCTCATACAAGGACTTCCATTTATATGAAGGTTTATGATATTATGAAAGTCAACAAAAGAAAGAATGACAATGTGGATGTATGCATAGTTGAGTTTAAAATGTGTTTATGAACATTAAATAAGAAACTGAGGCATAGAATCATAGACTCACAGAATCATAGAATTATAGAGTTGGAAGAGACCACAAGGGCCATCCAGTCCAACCCCCTGCCATTTCATTTGCATGGAGCAAGTCATAGTTCTGGAAAGCCTTATGCCTACCTCCATGTGCAAGTCTCTTGCCTTGAATTAAAAAGATTTCATAGAAATCCTTTCATAAGGGTTCTGTCTGTGTTGTGGATAAAAGTAAGTTGGGCATAAGTAATAATAATAATAATAAAATTTATTTTTATCCTGCACCTCTGCGTAACGTAACTGGAGTGGCTTGCAACATAAAGAAGAAGGACTGACCTAGCAGCAATGTAGAGGGTTCTGTCCATGATCATGAGTAATTGGATGTCCAATCTGTGCCTTTGTGGGGCGTTATGTCCTGGCTTGTGACCCACAAATACCGGATATTGTTTTGTATCTGTAAAAAAGGAAAGAGGAGGTTTAAAGAAAAAGGGGAAAAGATATATAGAGCTCAGAGCTTGGAAAAGTTACTTCATTGGACCACAGTATCCAGTGTTTCCCAGCTGGCATGGCCACATGACAAAGTAGGGGCAGAGGCAGTGGATCCATTGCCATGGGTTTGGAGAATCTATTCTCAATTTTACATCCACTGCTTCAAGTCATATAGGAATACTCCTGGTTCAGAGCCTCTGTTGGTATAAGGTCCAGTACTAGAAGAACTCCTAAATGAATCAGAAGAGCTGTGGATTTTCAAACCTCATGGCAACAAATCCACTGGCCACCCCTGGATAAAGCTACTCAACAAAAGCATGTTAGCATAGTTCATTCAGTCCCCGACACTTGCTGTGTGGTCTAAAAGATATACCTTTCCCTTTTCTCTCAGCATATAGGAATCACAAAGCAATACATAACCCACCAATTTACAAATGAGAAGATTACATAGCTCATCAAGATCTACTTCTCAGTTATCACGAAAGTGACTGATATTTTTAAAATGTATTTTTTTCATTGAAGAGTACAAATCTGCTATGAGATCCAAGAAACCTTTCCCAATCTGGTGATCTCCAGGTAGACTGCCATCATCCCTGGACATTGATAGGATTAATTCCCATAGTTCTTCAACCCTGATCATTCTGGTTAGGGATAGTGGAATTTATAACCTGGAAAGTACCACTGGAGGGAAGGGCATTCTTGGGCATTCAAGACATTTAATTCTTACCCTGGGATATTCTTTCCAGTTTTTATTGAGTTCTAAAGAGCTGGACTATGCCCACCAGAGGAAATTTGTCAGTACAGTGATGTTACACAGGGGTCAACTGTTACTGGAGTAGCAAGTTTTTTCTGCTCACTAGAACAAAGAATTGAAAACTACCAAATGGTCAGGAGAACAGACTGTTCATATCAGGAAGCATTCTAATGCTACTTACTTCTGGGACCAGAGGTGAGCTATAAAGTGAACTTTGTTTTAACAGTTAAGTATGGCTTTTTTTTTTCCATAAAGAAAATTACTAACCCAATGAAAAATGAGCTGGGTTTATGATACACACAACACCAGAGCACACGAAATGGCTAGTCAACATTCAGGTGGTTCAAATAAATGAGCTCTGTAATACAAATGAATTGTGTTGAACACAAGCACCTTTAAGATGACTAGACAATCTAATTCAAGATCTCTAGGGTTTCATGAGAAGTTGCTAGGACTTCCGTGAGAGATTTTAATTGAAAAAAAACTTTTTTTAGTTGTAGATATAATAATTTTTAGGCAGCGATTCCTTCGGATATGAAAATTATTTTAAGGGTTCCTTCAGGGTAAAATGGTTGACAAAGTTTGATGTATTTAGTACCAGCTTGAGCTCTGAGTTGGTGTTTAGATTGTGCCATCAGAAAGTAAATATTTTTATAATGGAATCCTACACTGAGTGAGATCATTCGAAAGCATGGAGCGCGGTGTCTTCAGTACGCTGATGACACCCAGATATACCTCTCCATGACGAGATCATCGACTCAGACTTCAGATGGCGTCTCCCCTCTTAATGACTGTCTGAGAGCAGTAATGGATTGGATGAGGAAAAACAGATTGAAATTGAATCCAGACAAAATGGAGGTACTCAGTCACAGGCCCGAAACCAGATCTGGGAATACAGTCTCCAGTCCTGGATGGAGTCACACTCTCCTCCAAGGACTGTGTTCGCAGTCTGGGGTACTCCTTGACTCGTTGCTTCACATGACTAGTCAGGTGAATGCGGCAGTCAGGAGTGCCTGCTATCAGCTTCAGCTGATATGCCAACTGCACCCTTATCTGGATATGAGGGATTTGGAAACTCTGGTACATGCTTTGGTAACCTCACGTCTGGATTACTGCAATGCACTCTACATGGGGCTACCCTTGTGCCTAACCCAGAAACTTCAACTGGTGCAAAACATGACAGTCAGATTAATCACGGGAACACCTAGGAGGGAGCACATAACACCTGTGCTTAAATCCCTCCACTGGTTGCTGATTAGTTTCTGGGCACAGTACAAGGTGTTGGTTTTGACCTTTAAAGCCCTACATGGCTTGGGTCCATCTTATCTTAGAGACCGCCTCTCCCCGTATGATCCCCCCCGCACCCTTCAGTCCTCTGGGAGGAATCTGTTACAGCCAATAAAACTAGGCTGGTGCAGACCTCCCAGAGGACCTTCTCTGCGACCGCTCCCAGACTGTGGAATGGCCTGCCGGATGAGATCCGTCTTAATAATAATAATAATAATAATAATAATAATAATAATAATATGTTTTGTTTATATACCGCCCTAATGGATAACCAATATTACCACTCTTGCTGCTTTTAAAAAAGCAGTAAAGACGGATCTCTTCCGGCAGGCCTTCCCGGAATAACTTCCGCCTCGAGGGGAGATGAGTTCTTATTTCGTCCCTATGGTTGCCGATTTATTGTTATTGTTTTATTGCATTGCGTATTTTAAGTCTTTAAAGTTTAATTCTGTTTTAAGGGGATGGGAGGGTTGGATTGTGGGATGAGGGAATGTTTTAATTCTTTTTGTTTTAATATGCTGTACCCACCCCGATTGCCACACAGAGGGGCGGGCTATAAATAAAAAATTATTATTATTATTATATTATTACACATATTTGCCAGAAAATAAGCCCAACTGAATGTAATGGAATTCTTTTCCTCTTGGTTACTAGGACAAAAGCATCAGTATGGTGACTTGTTTCTATAGCATTTTTCATTCATGGGTACAGTATGCATATCCATTTATCATTATATCCTACTGAAATGCCCTGTCCATTTGTAGGGCTGTCAATAAATATCATTTTATATGACCCCCCCCCCCATTTTCCCAATTTGAGATACCCGGAGATATTGCCAAAGGCAAGTCAAATTTGGGGAGCTGGTCTCTTTGGAACACTCAGCATTACATCTCAAAATAGTTACATACTGAAATACTAATGAGATGAAAAATAGATGATAAAAAGGCAAACCTGAAGAGGACAGAATGACTTCATGTGCAAATTACTCAGAATTAACTTATTGTACACTTCAGCAAATATTAGCTTACAACTTGTGTTTGTGTGTGCTTATCATTCTACATCTCACTCCACATCTTGAGACTGGAACTGTTTCTTCAGAATAGACTGATATATGTAGTTTCTACAGATGTGGCTTTAAAGAAACAGGTGGGGGCTTTGGACATTTTAAGTATTCTCTCTGAACTTTTTACTCTGTCACTTTATGCTTATCAATTATATATAGACTTCTGTCCCAGCATATGTTAACAAATTTGGAGGGAATAAATCCTGGTTAAGTACTGCACACCTCTGAGTGCTTAGGAGGGCCCTCTCAAAGTACTTAAAGTCACTGAGGCCCACAACAATGAAGTTTTATTTGAAACATTTTATGACTGCAGTTGTACAGCCAGATATTGTGAAAGTTTTCCTCGCCAACATATTCAAGTCCTCATGGGCCATAGAATGCTGTGTTAATGTTCCTCCAGGCAGAGTGCCACCTTCAATTGCTCTATAATGGAAACTATTTATTTTCTAAAGTTCTGTTTTACATTACAACTGCAAAGGCAAAGCATATGTACATTTGCTTTTACCCAGACACAAATAAATAAATGGATGAGTTAAATCAGAAATAATTTCAGAAGTGATGGTAGGTTCCTCCAAGTACTGTGTCATCTAATTGCTCTCATTATTGATATCTGTAATAACATTTGTTGTTGTTTTTAGCTGCCCTTGAGTCGGTTTCGACTCATGGTGACCCTGTGGATGAGACATCTCCAAGTATCCCTATCTTTCACTGCCTTGCTCAGATCCTGCAAGCCCTTGCCAATAACCCCCTGATCGACTCTATCCATCTGGTTTGTGGTCTACCTCTCTTTCTTCTACCCTCTACCTTTCCTGGCATTATTGTTTTTTCTAGTGATCTGTGCCTTCTCATTATGTGGCCAAAGTGCAACAGTCTCAACTTGATTATCTTAGCTTCCAAGGGGAGCTCTGATCTAATCTGTTCAAGAACCCATTTGTTTGTCTTCTTGGCTGTCCACGGTATCCTAAATACTCTTCCCTAGTACCACATTTCAAATGAGTTGATTTTCTTTCTGTCTGCTTCCTTCACTGTCCAGCTCTAGCATCGGTACATGGCAACTGGGAACATAATGGCATGAATGATTCTGATTTAGTGCTCAGTTGTATGTCTTTGCTCTTCAGTTTCTTTTCCAGTTCTTTCAGAGCTGCCCTTACCATTCCTAGTCTTCTTATTTGTTGACTGCAGTCTCCATTCTGGTCAATGTTTGATCCTAGACATGGGAATTCTTTAACTATTTCAATTTTCTCGTTGTCTAGATTGAATTGGTGTATCCCCCCCCCCCCCCCCGTGGTCATTATTTTTGTTTTCTTTATGTTCAGCATCAGACCTGTCTTTGCACTTTCATCTTTGACTTTCCTTATTAACTGTTCCAGTTCCTGAATGTCTTCTGCTAATATTATGGTGTCATCCATTGTTAATGTTGCTTCCTCCTATCTTAACTCCTCCTTTTTCTGATTCTAATACTGCTTTTCTTATGATGTTTTCAGCATATAAGTTAAACAAGTAGAGTGATAGGATGCAACCTTGCCTGACCCCCTTGCCTATTGGGAACCTCTCTGTTTCTCCGAATTCTGTTGTCCTTGGTACAGACTCCTCATCAGGACTATCAAATGTAGTGGCACCCCCATGTCTTTGAGTGCATTCCATAGCTTATTGTGATCTATACAATCAAATGCTTTGCTGTAGTCCATGAAACACATGGTGATTCTTTTTTGGAATTCTTTGGTGCACTCCATTAGCCACCGTATGTTTGCAATGTGGTCTCTAGTGCCCCTTCATTTTCTGAATCCTACTTGCACCTCTGGAATTTCTCTCTCCATGTATGGTTGGAGTCTATGCTGCAGAATTTTGAGCATTATTTTGCTTGTGTGTGAGATTAGTGCTATTGTCCTATTGTTGTTGCAGTCTTTTGCATCTCCTTTCTTGTGGATTAGTATGTATATCGAGCATTTCCAGTCTGTTGGCCACTGCTTTGTTTTCCATATTTGTTGGCATATTTCAGTTAGCATTAAAGTTGCATCTGTCTGTAGGCAATGTAGCAGTTCAATTGGGATATCATTTGTTCCCAGTGATTTATTTTTCCCATTTTCTTTATTGCAGATTCCACTTCACTTCTTAGAGTTTGGAGTTCATCTTCATATGGCTCCTCATTCCAAATATGATTCATTCCCTCGTCTCTTTTGTATAACTCTTCTGTGTATTACCTCCAGCATCTTTTTTTTTCTTCTTGTTCCTGTATTATGTTATTTTTTCTCTCCATAGAGCATCCCTGCCCTTGGTTTGAGCTTGACTTTAATTTCTCGGATTTTTTGATAGAGCTCTCTCATTCTTCCCTTTTTGTTGTTGTCTTCTATTTCTCTGCATTGGTCATTGTATTGTTTTCCTTATCCCTGCATGTCAGATTTTGCACAGTTGTGTTCATACTTCTGGCTTTGTTCCTATCTCCCTTTGTTTTTGCTTTTCTTCTTTCTTTTATTGCATGAAGTGCTTCATCTGTCATCCATTGTTTCTTATCTTTCTTTTTGGCCACTGTTAGTGTTTTCTTGCATTCGTCCTTAATTGTCTTTGACTTCTGTCTACAGTTCTGTCAACATCCCATGTTGATGGATGGGAAATGCAGTAGAGGCGGTTTTCAGGTGCCTGCCCAAATAGGTTTAGTTTATATTGTTATGTTTCATTTTATGTCTATTGTAATTTTAATTATATGCTATTTAATGCTGTTTTAGGGGGCTAGGGTTGGTTTGGATAAAATGTTGTGAGGATTTTTTTTATTGTAAGCCGCTTGGATTGTTGCCAATAAGCGGGATATAAATTATTATTATTATTATTATTATTATTATTATTATTCAGGTTCCCAGTTGATTATACTCAATAGTTCAAATCTGTTTCTCACACTGTCCTTGAATTAATCAGAAATGTTATTCAGGTCATATTTTGGTATGATGATGGTTTTTGCTTTCTTTTTCAGCTTAACTCTGATTTTTGTTATGAGCAGTTCATGGTCTGTGCCACAATCAGCTCCTGGTCTGGTTTGGCCACAAAGATAGAGTTTCTCCCATCTTCTACTTCCAATTATGTAGTCTATCTGGTTTTTATGTTTACCATCTGGTGATGTCCAGGTGTATAGTCTCCCATCTGGTTGTATGAAGTACGTATTTGCAATGAATAGATTATTGGCATCACAGAATTCTATCAGATGCTCTCCTGCTTTATTTTTTGTTCCTAATCCAAATTGTCCTATTGTTTTTTATTCTACTTTGTTGCCAACTTTAGCATTCAAGTTTCCAATGATTACTTTGAAATCTTGTGATGGTGTGCTGTCAATTTCTTCTTGGACTGCATCTCTCAATTTCCTCTTCATCTGCATCTGTGGTTGGTGTGTATACCTGGATTATTGTGGTGTTTATAGGTTTACCCTGAAGTGTTATGGATAATATGTGGTCTGACTTTGAGTTGTATCCTTAAGTGCTCTAGCTATATCTTTCCTTACTATGAAAGCCACCCCATTTCTTCTTGTTTGTTCATTTCTTGAATAGATTTCTGTATAGTTGTCTGAGTCAAAGTGACCCATTCCTGTCCATTTTAACTCACTCAGTTAATGACATAGTAATGACATAGGTAATGCTTATTATTAGGGAATAGTTAGCACTTAGTTATGTAAAGAAATGTATTATCCCACATGTAGTTCGCTGAGCTGTTTTGAGATAAAATGACAGCTTTGGTTGAAGAGGAATGTAAATATATTGAAGAGGAGTGTAGGTTAGAACCAAAGAAATTAACTACCCTTTCTACAGTCATATATTATGATCCCTGCCTCCATGGGAGGTGAAGAAAAGTGGCTTGCTTTGGGTTCATTAAAACTTGGAACTTGAAATTTCACTGACCAATAATAAGTCATGACATATATAAAGAGATCTGTCTATCTCTCTAGCTATCTCCATCCCTCCCTCTTTTATCCTTCAGAACAGACTCAAGGTGGCTTACAAAAACTAATAAAATACTTTTTTGGGGGAGAGGAAATCTCAGTACAAGTTCCCTGTGTTTCATACTCACAGTTGCCATGCGAAATACTGATTGGCTCAGGATCTTCTGGGAAATCAGCCCCAGCAAAGTGTAGCAGTGTGAAATATAGCAGCAAGGCTTCTGACCTCATAGTAGTTCAGCTGGGAGACTATTTCTTCACTTCACCCTGTGAAAGACAAACGAGGGCATAAGACCTTTCTATCAACTCATGTAGCCACTACAAACAAAAATAGGTTTTAGAAGACCAGCATGTCACAAGCAGGACTCTCCTGCCCTTCAGGCATTCACTATGAAATAATAAATATGTTCATTTTGAGAGAAGATGACTAACCAACAGTAAAGCTCAATGGCCTCTAATATATAGGGGCACTAAGATCCTTTGTAAGGGGGAAAGGAGACTTAATGTGCTGCAAGCTATGGGTGAACACTTTGCCCTGGTCACTGCTACTATTGTTTTCTCTGCCAAAGAAACTTTATCCTTTAAAACAGGCTAACTTTGCTGTTAGATAAAGTGAGGTAACCACCTCAGATATCAGATGCAGCTGCTCCTTCAGAACACCACACTCCATTCCCGACTGTGACAGAGCTGTGTGTGCCAATACAGCCTGTCTTGGAGTGCATCTACATTGTAGAAATAATGCAGTTTGACACTACTTTAAGTGCTATAGTTCCATTTTATGGAATCCTGGCATTTGTAATTTTACAAAGTTCTTAGCCTTCTCTGCTAAAGCGTGCAGATGCCTCACAACTACAGATCCTAGATTCTGTAGCATGGAGCCATGGTAGTTACAAATGGGGTCAAACTGCATTATTTTTACAGTGTAGATGCCCTGGTCTCTGTAAACTAGTATACGGGTTTCAGTTACACCATTCTTCTGAATGAAGAACTGAAATAAAATCCAACTACCATTCCAGATAGCTTTTTTCTTTCTTTTTTTTTTTTTTTTTTACACAAAATGGGGTGGGGATAGGGAGGAACACCACTCTTTTTCTTTTGTTCAGGCAGAAAAATACCTTGGATCAGCCCTGCCTCAGAGGCCCAATTGGCACCAATGCTGATGTAATTCTGATGTGAAGTCAAAAATGATTTTTCATTAAAGCCTTTGGGGCCTAGCTGATTTTATCGAATTTGAACAAATATTATTTTAGAGTCTATCAACTTATTTCAAATTGTCCTGTTTCAAATGATAACTGATTTAATATATTTTTAGTTTTAAAGCCACAAGGAGAAAGCTGGGATATAGATAAAATGAAATATTGTTACTGCTATTATTGTCTTAAATGGATTTTATTGCCTCAAGATCTTTGGATATAGGGCAGGATATAAATATTTTAATAAACAAACAAATAAATAGTTTCCACTAAGGGCTAGGTTTTCAAAGTTAAGTGAGTGTTTATTATTGAATCAATTATATACTTAATTCATCATTAAAATAGCTTTTTAGTTATTATTGAAAGGTAGAGCATGAATAGTCTGGCTACCTAAACAAAGAAATAAATATAAACCCAAATGCAGGACTGTACCATTTCACACTACTGGTGATGTTCATAAAAGTGAGAAAAATGCAAATGAGAAAAACAAATTTTCAACAGTAGATATCAAGGAGAAGACTCCATCCTGGCTGAGAGTATCTAACATAACTCAGGACTCTTGCTGAAGACAAGGTGCTAGGTGAGGAATTTTGTTTTCCAAAAAGAAATTTTTGCAAGCCTTGAATTGATGTAATACATTCATTTGTAAAACAAGATAACTCTCCTTCCTAATATGCTTGTTTTTCATATAACTTTGTTTTGTAGTGTATAGTCTTGCAACACTGCATATTCTTTTTTAAATGTTTTTAAACGGATTTTATTAATAGCTTTGCAAACAATCAATATAATCAACACAAAATACATCCATGAGCCTTGGGGGTCAACAAAAATAGTTTTACAGGAAGATGATTTATCCTGGGATGGCAATAACACTCAAAGTCCAGGGTGTCATCTCACTCTGTGGCAGCTGGTAGAACCGAGTCCAGAATGTCTCTCCAAAAGATAGTTTGATGGGTTGGAAGTCCAATAATGTTCATGTTGCTACTAATATATTCAATAAGAACAGACCAATCCTTAAAAAAATCTGTGTGCCTTCTTTTGTCCACTGCAAAACCTGAAGGTGTAGGAGAGCTCTTCTGACAACTACGTGTCCCAAATCCTCTTCCACCAGTTGCTCAGTTGAACATCACCTGTTTTCCAACATCTTGCAATTTCAGCTCTGGTCACTGAGATGAGGAATGTGATAAGTTTTTGATTTTTCAGGTGTCTATTGTCCTTGCTGTAACACTTCATATTCTTTTAATGGTTTGCTAGAGTCCAGAGACAGGTACCTCAGTGATATCTAAGGGAACTGATGGCTGACCCAGGTTTTGTTACTTAGGGCCGATGCAGATGGCCAAGAAGGGGTGGCTCTGGGCTGCCCCTGGAAGCGGCAGCTTGGGGCTGTGGCAACCGCACACTGCAGCCCTGATCCTCCTTCTTGCCACCCCCAAAAGAGTGGCAAAATGCCGCCCTTAGAGCTGCCGCCATGGCTCTTGTGCCAAGAGGGTGCCCTGATGTTGCTGCCATGCAGCCAGGCACGTGGCGTCAGGGCAGAGTCGGGGTGGCTGGTGTGCGATTGCCCCACCCCAATTCCACCCCCACTCTGGCCTAAACTGATGGTCTGCATCGGCCCTTAATCGACTAGGTTTTGGGCTATGTGGAGGCATATATAAACAGATGCTAGTTCAGGCTGTATGTTAAATTCACTATTTAGGTTTAACAAGGGACTCAGGGACTGATTCCAACTCATAAGAGTTATAAAATACAGCAAGGGGTGAGCGGTGGGTTTGATGGATGTTGGACAGAGAATGTGTCATGAGACTTTACCATAAAAATATGGACCCATAAATTTAAGCACTCTAAAAACCAATACTCCAAGCTGCAATAAAATAAGGGTGAATGAAACTGCCTAAAAGCAAACACCATTCTTACCTCCCACCTGTCATATTCCAGGCATGCATTCCTTTTATTCATTTTTAAAGGCAGCTAAATCTTTTTTTTTTTTGTAAATTAGAGTGAAAGAACTCATAAGCAGGCAACTTTGGATTGGGTGAAAAAATGCTTTTGAACAATACAGCACAATCTCCTAATTCCCAGGCAAACTTCATGAAGGTGCTGGCCAACAGGACAAATCAGTGTAAAGATGGGGATTTCTTTTCATTCTTTCCAGAAATCCTGCTTTTTAATGCAGCTTGCCAAATATTATCTTTTTTAAGGAAGCTAGTTTGCTGCAGCTTGTCTATCATTCCAGATTTATGCAAAGAAAGTCCAAGCTGGTTTTTGAAAGTCCATTTGGCAAACAAAGTGCTAACTTGGTTTTTTGAAACATCATTTAATATGAGATACCTATGTGTTCTTTCCTTGTGCCAAAAAACCCATTAACAAGTCCTGTTTTATTTCAGTGTGCAGTTTCTCAGACACGATTGGTTCTTAATCATTCATCTATCTAAAGACACTGCAGTAATTAATTTAGCAATTTAGATATGGACTTTTAAAATAAAACATTACGTCCTTCTAGAATTGTAGGCACAGTGTGTATGAGAGTGGATATTCAGTAGCAACACCATGGTAAGACAGGAAAAATGATTGTTTGTTTTTATTTATACATACATTTGTTTTGTTTTTTAAATTCTCTAGCTTTATTCCCCCCCCCCCCTCTTATGTCTGAGAAATTTTGGGGTAAGATGCCTTGTAATGAATGACTCTCACAGGAACAAAAATATAATAGCATTGGAGAGAAAAATACAGGACAGAAACTACACCTTACAAGTGATACTATATTTAACATTTACAGAACCTATAAAACCAACCTAGTTGCTTGCTTAGACAACCATAGAGAACTTACCCTTTTACCAAACATGAGAGTGAGAAAATGAGGCACAGAGTGCTTGGGAAAATATTAGTTCTGTTTCTGGTTTGACTACAGAGCAAAAGGTACTCAGCATGCAGATAACTGTGATTCATACTAGAGACACAGCTGAACTTAAACCTTGACATATTTTCTTTTTTAGACTGTAACTGAAAATAAAATCTGTCTCCATGATCAGAAAATGTGACTGCATCTCCACCCAAAAAGTAAGAATGCTTGCATGAGCAGGCTGCTTGCTTGAAGTCATTTACAGCATAAGCCAGTGATAGAGCCAGCATGGTTAAGTGGTTTGAGCATGGGACCATGGGTCGATCCAGATGGCCCAAAAGGGGTGGCACAGAGCCGCCCTGGGAATGGTGGATTGGGGCTGTGGCAACCACATGCCGTGGCCCCGATCCTCCTTTTTGCTGTCCCCCAAAAGAGTGGCAAAATGCCGCTCCTTTTGGGGGCGGCAAAAGGCCGCCCTTTCAGCTGCAGTAGCAGCTTTTTTGTGCCCTTTTGGCACAGCATGTGCACATGCTGTGCCAAGAGGGCATCCTAATGCCATGTGACATGTTAATGGCCATGTGGCATCGGGGTGGAGTCGGGGTGGCTGACATGTGGCTGCCCCACCCCAACTCCACCCCCAGGCTGGCCCGATCTGCATCGGCCCTATGACTCAGGAGTCCAGGATTCAAATTCCCACTAGAGTCAACTCTAGTGCTAACCAACATATGTCAATGGATATGGAAAAGATCAATATACATCCTCATCTACAAAAAAGGGAGCACAAGAGACTGCAGCAACTATAGGACCATAGCACTGATCTCCCATGCAAGCAAAATCACGCTCAAAATTCTGCAACATAGGCTCCAACTACACATGGAGAGAGAAATCCCAGAGATCCAAGCAGGGTTCAGGAAAGGAAGAAGCACTAGGGATCACATTAAAAATATATGATGGCTAATGGAGCGCAGCAGGGAGTTCCAAAAGAAAATCAGCATGTGCTTTCTAGACTACAGCAAAGCCTTCAACTGCACAGATCATGAAAGGCTATGGAACACCCTTAAAGACATGGGAGCACCAACACATCCGATAGTCTGGGGGTGGTGGTGGTTGCAGACTGCCAGAAATAGTGCAAATTGAGTCCACTTTTAGGGTTAGGGTAAGTGCTAGGGAATCATGAGAACTGTATTTTATTGTAGCACCAGAGCTCTCTGACAGAGAAGGCTCAATGTCTCAGGAAAAAACAACAACAAAAAACAATTCCCATGATTCCCTAGCACTAACCCTAACCCTAAAAGTGGACTCAATTTGCACTATTTCTGGCAGTCTGCAACCCCCCTTGATGAGGAATCTGTACTCTGGACAAGAGGCTACTGTCAGAACAGAACACAGAGAAACAGAATGGTTCCCAATTGGCAAAGGGTTAAGACAGAGCTGTATCCTATCACCCTACCTATTCAGCTTATATGCAAAACATATTGTAAGGAAAGCAGGGTTGGACATGGAGGAAGGAGGAGTAAAAATAGGAGGAAGAAATATCAACAATCTGAGATATGCTGACAACACCATAATACTAGCTGAAAACCTCATAGACCTGGAACGTCTACTAAGGAAGATCAAAGAAGAAAATGCAAAGGCAGGCTTACTGTTGAACACAAAAAAACAAAAAAACAAAAACAAACAAACAAACAAACAAAAAACAAAATTAAATGACTATAGAGAACTTACACATATTCAAACTAGACAATGAAGAAATAGAAATAGTAAAAGTGTTCTCATATCTGGGATCAAACATTGATCGGAATGGGGACTACAGCCAGGAAATCAGAAGAACATTAAGAATTGGGAGGTTGGCTATGAAAGAACTAGAAAAGATCCTAAAATGCAGACACACAACTCAGTACAAAAGTCAGAATCATACAAACCATTGTATTCCCTATTACCATGTATGGATGTGAGACCTGGACAGTTAAGAAAGAAGCTACAGTTACAGAATTCACTAGCATTTAACTTAAGGAAGTTAAAGTGGTCTCAAACTGGGTTTCTGTTTTGGACCATAGTTTTATGAATCCAATCAGATTATTTTAATTTTAAATTTATATTCCATATACAGAAATGTCCAGTTTGTATGTCTGGTCTGAAGCCTGGACAGTTTAAGAAAGCTGACAAGAACAAAATCAACTCTTTTGAAATGTGATGCTGGAGGAGAGTGCTGTGAATACCAGGGCTGCCAAAAAGACAAATGACTGGATCTTACATCAAATTAGCCTGAACTCTTGCTAGATGCCACTGCAGGTTGCCATACTTTGGACCTGCCACAAGATGACATAATTCATCGAAAAAAAGACAATAACATTTGGTAAAAAGGGAGGCAGCAGGAAAAGAGGGAGACCAAATGGATGGATGGACCCAATCAAGGAAACCACAGCCCTGAGTCTGCAACATATTGATAACTGGGATCTTGAAAATCTCTCATTCATAAGGTCACAATGAATTCAAGTTGACTTGATGGTAAATAACAGCAAAAGGGAAGTTCAGTTCTGATTATACGCTGTTTCCCATTCCTTATTGGATCATCATTAAGTTTTTCTTCTGGCAGAAATGATTTTGTCTATTCTCCTTATATTGACATTAATATCCTTTTCTTCTTCTACGTGGCTGAATGGTATAGCAATCCTGTGAATTAGGTTAGCCTGATAATAAGCAACTTGCCCAGTGCCACCAGAAGCTATTTGCATATCCTCCAACATTTCATAGATGAAAAACAAGCATGTGGCCAAGTAACAACAGAGTGTGGTCAAGATGGCAACAATTATTAATGAGGAAGAATATACAAGGTAGGAAACGCTGCATCAGTTTGCTTTTGCCTGAGTCTACAGGTAAGGTCATGATTCTGCCCCCTCCTTTCCTTTCCTTTCCTCTCCTCTCCCCCCACAGTGCATTAATTGAAAAATTAATTTATTTTTCAGCAATGGAATTTGCTGAATTTGCAGCAGTGGAAGTAAACTGAAGACAAAGAGTGAAAGTGGGAGGAGGAGAGAGAACCTGGAACAAAGAATTAATTTGGACTGTTCAGCCAAATCGGAACAGTAGGAGGGTATGTGTTTGGCTGAGTGGAGTTTGAACTCAGTTCAATTCTGTCAAGGTCCAGTAATCTATCAACACACAACAAAGACCAACTACATAAGCATGAAATGCCATGCCCCTTCACATCATAGGGAAGCAGCTTCCCTATATGTATGGGAAGGCAAGAAGATAATGGAATATGAACAGCCCAAATGTGTACAAGACTCACTCAATGCACATATAACTGGGTGTGTTACGTCTTCAGCTCCGCAACCTCCACACATTCATTAGAACATCTGAACACAGCCACACTGGTACAGCTGTACATGGTGAGGCGATGCATCTGTATGAGTGGAAAACCATACAATCATATGGAAAGAACCCTCCAGTCATACAAACAAGAGAATGGTCTGTTCAGGTATCATAAGAAATGTGTGTAGGCTGGGAACCCTGCCATTCCAGTATAGGCTTCTTTGTGGTAAATACATTGTCTAAAAAGGGATTTGTTTTGCAATATTCCAGGAAGACAACTTGAGGAATCTTTTGAAATGTACTGATACCTGGAACTTACAAATTAAAAGAGCTGGCTTACTTTTACTTGCTTCCTCCTTGCAATCATGGTATTATATTGTTCTCCCATTTATAAATACTTTTCCTTAGCTGTAAGAGTGATACAGTGTTTCAGAATAAAAGGCTCCCCAAAAGACTGTTCTGTCTGATAGGAATGCAATAGACATACATATACCCCATATGGTATGCTAAGGCCTTTGCTAAAGATTACAACAATACACATAACTGTGCCATGTCTATAAACTGGAATTTGATATGTTTGCCCATACAAAATAGGGCCTCCATTATTTCACTTAACATGCAAAACAAGCAAGCAAACTAATAAATACAAATGCTCAAATGAATCTTATTTACAATAATTTTCATTTAAAATTGCAAAATGAAAAGGGAGGACTGGCCATTAGGTTCTGATATATGAGATAAAATAAATCTATTTTTATAGATTTTATGTTTAACACTTGGTGCCAGAAAAATTTTTGCCCCTCTACAAATACATTTCAAGTCAACTAAATGAAATATCTGTTTTGGGAATACAAGAATGGCAGAGGTAAAGATAGTACAATGCCACCGAGGTTTGTACAGTAAATTCTTTTCACCCACTGCATCAGGCAGATTGTTCAAACCTGGCATCGCTCAGAGAGCCTCTACTTCAAAAGAATAGGTGCCTTACATTGCTTTCTGTCATTACATCAACAGCTACCTGTGTGTATTGTAAAACGAAAAGCATTAAAACAGAGCTGATAAATCTTGGCTTCTCCACTCCAGGAACTTTTTAAACAACCAGTTGTATGCAAAATATACTTCTTTCCCATTTCTGTAACCTTCTGTACCAATATTCAGAAAATGATGAAGTAATAATTATAAGGCCCAACACACAAAATGCAGATTTCCAGATTTTTGTGGCTCCAACAACATCACTGTTGTTTCCTTAGCATTTTTTTAAAACTAACTTTGCATCATGAAGCCAACTTTGAAAACTAGCATTATGTATCAGCTACCACTCTGTTCTTGAGCAGCATTCAGAGTCCCAGTAATTACATTTAAAGCTATGGATGGCTTGGGGCCCGATTATCTGAAAGACTATCTCCCTCTATGAGCCTTCCTGAGTTTGAAGATTTCTTTTGGTCCAATCACCATCACAAGCACATTTGGAAAGGACATGGGAGAAATCTTTCTTGCAAGCTGCTCCCAGATTATGGAAGTCTTTCCCATAGCAGATTCAGTTGTCCCCCTCCTCCTTTTAGTTCACAAAGACCTTTTTCTTTAGAGAGGCCTTTCACTCTTGATACATGTGGCAGAAGAGGTTTTTAATGGGATGTGCTGTCTTTTTATCTTTTTAAATTATGTTTTATATGTTTTTAAACTGTTTTAACTTTGTGCTTTTAACAGAATTTACTGCCCCCCCCTCTATATATAACCTTTTATACTAATACTGTTGACCATCCACATTCACCAGGGTTAGGGGCACAGGACTCCTGTGAAAGTGAAAAAAATGCAAATAAAAAAATCCCACTATTTTGTTAAACGTGAGAGAACATCGCTCTAGAAATATCTAGGTCTTCCAGTGTAACTCTATGGTCAACATTTGCCAGACATTAAACACTGAATTGTGCTGGAGGACCTACAAATGCCTAGAGTAGAATTTTCCCTAGGAATCTCTAGGTTCTCCAGTATGACTCTATAGTCAACCTCCTCAAAATTGTACTGAAGGACCTAGAGATTCCTAGAAAGAACATATTAATCTAATCTGCAAAAAAATCAAATCCACACATGTGGTGGGTTGATTGTAGTTTCAAAGTTATATTTTGTTTTAATTTGTTATAAGCCACCTTGCTCCTGTGCATGGAGAAAGGGTAATAAATAAATAAATAAATAAATAAATGTTTTGTACATTCTTTTGGTCTAATATTGCCAATCTGAAGTTTGGATTTTATTTGATTGATGGCTACTTCTGCATTTTTCAGTTTTGAAGACATTTAACTCAGCCACAAAGAGAGAAATCCTTACCTAAAGAAAATGGA
Source organism: Phrynosoma blainvillii (assembly GCA_026167975.1). Classification (NCBI taxonomy): domain Eukaryota; kingdom Metazoa; phylum Chordata; class Lepidosauria; order Squamata; family Phrynosomatidae; genus Phrynosoma; species Phrynosoma blainvillii. The sequence goes on from JANUYF010000002.1 coordinate 81,594,618, forward strand.
TTTCTGCCATTCTATACAGGGATTTGATTTTCAAGAATGACATAAAGCAATCTAAATTGGCTTTTGTTGGTAAATTTGCCTATCATACCTAAATTTATCTGTAGACCTGGCAACACAGGAACTTCCTAGGATGATGACTGATTTATGTTATGTTATGTTAAAATATGTATCAAATGTCTGAGGCTTTACTGGACAGGTCAGAACAAATCTCAAATGAAGAGACTTTATGGCTACAACAGAAAGCCAATTTTATGGCTGCTTTTTACAGGCTTTGCCCCTGTTGTTCCTCCACCTTGCTTTATGGGAGGAGGTGGGAGCCTGCATAAAACATTTCTCACTAAGATATCCCAGACCACAAGATGTAGACTTGCATCACTTTTGTTTTTCCTGCATAATTTGTTTAACCAACTTTGCCTGATAAAGAAGGTGATTAGCTTTGAAAGCTAGCATACTATTTTTGATGACTTCTGGTTGGGTTAACAGTATCACCAATGTCTATTTTGTACTACATAGTATGCTTTGATTGTTCTATCTCTCTTGTTACCTTTTTGAATGATCACTCCCCAAATTCTCCAGCCAGCATGATAACTGGTTCAAAAAAGTAATTTTCCTAACTTCTTTTCTTTCACACATTACAGAATTTTAGGTGTATGCATCGTATAGCAGCATACCACATTTATTACCCAGTGTGCATTCCTTTGAGAACCACAATCTGGTTATTAGACATTTGATACATATATCTGTAATACACCAATCCATGTGGCTTCTGTACTGGTTACTGAGGAAGGGACTTCTCCTTCCTGTGGTTCCTAACAAGTGGAACCAAATAGTCTGGAGAAGGGAGTGCAGCAGAAACAGGAGGTCTCTTCTTTTGCCCGTCTGGCAGGTAGCCTTGAGCTTTGAAAGTTAGCATTCCCCCCCCCCCCCGAACCCTCTCTTGGCTAAATGAAAGTGTTACCGATGTGGATTTTGGATTCTGTAAGTCTGGTGTCATTCAAATGCATGGAATTCCATGTACCCATCCACAGTAAATTTATTCTCACCTATGGTTGTGTGTGCATGTATGCTTTCAAGTCACCTGGCAACTTATGGGAACCCATGTTTTCTTAGGCAAGAAATACTGGGTTGTGCCAATTCCTTAGTCTAAAGCAGGGGTTGGCAACCTTGGTTGCCCCGGGGGGGGGGGGGGGGGGGGAATGGCGCGGAGGCTGGCCGGCCACGCTTGCCCCTGTGCACGCGCATCCACACAACACCCGCCGCACATACACATGTGCGTGGGGGACACCATTTTTGAAGGCCCAATGGCACCGTGTGCATGCGCATGGCGCCGTCGGTCCTCCCAAAATGGCGCCCCGCCATGGCTGTGCTGTGCGAATTCGCATAGCGCAGCCGTGGTGGGGCCTTCCCTGGGCCTTGGAAAGGCCCGACTGCACCTGCGCTGTGTGAATTCGCATGTCACAGCCGCGGTGGGGCCTTCCCAAGACCCAATGGCGGCTGCGCAGCCACCGTGGGGTCTTCTGAAGGTCCAATGGCGGCTGCACAGCTGTTGTGGGGGCTTCCAAAATGGTGCCAGTGTGCGCGGGGCGGTGGCGGTGGGACCGGTCATGGGCCAGTCCCAAGGCCTTCGCAGGCCACACCCGGCCCGTGGGCCATAGGTTGCTGACCCCTGATCTAAAGGCAGGTCTTTATATGAGAAAACTCTACTGTTGCTCTATCTTTCTTTGTAGGCCACTATTCTACTCCCCTTGTACTGTTCTGCTGTGTTCATAAGCATCTCTGTCTGGTTTCTAATAAGGCTTCCTAATGAAGGTTTGAATAATCAACTCCCTGCCTAATTATCCTCTGCTTCTGTTTGCAGCAAATCTATGTGGGTTGTATCTGAGATCAGCTTGGGATACTTCATGATAACTAGCTTGTGAATATTTCAGTATCATAAGCAAAGGTGATTTTTTAACTGGGCACTTTCAGATGATCTTTGAGTAAGCACTATAAGATTTTTTCAAGAGACTGCAATTTGGGTAAATTAATGGGTTTTCAATACATGTTTGAAACATACTATGGACCTTATCAAACCACTGGCCACGAAGCGAAAGGTAAGCAAAAGCTTACCGAAGTAGGAGTAAATGCAGTTCAGTACCGAAACTGCATTTCCCTGCATGCCAGCATCCGGAGAAGAGGAGAGCCAGTCCCTGGCCCTTTTTCCTCCCTCTCTTTCTCCCCTTTTTCTCTTCTCTTCTCTCCTTCTCCTTCTCCTTCTCTCCTCCTTCTCCGTCGGCTGGCTGCCTCTGCCTCTGCCTCTCTGAGGAGGGAAGACTGGCTCGTTGCCGAAGGGAGGCAGGGGGCAGTTTCCCTTTGTTGCCAGAGATTTCGATCCTCTGCCCTGGAATTTGGTTCCCTGCCTTAAACCGGCTTCCAGTGAGCTCCGAGGGAGGGAAGGAAGGAGGGAAAGGAGGGGGAGAGGAAGGAGGGATGGGGAAAGGAAGGAAGGAAGGAAGGAAGAGGAAAGAGAGAGAGAAAGCAGAGGAATGAGGGATGGGGAAAGGAGGAGGGAAAGAAGAGGAAGGAGAGAAGGAGAAAGAGGGATGGGAAAAGAAAATGAGGAAAAGAAGAGGGGAAGAGGCGGCTCTGGCCGGGGAGGAGGAGGCGGCGGAGGCTCCCTCCCGTGCCTCGCTTGGTAATCCACAAAAATCCGAATGTCAAAAGATCCCCTTTGACTTCGGATCAAGTGGGTGAAATACGTTTCAGCTTTGGATATTGTGTGGACACAAGGAAAGGAAAACGTTTTAGCTTTGGATTGCCTTTGGATATTGTGTGGACACAAGGAAAGGAAAACGTTTTAGCTTTGGATTGCCTTTGGATATTGTGTGGACACAAGGAAAGGAAAAACGTTTTAGCTTTGGATTGCCTTTGGATATCTTCTGCTTGGGACCCCGTGGGATAAGGCCCTATGTTCTGTAAGATGATGAAAATGTTTCTATTCTAGATAGGAAGTCACATAATAGGACCCTGTAGTTTTTTTCTAGGATTTTATTTGCTGGAGAAATCAGCAGCAGAAATATTGCAAAGATAGGGAGAACTAGAGACATCATGTGATTTTTTTTTTTAAAAATATAAAGCAATGGATTGATTCTAGAGTTACTCATACTTTGAACAGACCTGTTGAGATTAGTGGCTCATGACTACCTTCTCATTGATTTCAGTTAGTCTACTCTAAAAATGACATTAAAAAAATAAAATAAAAAACCCAGCATCAAACAAGTAGCAATCTGCTTGTGTCACAAGGCTTTCTCCGTCCATACGTTTGCTCCAGAAGGCCCCACATGCCCTGGGACAGATTTTAAGGCCAGGAGAAGGCCAGGTAAGGGCTCTGAGGGATTGGGGATATCCTCCACAAAAGCAGCTGTGTCAGTAGGATGCATAATTGGATCCCAGCCTACAAAAAGGGGTTTCAGCTAATAATTTTTAGTTTGCAGGCACTTAAACATTTTCTTCACCTGTGAATCTCTGATTAAAATGTAAAAAGCAAAAGAATTTGCAAATGATTTTAGGCACATGGAAGGAAGCACTGCTTTGACCAACGTCTTTCTTGTAATGGACTCCCACAGGCAAGGACATTTTCTAATTGCTGATCACTTTAAATAATGAGCAACACAGTCATGTGAACTTTAATTGAGATGAAAATGTGTGTTACTTAGGAGAAAAATGCAGTACATACTCTTCAACATTTCACAGACGAAAACCAGGACACATGTGGCCAAGCAACAGCAGAGTGCAGTTAAGATGGCAAACATTTTTAATGAGAAAGAACACACAAACTAGGAAAGATTGCAGTAGTTTTGTTTTGCTTAAGCCTACTGGGAAGGGCAAGGTTTCACTCCTTCCCTCTTCTCTGCCCCTGGTGAGCTGAGTGCAACTCACATTTGTACTCTGAACACAGTTTACAGCAGTTGGAGTAAGCTAAGGGCAAAGAAGGAAAGTGGGAGGATATATGAGAAGCATTTTAAAAAGTGGGACATGTCCTGATTCACCAAACACCTACACAGGCTGGCTGGGGGGGAACCATCAACTGATAGCGCTGGCAGAGGCAGTAAATGATCAGCAAAGCAATGCCAGTTGAGGGAAGCAACAAGAATCAAGGTCAACACAGTCCAAGGGTCAAAGAAGCCAGGAAGTCTGAAGCATGAAATTCAGGAGGCTGGAAACAGGCATCTGGGACAGGAATGCAGGCCAGGAAACAGATAAGTTGCTTCCAGAACTAGCCTTAGACAGACTCAGCTCTTAAATGGCCTGACACCAGCTTGTCCTAATCAGAGCTTCCCTTTTGTTGTTTGGCCTGCAGCCTGGCTGAGCATCTTTGTTCTACCCTTTGTGGTATCCTTTCATCCTTCCTCCTTGGTTGAGGACTTAACACCCTAGTTGTGTCCTCTGCCTCATCAGCAGGTGAGCCTTGCCCTTGTCCTGCTGGCTGAGGCTGCACTCCACAGGACGAGCTAGCTCAGGTTGCTCTGCAACAGGAGAACTGCAGGCTGTTCCCTGCCTGGAAGATTTGCCTCCTCATCAGACTCTTCCTCTGTGTCCCAATCCTGCAGCTCCTGGCCCATGACAAGACAACTAAAGGATTAATGAGAGCTAACCCTGCCAAATTTGGACACTTAAAGGGTATCAGTAAATGCTCCTGACTAGAAATATGTTGACTATTGGTTGACTAGAAATATTTGTGTTCCAAGACTGTAACTCTAATCACACTTAGGAGGAAGGAAATTCCACTTAACTATTTTAACTAGTGTAAGATTGCTTTTTGTGTTTATTATTGCTGCTTTCCTATTTAAGCGCTAAGCTGGATCACCTTATATACATATGTCTTCTTTTTCAGTTGGTGATTTATGGAACCAAAATGATCTACTTTATTAATGTTTTTTTTAAGTGCAAATTTATCTTGAGTCCCTTTCTTGAAGTCAACACAATTTAAGTCAAGAGAGCACAGAACTGGCTTGATGGATTTCTCCAGCTACAACCAGGATACCATAAAAGCGCAACAGAAATGTAAATGTTATTGGTTCATAGAATATTGTCTAGAATATAGATGAACATTCCATTTGAACAATTATGATTAATAGTTAGTGTATATGTATTGTTCTAATCATTTTAAAGAGCTCACCTAATGAACATAGCCACATTTTATAGGCGTGAGCTATATAAGCTATGTGTTGAATACATCCCATTCTTTGTCTTGAGCCATTACAGTTCAGTTTCATTGGGTGACCTCACGTTCCAGTGTTATGAAAGACAATAATTTCTATCACTGTCTCTAACCAGTTTTATTTTATTTTATTTACTATCTAAAAATTAATAGAAGACATTTCCTTCAGAAATATATTTTCTACCAGAGAGAGACTGTTGTGGTGGGGAATTAAAAGAAATTAATATCCAGCTGTTGAAGACAGATCAGGGGCCAACAGATCCATCTGCCTGAAATGGTGATTCAGTACTCATTGTTTCAAAAGGGAACACTTAGACAGGTGCAGGGACAGCTGGATATTCTGGTCTGCCAGAACAGTCCCATGCATGATCTGTGGAATGTTAGAGCTCCAAAACCACACAGAGTCACAAAACGTAAGAGCTCCTTAGGTAAGCACACTTGGGAGTTGATTCCCTAAATTTTAAAAATGCACTCCCCAAGGAGTGAAGACTTCTTGTATTTCAGTGGGAAAGATCCAGCTAATAAGCTGAAGTTGGTTATATTCCATCCTATGTAGAATATGAAAATCAAAGACCTCATTTGAGAGAAGTGTTCATTTCAAAAATGGTTGAATTTGAACATTTATTATGACAGATATAAGCAGCTGCAAAGCTTGGTCTTGCATGCCTCTCTCTTCCCCTTCTCTTCTGTCCACATGGCTCTCAAATTTCCACAAGGAGAAATTTGAAGGCTCTCCTTTCTGTTTTTGATTAATCATAAGTTGTTAGTTCATCTGACACAACAAATCTAGCTTGATCTTAACCATAGTTGGTTTGGAACAAGCCATTTCAAATCATGGGCTTTGAAGATGGCTTAATTTGACAAAGCACATTTAGATTAACTACTTTTTGGGTTGGGGCATTACACTAAAGTGTAGTTAATGAAAAACAGAATTGAAAGCTTTGGTCTCATCCTTGCAGCACTGGAAAATGTTGTGCCATAAAAAGGCTCAGAAAGAAAAAGGGTGAAAGTCTATGGCTCCCATAGCTCACACATGTCACAACAAATGATGGTTTATCATGATGTTTCAATGCAGCAACTAACTTAGGTCACAAAGGGTCGAAACAGACAGCCTGTTAAGGTCAGTTTCTGGGTGTCTTGGAATGTGGCGTTTACATGCCGCATGCTCTGAAGCTACCCGGAAGCCGGCCGTCTACCCAGATGTGGGCAGTTTGAAGATGAACCGGCAGTGTGCTGCTTACATGCTGCACACAGCCAGAGTGTCTTGAAGCCACCCTGGGGCTGCAGCAGGGCTAGAAAAGGATCTATTTGTGGCAGGTTCAGGACAGACTGAGTCCACAGTGTGTGTTTGCTGAAGCTCCAATGCATCTTTGGCAGGGGCAGCTTTGGCGGCCCAAAGTTTCATGTGCTATTTTGTCTGTTCAGTACTTTGAAGCATCTGAGGAAGTACTGCGAGTCTACGAAAGCTCATGCTAAAACTTCTTTCATGAAGTTAGTCTCTAAGGTGCTGAAAGACCCATCTGCATACTAACATTCCACGCTAACACGGCTATGTCTCTGAATTTTTTAGATTGTATGCCGTTGGCAGATTTTTATCTTTATCTGTATCTTGTTTGATGATTATGCAAAGCACTGTGTACAATATACGGCACTATATAAATAAATTATCATCACCATCATCATCATCATCTTCTTCTTCTTCTTCATTTTGTTTAGTGACTTTCAGAATATCATTAATCATGATTATTCATTATTTGGAGAAAAATTACCAAGTTATGTGGAGAATGAGTAAGTTGTTATATACAATGTCATAATGCAACTCATTTGGGAGAAAATCAGTTAACTCATGGATAATGTTTTGATTGATTCTCCATTAATGTGGCAAGAATGATGATTAAGACAGATTTTTAAAAATTCTAATATTACATATTTGGCTTCTAGAAATCTACCATTTTTTGTTTGAACAAACAAGACAGCTTCTTCAGTTATCTGGGGCTTGGGAGAAAGTATACATAAATGGAAACAGTGAGTACAGATGGGGCCTGAAGCTTGTTTGCTGATTTAAGTACTGCAAATAGTACTTATAATACCATATCAATTATAGCTAGCAGAATTTTTTTTTTTAAAAAAAAGTGAATCACTGTAGTGAAGATCAATAACTCCTATCTCTCTTGGAAGATGTTCTTTCCTTGTAGTGTGTTACATATTCATATTCAGGTGAGTACACTTGCTCAAATTAAATGACAGCTAGAGATCTGTAACAAGTTCAATTTTTTTAAAGTTAAGAGTAGCTGCATGAAAGAGGATGTAAACAGATCAAGTCTATGAAAAAAAAAGGGGGGGAATTTAGCACTTTCCCCTCATGGTATCTTTCAGCAGCAAGAACTGCTTCAAAGAGAAAAATGAAGGTGTTATTTAGGTAAAATGATATAGAGGGAAGACTTTAAACTCTTCCTTCTCCCAGTGCTGTGGCTCCAAATAGCCAAATAGGTTCATGGCTGTCCTAGAATTGCTATTAAAATAGGGGTTCCAATAATGGTTCCCCACCCCTATTTAATCAAGTACAATTCAAAGACAGAACACAGTTTTGTAATATTTATAATCCTTACTATCCATACCTTGTTGGACATTTTAGCTGAGGGGGTGCATGGTGCTTTTATTTCTGTTTTAACTGAATTAATACAAGATATGTAGTATAGTTTTGTATAAGATGGATAGTTTCAGGAAAAAATATATTGATGTCTGTCTTTGGTAATGGACTACATGAAGGCAAACAAACTGAACCTTAATCCAGACAAGATAGAAGTGCTCCAGATCAGTCAAAAGACAGATCAGGAAGTGCTGATTATGACCTCTGAAGGGTTGGATCAATTGGTTGGGCCTATATTTTAAGATCTTCAGGGAAGGCCCTTCTCTCCACTTTCCTCCAAAGGTGAGAACATGAAAGAAGGCCATTTCAGTGGTTGCTCCCATGTTCTGAAACTCCCTTCCTGGGGAGACTAGATTGATGTCCTCTATAGTATCACTTCATAGGCAGAAGATGCCTGTTTTTGTTTAGAAAAGCTTTTGAATACTGAGTGCTCATGCAGAAAAGGACTTTTAATAATGTACCATATGGTCTATATTAAAAAAAAGAAAGAAAAACACTGTTTAATTGCTTGTAATGTTATTTGTAGTTTAATTATATTTCAACTTTTGTAGGATGTGAACTTTCCCCTGTTTTAACTTTTGTAATTCCTGAGGGTGCCAGACCTTATCTGATCTTGGAAGTGAAGTAGGGTCAGATCTGGTTAGTACGAGAGGGTATCATAAAGTTGTAATTATCGCCTTTAAAAAAATTGACAGAAAGTTTGTTTTGATTTGTAGTTGTTAACTTATCTCTACGTAGTCACCATCCAGATTTACACATTTTTCCCAGCGTTTCTTGACCCTCTGAATACCGTTATTGTAGAAGTCTGCAGATTGTGCCTTAAACTACTCTTCCACTTCATGAATGACGTCATCTGGGTTGTCAAATCGGGGCCCTTGCAATGGATTTTTCATTTTTTGGGGGGGGGGGGGGAAAGTCCCTTGGTGATGATGACACTGACAAAATTTCATCAATATACCATAATAACTTCCATGTGATAATTATTACTTTACGATACCCCTTCATACATAGGTGGAAGACTGCCAATGGTTATCAGGTGTTGCAGGCTATATTTCAGAAGGAATTGCCAAAACCATCTCTGAGTGTTCTTTTTAATTAGAAAACCCTATGAAATTAATGGAGTCGCCATGAGCCATCCCCAAAACAAACAATCTACCTTGAATCTCAGATCTGGAAAAAGGCAGATACTGTTGAAAAATACTATCTGGTTAACCTTCTCTACAGTTTTACAATAATTAATAGAGGGACAAATTATAATAACTGCTCTATTGAATCACCGATGCTCTTTTAATTATATGGCACATATTTGAAAGTCTCTAGAGATCCTTCCACTAAAAGGTTGTACACAAAAACAAAAATGAAAATCTGTCAGGTACTTCTGTACCATCTGAAAAGTGTTCTGCATGTCAGTGATGTTTTTAAACATTCTGTGTCATTATGGCTCAGCTACACTGCTACGGGCATTATTTGGAGTGTGGATCTCCATAAGAGGAAGGTGAATTACTGAATTTCACCTACTGACAAGACACACACTATTTTTGTTCCTCTACAGGACATTGCTCGTTAATTCTTCCTTGACATTGGAAGTAACATGTTGCAAGTAATAAGGTTACTTGTAATATGTTATCTTCATTCCTAAAACATTAATTTTAGGCACATTCTGGAGGATTTTCACCCATTTTTATGGCTAAATCAGGGATATACAAAGTTCAGATCTCCAGAAGTTGTTGGACTGAGCATGGTGAGCTAGCATAGCCCATAGTGAATATTGGGAATTACATCCAATGATTCCAGAAGGCCATACTTTGCCTGCCCTTAGTTTAAAGTATATGGCCTAAATCAACTGTGAGTCCCAAACAGAGTAGGATCACTGAATCTATGGGTCAAAATGCATGGACCAAAAGAAGCAGCTTCTGGCCATTTGGGGGTGTGTAGTGTTTACATGACACCCCCATGCCTAAAGCAACAGGAAGCTGTTCTGAGGTGACCAAAGATAGCCCAAAGCCACTGCAAAAAGGACCCATATAAATCCAGGGCCTGGCAGCAGCTGGTTTGGGCCCATGGTGGTGGCCCACTTTGAGAGCAGGCTGTGTGGTCACCGCAGACCGATTGCAGCTGGAGTGGCCTCTGGCCACTTCTTTCAGGCCGTCTGCTTCACGCCATGTTTTTACCTAAGTGCTTATTCTATTACTGTTGTTTGCTGTCAGGTTTACTTTAATTTATGGTGACCCTATAGAAGAGAAACCTCCCACTTCCCTGCTTAGGTCTTGCAAAATCAGGGCTGTGGCTTCCTTGATTGATTCAATCAACCTGTAGTGTGATATTCTCTTTTCCTAATGCCTTTAATTTTACCGAGAATTATTGCCGTTTCCAATAAGTTACATCTCATGAGATATCCAAAGTATGACAGACTCAGGGCCGATGCAGATGGTCAAAAAGGGGTGGCTCTGTATTGCAGCAACCACATGTCGCGTCCATGACCCTCCTTTTTGCTGCAAAATTCCGCTCCTTTTGGGGGAGGAAAAAGGCTGCCCTCAGAGCTGCTGCTACGTCTCTTTTGTGCCACTTTGGTACAGTGTGTGTGCACGCTACTCCAAGAGGGCGCCCTGACGCTGTGCACTGTGCGGATGGGTGCGTGGCATTGGGGCAGAGTTGGGGCGGCTAGCATGTGGCTGCCCTGCCCCAACTCCACCCCCAGGCCAGCCTAAACTGCCGGTCTGCATCAACCCTCAGTTTAGTCAACTTGACTTCTAGGAAGAGTTCAGGTCTCATTGGTACTTGAACCCACTGATTTGTCTTTTTAGCAGCCCATTGTATCAGTAGAACTCTTCTCCAGCATGACAATAGATATTATTTTATTTTCTTTCTATCAGCTTTCTTTACTGTTCTGCTTTCAAGACCATACATAGAAACTAGAAACACTGCAGCTGAAATAATACTGCTCAATATTCATTGATACATTTGAAGATTCTGTCTGGTTCCCTCATAGTTCCCTTCCAGGTCTTAGTCTTCTTCTGGTTTCTTGACTACAGTCTCCTTTTTGGGCTACTGCCCCCTTTCCTCTTGGGTGACAGCCTCCATGCATATTTCATGATATTAGGTCTATTGTTCTGCTGCAAAAATTCAATACAGCCAGTCTCGATCAGTGCTTCCTTTGCCACCCCATCACCCTGGGAGCAGCACCTGAGCTGCTTCTCCCTGGCAAGAAAGTACTCTCAATCCTCTTTCATCGGGGTGGAGAAAGGCAAAACTGGTGCATATGTAGGGGGCTTACAGAGGCCACATGCTCTGGACTGGAGATGCACCAACAGGGAAAAGGAGAGATTTTAACTACAATAGCCACTCCAAGGCAAAGAACATTTTCCAAAAAACTGACCCCAAATATTCCTCCTTCCCCAGAGATGAACCTTTCCCACACACCTTCAAGTGTTTGCTCCCCCCCGCAAACATTGCTACCTCTTCTCTCAACGTGTCTGATGAAAGAAAGCAGGAGCAACAGTGCAGCTCCAACCTGCCAGCTAAGTCCCAGCAAAGCTCACAAAGCTTAAGCAGGGTCCCAAATTTGAAAGCTCCTTTTTGCCACCACTTCTCCCCTGCTGCCATGTGCTCTAACTTCTTGCTGCAGTCAGTCTGTCTCAAAATGGTGTTGCTCCAAGCCACAGAAGCAATGCCCTGCACCCCAGTCTAGCAAGAATTTCCCAACTGCCACTGCTAGTGAAAGCATGGCTAAGGGAGGGCCTTTGCAGACTGCCAGAAATAGTGCAAATTGAGGGAGTGAGCTCACACAGGGAGGTGAAAAGCAGAAGACACCACCACATGAAGTGATCAGTGAAGTTCTGAACAAATCTTGCGAATAAAACCCTATCATAGCTGTGCCTCAGGGTCACCATAAGTCAGAAAAGACTTGAAGGTACACAACAAGCTGTGATCCTGTCTTGGGACGTTATCACACGGGGAGTCGCTGGGAGAAAGTGGAAATAAACCGGACGAGCGGAAGAGTTTAATTTACGGGATTTGTCCCATTCTGCCTCGTCTGATAACTAAATTCGAATTTAAAAGGGGGTTAATTCGAACAAAAACCATCAGGAACGGAACAAATCCCATAAATTAAAGTCTGAATTTGTGCAACTGAAATGACTCCATTCAAAATTGGAAATTTATATTAATTATGGGGCTGGAATCTGGTTGCTAATAATGAGAAAACAGCAAACGTTTAAATTTCTTTATGCTGCTGCTTTCAGTCTTCTTTTTACAATATATGGAGCCAGAAGTACTGAATAAAATACAGTAGCCATATGCCAGCTACTTATAAGTGCTACCATCGGCTCCAGATCTGTGAACTGCATTTGTTTTAATTCTGTGCCTCATTTTTCAAACAGTGACTGAAGTTCCTACCTTAAGGGGAAGATGTGACTTGAAAGCTTTTGATTTCTAACTCCTATCATCTGCAGCACATACTTGATTCTGCCACTCACAAAGTTCCAAGACTTGTTTCCTTCTATTGTCATCATGATATAACTTTGAATCCAGATTTCTTAGATCATTCTACAAATTCCTTACGCTGAAGAACAATATGAAATTTACTACCAGATAAATTTGCCACTTCTTCAGAAGCAGTTACCAGAATTAACTCACTGAGGTGGTATTCATATGGAAGAAAAGAAATGTTCTTGTCCCATTTCCCACACTGACCTGTTCAGATGATGCACAGGGCCAAACTGGTGAAACACAAGCCCAATCCACACAGCTGGGTGACTCTCTGGAGTAAAAAGAGCCGCACTTGCTTCAAATCTGGGTAGAAACTCCAGAGAATCCCCATAGCATGTGGACTCCACCCCAGTGAAGGGACAAGGGGAGAGCACTGGCAAGCGGGTGAGCCTCTGACCTTTTCCCATCTGGAACTGGCAAATCCCTGACACAGCACTTTCAAGTTCATGCAGTTCCTCTGGAGCCATTCCTTTTGCAGGCATGCAAACTGATTGCACAAGTGCACATTAACACAACCATTACTTTTGCAGATGTGCAAATTGATAACACAAGTACACATCAGCACATTACCATCAGTATAGCACACCAGTTCTCAGTAGGATGGCCTTTGCTCACACAAGCCCTGGGAAAAGAGGGAGAAGAGGGAGAAGAATCTCCTGGGGAGTGTGCAGACAGTGCTGTCAGTATTGGTTCATTGTGGATGCCGGCTGTGCAGACAACTTGTCCTCACGGAAAATCTGGAAGCCACAATGGTAAGTGGGTTTTTCCGTCAGTGCGGACATGGCCTGATTAAAAAATGTCAAGGCCTGGAGAAGTCACTAAGACAAATGACCTTAGATCTGTTGGATAGCACATTCTCTCAGATGTCTCCTTATAATTCTAATATGACTGAGAGATGTGGTTTAGGTGCAATGCCAAAATTTGGTGTTTTCAATAAACATTGTTTATTTTAAAATATTTTAAAGGACTTTTTTCATTAAAAAAAAAACTCTTAAAGAATATTTTAACTTTTTCCCCAAAGTTTTTATCTCTACAGCTCAAATCCATTAAGGATTAGTATTGTTATGGAGTAGAGAAAAGGAACCCTGGATATGTACAGATTTACCATCTTTATTATAGAATTCTGGTACCAAAAATGTTTCTGGATTAAAGCTTGGTGACCCTAGGCCAGTGATGGCGAACCTTTTAGGGGTGGAGTGCCCAAACTAAAGGCCTTCTGGCACCGAGTTTTACTCAGTGCCAAGGGCGGGACTTCTGCCCTATGGGGGGAGGACATCTCTCCCCCCCCCCACTCTCCTGGCCTTCAGAAGTTAGAAGTGATAAGCCTTCCTGTGCAAATTTTAAAAAAGTTACCCAGTTATCCTAAAAGCAATAACCACAAAGCTATAAAAAGTCGAACATTCATTAAGGGGGAGGCTGTGGCTCAGTATACTCCATGGAGCATACACTTTCCATGGAGAAGACCCCATGACCAATCCCTGACATTTCCAAATAATGGTGGAAAAAACTCCTGCTTTTAAATTTTGGAAAACCACTGTCAGAAGAACCAATAATTTGACTCAGTATAAGGAAGCCTTCTACACTCCTATGTCCCTTGCATGTTTAGGGTTGCAGATACTGGCTGCTAAGAAAACACACTGCTAAGAAAAAACACATGAACACTATATTGTGTGTGCACCTGCCAACCAATTTCTTAAAAAACGGGAAAGCATAGTATAGAGGTTCCATTGGTGAATTGTTCAGGAAAAAACAATCTATGAAAGCTGAATTCTTTGTACGCAGGTCTGGCACATGCACACCACTGGGTCACAGCCAAAACATTGAAGTGTTTTGGCCATGCTTAAAGCTAAACTTTACAAAGGCACATTCCAGAAATGTGATATCCTTTGATTATGGTCTTTTGTTTGGGTTTTAGGAAAGTTCTGTAGAATTCCATTAAAATGAATAAAATATAATGAACAAACAAAGAAATGCAAATCTTCACATTTAAGTCCATTGTTGAATAATTATGGCGCATGGTCCATCTTGTTGTAATTATAGATACCTAATGTTGGCTTGTGTTGGTGCAGTTTATTCAGAAAGCTGGCTCATCAGCCTTGCTTGATTTAGCTTGAGAGAAATAAGTTTCTTCAGCACAAGTTTCAAAAATAATCACTGCAAGCTTGCAAGTGATTGAAGCTTTCCATGTATTCCTACCCTAAGCCAAAAAAAGTCTTAAAAAATAAAAATTGCTGATTAAAGCTATGCTAACCATCCAAAAATGTTCATTATTCTGAAATGTAAATCAGAGCTTGATTAAACCAATCACTCATGCAATACAAGCTGGCCATAGTAATGATGGCAACATTTGAGAACCCAGCATTCATAATCTACTCAAGTGAAGCCATTTTGCCAACAAGAGCAAACCTCAGATTCAGATTCTAGAACGAATTGCTCAACAAAGGAAGATGTGAAGGCAACTGATCAAGGTTTTATCTTTCATTCATCAGGACTGCTAGGAGAGGTATATGTGCATATATTTATGTTGGACCTTTCATGAGACTTGATAAGAATAATTCATGTAACTCCAGACAGGCCAGAACTGCAGCAAAGAAACTGCTGTTGTAGAACTGTTATTATACATTTATTCCCTTATATGTTTGTGCATTTGTCTCCTACATATCTCCCAGGACTGGCCATACCACCTGAACACAAGTAAACCTTAAATATAAGTTGATAGTAAAACAATCTTTCTTCAAGTTTTTAACAGCACTTGGGGGGGGGGGGGAAGCAGACGGCGCTTTGCGCCATCTTTGAGGCAAGAAAGGGGGGGCAACCTCACGCTGGGCGCCCCAACCCCTTCCCGAACACACCATCGGAGCGCCCGGCGGTCTGCACGACTGGCGCTCCGACGACATACTTCCGCCGCAGCGTCCGCACACGCTGTGGCGGAAGAGATGCCGAAGGTGCGCCCAACGCCTCTTGGGGTGCACCTTCAGCATCTTCCAGGGCCTGAGAAGCTGCGGATTGGAGCCAAGGAGTGCGGCTACCTCGCCCCCAATCTGCAGTTTCCCGGGGCGGCCCATGGCCGCCCATCTGCTTAGGCCCTTACTCAAATTCTTTAAAACTGAGGCCCAGAGCGCAAAGAGTTAAGAAAATTCATATATCAAACTTAGACTTCAACCTTATGCATATCTACTTGGGAGTAAGGCCCATGGAGCACAGTACAATATAAATATATGTATTAGTAAGCATGCATAGGAACTAGTGATTACAGGTAAAAGGTAAAGGTAGTCCCTTGACATGAATGTCTAGTCGTAACTGACTGTAGGGGGCAGTGCTCATATCCATTTCTAAACCAAAGAGCCAGCATTGTCCAAGGTCTGCTCGGATGGTCATGTGGCCAGCATGACTGCAACCAAATGCTGTTACCCTCCCACTGAGAGTTGGTACCTATCTATCTACTTGTATTTGCATGCTTTTGAATTGCTAGGTTGGCAGAAGCTGGGACTAGTGACAGGGGCTCACCCCATCATGCAAAATTCAGGTCTCAAACTGCCAACCTTCCAAACTTCCGATCATCAGAATTGGTGTCTTACCCACTAAGCCACCACATCCCTTTTGTGATTATAGGACTTGCATTGAAATAAGTAGGTTCTTTTCAACCATTTTCTGTTTTTGACATTTAATAAAATAATTTCAAGATTCCATCAGTACTATATGTGACATAAGTATACATATTTTCAAGGCAGTCAGACCCACTGAAAACAGTGTAAATTCATTCTCAAGTAAACATATTTGTATCAGGTTAAAAATATTTTACACAAGATAATCCAGATGTGGACTCGGTGACTGACTCATCTCCCATTTGAACCAGAGTCCTGGGTACAATACATTAATGCTGACATCTGACTTTATTTTTATCATTTTTATTATTGATTTATGCCTGCATGCCTATTCCACAATGTCCACCCCAACATGGCTGACTCAGTACATATACAAGTCACCGCTATGCTCAAACTAAGAAGTTGCATAAGAGCTACAGCATTTATCACAACTTTCTATAGATATTTCTCTCTCTCTCTGTCTCTCTGTGTGTTGGGAGGAGGTGTTGAGGACTTCCTTAAGTAAAGCAACAAATAAAAATGACTAGCCCTGTTCTTAACAATACTCAACTTCTTTGGAGAAGCTCAGCTGGGAGAGGTTTACTGGAGTGGGAGACAAAGGGCCTCGGCAGACGGCTAATTGCGCCGTCTCCGAGGCCCGGAAGAGGAGGAGCCGCCGCACGTTCAGCGGCTCTTCCTCTTCCTGAGGGCGCACCCGGAAGCGCCGGCCGTCCGCACGGCCGGCGACTGCGGGTTGCCCTCACGCCGCGGCAGCCGAACGCGCCGCGGCGTTTGAGCCGCCGAAAGTGCGCCCGCCGCTGTTAGGGCGCACTTTCGGGAGAATCTAAAAGGATCGCCATTTTGGCGGTCCTTTTAGATTCGCCGCAGGGGCGCTGCCGTGCGGAGCCTCCGCTCCGCCGGCGCCCCGACACGCGGCGGCTCGGAAGCAGTCGTCTGCTTCCCCCCTAAGAAGTTGTAGCCTATGAATACATGAATTTGCAATGATGGATGAAGTACCTTTTGAAGAAAAGAAGCTTCTAATCCATAATCTGAATAAACTGGAAGAACAAGTCAAACGTATTTTTTCCCTCCCTTAGAGGAAGTATCTGATGGCCTCTGAACAACAGGCACTGGGGTTTGAAAAGATTAGAAGATCAGAGAATGCTACCACACTGAATTGGTCAGAATGTTCCTAGGTATGCAGACGGGCAAAAAGAGGTACTTTGAAGATGACTTGTAGGTGTGGCCTTTAGATGACGCATGCCTAAAAGTCTCCAGGAAAGCGCCCTCTAGCCGTCGTTTGCCAAGAAAAGCCGCTCCAAAAAGGAGCTGCTTTTTTCCGCTCCTTTGGTGAAGATGTGCACCTTCACATATTTGTATGTATGCAGCGACACTGATGCACCAGAAAACAGCCATATAAATGCACTGTCGCACGTGCGGTGGGAACTGACTTGGCAATCCAGAGCATGTGCCCTATGATGCAATCTTTAATTTAAAGCACCCTATGCTTCCAGGTGTGGATGCACTGGCGCAGATGCGCTTGAATATTAGAACCCTAACCCTAACCTTAATTGTAACCCTATGCATGCGCCCTAGCAACTGTCCTCTGTTATGACAATAAATGCATTCTGTTGGATGTATGCTTGCTGTCAGCATGCACAGCAGTTTTCATAAAAGAGGCTTTTGTGACTTCTTCTGTGTAGGTGTGCATAAGACCTGCACACCACTTCCTGGCATGATGGGGGGGGGGGGTGCTCCTGGAGTAATGTTTGTCCGTGTGCCCTGTTGACCATGTCCCTTGCATGACCACCAGCTGTATGTATCAAGTCTGTCCACACAAACCTCCCTCTCCCCTGATCTGTGTGGGACATGTTTTGTGGAGGATGATGGAATAGGTGTCTTTTTGGTTGATAAACTCATTCCTCCACCCTAAGGGTGGCACAATCAGACAATGGCACCTGTCTATGGCACCCACTCCTCGGGGGTAAGCAGAGGTCAGCAAATCCTTGCATGAGCATATGACAGATCCTGTGCAGGTGCACAGGGATGCCGAACTTCAGTTACCTTTGTGCACAGAGAGTGACAGACTGTATACCACCCTATAACAGGTCCTGTGCAGGTACATAGGGATGTTTTCCTGCACAGATGTGTAGATGTGAAGAGATGGTCCTGCGCAACTGCACATGCATTTGAGAACAAAAAAAAAAAAAAAAAAAAAAAAAAAAAAATTAAAGCAGCCCCTGCTGCCCCATGCAGTAGCTCCATCTCCCTTTGCGGCATCCTTGGGGCTGGTGTTGCGGTTGCTGGGGCTTCAATACAGCCTCAGAAAAGCTGCATTGACTCCCCCCAGTGCGGTTGCTCCATCTCCATTTAGGGCAACCTCAGGGCAAGCAGTGCGGTTGCCGCAGCTTAGGGAAAAGGCAACTTCAGGTCACCTTTTCCTGCCCGTCTGCATAGCCCCAAGCACAAGGGCAAACTTGACTGTTTAGTCCACACTAGTTCAAATAACATGGTTTTCAATGTCATCTGCAGGTACTTCAGACTTTTGAAGGAAAGTGCACTCTTGTCCCAATACCCAAAAACAAGAACGTATATAAGGAGAATAAGAACAGAGGCTTTGAAATTTTGCTTTTCACTGTGAACTCTAGCCACAATAAGAGCTTCCACAACAGATACAGTTAATGAGAAAACCTTAGGGATTGGGTTGCATCTGCACTACAGAAATAATGCAGTTTGACACATCTTTAGCTGCCATGGCTCAGTGCTATGGAATTCTGGGATTTCTAGTTTCTTGAGACAGTTAGTCTTCTCTGTCAGAAAGCTCTGTTGTCAGAATAAATACAAATCCCAGAATTCCATATCCTAGTCCAAATTCATGTGTAACTCCTCCTCAGGTTATGCAGGCCACAATCCAACAGAATTGTTCATATGTGTATATGAAATCTGAAGAGAAACCATAATGTTCTTAGTGTTCCATCACTGCCTAATGTTTAGGTGGAATCTCTTTTCCTGTAGTTTGAATCCACTGTTCCGTGTCCTTGTCTCTGGAGCGGCCAAAATCAAGCTTGCTCCATCCTCCATATGACATCCCTCCTAATATTTAAACATGGTTATCATGTCATCTTTTAACCTTCTTTTCCCTAGACTAAATATACCCAGCTCCCTAAGCTGCTCCTAATAGGGCACGGTTTCCAAACCTTTCACTATTTGGTTGCCCACCTCTGGACACACTCCAGCTTGTCAATATGCTACTTGAACTGTGATATACAGAATTGGACATAGTATTCCAGATTAGGTCTGACCAAAAAGTAGAATAGAGTGGTACTATTACTTCCCTAATTCTATACAGAACAGAATAACATATTGGAATCCCACATCTATTCCAGACAGTACTATGCGCATGCTGCTGAACATGGTTTTTCCCTGGCACTTATATATATTGGCCTATGTAGTTGTCTGCACAAACATGTAGTTGTTTTTTTTTTTTTTTTTTGGTGGGTTTTTCAGGCTGTGTGGCCATGTTCTAGAAGAGTAAAATGTCTTTTGTCCCAGTTGGGTTGGTGCCATTAATTTTGACGGATTCCTTCTCTTCTTCCTGGAAGGAATCTCTTACATCAAAACTTTTCTCCCTTGGATTCTCACCAGCAGCTATAGTAACTCTAGGATATGATAAAGCAAAATCTGCCATCTCTCAGCGTATAAAGGATATTGATTTTCAAGTGCATTTAAATAAGTCAACCCTGCATCCTATTAAAGAATCTAGTAGATTAGGCAAATATGCCAGATATTTCGACCATCTGAGTGTCTTGAAGTTTAGAAGAGCTTTCATGCTTGCAAGGCTTAACATTCTGCCATCATCAGTCCTCGAAGGTAGATACAAAAAGATCCCTTATCAGTATAGATATTGTCCTTGTGGCACTGAAGAAATTGAAAATATCAGCCACGTTCTTTTTGGATGTTCTTTGTATACAGAAATACGTGCCTTATATATAACCCCAATTGTATTGCAGATACCAGGTAGACAGGAGAAATTCTATATTGATTACCTTCTTGCGGATTGCAACAAAGACATAACTTGAAAAGTTGCAAATTTTTTTGCAGCTGCTATTGCAAACCGTAAAAAATTCTTAAAGCAGATGTAATGATCATCGTAATGACCTGTTATGATTATTGTATTCTATTTATGTTTAACCGTATGGAGTTTTGTTATAATAATCTTGATTTGGCTAGTTACATTGAGGAAAAAAGATGTTTCAGGGGGATACGGCCGTAGTGTACTTGTCAAATTATAAAGTATAAACAGGAGACTAGATCCAGTTATGATTGGTTAATTTGCCAATGTGATAGGAAGTTTGATTGTACCAAACCTCCTTAATTATTGACAAGAAATAATTGCCGCTGTATAGATAAATGATGAATGTATAATGCTCACTGCTTAAGGCTTTGGGTAATATAGTTGAAGTGAATTAATATTCTATTGTCTAATCTGCAAATCCATTCCCTAGTTCTAAGGGATTCAATTTTACCTGTTTTATTGTGTTTTTTTTTATTATTGTGTTTTTTATATGTGTTTTTATACTGTGTTTTTATACTGGCCGAACGGCTGTAATAAAATAATTGATTGGTTCTAGAAGAGTTTCTTTCTGACGTTTCGCCAGCATCTGTGGCTGGCATCTTCAGAGAAAAATGGAATAGAAGAGAATGGGTCTATATATACTGTGAGACCCTGGGTAGGGAGGAGTGGTTCCCAGGTGAACTGTGTGTTATTCTGTGTTGAATAAGTATTGTTCTGTTGTTAGTGGCATGGCTCCAGGGTGGGAGGAAATGCACTCAAGGTTATTGTCTGCTAATCCCATGTAAACTGTGTATTGTTCAGTGTTGAATAGGTATTGTTCTGTTGTTAATGGCATGGCTTCTAGGTGAGGATATGCAATCAAGGAGATTGTCTGCTGTTGTCTGCTGGGAAAGCCCTTGACCCTGGTTGGTTTCCCATTTGCATTTGCTGAGTGCTGATTTTCTTATTTTGTAGGACTGGTAGCCATATCTTGTTTACTTTAAGGGTTTCTTCTTTCCTGTTGAAGTTATCCAAGTGTTTGTGGATTTTGATGGCTTCCCTGTGCATTCTGACCTGATAGTTGCTGGCATGGTCCAGAATTCAGTCCTCTGGGTTTTTCTGGGTCTGGCCGCCCTTCTGATGTCTGAGCTGGAGTAACCATTTGCCTGTAGAGCCCGGTCTAGGTGCTTCAATTCCAATTCCAAGAAGAAAAAAAAAGAAGCACAATAAAAACACTGGTAGACCGGGCAAAACGCATCTGTGAACCCCAGTTCTTGGAGGAGGAATTGAAGCACCTAGACCTCTACAGGCAAATAGTTACTCCAGCTCAGACATCAGAAGGGCTGCCAGACCCAGAAAAACCCAGAGGACTGAAGACAAGCAGCCACCCAAAGGGAAGGTATTTATATCCATATATCAAAGGAGTCACAGACAGAATAGGGAAAGTTGTGAGGAAACACAACCTCCTAATGGTTTACAAACCAACCAAGAAAATCCAACAAATGCTGTGCTCAGCGAAGGACAGGAGAGACCCTCTCACAGCCGCAGGAGTTGACCACCAAACGCAGTGTACAAACACGAGTCAAGAAACATGAAAGACACTGCAGACTGGGCCAGCCAGAAAAATCAGCAGTAGCAGAACACATTATAAACCATCCTGGGCATACAATGCTGTTTGAAAACACTGAAATTCTGGATTGCATATCCTCACCTGAAAGCCATGCCATTAACAACAGAACAATACCTATTCAATACAGAATAATACACAGTTTACATGGGATTAGCAAACAACAACCTTGAGTGCATTTCCTCCCACCCTGGAGCCATGCCATTAACAACAGAACAATACCTATTCAACACAGAACAACACACAGTTCACCTGGGAACCACTCCTCCCTACCCAGGGTCTCACAGTAGACCCATTCTCTTCCATTCCAGTTTTTTCTGAAAATGCCAGCCACAAATGTTGGCGAAACATCAGAAAGAAACTCTTCTAGAACATGGCCACACAGCCCGAAAAACCCACAAAAAACTATGGATGCCGGCCATGAAAGCCTACGACTTCACATGTAGTTGTTTGTACAACATGGTGCTTGGTCATCATATTTTGATGCCTAGACACTATTTCTTCACATATTTATGATAGCTTTCAAAGGGGGTTGAGATTTAAAATGTGATGGATGTGCTCTATGGCACCAGGATTTACAAACATTATGGACTGAGCAGAGATTAGCTGTTACAGAAAACAATTTTAGCAGCATTGCTGTATTGGCCACAGTAAAAAGACCACACCACTCTTGCCTTAATTTTGTTTCTTGCTCTTGTAATTATTTGTTTCCTTTTTAAAATTAATGAATCAGCCTCTGACTGAAAGTTCAATTTATGCTAGTAAATTCTTATGTAGTGTCTTATTTACTCCTAGATCAGTTTTCAGGGTGGTGACTCAGCCCAGCAATTAGTTCTCAATAAGTACGTTAGAGTAGTCACCCTGTTGACTAATCTAAGGCCTCGTTCCCACTATGATTTAACTTGAATTGCTGAACAGGTTATATGTGCCTCGTCCCCACTTGAAACTGGTATTGACCCTATTGAGCTTGGTTTCAGTCATGATGAAGTGAGGCAAACGCAACCCCCCCCTGCTCTTTTCTGACAGTAGTTTCCTGGCAGTTCTTTTGAAAAGAACTGATTCAGAGTAGGAACGACGGATCTGAATCACATCATTCTGGAGAGAAGGGACTAACTGCAGAAGGGGTTGGCAGAGGGGTGTTTACCATCCCATCTCAGTTTTTGGGAAATCAGCCATTTTCCCCCTCTCTCAGTGCTGCCTTTGCTTTGCAGTGTGACCTATGGACAATTTTCCTCCCTTCCCCACAACTTTCCTCAAGGCTGATGATGGCTTGCAAAAAAGAGGAACGGTCCCTTCCTCATCGTGTTGCTGTTTGCATCACTGATGATGCACAGATGATGGACATGCATTTTGAAGGGGCACAACCAAGTGGGAACAACAGACTTTCTGGAACCAATTCATTGACACGGAGCGAAGGTGAATCACAAACCAGTTTAAATGTAAGTGGGAATGAGGCCTAAGTACAGTAAGTCACCCCTCTGTTTTTGTGGGGCATCTCTTCTGGACCTTACCCCTGTGAAAACGGAATATCGCAAATATTCAAGCCCCATTGGCTTGAATAGTGCTGTGCACCCATGGGCACCCCCATTTTGTTCCCCTCCATTTCAAATCATTTTATTACAGCCATTAGGCCAGTATAAAGACACATATAAAAACACAATAAAACATCTAAGTAACATATAACTCCTTATTAAAACATGATGATAACCATTAACATGTTTTAGTTTCAAAAGAACAAAACAAAAGTGAGACAGCATTATTTCATGATCATAATGTCTACAAGAAATTTGACATTGATAGGTTTAAAGACTTATAATGAAAGCAAAGTTGTATTATTTTATATAAATCAGCCAACTACAAAGATGCAATACTGTCTTTGAAATATTTTTGTTTTGCGATAATAACCTTTTAATTTAGGTAATCCTACGGTAATGAATGTAATCTATCTAAAGCTATCTATCATGTGTTTCACTAGATTTTTAACAGGAGTATTTTAAAATCTTTTAACGCATTATATGTCTAGCGTTCCCCTCCATTTGCCACCCATGAATGGGTGAGGGATATGGACACCAAGTCCGTGAAAACAGAGGGGCAACTGTACTCTATTAACAACTAGCTAATCTTCCTTGATTAGAGACTAACCCTTGAGAATGAGAGGCAGGTGCAAAGTGTTGATATGGAATAAGAAATAGTCATAAGGCTTCCAGAATAAAGATGCTAAAACAAGTTTCAAAAAGGAAATGATGTGCTGAGTTTCCCTTATCTGGAATTCCAAAATCTGAAATATTCAAACCCAAAAACTTTTTTCATGACTGGCTGAGATAGTGACACCTTTGCTTTCTCATGGTTCAATGTACACAATCTTTGTTTCAAATTATTTAAAATATTGTATAAAATTACCTTCAGGCTATATGTACAAGATGTATATGAAACATAAATGAATTTTGTGTTTAGATTTGGGTCCCATCTCCAAGATATCTAATTATGTACATACGGTATATACAAACACAAGTATTACAAAAGCTCAAAAAAATCCAAAACACCTCTGGTCCCAAGCATTGTGGATAAGGGAGACTCAACCTGTATATAATTTGGAGGACAGAACAAACAAGAACACAGTCCTTGATTCTACTATTTAACTATGTAGTTCCATAATTATAAGAAAAAAACCCACATAAACCTATTCTAAAGAAAACTGGCTGATTGTATCTCCTTAAGGGGGTGCTAAAGATTCAGTCCTTAACAACTAATTCATCCCTTTATTTTGAAAAATACAATCTTGAGTCAAGTTCTTTATAATGTACTTTCGAATCTGAGAAAGAAAATGCCGATGGATTAATTAAGTTTGAGAAGAAAATAGGGGAATCACAGCTTTTGAACATACTGGGTGGTCCAGACTGAAAAATGAAGCAAACATTTTATGCAGACTATTCTGATTAAGTTTTTAACATATGTTTTGCTGTATATTTCTTCTTAAGGGCCACACTCAAACTTGGGAATCCCTTTCCTCAAGATTCTAGGCTGGGCACCCTATTTGATTGCTTTTTGTTGTATGAAGAAGATCTTCGATTTCAGACAGGCATTTCTTTGATCAGTATTTTCTATTTGTAATATTAATCTGTTATTATAGCATTCTGTAATTGTATTGTACTTTATTTTACTTATATCTTTTAATGCCTAGTGATTATCTGAGAGGTATACACATATGTAAAATTTCCAAAAATGTTGATGTCGTGGGGGTGGAGGAGGGTGTTTTTCCTTTTTTTAAAATATATATATATTTAATTTATTTCAAGAATTTATATCCTGTCTTTCTCCCACAATAGGATTTATCCAGAAAAAAGGGAGAGACTCTACATTAGTACCTTTCACAGACTGATCCACCTGAATATGCTAAAGGCACCAGATCCCATCTGATCTTGAAAGCTAAGCAGGGTCAGCTGTGGTTAGTACTTTGATGGGAGACTCCCAATGAATACCAGGTGCTGTAGGCTATATGTCAAAGGAGGGCACTTGCAAAACCACTTGGGAATATTCTTTGCCAAAGAAACCCTCTGGAAGTAGTGGGGTCACATAAGTCAACAGGTGACTTGAAGAAGCTTACTTGTATACACATGCAGACTAAAAGTCATTTTCTTGCTTTAGGAATATAGATTATGTTACGTATAACTTTGACATAACATTATCATGTTTTGTATATTAAAAGTACAGTTTATTAAGAAAACAATTACACTTGAATTTACTGTAAATTTTATTTTTTCTTATAAAAGAAACTGTAAGGAAACTGAACTTTAGGAAAAAAAACTGAACTGTAAGAAATTTTGAAATCCCTGAATCAAAAAAATAAAAATAAAATAAAAAAAATAGCTCCAGTAAGAAAAGAAGAAACAATGAATGTTAGTAAAACAAAACAAAACAAAAATGTCAAGCAGGGACAAAGCACTAATTTCCAAACAAAGCAAAACAAACCACAAAAGATCCCCTGTACCTCACTGCTTCCCAGGCAATCTGTTCTGTTCTTTCCTGCAAACTCACCATGCACTGGCAGCCAATGGTTCACAGACCAGTTTTGGGGAAACAGTGCCGGAGGGGCCTTTTTTTCTTTGGTTCCCCCCTTTTTTTCTCCCTGGGCTTTCACATCTTTAGTACTGGGCAGACACTAGAGGTGGGACATAAGTTTTTGTATAGATTAACAAAATATTAACATATAAATTGCTCACAAAAATAATAAAACCAATACATACTGAGCCTTATGTTCCTAGCTGATTCACTGATTTCATCTTTGCTTCCCACCTGGTAATCTGATTTTAAATATTATTTTCCCATGATTTTCTTGATTTTCAGCTGTTTGGCTATGTCCACTAAGTATATCGGAAGCATGAAATGTTGGCTTGGCCCTGTGTTATTTTTTCCAACATTTGTTGGCAGTACAAATGGGAAAATTTCTTCATGACATACAGCTCTTGGGCTGCATCCATTTGAATTTCGTATGCTCTCTACTTTCAGAGATAATACAAATGTTCAGGTTTCTACCTAGACTTACCTAGAATGAAAGCTTCTTTGCCTTAGTTCTAGTGTAATGGGAAACTATGACTTCCTGTTGTGAAACCTGTGCTCACTGTCCTCTTTTTCTGTGCTTTAAAGAGGATCAAAAACTCATGGTTTTGCCTTTGGAACCAATTCTAGTTCTTTGTAATGTCTGAACTTGGGAAACTGTGAATAGATCACAGACCTTAGTTTTATCCTATTCTGACTAATAAGAGCTTAAACAAGCCACAGTTCCAAGTTCAGACAACAGAAGGGAGATTTTGTTTAAAGCAGAAGCAGAGATGGTTTATTTCCCTCTGGTGCTGTGGATTCTTCACAAAGAAGGAAATGATTCCCCAGTATGTCTAAATTTGGCTTTTATTTCTTCCAGTTCCAACATATCCTACCTTTCAGCCATATATAATCATTGCTCACCTGTTTCCTTTTAGTTGGATAGATCTAGTAGGCTCTAGATCAGAGACAAGAAATTAAGGAAGTGTCAGATCAAGGAACCAGTTTTAACTATTTTGTGTATGGCTTTAAATTATTTAAATATATTTTGGGTGGGTGGGGAGCAAATGCTAGAAGAAGACTCAATTAAATTATTGTTGGAAAGATTCTTTCTCTCTCTCCAGGTGTGTGTTAAGGGTCTCCCCTTATGAGGTGTCCAATAAGGGCAGTTATCTTTCTGGTCCAAAAATGCTCATTTGAACTGACAGTGGCAAAAGTGGCAAGGCTTTTTGTTGAAGGAAGGAAGGATGAACAGAAGGTAAAAATTCTCAGTCATCTTATAAAGGTAAAATCATCCATCAGAAAATTCATGTTTTGCCTGACTCTCAGAAGTCACCTAACACATGTTTTTTCATGGTGACAGGCAATGAACGGATCCACATAGTATCTGTGTAGGAGGAAATATTCAACCAAGATTCATTTCAAACTGAGGACAAGACAGCTTCATGCTAGGAAGTATATACTTATCTTGGGTGTCTGTACGTCTGACTACATTGGCCAGGATCCAACTTGGTGCTAGGGAAGATAAATTCTAAAAAAGCTGACACCGCATTCTCATCCTATCTCCCTTTATTCTCAAGAGGGATGAGACAACCTCCACAGTTGAATTTTGGGTGTTGTGGAGAGCTGGAGAAGCAGGAACAAAGAAGAACATCTCCATGTGGAGGGAAATCACCTTGCCTTCAATCTTCTGTTCATCAGCATGAGTACCCAGCTGGATCCTGGCCATTATATGCTTTCAGAACTGTGTTGGTTTAAAACCACAGCTGTTTAACAACTGCTGCATCAGAGCACAATGCATTGAGACAACAGACAGCTAACTGGGAACCATTTGCAATCCCTTTTCACATGGCGAATCCAATTATCATATGATAACTAGGAACTTCTATAAGGTATTATCTCCCCTACCCATTCATTTTCTTCAACACCCAGCAGGCAGAAAGGAGACAAATTTGCCTTTGGTGAGCTTAGCACCATATGCTATGCATCTAGCTGGCAGCCCAATTTAAAATCTATTTGATTAACTGATTGAATTGGGTAAATTTAATAACACATTCCAAAGCTCATGGCAGAGGTCCTTGTTATGTGTGTAAGACCTGAAATAAAGGGAATAATCTTGCAAGTCTTCAAAAATACAATATTATTCCCTCTAAAAAGTGTACAATCAGAAACAAGAGCTGCAATGTAGCCTCCCCTGTTCTACATAGAACATTCATTTTGTTCAAGTATGTCTGCATTAAATATTCACATGAATTTTAAAAGCCTCATGAGATTTGCTACAGATCATACATATTCAGCTTGAGCCATCATAAAAGTTATACTGAAGGTCAAAACATAACAATTTAGAATGGGGTACAAATGATTTCTAAATTTTTCAGAATCACAAACTCCTCAACTGTATGCTATCTCTCATTATAATACAAATAAGCTTAGTATACACTCCGCTTCAGAAGGCATATAATATTGTCTAGAAAGATAATTCATCTTTTCCACCTTTGACTTGATATATTATGAACAGGGCTAGGAAGTGGGAAGAAACTTACAGGCTGTGACAAATCCTAGTCATCAGCTTTGGGTGCATTGACATTGTTTTGTAGGGCTGTATACTGTATTATGAATTATGGATCATATAATTTGTACTATTTAATATGTAAATAATAAAGAATTTTTTTTTAAAAAAAGCTATTTGTCCAAAACACACTGCAGAAACTATCCAGTTTGGGACTCCTTTAACTGTCCTTGCTCAGTGCTAGGGAATCCTGGGAATTGTAGCTTATTGTGGCACCAAAGTTCTCTGATAAAGAAGGCTAAATGTCTCACAAAATTACAGTTCCCAGAATTCCCTAGCATTGACCCAGGGCAGTTAAAATGGTCTCAAACTGGATTATTTCTGTAGTGTGTTTTGGACCATTGTTTTGTTGGTCATATTCACAGGTTCCTGTTTATAAGAATGTAAGAAAAGTCATGCTGGATCAGACCAAAGAACTATCTAATCTAACATTCTGTTCATATAACAGCCAATCACTTCCTTACAGGAAGCCTGGCATCAGGACTTGAAGGAACTGATACTTCTATCTTGAATTCTCCCATCAATGGCAATACAGAGGCATTACACCAGGGGTAGGCAACCCTAGGCCTGGGGGCCGGATGTGGCCCCCTGAGGCCTTTGGACCGGCCCCAGGCTGGTCCTGTCACGGCCCCCCCGCCGCCGCTGCCCCCCGCCATGATGATATTGATTATTGTTGTTATTACTTGTTCTTGGGGTTTTCTTGACAAAATCTCCACAGGGGGTTTGCTATGGCTTTTCTGGGGCTGAGAGAGTGTGCATGCATATTTTTTTAATTTTTAATTTTTTTAAAAAAATACTTTTATTTTTATTTATTTATTTATGGTGCTTTGGCCCCCCAATTGTCTGAGGGACAGCAACCCGGCCCCCGGCACAAAAAGGTTGCCTACCCCTGCATTACACCTTTGACACTGTAGGTAATGTACAGCCATTGAAGGTACTAACCTCCATGAATGCTTGGCAGTCCAGTGCACCACCATATGAGAGCAAGATGGAAGCATCTCCCCAGCTAAAATAGGTCAGAAGAAGGAATATACAACCAATAACATTATATGTTTCAGCTGAGCAATTAAACACATAATGCTATTGGTTGTACATTCCTTCTTCTGACCTATTTTAGCTGGGGAGATGCTTCCATCTTGCTCTCATATGGTGGTGCACTGGACTGCCAAGCATCAGTAGAAAGGATGTCCTTGCCTGCCAGGTGTGCATACCTTCCCAGGACCCAAGATCAACAAATGCAGAAAACTTGTAGAGCTGAAGACAAGTATCATTCCCCTCAAAGAACTAGGGCCCTTTCACTCTACACAATTATAGCACTATGATTCCTCTTTACCTGCCACGATTCCATCCTACAGCATCCTGGGGTCTCCTTTGTAGAGAAGGGCATTTAAAATCTTCTACCAGAGATAGCCAGTGCCTTCAAACTACAAATTCCACAACATGTTGTTACAGTACTTAAAGTGGAATCACAGTACTATAACTATATAGTGTGTAAAGGCTGGAACATGCCCCCTCTCTCCTCCTTCTCCAGGTCTTAAGGAATATGCCTGCCTTTTCCCTTCACAAATCTCTGACACAGCTCTTTACTGAAGAACTGAATATGCAACCCCCATCTCACAGGGAGTAGGTGTAGCACCAGTTTTCTGCTTGGCTGGAAATGAATTCAGTGACAAAAAACTCATTTGTAACATCTGCCGCTTGCCTTCCCCAAGTACAGCCCTTTCTTGATTGAAATGTATGTTTAGGAAAATATAGAAAATTGTACTGGAAATAGTAGACTATTGTGAGAGGCTTACTGCTCTTTTTTAGAAGGCACAAACTTGTCTCAGTCAATCTGTTATTTTACAGGGTTGATTATAATCTTAGCAGCAAATATTGAAACACAAGAGTTTTACCATAGCTTTCCCTCAAGGTAATTTTCAAAGAGGAGACAATAGTAATAGCAATTTCCTTTGTTGTAATGGTCTAAAATGTGACCCATGAAGCCAAACACAATCCAAGAGCTTTATATTTAAGGCAGCCACTTAATGCATTGCTATTTAAAAACCAAACCGAAAACAACCTTTCTGTGAAAAAGATGGAAACTCATCACTCAAAAAGGAGATAACAGAAGATATGGCTTGGGAAATTTGCATATGCTAATGCCAAGATGCAAATTTATAGATAATTGTCATATAATCGCAATACATTTTATTACAGTGGGGATGAACAAGTGACCTGTGTATCTGCTTAGTGTGGTGTTGAGAGTCGAAGCATGGCTTCTAAGTCCTTGCTCTTCCTTCTTATGGCACCTTTGCTTTGAATAGTGTTGGCTTCAACAGCCCTTTCAAAAAGGGGAATCTTTAAATAGAGGACTGTCCTCTGGCAGACCTTCAAACAGAAGACTTTCTCTTATAAATCAGGAACCATGGCCACCTAAAGCTTAACCTGGTTGATGCCACCCTATCTTGAGGCCTGTCAGGTGCTTTGACAACCCTATTTGCCTACTTCCAATTAACAAGGAAGAAGAAAAAAGGATCATTCATCCACCTCCATGTTTTTGGACTTTATGGTGTGATATAAAACAACAATAAGTAAACTAATTACAATTTACCTAACCAAAGGTGGGAGTCATATGGCCCTCCATATGTTGTTGGAATGCAAATCCCAGCAGCCTTAAACAGCATTGTCAATGGTCACTGGGAGCTGCAGTGAAGCAACACCTGCAAGGCTCATTGATTTTAATGAGTCTACTAGTGCACGGGTGAGTCTGGATTCAACCTGTTAAGGTTTCTATCACCATTAATACATTTTTCTTTCTGTCAATTTGATACTGTGGAAATTTGTTTAGAACTCTATGTAGAACTGTTCCACAATTTCTGTTGAAGCTAGTATATAATAAATTTTACCTTAACTGTAAGATCACATGGCATAAATTTGAGTGAGCCCAGCACTTTTGTAAAATAGTCTCCAACACAATTAAAAACCTCTGCCAAGATCTGATTAATATTATCATCATTCCTATAATTCATTACCTAAAGAAATATGGAATTAATATATCTCACTCTTGAGCTCAGCTCTTTGAATTGCCAACTTGCTACTAGTCTGTTTATTGCACTGGCAAAAACCTCACTGTAAGGTTTTCAGTATTTCATTTCAAACACAATGATTCATTTATCTGATAAGATCCAAGCCATTATCATATTTTGCAGATTGTTAACTTGCCACAAAGTGCTGTACAAATTAGGTCATTTGACACGATCTACATAAATAGCAAGAAGACTGATATCACATTGTTTTCCTGAGCAGTTGTCATCAAAATCATAAAAATGTAAAAAATGTGGAAGGCAGAAACGAGCGTACTGGTGACAGTCACCAACACACAGCAAAGAATCATAGCTTTTAGTTGTTCAGACACATGGTTCTACTATTCCCAAGTTTAATTGACTACTATTAATTTCTGAAATAAGAATGAAAATACTGCAGAAACATAGTTTAAAGCCCTTTCCAGATGCCCTCTATTGCTTGAGCCAAAATTATTACATGGAAGAAACTCTGACTGATTTCAGAGTGACTTGTTTCCTCATAATCTTTTAGGACTGAAGTTAAGGCAGTAATCTGAGTTCATTGTCAGGGCTTCATTCTTTGGCAGTAACAGAAGAATGGCTGCAGGGACAGAAACACAGCAACTCTCAATTGTCATGGCTAAAGCCAGTTATGAAACCAAATGTTCTCATTTAGATGTTATAAATGTGCACAGTTGAGCAGTAATAGACTATCTCACCTTGAAAAGATTGGTGTTAACAAAACCTGGAACATGCTTGCAAAACTATGAGATCTAGGTCCCACAATTTTCTTCTGAATAAATGGAAATAATTATAAGGAGGCAAATCTTTCATACAAATGGTATTCTGGAGGCATCAGTAACTTGTACAGATAGGTACAGTTGCTGAGTGTAAGATTAACATAATTAAAGTTTTCATTATTTTATGTCTTGTTACCACTAGGTAAAAGAGGAAAAACTTGTTCTCTGTTACAGCAAAGGCAGAGTCATTTATGATATATCTGTAAAGTTAGCAGCAGTGAATCTTCTACATTGCTCCTGTCTCTAGGAAGCCCTTTAGAATTGAAGACTCAATTTAGGCAATCTTTTGCTAAATACAACATTGTATTGTAGCATAAAACTTTTGGCTCTACAGATAGTTTGTCCTAACCTCTGTTACTGGCTAGGCTGGACTCAGACTCAATCATAACTAGTGTAGATCAATTGAAATCACTGAATACTTTGTATTTGCCACTTGCAACTTCTGGTGACCATAAGGTGAACCTATCATGGGGTTTTCTTGGCAAGATTTCTTCATAGAGAGTTTACCATTGCCTTCCTCTAAGGCTGAGTACTTATATTTGATCAAATCTGGTCTTAATAGCCAAACATAATTTTATGCAACAAATGTTCCTTAGCATATGTAGTCATATCTTATCATGAGACAAACAGGTATGGGCTATGAGCATGGGGATATTTGTTATTGATTATTGTACAATAGAATATTGTACTATTACCATCCCCATTCATTCAGTGTATATTTACCATGTGGTTAGTGAATTCCCACAGTATGCAAAATAGCTGCAATCCAATTGCAATTTTGGTTATTTCAAAGTACCATTAAAAGCATACTGTACCATTATTTCAAAGTACCATTAAAAGCATACATGCCTGTACTGCAGCCACTCACTCATAGACCACAAGGTTATGAGTTCAATACTAGCCAGGGCTCAGGCTAGACTCAGGCCTGCATCCTTCCGAGGTTGCTAAAATGAGTACCCAACTGTTGGGGGGCAATAAGCTTACAGTTGTAAACCGCTTAGACATCTCATAGTGCGATATGAAGTGGTATATAAATGAAGCTGCTTTGCTTTTGCTTTTACTGTACTTTAAAAAGCCAATTAACAAAAATCCTCTTTCTAGCAGCATTGTAACCTGTGAGCCACTATAGCAATATATGAATGAGGGGCACAGGTTGCTTATAAGTAGTCTGAAGAAAGGCTGGATCCAGATTTAGGGAGGCACAAATGGGCTGGCAGCTGATCGCCCTTCCCCATAAAGAATTGTGGAAATGCACCAGAGAGGGCCAGGGCAACTTGCTGAATAGGATGACTGCGGTGTGTAGCTCTTCTGGCCATGGAAGACAGTTCCTGGATCTAACCTGTTACTTACTATTTTCCACATACTGAAGTAAGAGAAGTAAGAAAGGTTATAGATTGCCACAATTCAATGAGATCTGATGCTATTTTATCACCACTCAGTGCTTTGTTTGCATGGTATTAGTATGGCCATTTCTGGCCCATGTTATTTGTCAAGACTGTTCTCAATGTTTCGTATTAGGTGAATGAATTCTCTGTCCTCCATTGTGATCACCAGGACATTTGAAAAATTCACTTCCAAGTCCAACCCACAGTAATCTGATGAGCTTTATGAATCCGACCAAACTGTAAGTAATCCTAACCACATTTTACTGAAATTAGCCAATTTTGAAACATGCTAAAATTACAAAACCGCCTTGTTTTGATAAACCACAACCAAAATTATCCATACCTAAGAGCTGGACATAGGGCCTTCGCAGACTGCCAGAAATAATGCAAATTGAGTCCACTTTAAGGGTTAGGGTTAGTGCTAGGGAATCATGGGAATTGTTTTGTTTTTTTCCTGAGACATTGAGCCTTCTCTGTCAGAGAGCTCTGGTGCCACAATAAAATACAGTTCCCATGATCCCCTAACCCTAATCCTTAAAGTGGACTCAATTTGCACTATTTCTAGCAGTCTGCAAAGGCCCATAGTGACAGGGAGAGTCATAGGGGCATTCATATAACACTAAATTAGGGTGAGACCTCCTTCCAACTGCCCAGTAGTCTTACACCCCAAAAAGCCTCTGTTGCTAAAATGGCAAACTGCACTTCCAAAGACTGAGGGTGCAGTTTACTATTTAAATTTAGTATTTAATACTTGCTTCCTCCAAGAGGTTTTGCTCCAACCAAAACACAGTTTCCTGTTATGGCTAAAAAAAACCCCACTGTTATATGCCGGTTGTTTGGGCTGTTAAATCACATCTTTTCCCAATTCATTTCCCATTTCCCATTTTCTTCTTCTTGATACTTGATGGACTGTCATTGTATGAAATTCTGTTTTGGGGGCAAGATCTCTCATTAAATTAACTTAATAAGAAAGTACTGTGTGATACCAATTAGATTAAAGTGTCCAGTTGGTTCATAACCTTTTTTTGGGAGGCTCACAGACCTCATTTGGTAATCTAATGAAAACTATGGATTCCTTTCCCATGACATGGTGACAATGATGATGCTATTATGTGGCCACATACTGAAGCAACAGAAAGATAAAAGGAAATGTCTCAGGTGCTAAAAGACACAGTGAGAGATGCCTGAAAAAATACTTTAAAAAAGAATTTACAACAATTTTTAACTAACAGGAAGGAAATTGAAGGACTTTTTTTTTTTTTGCATCCAATTTGTGGACCGCTACCAGCTCATTCCTGGACCCTTAGGAGTCCATAGATTCTACGTTAACAATCCCTGACTTAGCTAATGACTGAAGGACAATCTTGTGCATATGTCTCAGTTACTTTACACTTTTCATGGGACTTATTGACTTCAAAACTTCTAACCCTCTAGCCATAACCATAAAAAAAACCAGGTGTGTTTCCAATTCAGTACAACAGCTGTTAACAACCTAAAACATGACTGACATTGCATTGATTTAAAGATATCAGAAACACAGAAAAACAATTATAGATAATTTTTTAAAAGAACAGTTATTATCTCTAACTACTTGGAAAAGGGAGCTGAACATCCTTGAACATTATGTTCACAATCCAGGCAGGTCTGCTGCACTTACATTTAAATAAATGTAAATAAAAACACATGGGGAAAAGAATGCCACATGTTTAACATAAATGTCTAATATGATCCTGAAGCTATTTTGTTACTAGATGACTATTTTAGAAAACTTAAGGTCATATACAAGTTACCACATGTTTAACTCCATTGCAGTGTATGCCACTGTTCATTATTATAATTTCTAGGTCTTTATTATTTATGAAGTGTCAGCTGTGTGCATGGCATTGTGTATTTATGGAGAGACAGCCACAGAGTCCCATCTCTATCTAAGATTGCACAGCCTAAAATAACTCTCTTTGACAGCTGTTCCCATATGCAATCCCTACTGACTTCACTGAAAGTTACAGATGAAGACCTGCAGAAGTACCCTTTTCCCATCTTGCTTATTAGAACTCACTAGTGGCACTCTCTGCATTTGTTTTAATTGTTCCTTGCTTTAAGAAAGAGCTAAGTTTTTTCTCTTCCAGAATACTAGTATTGCACAGAAGAAAGGGTCCTAAATCAGTATTTAGACCGCATGTGACCATCATGTAATGCTTCATGACACCACTGAATTCAGCACTGGGTCTCCCCCACCCTCTGCATCTTCGACCTATAGCAAAGTTTGACCTATAGCAAAGTTCTTGGGATGCTCATGTTTTGTTTAAAGAAAAAAAAAAAAAAAGGGGGGGGGGGAGAAAAAGAAAAGAAAAAGAAACAAAGAAACTAGAAGTGGGATCTTTCCACTTTTCAACCATGGGTGGCAGAAGAGATTGCAGCCTGTGTCAGGATCCATATGTTTGTGTTGGGGAGAGAAAGAAAACAGTCTTCAGGTCCACTGAAATTAAATTAATTTAAATTGCCCCCAGATACATATTGTAAGTCATGGTTTGGGTTTTGTTTTGCCTTTTAAACACTAGAAGCCCATAGACTGGGCAGAAAGATCTTAAACTAGTGCTAGTATCCCTATTTCTTTAGCCCTGTTTGCTCTTCTATAGCTATCTTAATACATACACACCTGCACATAACAAACCAAAGGAACAAATAGCCTCTCATATTACACTGCATATTTCTTGTGCCTCATTTCCAAGTATTTCTGTCACACTGAAATGTGTGATCATAGGCACCTTTTGAAAACAATATAATATGCTTCATTCAGTTGACTGGACCATTACAAAAAGCACTCTGTGTAGACTGTACCTTTTATGTTTTTATGGGGAAAAAACTGATTTTTTCCTCATAAAAATACTGTATTGTTGCACAAAATACATCTACATAAAGCACTGTTTTTGTGCAGAATGTTTTTTGTGTAAATTGCTACATTTTGTGTCCCAAAACCTATTTCCTGGTTTTGTTTCTGTTGAAGCTGAAAAGTGTTGGTCATTTCATTTCCAATATTGAAAGATCTCATGGTAACTGATGATTCTTTCAACAAAAAATTGCAAATTTTCTTTGACCCACAAAATTCTTACAAGAGTATAACCACAGCAGAGTCTGATGCTTTTGCTGATCCCCTTCTAGTCACATACACAACACTCTTTGATTCTGACTTCAGGGTGGGGGGAGGTGCCATTAAAACAGCTGTTGAGACATAATGTTGCAAGGCTCTGGCACACAAATCAAGTTTACAGAATTCATATCCAGCCTGTCTCTACAGATAAAGCTAGTGCACCTGCTCAGGCAGCTGTGTTACATTTTTGGGATACATTTTCAAAAAAGGAACCACTTGCCCCCGTGCAAAAAGGGTTCAGTATTCTTTAACACTGCCTGGCTAACAATCTGCCAAGAATATGCAACACACTTGTGTCATGGACATCCCTGCCATTAGATTCAGTGAAGTGGCTTCCTGAATGAGCAAGATAGTGTGGTTGGGTAATAGTGGCAAGGAGTTGT
Organism: Phrynosoma blainvillii; assembly: GCA_026167975.1. Classification (NCBI taxonomy): domain Eukaryota; kingdom Metazoa; phylum Chordata; class Lepidosauria; order Squamata; family Phrynosomatidae; genus Phrynosoma; species Phrynosoma blainvillii. The sequence goes on from JANUYF010000002.1 coordinate 81,631,588, forward strand.
CTTGCCTTGTGTCCTATAAGCTAGACTGTAGTCATCATGTATGGTTGAAGATGCTGTTGTGTCATGAGTGTTCAAGAGTGAACTGCCAGTCCAGGTGGCTTCTAAATTCAGCCATGGGCATTTGTTTTTGCATAAGCCAAAGGACATCTTTTTGAGGTAGCCTTCATGGATTTATTGTATGCTGTTTTTTGGTAAGCCACCTTGAGTCCCAGACTGGGAGAAAGGTGGAATATAAATAAAGTGATGAATGTATGGAGATACAGTTCTTTCAAATCAATGTACTAGGTTAAGGTGGAATTGGCAGCAGTTTGTCTGCAAATGTCCTTTTGTAGAAAATGTACATATCAGGAGGATGTTTGGCACTTGAGAGTTGCAACAGGAACAGAAAGAGAAAGAGAAATAAGGAATGTGCACACACTGTGAGACCTGTAAAGAAAAGAATGATTAGATTACAAAGTACTTTCATTTCTACACAGCTGTAGAGATTATTTGGAGAGCCAACATGGTGTAGCAGTTTGAGGTAGGACTAAGGAGTTTATCACACGGGGAGTCCTGTGCAGAAACCCTGCTTTAAAGTAGAAAAAAACCCGCAAAAGCGGAAGCAATTTATTAACGGGATTCCCCAGTGTGAAAAGTGAAAGTGATGTTAAAATGGGGTTAATCTGAAAGGAAACTGCTTCTTTTTACTTTCGGAAAAACACGAAAGTAAAAAGAAGCAGTCAATGAGGGGTTTCCATTCGGATTAACCCCATTTTAACCCCCAGTTTAACAGCGATGTCGTCTGAAAAAACATCTGCTTTTGCGGTTTTTTCCTACTTTAAACCCCCGTTTCCGCACAGGATTTCCCCCGTGTGATAAACTCCTAAGACTCTAGAAACCAGGGTTCAATTGCCCACTCGGCCATGGAAACCTGCTGGGTGACCTTGGATGAGTCACACCTTCTTAGCCCCAGGAAAGTGTGATAGGTTTGCCTTAGGTTCACCATAAATTGCAAACGACTTGAGGACATGCAACAACAACAACAACAACAAAGAAATTCCACTCAGTGTTGTGGTTGGGGAGATGTTTTTGCTGGCAAAGAGGCTAGTATCAACATGTCACAGCACCATGCACCGTGATGGAAATCTGATGGCAAGTATAGGGAATGGAGTTGGAGTTTTTTTAAAATGTTCCTGCCATCACCTCCTCTCTCTCTTTGACTGGATGTTGTTGACCCACCCTCCTGCCTCTGATACAGTGTAAAAGTTGATGGTTACTCTGTCCAGGTAAGAATTTTTTGTCCTTTTCCACCATTCCTCCCCCCCACCCTAAACTGTTGACTGAGGACTGTGACAATTGGCTTGCAGTGGTATCTTAAATAGGCAGTCACTTAGCAGGTAGTGGGAGGAGAGAAGCAGGAATTTTTGGGAACACCTATGACATCCATTTGGTGAGGGGGGGGGCTCAGGAACTGCCTCTTTAGCTCATGTAACCAGGGGAATATGGAAGGATACTTCCTTTGGGGCTGGCCTAAGGCCTGAGCCCTTACTTTAAATCATGCAAATTATTGGGGGGGGGGGAGGCTTCTTGGGTTGGCCTTCCAATATTGGGACAGCTGGGGAGCAACCCAGCCTCACAGCTCAGATGTTTTGCCAGGGAAAGCTGGAGAGGAGATCTGGGTGAGACCACTGCCTCAACTGCTCCCATGCTAGGTTGCTCCCCCCTTTTTAATCTCTCAGGTGTTAAAGTTTAAATAGGTTAATAGTTACCCTAATTTTACAATGGCCAATTTCAACCCAATCTCCTTGTTTGGTCTCTGTTTCCGTGGCTGTTCAGCAAATGTTCTTCTCCATGCCTCCATCATAAATTCATGGTTTTTCAACATTTCAACAGTGCATCTCAGCTGTTCCAAATAGCATTGGACTGAAAAACTTTGGCAGCCTGCTAAATCAAACTCCAGTCCAAAAATTTAGCAGAATCTGTTAATCCATTTTTGACGTTTTTAAAGAATAAAATAAACACAAGACTGCACTGTAAAGTTTTAGTTCCTTTTACACAGCTTCAAAAACACAGCATGGGCAAAAAGGTATTTATATTTGAAATACCTTGTGCTTTCATTTAAAACTCTTCCAACTGCTGTTATAGAAATATAAAAAAGTTCTTTTTGAATTTGGTTGGAGGGATTTATGTAATCAGTAACTTACACAAAATACTTTCTGGGATTTCTGACAGGAAAAAAGGAAAACTGGCATATAACTGAAAAATACTCATCAGAAATTAAATGAATATTTACTGCCCACAGGTATTTGTTAATTGCTACATTATTGTTTGCTTCTTAGCATAAATTACTTTAATGAAATTTCAATAAAACACCATTTTATTTCACTTGGACAGTTTTCATCCTTACAAGTATTAATGTGCTGTACAGTAAATGCTAGAGAGCTGTGCCCCCACATTAACCAAAATACTACAAGAGGTAGACAGTGCTCAAAATTCAGCCTATTTCACAAGCAGTGATTGTTAAGAATTTAGAAGAGAACATTACTACTGAGTTTGATGGTATCTATGGTTCTCCATTCTGTTGAAGAGAATTACACTGTGACACAGGAAAGCGTATACAGTTATACTTCAGTTAACAAAATAGATGTGTTCCTGGGTGTTGCTACTTTAACAGAAAATTTCACATCAGAAGCAGAAGTAACATGGAAAGAATAGGGACAGGCTCCCATACCACAAAAATAAAAGAAAAGCAGTTCAACATGTTTCAGCAATTTTAAAATAAAAAACAAAGCATTGCATAAGTAAACAAAAACAGAGAGGACTTGGAGGCTTCTCCTAAAATGCATCCAAGGATGACCTCTTTTACCAGTCCCCGTTTTCTTATGATTTCCATTTTGGTTACTAAACTTATAGAATTTTTAAAAACAGGGGTAGCTGGTGAGGCAGGGTTCTCTGCTCTCCTCTTTTGTCTCTGCTTTGCTGTTAACACATGCTCAGTGCTTTGCTTGTTGTAGGAAGCACACATGACTACAACAGGACTGGTTAGAATAGAATCCCATTCTTTCCCAGGTCAATTTTTATTGCATTGCTGGTGCAAACCAATACTGAAAGGCTGTGTTTCTCATCCCTCCTTTACCAGCCTCCCAATGCTGATGCTGCTAAAAAATTCCAGCTAGCCAAAGGAGAAAAGATGGGGCTGGCAAATGTAAAAAGAGCTTCACTGTCAGAAGCTTTGTTAATTGAGATAAGCCTCTATGTGCTTCCTATCTTAAGTCCATCTGGCATTTACAAATCAGGCATTTAGGCTTATTGTAAGGGATGCAGTGGCTCAAGTGGTTAAGACGCTGACTCTGTTGATTGCAAGATCGGCAGGTTGGCAGTTCGAGGCCCAGGTGCTGCATGATGGGGTGAGCTTCTGTCACTAGTCCCAGCTTCTGCCAACCTAGCAGTTCGAAAGCATGCAAATGCAAGTAGATAAATAGGTACCACTTCAGTAAACAGCGGTCTGTGCAATCATGCTGGACACATGATCACAGAGTAGTCTCTGACAATGTTGGCTCTTCGGCTTAGTAACGGAGATGAGCACCATCCCCTATGGTTGGACACGACTTGACAACCTTGTCAATGGGGAATACCTTTACCTTTACTTTTACTAAAAGCATCTTTACACACATTAAAAATTCTCAAATTGTGTTCCACCATGGATCACTGATAGTTCACAAGATCCATTCAGTTAGCTCTTGAAAAAGTTGTAGTGTGAAAACAGTTGAGAGCGTTTATACTTGGTCCTGTACTCAATTTTATTTTTTCAGTGAGAGATATTGCAGCCATTTTGACCAGGACTACAAGGAAGACCTAGAGCAAGGTGGACAACAGTGGTTGTGGTGGTGGTGGGTTCATTCTTCTGATTCCCACAAAGACAGTCAAGAAAGCCCAGACAAAATTGGATGTGTTCAGAAGGGCAGTGCAGGGAGTCTGGAAGGGTTGAGGCCTACAACGATGGCACTGAGTGTCCCTGGAGACCTTGGGGTTGCACTTTGCTCACTCAGGTACAGAGCCTGTGATTTTCAGAATGAAGGACTGGTTTTGATGATGGCATTGAAATATATACACACATACACAAGTGCATACACACACACATTGAAACAAATTATGTCTGATGACTGATTCACAGGGCAAAAAATTAATAGTAGGTTCCCAGAATTTTTCAAGTTTTCAATGGAAAGAAAATATTGAGTTGATTTACATGGTGCTGGTGCTTAAAAAAGTGGTCATCTGTGAAAAGAAAGCCAGAGAAGTGCATTCTTATTCCCAAGAGCATGACTGGCTTCACTGGGTTGAGGTTCCTTCCATGTCCACTTTGTGGGCTGAATTTCCTCCAAATCAAAACTATTTATTAGTCATTTAACTGTAATATGGAACAGCTGGATATGATTAATTCCCAAGAAAACAAAGACAAGAGGAGAAAGCAGAATAAGTGTGATGTGTCTAGAGAAAAAAAAGGACATTGTCCTGAGTTTCCCTCATTCATGAGACTGCAAGCCAGAATGCACTGTAAAATATCAGAGTTGAATTTTGACTACCTTTAGGTTACAGTAAGTTTGTCTTCCCCCTCTACTGCCAAGCACGTTCTGAGATTGTTTTAAAATGAGTATCTGAACAAATGTGGATAGATAAACTATACTAATTATGGATTCTTTATAAAGATTTTTTAAAAGAAGAGGACTGAAAAATACTTTGGCAAGATGCTTTGCCAAAGATGCTTTGGCAAGATGCCAAACCTAGCTCCTCCTAAAAAGCTCAAAATAATCTTTTCCTTCAAGTATTACATTGTTAAATGCAAGATGTTCCCAGCAGTAAATTAACAACTGCACAGTATCAGCAGCTAATGAACACACACACACACAGGCATGGTGTGATTTTTTTATTTTATTTTTTTAAAAACCTGCTTAGTTTTTTTATGCCTCACAAAGCCTACACTTTACTGACTCTAGGTTCAAATCTCATGGGCTATAAACAGGAAGGGAGGGTGGTCTATAGCATACATGACAAGAAAGGAATATGTGGCATTCTGGATGCCAAATGTTACATCCTTGTCTCTAAACCAGGCGCAACTTTTATGCCAATTGTAATGGACTGCAGCAAACAGAGACAGATACTATGTGACAATACCTCTTTGGTGTCCTACTTGCTAAAATAAAATGCAAGTCTTTTCCAGAAGATGGGAAAGTAAAAAGAGTGGGGCTTTTTCTTTTTGCCTTTCCCTTTCCTTCTCCCCACCAAAACATATACAATGGACACTGCAAGATTCATGGAACAATTCCTTTTAAATTACAGGATAATCCCAAAATTAGAGAATGTGGGCACTGAGATAAATTTAACCTTGAGAAAGCAACAACAACAACAACAACAGGGATGAGATGATGGTGGTGGGATGGCCATCACTTATACTGTGGATAATGAAAAGTAACAAAAGCAAATAGCATAATATAAACATTTTGGAAAGAGAAAGGTACAAATTTCTGATTGCATTAAGATTTTCAAAGAATATTAAAATAAACTACCCTATAGAGTATATTTCTTTATGACAACTGATAAAAATAACCTTGTTTCACCATGGGCATCAAGAGGTCAAGTCAAATAACATTGCTTCTTGCTTGTTTCTGGAACTACTAGGGCTTAGATTTATGGATACCTGTAGGGAAATAAGTTGTACAGCTGTGATACAGCTAACAATTTTCAAGTTCCCCCAATCATTGAAACAAGGAATACAGATGAAAAAAGTATTTCTGAGAAATGTCAGAAGCTGAAATTTACTTCGGGGGTAGGAGTATAAGCAAACTAAAATGCCTTGCAGTGTCCAAAACCCACTTACAGGTCCTTTCAATCCATGAAACTCAACTATAATTAGAAAGTGGGCCATTACATTCAGACTGGACGTTGTCTTAGAGTGATTAGCAATAGCATGTCACATCTAATCCAACCTCGTAATTATGAAGGCATGAATTATACTTGCCAGTCAGGTCTGAAGCTGTAAGACAGAGTGTCAGCTTTCCCTTGAGGTGAAAGTGATGAGAGCTGAGCCACTATTATCCCTTGAAGTTAAAACTGAGCTGCTGATGAGCCCAGAAAGAACGCACCAAAGCCGTCAACCTGATTAATCAGCAAAGGCTAATCCCCAAGAGTGACAGATGTTTTTGCTAGCCAAAAGCCCATGAGACTGATGACCACTATTACTTGAGACTTTTCTAGTCTCAGCATCTATGTATTCATTGAAAACTAGTCCGTGATCATGGGCAGATCCCAATATTGCCACCAACTGTACCCAACATGGCTCAAATTAGAGACAGAACTGAGTCCTGTGCTTAGCTTCTGAAATAGGAAATCTCACTATCAAAGGAGCCAAGATATTTTCCCTTCTGAACAGGAAGTTCTCTCAGATGTGACAGTTGATATTCACCCACAAAACAAAATGAACCACACACTTTTCAGTCATTTTAGATTACAAAAGGGGTGAACTCTAGTTTAGATTCTGATCTGGATTCTAGCACACTGTGGCCTGAATGCTATTCTAGCCCTTGCCTGAATAGGCTAAAAGCACCCCTCCCCCCGATTCTGGCATTGTTTTGTTAGGATGCACAGCCCAAACTCTAGTTCTGGTGTGAGCAGACCAGATGATATCTGCACATCCAGTACCAGAACTAGGGTAGTACAGGGTGAAAATAAATTTTACAACATTACCTGTTGCTCTGGGTTGCCAGGAAGATCTGGAGCCCTCTGTTTCTGTGCTGCAGCAGCTGTCTGCACAGGTGTCTGCTGGGCCACCTGATGCATCCACCATTGCCATGGGTTGCTCATTCTGACCTCAGATGTGAGTGACCCATGGTGGCAGCAGACATGTTGGGTGGCCTAGTGAGACACCAGTGCAGACAGTCATCATGACACAGAAATGGAGACTGAGATGACAGGGCAGGTCGGGGCAGCTGCTCCTGGAGAATCCTGGTCAGTGCAGAGAATACTGTAGTTACAACTACAGTCAGCCTACTGAATCAATGGCATTTACCTACTTGCTGACCAATAATTGATCCAATGGATCTATTCTGGTTGGAATTAATAGTATTTAGGCCTGAAGGAGCAGCCAAAAATACAGTAATACAGTGGGGCTTACATATCCTACTGACATATAAGGGCAAGGAAGATAAAATGGAAGTCATCAAAATCTCATGTAACCCCTTTGGGAAAGTGATGAGAAATTTCTGGTCCACTAGTCTTGCTCCTTCCTACCAAGAATGAGTAAAACCACTTCAGGAATGCCTGTTGAATCACATAGTCACAAAACCAACACTTCACCATCAGCAGTATCAAAGGCAGCTGAAAGGACTAGCAGGATTAACAAGGTATAATTTACACTACTACTCTCCAGGCAGGGAATGTCTGCCAAAGCCACAATGCAGGCACAGTGCCATACTTAGGTAAAAACCCAGATTGCTGGGAACACAGAAAACCAATATTATCTTCATGTGCCTGAATTTGTTCCACAAGTAGAACAGCAATCCAAAATGTATTTTGAGACATCATGTCATAAGCATAGAAGATATTATATCAAGATTTAGATTTCTGAGCAATAAATGAACCCCTTCAAAAGCTTCATCTATAATTGAACCCAAGGGGAGGTTCAGCTGTGATTTAATTAATTTCCTGGATAATGGAGAAAACAAATGTTCCAGATGGCATCCGATCAGCCTGTAGAGACCATGTCCATTTTGCAATCGCTTGTGACAGGTGACAACCAAAACCTAAGTGAACATGACGGACTAATGGGCAATGTTCATCTTTATTTCTAGGATGGTAAACTTGAACCATGATGACTTATACAAGGTGTGGTTGGGACGAGTAGAGATTGAACAACTTGATTTTTAGAACTCTCTTTGTAGTTTGTTGGGAAGGAGTGGGACAAGCTTCTTCTTGAAGGTTGGGTGGTAAGTTGGATGGCATTTGTGCCACTTGTGTTACTGGAAAAGATGGTATCTTTAATCTATGTGCAGATGATGCAGCTGAAGTCAATGCTGGGAAGTTTTTTTAAAAAACAACAACAACAGCAGGATGTGCTGCCTTTTATCTTTATTATGTTATAAAATATTTTGAATAAATTTTAATAGGATTGTGTATTTAATGTTCTTTTAAAAATTGTATTATACTTTATTTTAGGTGTTTCATTTTAATCTACACTGTAAGTTACCTTCGGTCCCATATTGGGAGAAAGATAGATTATAAATGAAATAAATATATACTTTCATCAAGGAGCAACTTTTATGGAACAGCATCCACTCTGTCATGTTCAGTTTGCAATGGGTGTTGGATAGAAGGAGGCAACAGGTGTAAACATCTCAAACATTTACATTATGTTTCACACAAATGGCTCCTACACAACATGAAATATTAAATAATCAGGTGTGGACTTCACCACTTCAGAAACAAACACATGAGTCAGCCTGAGTTTGGGGTGTCAAACCGGTAGTGATAGTAGGTGGAACCTCAGAAACATATTATTGATTCCAACATGGAAGGAGCAGATGTGTAGCTGGATAGTTAACCAACCAGTATTGTTCTGCCAGAAGATAAATATTTGGAAGACACAAAGTAAACAGAAAAGAATAAGTAATTCTTCCGTTCTTTATCCATGTCTACAACTCCTCTGTTGTTTCTCTAAATTAAATTATCCTTTTGGTTTTAATTACATCACTATTCATAGTAATCTTTGCTTCTGTGCTAAGAATTATATGTTGTCTACTGAACTTTTACAGAGGCCATTTTTAACTTGCTTTAATAGACTATCTTCTAGAAAAATATGATGGCTCAGAATGCCCTGACTCCCTTCTCCAGCTCAGCTACCAACCTCTTATTCTAACTTTGTTTTGGCAATCTCTGACATTTAAAGATATGAAAATGTCAAATGTTAAAATGCAAATCCCAGGAGCCTGTTCATACTGCACAATTACAGTACTATGAACCTTGAGATTGGTACTTTAGGGAGGCCCTAGAGCAGCCTAAATTCCCTAAAGGCACTAGATCCTGCCTGATCTTGGAAGCTAAACAGGATCAGCCTTGGTTAGTACTTGAACAGCAGACCACCAACAAATACCAGATGCTGTAGGCAATATTTTAGAGGAAGGAACAGGCAAAACCACCTCTGAATATTCTTTGCCTAAGAAATCCCTAATAAATTAATGGTGTCATCATAAGTTGACAGATGACTTGAAGGCACATACACATACATAGCTGTCTGGCAGAGAATTCTAAATCTCTCCCCTAAACACCAGGATTCGATAGAGTGCAACCAGAGCATTTAAAATGGATTCACAATATTATAACTGTACTGTGAAAAGGCTGCTGGGGATACCTTTCTCTTGTGCATCATGCATGAGGGCTGATTTGGCTTCAGACGGATAGGTATCTGGAGAACTGTGATCACTGATGGAGCAGACAATAAAGAATCTCACAGCAGATATAACAGATATAACAGCTGGATGGTTCTGTGCCCTTCCTTTAAGAAGGCTGCTGCAGTAGCAATTGCAGGACAAGCAACTGAACTATCACTGTCACTGTGACGAATAATATCAATTAATTACTCTATTTGTACTTTGGAATTAATCTTAATTTCAATATATATTGAAAACAAAAACAAAGTCAGCACTCACTAAGGATGTTATCACACGCGAGTCTCAAAGCGGCAAGAAAGCGGTATGGAATCAATCCAGAACTATACCGGTATAGACCCCACGGAAATGGCTATCAGACGCAACTAGCATCGTTGCGCAATTAATGATACCGCGATAGATGCACTCCTGGGGACCGTATCTGCCGTTCACACACAAGTGAGAAGATCCCCTCCAGAACCCAGCAAGGATGTTCTTGCACATGCGCAGAAGCAGGACAGCCGCGGCTGTCACTTGCCGCGGCTGTCACACACACACACACCTTTCCAAGCCTGGAAGCCTGGTTCCTTTCCTTGGGATGAGGCCGGGCTCGGAGGGCTCCTTCAACCTTGGCCTCATCCCAAGGGAAGCCTGGTTGCTTTCTTTGGGATGAGGCCGGGGTCCGAGCCCGGCCTCGTCCCAAGGAAAGCAACCAGGCTTCCAGGCTTGGGAAGGTGTGTGTGTGTGTGTGTGTGTGTGTGTGACAGCCAGCTGTCACACACGCACGCACACCCCTTCCCAAGAGAGAGCCGCTCTGAACAGACGTCCTCAGAGTGGCTCTCTTTCTCGGCTTGGGTTGGGAAGGGACACCCCCCCTTCCGAGTGGCTCTCTTTCTCGGCTTGGGTTGGGAAGGGACACCCCCCCTTCCGAGCGGCTCTCTTTCTCGGCTTGGGTTGGGAAGGGACCCCCCCCTTCCGAGCGGCTCTCTTTCTCGGCTTGGGTTGGGAAGGGACACCCCCCCTTCCGAGCGGCTCTCTTTCTCGGCTTGGGTTGGGAAGGAACACACACCCCTTCCGAGCGGCTCTCTTTCTCGGCTTGGGTTGGGAAGGGACACACACCCCTTCCGAAGCCTGCGCGGGGCCTGGGCTCCACGATACGTATCTCGTGATCAGACATATGCCGAAAGCAGCATCATTGCGGTATCATTCCGGTCACGCAATTGCAATTCCCCAAGAAACCGGCATTCAAAAGAACGGGGATGATGCAGCATTGGGACGGGGTTGCGTGCGACGTCGTGTGAACACACAGGAAAAAGAACCGCAATGGGATGGGATTGGGTGAAGATTCTTTCTGCTTTAGGCCCCGTGTGATAACGTCCTAAGTGGCTGTCTATTAGGAGTTACTGCAAATCAAACTGAGTAACATCATGCAGGATTTCAAGTAATTACACAGAGAACACTTCTATGCCCCCCTACATATTTACTTGCAGTCTCATTGCAGTGATGAAGATAATGGTTAAAGTTGTTTCCCAAACTATCCATGCACCCAAGACTCAGTCTGGTGAATGCCCCACATATTAGGATGGCCAATAATGCACAGCCAATAAAGACAGAGCGCATCACAAAAATGAAAACAAAGGAGGAGACTGATTTGCTTTCAATCTTCATGTGCTGATTTATGTATATAGGCAAACATTTAGAAAGAATACTCATAGTTCAGTGCAATGCAGCTCATTCTAGCAGGGAGGACTGCAATCCAGGGCACTTTATGCTTGCTGTCCTGATACTAACAGCTGATGGGCAACTTGAAGATTTTTCTTTCTCTGATTTGTTAAGTGGAAACCAGTCCTTCGAAAACAGGACACCCACAAATAAAGGGGAGTCCTCAGTAAAGTAGGCCACCCTAACAGACATTCTGAATACAGTTCTTTGAAGAGTCATCCATATCATTGGTTGGCATCAGTGGTGATCAGGGGCTCCCATGTCAGTGAGCCAATAAATCAGTTCCAAAGGTTCATCCAGACCTTAATGGAGCTCTACAAAATGATGAACCACCAAGATGAAGAAACTAAAGCTATATAAAGGTTTAGTTTTAGCTTAGACCAAAACTTTGAGTGGATTCATCATGCCACTGACAGAAACCACCAGCATGTAGTTCTCTCTATCTACAACTCCAATATGTGAATGTAGGGAGGAGCCAGTGTGGTGTAGTGGTTTGAGTGTTGGACTATGACACTTGAGATCAGGGTTTGATTCCCCACTTGGCCATGGAAATCCACTGAGTCACACACTCTCAGCCCCAGAAAACCCTATGATAAGTTTTTTTAGGGTTGCCATAAGTTGGAAACAACGTGAAGATACACAACAACAACAGTAGATGCATGCAGGATTAAACTAAATACATATTGTTCTCACAATGTATTGCTTAGTTGGAATATTCCTTAGGTTGTGCTAGTTAAGAATGTTAATGCCCCAGAACTGATATCCTCCATTTTCCAAAGAATTCTTGAGAAGCAATATCTATCCCAACCCCGACATCTTAACTTTCAGCATTTTGCTCTGACAAATAGCTTCAGTAAGAAGCCAATTAAGAAATTACAATTGCTTATTTATATGATATGAGTATGCTTCCTAAACACAACCCACACTTATTTTCCCTCATTTCACATGCCTGTTACTCTCTTATGGTCTCTTTAAAATCACCTGTAAACTAATAAATACAAAGCCTCATAATCAATGACAAAAAAGGATTCACAATTCAAGTTCATTTTTGGTAAAAGCCATAAGGTCAAAATGGGGACATTCCCCTTCTTCATGTAAAAAAATCACTTAAGAATTTATCAGCTTATTCCTGTGCTTTTCATTTTTTTTACCTTGTTGTTTAAAGATTTATGGTAACCACAAATATGTGTGTCTTTGCCCATTTCTGTTTACATGTTTCTTCCCTGTACATGTAATTAATGATCAGCATGTTCAAACAAGCTAGTAAAAATGAGCTGTCATAAATTAAGAGAAAGTAAAAGGAAAGAAGTTTCAAGCAATCAGTATTTCATGTGGATGAGGATCAAAAGAGACAAAACAAAAGGGAGACCTAAATCTCCATTGGTTACCAAAATAGGCTATAAATTGCTCCCTCTCAAAGGCAAGGGAAGTGATGACAGGTTTGAAGAAGTGCCCACTGTAACTGGAACACTTTCACCAAGTAAAATGTATTTTCCCTTCAGAGCTGTTCTTCATATTCATTCCTAGTTAATATATTGGCAAACATTCTGCCCTTAGTAATATTCTGATAATTCCTCTAAGAATCCTTAGAGAATTCCTCTGATAATCTTCCCCTAAAAATCTATGCACCAAGGTAAGAAAGTAGATTATTTTCATCTATTTAGTATTCACTTTTATTTTGTACTTTTTTAGTGGGATTATTTCCAATCAAGAAATTACATCCAGCTTTCCATTTTGCGTCAGATTTTTATTTCCGCTAAAATCAATATGGCATTTCCAGCAAAGTTCTTACTAAAGTCAATGGTTAGATGGTGTAAAATACAGTCTTGTTACAATAGCAACAATCCATAAGATGAATCCCTTTATACAGCAATCATTTTGAATATAGATCTGAAAAGCTTTTTTTTTCTTTCAGGGAGAAAACATAGTTACAGTCATGGCAATGGGAGTTTGGCCAAATAATTTTTCTCATGTGATTTTTCTCATCTTGGAAAGTTTGGTTTGCCCTATTATATGACATATTTTATTGCTGCCATGTTGGCAACAACAGAATGAGCAAAAACAGAGATGTGAAATAGATAAAAGCAGTATTTCATAGCACCATCTTAGGCAGAGGTGGAAGCTTTTATTTGAAAGAGAAAATGGACTGAGTAAAAGTGAAGCTGGTGTGGATATATCAGGCACAATTCAGATGAGGAGTGGACAACCAAGGCAGGTCTGGGAGCCAATTTTCTGACCCAAGACCAGGGGTAGGCAACCATTTTGAGCCGGGGGCCGGGCCCCCGAAGTTGTCCCTTCTGGCGGGCCAGGGGGAGAATGGCAGCACGCGCGCTCATGAGCGTGCGCACAACCTGCGCTCCCGCCGCCGCCGCTGCGCGCGCTGCCTCGCCCACCTCCACGCATGTCGCGGCTGCCATTTTGTTCTCCAAAATGACGGCTGCAACATGTTTGCGCATGTGCAGTACTCCTGCACATGCGCAAACGCGTCGCGGCACCATTTTGGAAAACAAATTGGCGGTCACAGCGCGCGCAGCCGTGCGGCGACCAAAACATGCAGGGGCCAGTGGCAGGCAGTGGCAGGGGTCCGCCTGGGCCGGTAAGCGCGGGGCCCTCTGCTGGAACCGGCCGCGGGCCGTAGGTTGCCGGCCCCTGCCCAAGACCCTCCAGGACTGCTATGGACTGCCAAAAATGACAAAACCAAACCAAATAAAAACAGAGGTGACTTTAAAAAAAAAAATGGATAGGCACAGTACCGGTGGGCCCTGCAAACTATTTAAAGAGATGGATCAGAAGAGGCAATGAGACTTTTTGGGGCAGAAGAGGGGCAATCTAAGGAGCCTGGAGGAGGAGGGTCACAGCAAGCCTGAAGTATAGGACACAGCCTCAGGATTGCACTTTGCTCAATCCTGATGTAGAACATTTAAAATATGAGATAAAAAAACAGGTTTGATATCACATATTATGTAAATTTGGCTATTTTTGTGTGCCCTCAAGTCATTTATGACTTATGGCAACTTGAAGGTGACCTTTTCTCCTATATATCAAGCAAAAATATTTTAGAAGGTTTCTGGACCATCCACAACTATTAATATACACTGTCACATAAATCTGAAAACAAGTCCACTTCTTTGCACACACACATACACACCTCTCCTTTACTTATTCTAGCCTCATCATTTGTTAGCATTTGTATCAACAGCTCATTCTTTTAGTATGTTTATTTGACCACCTGCTTTTTTCTGAACACCACATATCTCTCCATGCAGCTTGCAAACTAAGGGTTATGTTTGTATATTCACACAGAAAGGTATTTAACTCTTGAATTTAACTTTGTAAAAGTAGAGGTATTTAAATTTTCTGTATGGAAGAGAGTGGAAGGGATGATATGCCCCGATTAACACCTAGATTAACCTGAATGATAGCCAAGTTGATCCACCCAAGTTTATTCAGGTGGTTGCTACTGGTATGGAAAGCTAATCTACCCAGTCTTCTGTTTCTGTCTTGTGTTTATGTATGTCTTTTCAAGTTGCTTGTCAACTTATAGTGACCCCATTAATTTCATAGGGTTTTTTTAAGGCAAGGAATATTCAGAGGTAGTTTTGCCAGTTCTTTCTTCTGAAATATAGCCTACTGCTCCTGATATTGTTGGCAGTCTCCCTCCAAGTACTAACTAGGGCTGAACCTGCTTAGCTTCCAAGAGCAGACAGGATCTGGTGACTTTACAGTATTTAGGCTCTTAGGGCCTTTGCAGACTGCCAGAAATAGTGCAAACTGAGTCCACTTTAACTGCCCTGACTCAGTGCTAGGGAATCATGGGAACTATAGTTTATTGTGGCACCAGAGCTCTCTGACAAAGAAGGCTCAATGTCCCAGAAAAAAATACAGTTCCCATGATTCCTTAGCACTGAGCCAGGACAGTTAAAGTGACCCCAAGCTGCATTATTTCTGGCAATCTGTAAAGGCCCTAAGTCACCAAATTATATTTCCTTTCATTGTAACTCAGAAAAGTTACTTTTTTGGACTATACCTTCCTGAAACCGCTACACAGCAAGGTCATGTTGGCTAACACTGTAGTTCAAAAAGCAAAACAAAAACACAAAAACAAAACAAACCCCCAAACTAAAAACAAAACAAAACAAAAAAAACTTGTTCAGAATTGCATGTGTCATGCTCTTCTATGACAGTGGTTCTCAACATTTGTTCCTCCAGATGTTTTGGGCATCACCTCCAAGAATCCTTGACCATTTTGGCTAAGGTGGCCAGGGCTTCTGGGAGTTGAAATCCAAACACCTGAAGGACCAAAAGCTGAGAACCTCTGCTCTGGTGGGCTTGTCATCCTCTCATTCCTAAGATTTTTGCTTAGGTCTAGGCATATAATCTGATTCACTGCATATGCCTTGAGTTATAGGTTAGTCAGAAAATCTATGCTTAGGTCTCTGGTGTTCTGATTTTTCCTTAGAAAAGGCTGAGTACAGATTTCTAGACTGAATCTAAGCAGCAGTTCTGGGAACAGGAGGATTTAACTTACTTTCCTACCATATCACTGACTATCCTCCCAAGTTTCTATGAGGCTACTATGTCAGTATACCCCATGAGTCCTCCTTCCAGATAGATGTGCATTGGCTGATTAGTAACTTTTTTTATATGCCACTTTTCCACAGCACACTATACCCAAGCAGCTCACAGTAAACACCAACTTATCAAATGAAAAAACAAACAAACCATTTTCTATTAATAACTTCAAATCAAACAAAACCTATGCAACAAAACAAGATAAATTCCACGGCACAATGAAAAAAGCAAAATCCCATAGAGAAACACAGTCTAAATAAAAACTAACAATGGCAAAGCAGACTGTCACTCCTAACATGTTATATGGCTCAGGTTCAGGCATCTGAAAGACTGATCTCCCTATACTAAAGCCTGTCCAAGCTGTAAGAACTTGAGGGGAAATTTCTCTCAGCTTCACATCATTCAGGTCTAGGATAATGGAAATATTGCATCTTCCCATATGAGCCTATTCATATTCTAAGATCTCTAGGGGAGGTCTTTCTCTCAGGTATGTCAGGGGTGATAGTGGTACAAGGGAGAAGTCCTTCTCAGCAGCTGCTCTTAGATTTTGGAAATCCCTCCCTACAGATTATAGGTTGGCTCCTTCCTTCTTCTGGCAAGTGAAACCTCCCTATTACATCAAGCTTTCAGGAATTGACTTGAAAGGGGTTGTAATGGTTGTCTACATTACACACGCACACACACGTCCCTCTCCATTCGCAGACTTCCCATTCATGATTTTGAGTTTCCACAGCCGGGAAGCCAGGAGGGACAAAATGTCGCGTGTGGGAACATGCCGCCATTATACTAAATGGGGCTTGAATATCTGTGATTTTTCTATTTTGTGTGTGTGGGAGTTCTGGAACTCTAGGAGGGATGACTGTATTCTATTCTACACTACAAGGATTCACAAAAACCTGGCTTTAACATGGCACAGAGAAGGGTCTCCTCACCCTCCTTCCAAGGACAGAACTACAGTAAAGGGAAAGTGGTGATGATATTTAAGTTCCCTCCACCTAGTTTTCCAGAGGTTTGGTTTGCTAATGCCTCTCATAACACCTAAGATTACAAGCATGGCACAGGATAAAGGGGTTAATCCTCCTTTCCCCAGCAGTTGCTACTCTGATCCATCCCAGACCCCCTTCCCACCCTATCCTGAGGGCTTTAAAAATCAAATAAGCAAAACATTAGGAGATTGTACCAAAGATTTCCTGCATAATGTCTAGTTTGTTCCTACACTGTATTCTTTGTTTGGTATCCTCCATGTCCTATTTCAGGGGTAGGCAACCTTTTTCGGTCTTGGGCTGGTCCCCTGAAGTCCTCGTCGCCGCTGGGCCGAGGGGGGGGGGAATGGCGGTGCGCGCGCTCATGCGTGCGCACCCCCGCCACCGCGCGCGATCCCCCTTTGCGCTGTCGCCACCACTGCTGCCGCCACCGCGGCACACATGACTGCAGCACCCGCCGTGCATGTCGCGGCCGCCATTTTGATTTCCAAAATGGCGACCGGCTCTCATTTGCGCGTGCGCAGTACTCCTGCGCATGCGTGGCCGCGGCAGCAGGGGTCCACCTGGGCCGGTAAGTCCGGTGACCTGGGCCGGAACCGGCCCGGGGGCCGTAGGTTGCCGGCCCCTGTCCTATTTCATCTTAATTGTTACATGTCTTTTTTCTACAGACTGCTGACTCCATACTGTTTTGTTTCTGCTTATTAAAAGCTAACAGCACAAGCCAACTATGTAGTCTTTACAACATAAACATTTTGTGAATGTCACTCGCAATGATTTCTTCTCCGTCTATATGCTGTGGTAGGCCATTGGCAGGGCCAGGTAAAAGATGCTTTGCTGCCTGAAGCACTAGAGCAAGTGGCGTGTGCTCTTTCTTCCCAAGCCTTGGCTATCAAAATCAAAGTCCAAAGCCAATCCAGTTATTTTGGAACAGGAAGCTAGAAATATCCGTCCTGCCTCTGACTAATGATACAGCCAAGACACTGGCCTTTTGAAGTCTATCTATGGCAGGGATAGGGAAACTTTTGAACTCCAACTCCAATAATTCCTAATATTTGGTCATGATGGGTGATAATTCTGGGAGTTCAAATCCAAAACATCTGATGGGCCAAACCTTCCCTATCCCTGCTTATGAAATAGCCTTCTATACCAGAATGTACCAACTCAACATGGGAGCCAGGGTAGTATAGTGATTTGAGCATCTGACTATGGAGATTACCTGATTGCGGGAAGGACTTTCACACTTTACCTGGCAGGGAAGCGCAAGTGAAAGTGATTTGTGCAATCACTTTCACTCTGGTCATGGACAGGAAAAGGGTGGAGGAGCGATCCCATATCTATCCATTCTCCATGTGATAATCTCCTATGACTCTGGAGACCAAGATTCAAATCCCAGTTTGGCCATATAAATCCACTGGGTGACCATGGACAAGTCACTCTCTCTCATCCTCAGAGGATTCATCTTCTGAAGAAACTTACCAAGAAAACCCCATGGTACCTTAGTGTTGCCATAAGTCAGAAATGACTTGAAGGCTCACATCAACAACAACAACAACAATAACCCAATTTTGTGGCCATCTTTGTCCAGTGATAGTTTACAGCACCATATTGTTTGGACAGAAAACCAACCCAGTGGCTCTCATAATTAATAAATACCTGCTCATGATTGCAATATGCAAGAAAATTCTGTAAGAAACAGCCTAATCTTACTGGCATCTAAGATCTAGAAACATATCAGGTTCTGTAGATGCTAAGGATGCTAAACTAATGGATACACAGGCTCTTGCCAAAGACATAATAAAAGGTGGGGTATACTGGCAAGGAAGCCTCAGGAAATCCTATTCTTAATCTCCCTTCTCTCATGACCTCACTAGATGCTTTTAGCAAGTCATGCTGTCTCAGCCTCAGTTCCCACATTTGTAATATGGATAAAGGTAACATTAATTTACCTTGACAGTGTTATAAAGAATCCAGTGTGATACTTCATATGAAGCACTTTGAACTGAAATCGCTGTTCAGATGCTACTATGATTAAAATTTTGAGTAATTTAAAATAACCAGTTACTTGTACAGTTGCCCCTCCGTTTTTGCGGACTTCGAGTCCATGTCCCTTGCCCATTTGTGGGTGGCAAACGGGGGGGGGGGAGTGGTGCACACTCATGCATGGCCCCACACACATGCCATTAATTTCAATGGAGATCGAATATTTGCGAGCCACCATTTTTGCGCTGGGGGGGTCTGGAACGAATGCCCTGCAAATTGGGAGGGGCTACTGTAATTAATTCTTTGATCAAATAACAAAAGTATACCTTTATAATACCAGTCCTTTTGTGAGATAATTATAACTGTTTAGTTCTATAATTACATGGGTGTGTGGCCTCATTTAATATTGGTTCAAGTACTGGCTCATGATGTGTCTCATACTCTGTATTGTATTGAGGTGATGAAGTAGACAGAAGGAGAATGTGATTTATACCACAAGCCAGTGGCTTGTAGTATTTAGATGTTTTACTTGAAGGGTAACAATTCTAGTAATCTTTGAAAAAATATGAAAATAATGAATTAGTGTATTTTTTAATCATGATAATGGTAACTGTCTACTTTCTTGGGACCTTGGTATTATAACTCTAATTAATTTTTGAAAAATCACCTTCAAAGCTCTGCATATTGTTGAGACATTGTTTCATACTCTGTCTTTTTGTACCTTTCAAGGACTCCTCAGAGCTAAAAAGAAAAGGGATACCCCCTCTTCCATAACCTTCCGACAGTTGTTGCTGTAGAAATAAGGTGGAATTCAGCTGGTATATCTTAAATGACAAGCTACACCCAGTGAAATTCTGTCTTTTATGCAACTATTGATGGTGCAGAAGTCCTTTCTTCTTTCACATCTGATGCCTCAACGTGGAAAAGACTGAGAAAAGCTACATACATTCCATCAAAAGATATGAACTTGCTCCCAAAGGCAGCCATTATTATATGATCAGCCTGGCTGTGAAGGCTGCTAAGGTGGCAAATTCTTGTTAAAACATTCCTCCCATGTGCAGCCATTTACAGCACTGTTGAAGCTTTTCACTCCCCTTCAACAAAATCACACATCAACTTCTGAAAGTGGTTTTGTTTTCCTTCTTCCTTTAATTCTGAACTTGTTTTCAACATTGCATGAAAGCACTTGCTGATAAACAAAGTCAAGATCCTTTTCCAGAGTACCTGCTGTTGAACACTGTGATAAGAAAAAGTTAATCCAAACAGCAGTTTTAATCTAGGGTAATTCCTCCTATCACATCCAGTCAGCAGAGTCTACAATCTCTGTTTATCTTTCTGACTATGGCTCCAGTCATATCATCTTAAAATTCTGCTCTCTATTGTGCCAGTGACATTTCCTAAGGCATGCCAAATGGTGAATTCTAACTCCATCACTTTCCTAGCCAAAGTGGCAGTATTAAATATTTGAAGCCTAAAAACTAACAATGAAAATAAGATTGTGCAGAACAGATTAAAGCAAGCATGAAGCTGAATGAAGGAGTTTTTTTTCCTGTTAAAAGACATTTGTTATTACGATCATTCCACAAGTATTCCAAGTTGCTTTCTGATGGTCTCTGGACTATACATTTCTCTGTTCATTGTGCAGTTTTTTGTTTTTGTTCTAAGTTTTCTTTGTATATATTTGTACCATTTCTAACTACAAGGCCCCTCATAAAGAGCCTCTACAAAAATGTAATAAATTCTAAAATCAGTTGAAACTGTAAAAAGCAATACAACATATAAAGCACCACCATATCAAAGAGAACAATCTTACAGTCCCAAGTAGTTTCATAACAAAGAAGGACTTGGCTTTCTAGAATGTCTGTTTCTTGTATCTGGTAGTCTGATAGCAATTAGAAACAGGTTTACAATCCTGCTACAAAGGCAAACTAAAGTCTATAGTCATCACCATAGTTCAGCCAATTTGGAAATCATGACAAACTTGAAAAATAAGAAAATGAGGAAGGGGACCAGAAAGCATGAGGAGAGGAGGGAGGGGAAAGAGGAACATGCAAGTCTGATGTCTGAAACAAGCAAAAACATCATAAAATTTTATTGCTACATATAATGTATGTGGGCTTGGATCCAAAGGTAGTGCTACCTAATAAGAAGCCATCACCATTTATGAAAGGTTGGACTCTCAGTTTTCACCAAATCGCCCTCCTCACTGCAGCTCCTTTATACCCCCCATCTACTTCTGGATTCTCCAGAACAACATACAATAGGATGTGGAGAACTTAAATGTGTAGGAAGAAGGGGATGGAACACTAGAGCTCTTACTTTTGTAAGCAAGAGTACTGGCTGTAGGAGAAGTGTTTGAATTTCAGCTTAATTTAGCATTTTAAAGGGTTTATTTTAGAACATTCTGTATTTATTCACTTTGTCATACAACCATCCAGAACTGCTTAAAACAAAAACTTGGCTAGTGTTTCACTCTGGATGAATGATAATGCCTCTTGATGCTGTGTGTGTATATGCCTTCCCATCAACTTATGGCAACCCCATGAATTTCATAGGGTTTTCTTAGGCAATGAATACTCATGGGTGGTTTTGCCAGTACCCTCCTCTGAAATAGAGACTGCAGCACCTGACATTCATTGGCAGTCTCCCATTCAAGTACTAACCACAACTGACACAGCTTATCTTACAAGTTTCAGTGAGGATCTGATGCCTTTATGGTGTTTAGGCACCTCTGGACACTACTCCCAGTTAATCTGACACTTGTATATTTGTAGTAGGCTTATCAAATATTGTTTCTGTTAAGGTAGATGCTGTACGTATGTAGAAACCAGGTCTGGACAAGTATGGCCCCAAATAGATGGGCAGATGTGGGCAGCTTCCAGATGCTCTGGGGGCATAGTGTTTATACAACACATGCCCCTGAAGCACCCAGAAGCAGACCTGGGGCCCCCTATGGCAGCCCAAAACCAGCCCCAAAAGGAGTGGCCTTTTCCTGCTCCTTACCACAGTCCATTTAGGACTGAGGCAGGAGTTGCCCTTGGGGCCACAGTGTGTGTTCGCTGTGGCCAAGGGGCAATCAGGCTGGGAGCAGCTTCTGGCTGCTCCTGGATAACTATGCTGAGTGGGCTAGGGATTTGCACATAAGAACACATATGTGTGTTTCTTCACCTCATTTCAACGTGTGGCTACAACACACAGAACTTTAAACAATGTAGAAATTCCAACAGACTGGCTGTTTGGAAGGGTGATTGGAGGTCTGGATCCTACTCCAATTCTATCTCAATTTCTTTTCCTATTTAAATACCTGGTAGTGATGTTTCAGGTTTTTTTGTTTTGTTTTGTTAACTATACATTGTAGGTTGTTTTTTTTAATACAAGAACCAGTGTCAAGCCATTTTAACAAAGCTCTTCCTCTATGCTCTATTTGATGGTCTATTGAGTCATCTTCATTCCTTAAGGCTCCCCCCCCCTTGAATAAGAGATTATTCTTCTGAGCTGCTACACAAATTCTATTTGATTATCCTCATGCTTTCCCCATTTTTATTTTCTTAAATTTCTTTCTGAACACACACACAAATCAGTTCATTGGCATGTGTATTCAGCAAGAGCAGAGCATTTTAAGTGAAAGCTAGAAAATTATGTCTTCCCATGGGGGAAACAGTGCAAGAACCATGTGTAAGTATGAAACCTATCACTGCCAAAATAAATCACTATTAAATTTCTTCTGTATTTTTAGAACAGTAGAAATGTTGCTGTTTTGTTTCTGTTGGTCCCCTCACACCCTTTGTCCACTCTAATCCAGAGTTCACTTTTAACAAACATATGGAGCTTGTTCCCACTTTATTTATTTTATTATTTGTATCCTATCATACATTATGAGCCAGCATGGTGTAGTGGTTTGAACACTGGAATATGACTGGAGACCAGGGTGTGAATCCCTGCTTAGTCATGGAAACCCACTGAGTGACCTTGGGCAAGTCACATACTCTTAGCTTCAGAAAGCCTTGTGATAGGGCTGCCTTAGGTTGCCATAAGTTGGAAATGACTTGAAGGAACACAGCGACAAGAACAACCCTATCAGATGTTTTTTAGAGTGGCTGATAGCATAGTAAGACAACAGTCAGTAAAAGACATTAAAATATCTCAACTAAAAACACAACCAAACAACCCCCCCAACAATCTTAAAACAACTGAACAACAGTCAATGCAACAGTTTTAAGACCTTATCTCTAGTGCTCACTAGTGACTTTAGTGAGACACTATGTGGCTAGTTTTTATGAACGTCTATACCAGGGGTAGGCAACCTAAGGCCCGGGGGCCAGATGCACCCTCCCACAGCCTTTGGACCGGCCCCAGGCCGGTCCTGCCGCCACCGCCGCCGCCCCCTGCCACCCCCTGCCACCGCCACAATCCCCTGCCATGATGATATTGATTATTGTTGTTATTACTTGTTCTTGGGGTTTTCTTGGCAAAATCTGCACAGGGGGTTTGCCATGGCTTTTCTGGGGCTGAGAGAGTGTGCATGCATATATATATATATATATATATATATATTTATTTATTTTTGGTGCTTCAACCCCCCAATTGTCTGAGGGACAGCAACCCGGCCCCTGGCTCAAAAAGGTTGCCTACCCCTGGTCTATACTTTTCCTAAAAACTGCAACAGAATTGAATCAATAAACCCTCCTGGGGTGATTGTTCCACAAAACAGGTACCATTGCTAAAAAGGCCCTGATTTACACCATTTAAGTTGAACAAAGTAATGCATATGTAGTGTAATAGAAAGTAATAGAAGAAGACATTCTCAAGTTCTTACAGCACAGGTAATTTTGTACAAAAGAAAACAGTCTATACAGTCATTGGGACCAAACCATTTTGGATTTCAACAGTCAAAACCAGTACTTCAAATCATGCTGAAGAACAATGGGGAGAAGGTCAAATTAAATCAACACTAGTTAATTCATTCCCATTTGCTTGCACCTTGTTACTTCCCAACTAATTACTGGTCTGTGCTGAAAGGGAATTTTCACATAGAGTATGTTATTATACTGCAGCCTGGAAATGATCAAGGCTTGTAATATGGAACAAAGCAAATGTTATTTTTAAGACACAGCAGCTGAGGGTTTTCTTGGTTTTATTCTATAGTAAATACAGGGACTAATGTGCATCAGGAACCTAGTTGAAGGGATAAGGTTGGATTTAACTCTTCCTCCCCTCCACTAGGGTCCCTCCCTCCATTCCATCCGATGTCATCTTGGGGAGAGACACCAGGCCCAGAGACACTGGGCCTGGAATAAGAAGAACCCTTCTTAAAGGACGGGTGGGATTTGTATGTTCAGTTTAGATTGTATTAATATATCTGTATGGAAATTTTAATGTTGTAAGCTGCCCCGATTGCTCTGCAGAGGGGCGAGATATAAATTATTATTATTATTATTATTAGGGTCAGACTGGAACTACTGAACCTGCAGTTTATCTTGCCAAATAACTAACTATTTTCAATACAAATTTCAGGAGCATTGGGCTTAATCCATTGTACATTAATAGGGAAGCACTAAAGTCCCCTTTATTCTCACAATGTTGTTGATGTAGATCAGCCTCCCATGTGCATTGTTGAGGGAAAAGGGGAAAAAAAGATGTAGGTGTAAATTCTGTTTTTAGTCTAATCTAGAACTGATGTGTTGTTATGTGCTTTTAAGTTGTTTCTCAATTTATGGGTGCCCACAAATAAGTAAACATAGCATGGGGTTTTCTTCACAAGATTTGTTTAGAGGGAATTTGCCCTTGCCTTAATCTCAGGTGTAGAGAATATGACTTGCCCAAGGTGACCCAGTGGGTTTTCATGGCTGAGCAGGGATTTGAACACTAGTCTGCAGAGTCATAGTCCAGTGCTCAAAGCACTACACGACACTGGCTCTCATCCCATCTAGAACAGACCCACCTAATCAGTGGAACCAACCAGTGGAACAATGGTGCTGATTTACCATGTCTCTCTTGATTCCATGGGTTTTCTCTAGTTGGGATTAACAATTAAGCTTAGGTCAGAGCTAGCTGTTACATCTTTAAATATCTTCTTAGTCCAAAAGATCACCATTCTCAAAGATGCAGATCATAAGTCAAAATATTTGGATAACGGCCACTCTGATGTGACCAATATGCTGAACATTCAAGACCAAGGTGAGGTCCAGGACTTCCATTACAACCCTAAAACTATAGTTCTGCTCTTTCTGAAGGACTGGAAACCCATCAAGAACAAGGAAAACATCAACTCCTAGATTGGTTACATACCAATTACCTTAAGCCTTAAACTTTAATCTTCCTGCTGTCTTTTGGAACCTTCTTCTAAATACCAGGACATTTCTTGAGTTTTCACAAAAAAAAAAAGGCCCTAAATGTCATTTATTTAAAATGGGTTCTTTTGTTTATTATTTATTATTTCATTTCTATGACACCTTTCTACCATAAAGGGGCCCAAGGTGGGTCACAAATAAGACCACCTAAAATCTTTACGATAAAAATTTAAAAGGCAATTAAAATCAACTAGCTAAAAACTGCATAAAATTACATAAAAGTACAAAAGTTAAAAACATAACTAAAGCACACACCCTATATAAAAGTCTCCCTGACATGATTATATATTCTAATAATTTGGGTATCATAAAAATAATTCATCATATGAAACAGCTTTCATGAACAATGGCACTGAAACTTTCACTGTTCATACAAGGTCAAAAATTCTCTTTGGTGTTTGTGGAATAAAATACAATACTGTTGGGAATGATATTCTTCACACAGTACAATCTGGTGACTATTCTCCAAGGAGCCAGAGCCATTAGATCTCTGAATGTCTAACTAGCTGAATAGTGCACAAGGTAACACACAACTCTGTATATATTTATGAAGTCAAGATGCTCCAATAAAAAGTATTGCCTTACCTTCTCTGGGTCTCTATATCGGCATATATGAAAAATGACTTTTGTAGCCTGTAAAGAAGTGGGACCACAATGGTAATTTGGAGCAGTGTTGGATATAAATTTAACATGGCTTAGTTGCAAGTGCATTATAGATGGTACAGTGAAATAACTGTGGTACCTGTAACAATGGTAACATGCTTTAAGGTAGTACATTACCCAAAAGGAGCTTGCATGTTACCAAGAAACACGATGTGTCTGTGGTTTGGGCATGCATTCATACAGGCAACTGGAGTGGGCAACTACAGAGAAGGAGGAGGCCATTTCCCATGAGCTGCAAGGTTATGTTTTAAAGCACTAGAAATGACATCATCTTTTGTTGAATTTGGAGGAGAGATTGAGGGCTTTGGGGGGGGGCGCTCTTGAATGTAAGGTAGGTAACCTGTGGTCAGTTTTGTAAGGTAGGTAACCTGTGGCACCCAAGAGATCTGTAGGTAAATATAAACAGAGTAGTTTAAAACCCCTACTTCCTAACTTTATGTCATACCACATTCTCCATGGCTGTAGTAGCCTCACTTTTCTGTCTATTAAACTGCCATGCAGCCCAGACCATGTTCACTTAAAATGCATAATTCCTTGGAAATAAATTGCAGTATATTCAATGGACCTCATGTCCAAATAAGCATATGCACAACCGAAGCCTTATTCTTCTCCTACAACCCACACCTCGTCCCGACTTTTTCTGTAGTACTTTTCATGAGCCAACATGATCCCAGCTTCTCTGAGCAGTTTACTAGTTTACATTCCTTTCTTGCTACTTCATTATCCATTATCTTGCACAGAGTTGGCAACTTTTATTCTTTCCCCTGAGCCTTTAACAACTGCATAATGGCCACTTTTCTGAAGGTAAAATTTTCCCCATCATTATACCTCCACATCCGAAAAAGGACTGGCAATTAAATCTCTATCATTTAGCTGTTAGAGCTGGAAAGTTGGTGACCCTATTCTTACAGCCCCATCCCTGAGTTACCATTTAGCCTTTGTCTCATACCTCTGAAGCTACAATTCTGTGTACACTTAACAACATAATCCTATGCATGTTTTCTTAGAGGTAAGTCCCACTATCTTCAATGTTGCTTACTTACAAAGTGAATTTAGGGATTACCACTTTAGGATTATACTGCACCGAATTCAGCAGAATTTACTTTGAGTTCACATGCATATTAGTCCCAAGTAAATATGTAAGGACCCTCTAGAAAGGAAAGCAGCATTTTCCTCCTGTACAAAGTGCATCATAACATAATCACTAAATAACCATTTGTTTATTTAATTTATATGCTGCCATTCTTCCAATGTCGGACCCAAGGTGGCTCACAAAAATATATAGAGACAAATGTGTAGCAATGGCAACAGTCATCATGAAATGAGATCTGGGTGAACTTAATTGCACTATGAATCCAATATGAAAAATGAGCCATAATTCAAGTTCTACTAATTTCAATGGGTGCTAAAACCAACTAACATTACTATTCTATATGTCTACTCAGAAGTAATGCCCATTATAGGATGGCAGTCCAACTCATAGTAATTTGCTGCACAGTAGAAAGACTATGTCAGAAGCAAGTTATTCATTATATTTAGGCTAATTTCTTAAAGGTCACACCCATTTAATGAACTCACTGTCTAGAAGACAGTCAGGTTAGCCTTTTCTCTGCTGTATATCTCATAACTTGCAAACCATGACATGTGGAAAGATCCTTTTGGATTTTACAAAGGCGTTGTTTGGTATAGCCTCTGATCTTGTTGCCAATACGGTGTCTGACAACTAATGACTGATGAAACAAAGGTGTAATCTTCTGGCAAACATTTATTGTTCCAGACATGATTAATGGGAGGTTAAATCTTTTAATCCCCCCATAAAATATTTAGAGATCCTTTCAAAAAGAATAATTGACAGATATTGTAGTTGTACTCTTTATTAAAACTCCTGGGCATGTTGCATCATTTTGATACAATTTCAGTCCTTGCCCTCTTCTCTTTTTATTTGACCCACTAATTGAGGCTGCTCTACTGACACAGTTAAGTAGCATTTGAATACTGCTGACATATGAACATGAATTTAAATGGCAGCAAGGAGAACTATAATCCAAGCTTCCACTTTTGTCATTAAATCAAAAAACTAAAAACCACCAGGAAGCACTTCTGAACCCTCTGAAACAAGTTGCTTGTTTTCCCTCTGTGTTTATGTGCTGGAGTAATTTGTGAGCACCCAAAGAAAATGTTTCCCCTTGTTCCAAAGGGTATTCACTGTCTTCAGACAAAGACAAGAAGTGGTGAAAAAACAAAGGAATATACATTCTTTTAAACTGCTCAACTGTCATGGTGGATTCTGCTGGGATTTTTGGAAGAGATTATTACAACCAGTGGCATCCCTGGGGTTGGTGTCACCTGATGCGGGAGGAGGGCAGTGTGTGTGTGTGTGTGTGGGGGGGGTATTCTGCTGCGGCCTCTTGAGGGCTGTTTGGGTTCCGGAATGGCTACATCATGGCTGCAGTTCTGCCGGAGCCAAAATGGAAAGCACTGTCCCTCTCCAGCATAATCTGTTCCTTGAGGAAGCAGTGCTGTGGTTCCAGAGGGCTGTTTTGGGTCTCGTGTGACTGCTAGGCAAGCAGGAAAGGGGCACAACACCCTTTCTCACTTGCCCAGAAGCTGTATCAGTTCCACCCAGTTTTCTGCCTCACTGGGTGTATACTCCCCCTCTGGGGTGTCACCCGATGTGGTGTACACCCCCCCACACACCCCTAGTTACATCACTGGTTACAATATGAGGATAAGAATGTGAAGAAGCTGGTGAATTCCAGATAAGGTTTTTTTTGGGGGGGAGTGGGAGTAAAAATGACAAGAGTCTTGTGGCACCTCAAAGACTAGCACCTTTTTTGGGGGGTATGAGATTCATAGACTGCGGCCCATTTCATCAAATTTAACTGACACATCTGGTGAAGTGGGCTGCAGTCCACAAAATCATGTGTTAAACAAAACTTATAAGTATTTTAATGTGCTTTAAGGTACTTTGCTGTTTGTGATACAAAACACCTGCCCCTTCAAAGTTGAAGCAAAAAATGGAGGTGCTACTACAAATTTGTAACAGGGAGAATTCCAGAATGAAATCACTAAAGACAGAATGAGGAGACATTCTCCTTATATATCCTGCCCAAGCTTGGGACCTGATGAAGGGGCTCTCCTCTGTATCCCAATAGTTAGGGCAATACACTGTAAAAGAACATGAGAGAAGGCCTACTCTGCTCTGGCACTGAGATATGGATTGATTGGGGACAATGTCACTCTCATTCTGCCACCAAATAAAAATATGGTTGCTTAATAAACCTTATACAAATCTCCAAATGTGCATGATTTTAAACAGTTTTCAATAGTTTGAACTGATTTGCCCTTTTCAACTTGTAGAATTGTTGAATATGATTTTACAATAATTTTATTGTTTACATTGCCTAGAGTTGGTCAAAGTCAGGGCTGGAACAGACTGGCACCTGCAGCTGGCTTCAAGCCAGTTTAGGGGAGTGGCGTTTATACATGCCACACCCCCAAGTCACCCGGAAGTCGCACTAGTGATTACACACAGGGCGGCTCCTGAGCGGCTTGTGGGCATGGCCTTTAGATGACCATCGCCCTGGAGCTGACAAAAAGCTGGCTCAAGAGGCAA
This sequence comes from Phrynosoma blainvillii, assembly GCA_026167975.1. Taxonomy (NCBI): domain Eukaryota; kingdom Metazoa; phylum Chordata; class Lepidosauria; order Squamata; family Phrynosomatidae; genus Phrynosoma; species Phrynosoma blainvillii. The sequence continues at coordinate 81,660,869 of JANUYF010000002.1, forward strand.
ACAGGCAGCCGTTTTCCACTCCTATTTGGGGCAGAAGCTGGCTGGATTGGGGCCACAGCATGCAATCGCCGTGGCCCCAATCTGGCTCTCTCAGCTAGATCTTTTTCGTCCCTCTTTTTACTGTAGGTTGCCTTGAGATCTTTAACTAGACTGGGATGAAAATATTTTAACTTGTGTTTAAAAGGCATTTAAAAATGGGATATAAATTTCCCAAAGGTTGCACCATTTCCAAAGGTTGCAGGAGAAGGGAGAGGGCAATCAAATCATAAACAACATCTCAGGCCTCTACAATTTATCATCTACCAATACAAACACAATCAAGCAACCACACATGAGTTGTCTAGGTCCTGACAGGGCAAAATATGTGAGCAGGTGAGCTGAATTTGCTCACTGGGTCACACATCATGCAGGTTTTTTTTTGTCAAGGTCATGAGATAACTGATATTTCTCTTTCGCAGAAACCTTTATGGTGCTAAGACCCAGCTGCCTCTTTACTCTGCTTAACAGAAAGGACAGTGTCTTTTAAAAACTTGCATCATCCTATTTTAATAAAAAATAGTATGACAGCACCTTCCGTTTCACATCTGTGGAATCAGAAACCCTCTTAACATCTTCACCATGTAAACCTTACCTGTATGGAGCTGGGTGATGGGGATGAAACTGTGCTGCTGATCTCACCTGCTTTGCTCATACAGCCAAGTCTGCAAAAGAGCCCTTACATGCAAAAAGGTGTATATGTACAGGTGCCCTAAATGAATAATAGCCCCAACTTCACAGAGGTGTTATATCTATCTACTATCTGTATATGTATTGTCTGCTGCCATCTGTGCAGACATTCAGCTATACAAAAGTTAAAAATAAGGCCAGGAAAGTATGAAATGTTAGAGGCAGGGCAGAACTAGGAAAAGTTATTTTTGCTGACTCCAACTCCAACACTCACTCAGGAAACAGTAACCATGTTTGCTGGGGGAGGGGTGTTCTAAGATGTCTTTTCCATGTGTTTAATGTACAGATAAAAATATTCTGAAACGGCCTACTGAAACCTTCAGTGGAAATGTCTTTTCAATTTTTATTCATTACATTTCAAGACATTTTCCCCCAATCGGTCAGAAAATCTGTGACCAAACCATTTCTACCACATTTGTCATTCTTGCAGTTCAAACCATGACATTCCAACTAATGAACACAATTTAGTAAATCCAGTAAGTAGCCCTGGTGGGACAGTGGTTAAATACCAGTACTGCAGATACAACATTGTAATTTTGATCCAAGGGCTCTAGGTTGACTCAGCCTTCCATCCTTTCGTGGGTCAGTAAAATGAGTACCTTGTTTGCTGGGGGGCAATTGGCTAAGACATATAGGCTGATTAGAGAGTGCTTAGTTCACTATGAAGCAGTATGGAAATGTAAAGTATTAGTAAATGTAATTTGCAAAATCAGTTTCCAAGTAATAGCTAAATATTGCAGGTGTTATACATATTTAGAAGCTCACCACTCAAGCCCATTACTTTGGTTCAGTTATTATCTTCTCCTTCAACATTTTGTTCACTCTCATTATGAAGACTGTTGTCGAGACTTGTTACATTTCTTTGATCGTTTCCATTCAGTGAAGAACTGACAGCCAAAATGCTTGCAATATTTAAAATAACTATTTAGTCTAATAAAAAGTATATTTCTACTTGTGTTAAGTTGCTTCTTTCATCTGAGAGCTAACAAATAGGGTGTGAAGCAATCAGAGTACTTCAGAAGGTTATACAATTTTTTATTAGGTATGGGATTTTATGTGATTAATTTAACTCCAATGCTACTCTGTTTTACATACAAGTCCATCAATTTATATGTCACATGCTGCATATAAATGGCTTGCATCTAATTAAATCACATATTTCCATCTAATCCAAGCACAGTGAGATTATCCACATTTCCATTTTGTTTTACAAGGTCTGCATCAGTTTTGACACAAGCTGCATGCTAATGGGAAGCTGAAAAGTAATCAGATGCTGCAGGATAGCGCACATCTATCTTTCTTTTAACACCTATCCTGGATCTATTTTCATATCCGCTTCCTGAAGTGGCACCCTAATGCCAATCTCATATGTGTTTGTGACCACAATCAGCATCATATGACAAGCGAAACAGAAATGAGCTAGTGAGACAGAAGGTTGGAAATACATTTTTACAGTATCAGCAATCTTCATATGGATGTGGAAAGGTCACAGAAATAAATTTCATTTGAAGTGTTACTTGATACTGTTAGAGCTTTATTGTCCCTGTGCTGGGAACTGAAATCAGCACTAGGTCAAAATAGTCCTGTAAAACTGCTTTCGCTAAGAATATTTTGCTATGTACAGGAAAGCAGGATTGGCAGGATTTTGTTACCAATGTGGCTCCGGGGTTCTCTCAATCTTCTTCCTATCAGATTTGTCAACTTACAGAGAGCCTAAGTAGCATTATTGTACTTTTCCATTCACCTAGTTTGCCAGCTGTTTATTTTTCACTTTAAGAAGCATCTGTTTTGCAAAATAGTTCAAAACAAGCAAAGCATTACATTGTAGTGAATCTTTCCAGTGAAACCATGAATATACATCAACCCACACTGATTTCAAAGGAAATCTTCCCATTCATTTGGTTACAGCTTAGTCACAATTGCAGAATAAGTATCTTGGGGTTTCATAACAACCAGGGATACTTATGAGAGCCATCAGAGATAATAGTAAGCCATGGTTTTATTTCTTCTATCTTTCCCCCATCTTTTGTGCATGATGGGAGATCAGTTTGCAGCCAATGACAGTTAAATCATGGCAGCTAAAGCAGAAGCATAGTGCCATAATTATATAGTAGGAAAGACTCAGCCATGCTTAAAGTAATTGTATAGAAATAAATGGTGTTTGTGTTTGTTGTGATTAATTCAATTCATGATTATTTCAATGGGTCCTCACACTAAAGATGCCTAAGATTGGGTCCAGTCCTATGGTTTGCATAAACCATAGCTCATTTCTAGCAGAGATTAAAATATTGTTTGCTTGCCTGATTTGTAGGCAAACTATAATTACTCAGGGATCATGTAATACGTTTGAGACTAACTGAAAGAGAGAAGTTGTTAGTATGAGCTTTCATAGACTTGAGTCTACTTCTTCAAGTAGTCTAGACATAGTCAAACACTCATTCTAGACTTTAGGAGAGCTGATTTCAACAAACTTAGGGAAACACTGGGAGTGATCCTGTGGTCAGGAATACTAAAGGAAAAGGGAGTTCAGGATGGATGGGAGTTTCTCAAAAGGGAGATACTGAAGGCACAATCTCAGACTGTTCCAATGAGAAGGAAAAATAGAACATGTTTCAAGAAACTGTTGGATGACAAAAGAACTCTCAAGTGAACTAAGTTTTAAACGGGAGATGTATAAGAAATGGAAAAAGGGTGAAATCACTAAAGAGGAATTCAAACAAATAGCTAGCACATGTAGGGGTAAAGTCAGAAAAGCCAAAGCACAGAATGAGCTCAGGTTTGCTAGAGTGCTTAAGCACAATAAAAAGGGCTTCTTTGGGTATGTCCATAGCAAAAAAGAAGAAGAAGGAAATGGTAGGGCCACTGTGCAGAGAAGATGGAGAAATTCTAACAGGGGACAGAGAAAAGGCAGAACTACTCAACATTTTCTTTGCCTCAGGCTACTCACTAAAGGAAAAGGGTGTTCAACCTGAGGAAAATGGACCAGAGGACACAATAGAGGAAATGCAGCACAAAGTAAGTAAAGAGGAGGTACAGGAATACCTGGTTAACCTAAATGAATATAAGTCTCCAGGACAAGATGACCTACATCCAATGATATTAAAAGAACTGGCAAATGTAATCTCAGAACCACTGGCAATAATCTTTGAGAACTCCTGGAGAACAGGAGAAGTCCCAGCAGACTGGAGGAGGGCAAACATTGTCCCCATCTTCAAAAAGAGGAAAAAAGAGGATCCTAACAACTATAGCCCAGTTAGTCTGACATCAATACTGGGAAAGATTCTAGAACAGTTCATTAAACAGAGAGTCTGTGAACATTTAGAAGGGAAAGCCATAATCACTAAAAGTCAGCATGGGTTTCTCAAAAACAAGTCATGCCAAACTAATCTGATCTCTTTTTTTCATAAAATTACCAGCTTGTTAGATGAAGGGAATGCGGTAGACATAGCATATCTTGATTTCAGTAAGGCTTTTGACAAGATCCCTCATGATATTCTTGCAAACAAGATAGTAAAATGTGGGCTAGACAATACAACTGTTAGGTGGATTAGTAACTGGTTGACTGACCAAACTCAAAGGGTGCTCAGCAATGGCTCCTCTTCATCCTGGAGAGAAGTGACCAGTGGGGTGCCACAGGGTTCGGTCCTGGGCCCAGTGCTATTCAGCATCTTTATCAATGATTTGGATGAAGGAATAGGGGGCATGTTTCTCAAATTTGCAGATGACACCAAATTAGGAGGAATAATTAATACCCCAGAGGACAGGATGAAAATTCAAAATGATCTTAATAGATTAGAAAGCTGGGCCAAAGCTAACAAAATGAAGTTCAACACAGAGAAATGTAAGGTACTGCACTTAGGGCAAAAAAATGAAATGCATAGATATAAGATGGGGGACACCTGGCTTAACGAGACTATGTGTGAAAGGGATCTAGGAGTCCTAGTGGACCACAAGTTGAACATGAGTCAACAGTGTGATGCTGCAGCTAAAAAGGCCAATGCAATTTTAGGCTGCATTAGTAGAAGTATAGTATCTAGATCAAGGGAAGTAATAGTGCCACTGTATTCTGCTTTGGTCAGGCCCCACCTGGAATACTGTGTCCAGTTCTGGGCACCACAATTCAAAAAGGATGTTGAAAAACTGGAGCGTGTCCAGAGGAGGGCGACTAAAATGGTAAAGGGTCTGGAAACCATTCCCTATGAGGAACGACTTAGGGAACTGGGTATGTCTAGCCTGGAGAAGAGATGGCTAAGAGGGGATATGATAGCTCTGTTTAAATATTTGAAGGGATGTAATATTGAAGAGGGCGCTAGCTTGTTTTCTGCTGCCCCAGAGAACAGGACCCAGAACAATGGATGCAAACTGCAGGAAAAGAGATTCCACTCAATATTAGGAGGCACTTCCTGACAGTAAGGGCTGTTCGACAGTGGAACACACTCCCTCGGAGGTTGATGGAGTCTCCGTCTTTGGAGGTCTTTAAACAGAGGCTGGATGGCCATCTGTTGGGGATGCTTTGATTTTGAGTTCCTGCATGGCAGGGGGTTGGACTGGATGGCCCTTGTGGTCTTTTCCAACTCTATGATTCTATGATTCCATGATTCAGATTCATGCTTTTAAGGAAATAGGCTCAAGTTTACAAAAGCTCATGCTACCAACTTCTCTCTTTCAGTTAGTCTCAAAGGTTCTACAAGATCCCTTTGCATGCTGATGATAGCTATGTCTTTGAATTCTATCATTACACAGGTTCAGATGATTCAGCAAACTCTTGTTTGCCACAAACCAACATCACAAGTTTCTAATATCCTCACATGCTACAGAGAAGAAAGAAGAAGGGAACAAGAGCACTCAAGCACAAAGTTTGCTGTTATATCTGAATGCAGTCTTCGAATCAATATAAATTTGATGGAAGCAGCTGAAAAAAATGAAAACTACTCAAAAGTACACAAGAAAAACAAAACACAGCCCCTCCTCTCCCAACTTACTACTGTAACACTAACTCATCCACAGGCAGCACATAAGCTAACACATGTATCTTGATCATATAACACTGATATATGAACAATGTAGTAATGGTAGCTGGTAGTTTATGTGTCAGTGTGATGACAAACCTATTCTGAGATTTTAGTCCAGACTTCACAGGAGCTGTCCAAGGTGCTGAACCATCGATAGCTCTTTTAATGTTCTAACTAAAACCCAGAGCAGATTCGCTGCCTCACTGACAGAGAAGCTGCCAGTTGCCACTATACTGCATGCATGTTCCATGCACATGACAAAATGTATTTTGCAGGTACACCAGCCACATTGTATTGTATTTCAAACCCCAGGAGAGCAGAATGTACCAAATTTTATTAAGCCTGTTAATGGTCAAAATTGAAATTTCTGGGCCCATCTAATTCAAGAAGGAGAAATAATACATTTACAGAACACACACAAAAAGCAGTTCTCAGACTTTTAGAAAGAGGGCTGTTTGCATCTGTGAAACAGATTAATATGTTAGAAATAATCCTCAGGAGATGGATTAGTGAGCAAAGTACAGGTGAGGTGGGCAAATAATAACCACTATTTATCACACAGACATCTTTACAAAGTTTGTGGTGGTTAAAAATTACACCAGGCTACCAGCTATGTACAATTACTTCTGTGCAACTTTTAAAAAAATATTCTTTGGGCAGAGGTACAGGAGCACTCTTGTCACCTTCATGCTTACAATGAACTTACTTTAACAAATTAGTAATCCCTCCCCTTCTTGCTGCCACACACATGAAACAAACGCTTGTCAGCAATCTTCCACCAAGACCACCCTGGAACACCAAACAAAAACCAAAAAGCCATATTATGAATGGAAGACAAAAAGATGTTGCTAGCAGAGACCCTGTTTCCTGCTTCCAATACATCTTGTTTCCGCTTATTTCAGTAAAAAGTAAGCATGTGGAACTGGGTGCAGCACTCCATCTTTTGCCTTAACAGTTCAACAGTGATGGCTCCAGTCTCTGCGAAGCATCAGGATCAAGATATTCAAAAGATGCAAACTGCAGTGAAGGCAGCAGTAGCTATAAATGTGTAAGGGAGGGAAATTGTTGCACTAATGAAGTGAAAATTCAGCCACACATGGTGCTATAAAACCAGATTTGGCTTCTTAGTGGAAGAACAAAACAATGGATCTAACAGGACACAATGCTAGCAACTGAATAGGTCCTGGCTTCCTTAATTAGGGCAGCTTTCCAGGGGGCAGGGAGAGAGATCAGAGCAGGCAGGGCTGTGTGTCTGGAATGGGCACAGCCATGGTCCTTATATTCTGAATGCTGTCACGTTCCATTGAGCACTACAGCATGAATACACCAATTCAGCAATGGGTCGCAATACACCCACACCACTTTAGAAAATATGTAGGCATACAGTTTATATGCTTTGTAATCTCCAGTGCACCTAGGACAGCCTCCAATCAGCATCAAAGACTGGCACACAGAACACACTTCATAGCCAAGCCAGGATTTTGCACTTGTTCTTGAGAGGCACAGTTTAAAATAAAGGAACTCTCCAAAAGGAAATGAAAAGGTTTGACTCAAAGGCAGTTAACCGCAACTTTTCCAAGTAGGAGCACGTTCACCCAGTTATTAATAATATATACCATCAAGCACATTCAGCATTTTGAAATGCAGTTTGTTTCAGTTTTTAAGGTGTTGAAAGGACGCCTTACAATATAAACGGCCACACCTCTTACCAGACAATGTTGTCACACTAACACGAACAAGTTATTCTTTTGCTGGGTTAAAATCAAGGCAGAGCTTAATCTTTTACAAACCATTCATTTGGAAAAGGTTCACAGAGAAGCTAAATATACAATTCCACATAACTACAATTCCACTGTAGTTATGCTCTGGAAACTGTTGTTAATTCTTACAGTGAATACAACATTTCTCTTTGAATTTTCTTCTCTAATCTCATGAAAAATGCCAGATTTATAGTCTTCTGTTCATCTCAGAATACAAACAGCATGGTCAGCATAAAAATACTAACTTGTCTAAACTGGCAGGAGCAACATATTCACTGTTATGAACAAGAGAGCAAAGATTAGAATATATTGTACAGTATTCTCTTTACTATTCCTGGAAAGAAATTATTCTGAAATCCTTATACTGTAAAAGTCTACATCTGTTTCCTGCAGCTTGGTTTGGATTCAAGCCATCTTGACTTTTTAATACAGAATTTTGATGATTAAAAATATAACCTTTTGTGGAAAAAAAATAGCTTTCCAGTACACTGTATTTCCAATATGCCTTGGCAATTTACAAGGGAGCAAAAGACACCTGTTAAGAAGAGAGGACAAGCTCTATTGCAATTCTTTAGCATTAATGGTAATGATTCTTTGAACTTTAATTTCAACTCCAAAGCTTCAAATAGAGGAACTGATGGGGATTGGTGGCTCCTACGTTTTTCCAAAACAATTACATTAAAAATGATGTGAAATGTGACCAGAGTTCCGGATCACCATCTTCTACAGACAGTAACTACACCAGCAGTTGAAAGAGATCCCCTCTCTATATGTAATTGCTTGAGGAGTGAGGTCTACTCACACGGTTCTTCACTGTGTCCCACCAATAGGGTGTGTGTATAGGTGTGGGATACAAAAAGGAGAGGGCCGTCTCTGCAATGGCACCCAGATATGGAATACCATCCCCTCAAAAGTCCAATTGGTGCCCAACATTGCTGTCTTTATGTTGGTTGTTTGCTAAAGCCTTGGGGCCCTAATTGGCTTTATAAAAATCTGCATATGTGCATAGTTTCAATTGCATTAAAGTTAAACTGTTTAAATGAGCTTTAGTCTTTTTAAAAACTTGATTCATAATCCTTTTGTTTGTTTAAATTATTCCTTACTCATTTATGGTGTTTAAATTGGTTGAACTGTTTTTACTGCATGCTGCCATAGGGGTTGGGGTAAGTGGTGTGGTGGTTTGAGTGTTAGACTATGACTCTGGGGACCAGGGTTCAAATTCCAGCTCAGCCAAGTAAACTCACTAAGTGACCTTGGGCAGGTCACACTCTCTCAGCCTCAGAGGATGGCAATGGCAAACCCCCTTTGAAGAAACTTGCCAAGAAAATCCCATGATGGGTTCACCTTAGGGTTGCCATAAGTTGGAAATGACCTGAAGTCACACAACAACAACAACAACAACAGGATCATAAAATAATAAATATTTTAAATACATAAACTAATAAATAAATAAACAAAGAAAATGACAGAAGAGGAGCACAGCCAAGGAAATAATGAATGCAAAGGTATCATGTCACCTTCAGTCTTGTACTGTACTGGATTTTAAGACTAAACTGTGGATTAGTGGTTCATCTAAACTGGAGTTCAGTTGTCAGTATTTCTAAATGTCCTTTTTATCAGAAGCTGTATGTCATTAATGGTTTAATATAAATGGTTCCTCTGCTTGTTTATTTATATTTATCCTGCCTTTTCTGTCAATTAGCCTAAATACTCTAGTGCTAAATAAAGCACCAGATCCTGTCTGATTTTGGAGGCTAAGCAGAGTCAGACACATTTAGTACTTGGATAGGAGACCACCAATGAATATTAGGTTCTGTAGGCCATATTTTAGAGTAAGGAATTTGAAAAACCACATCTGAGTATTCCTTGCCTAGGAAATCCAAATGCATTTCATGGAATTGCCATAAAACCAACATGCACAGTATATGTCATGTCTATCCACAGAACAACTCTATGGAGGTAGGCCACAGTGAGAGATTGACTGTTTCAAGGTCCCAAAGGGGTAACTGCTGAGCAGTGATTTCAATGTAGATATCCCAAGCCCTTGTCCAACAGTCTAACCACTATATCTGAGCAGTTCAGCTTCGGGGTGCAATATCTATTTACACGATACTCTGCAGCTCAAAGGATACAGTTTCTATTTCTTCACGAACACCTGAATTGTCAAAATATGGCCCTGAAGTTCTTTTTCAACAAGAAGATTGTTTTTAGCATTCTTAGAACCTTTTCCAAAACTAAGGGCCTAAGCAGACTGCCAGAAATAGTGCACATTAAATTGAGGCACTGCCCTGGCTCAGTGCTAGGGAATCATGGGAATTGTATTTTTTTCTGGGACATTGAGCCTTGTCTGTCAGAGAGCTCTGGTGCCACAATAAATTACATTTCCCATGATTCCCTAGCACTGAGCCAGGGCAGTGCCTCAATTTAATGTGCACTATTTCTGGCAGTCTGCTTAGGCCCTAAGCCTCTGGAAAGAAGTATGGAAACCTTTTTTTAAAAAGCAAGGATAGCAGTAACAAGAAAAGCAATGCAAAAGAAACAGACCTCCAATAGATTGTATGAATTTCCCTGACTTCTAAGTTTATCAACCAAGATGAGTTCAAAGACAGAATCATGTTTCATATACTAAAATACAACAATAACTGGTAAAAGTGGGGGCAAGGGGTATGTGCTATATCCACCAACATTTTATGTTGTCTTACTTAAAGGATGAGAAACAAACAAACAAAAACAACCACTCCCTTCTTGGCAGCCTACACTACACCATAAGCTGTATGGACACCCATTGGTCAAAGTTCCCATGAAATGTCTCTCTCATCTGGAAAGCTTTTTTGCATTATCTGGCATTCTCCTCTCCTTGGTCTTCACACAAGAAAGATAAAGAAGACACAGACAGTCAGCAAGACTGGATGTTTGCAGGCCAGAACTGCTCAGGAACCAAGTATAGCAATAAAACAATTCAGCTCACAGGAATTTCACCTAAGAGAACTAAGAAACATAGGAGGAAAAGCAGCACCTGCAGCAAAACAATTATTATTGTTGTTGCTGTTGTTGTTGTTATTATTCCCAACAGCCAATTATGTTTACAAGAAATATATTTTTCTAGGGATGCTCAAGAGGCCATGAATTGCCAGCCATTTTGTTGTTCCCGTGAAACCATTGGTGGCAACAACAATGCTAGCAGTGAGTAAGAGCAAATAAACCAACTACCCGCCTTTAAAATCTGACAGAAGGAAGCAGCTGCAGCAGCCAGTAGTAGGAATGTTTGTAATTTGCAAGTGGTAGCACTTTTCTGTTTTACAACTGAGCTGCAAAGTCTACCAATGGCATGTAGAGTTTTGTTTTGTTTTGTTTTGTTTTAGCAGCATGAAGAGATATGTGTCTGTCTCTATGAATGTATGAATAGATGCAAGTTGAAAGTAAATAGATGGAAATTGTGTTTGTGTAAAGGCCTGTCTGTGTGAGTGTGGAGAGGGCAGTCAAGAGAGATTTAGAGAAAGAATGCCTCTGTGCGTGTGTGTAGGGCTTGCATGCCCGTATTTGCAATACCTATTGCTCTGCCCATAACTTCTAGCTTTGTCTACCAATGGCTGCCTTGTTGTCAGGATGATGGTTCAGATGTGGTCATGCAATGCTTATTTGTTGTGCTTCAGCATATGTATGGTAATGCAGGATGATGGGGTATGCTATCCTATTGGTGATGCTGGGAAAAGAAATGATTGCATATCATTCACAGCCTGGGATAATGAGCAGATGTGTGGGGAGGAAGTATGAGCTGTAGATTACCAAAATCATTCTTGTGGGAAGCTGTAGTATGCGAGAAAGAAGACAGTAGACAAACCACCCTAAAAAGGGAGTTCCAGAGCTCAGAATTATTTACTCTGCTTGTGGGCAGCTTTCCAGTGTCTCAGGTAGAGATTTTTTTCCCCCTTTTACCTGCTATCTGACCCTTTTTACTGAAGATGTCATAGTATGAACCTGGGATCTTCTGCATGCAGAGCAAGTGCTCTTTCACTGAGCCATTATTTTATTTCTAGTCTATTTGTTATGGCAGCTCTAAACAAGCAGAAGCACTAAAAGACAAGAGTTTTGGCTTATGATAAAAGAGACATTGGTTCAAAGTGGGCATTTCAGTGAAAATGCTTCTGCCGTTTTGGTACCCCATCTTCTGTCAAACTAGAACTAGAACTGACGCCATTCATATCCTGCTTCTAGGTCTAGTGACATTACCAGACTGTTCAACAGGACACAGTGGTGTTGCCTAGGGCTACAGTGTCGGTGGTTAGAAAGGCTTTTGTTGGCACTGGGACATGTTGCAGACTGTATAATTACTGTTCTTAAGCTTTCTCATGTGCTGAGATTATTAATTAACACATCTTTCAAATGTAAACAAATGAACTGCTTGACTGGAAAGTCTGGTTTCCAGGCAGGTAGAACTGTGTTTAAAAAACAAAAACAAAACTATCCTGAACCTCAGAAACATAGTGAAATATATGGAGTTGCTCTGGAATGCTATAAAAGAGCTTGTGGACCTGGCATAATTTTGACCGGCACCCTTTATTCATTTAATGCAAAGTACTCCAATCCCTGGATTGGGAAGAATATTTTTACCCCTTAAGGACCAAAGCAATCATCATCATCATCATCATCATCATCATCATCATCATCATCATCATCATCATCATCATATTACCCAAATGTAATTTTCATTGTTGGTTTTCACACTGATTAATAATAAACATGGCATGTTAATAATACAGCATGTTAATGAACTTGAATCATATTCATCTTAATCATGTTAATGATCCTGTATCATTTTAAATTGTATTGCCTAACTTTTTAAAATCCTTTTTGGGTGTATGCTTTTAGAGTGTATGTTTAATATGGTTAATAGTTTAATTTGTTTCTGATGTTGTTTTTATTATGATTTTAAATGCATTTTTTTAAAAGTGTAAGCCATCTTAAGTGCCTTGGGGAAAAGGCAAGGTATAAACAATAATTATGATGATGGTGATGTTGGTGGCGAAGATGGTGATGATGATAGTTTATTATTGCATCACATGCTATGATGCAGATAAGGCTGTGAGATGACCAGCCCAAGGCCACCCAGTGAGCAGCGAGACTGGGAAGGAATTTGAATGTATGTCCTTTTACTTCAGTGGCAAACCTTCTTGTCTACTGACCCATGATTGCTAATGCTTAGCTTTTTTTCTTCTAAATTTTGGCAGTTGCAATGTAGTGATTGTTAAATAATAGTTCCAAGTGGAAATGATCAGACTTTGGTTAGACTGAAGGTCACAGATTCTCCCCAGCAGCATGGCCTCCAACCCAATGCATGCAATTGCTGATTGGAAAGCTATTCTTTGACATAATCAGCCTCTGACTGCACTGGAAGCCTCTGGCCAACCAGCAAATACAGCTCTCTGGTAGTCCACTGCCATACCTTTCAACAGTGACCAAGTAGGGGCAGGTTTCCTCTCCCTTTTGATAACCACAGAATAGTTGTGGTTCTCAGTAGAGATCTGCACTATTAAGACTACTTGGGGAAGCAGACGGGCAGCACAGGGCCGCCCCAGGAAGCTGCGCCGCTGGGCCGAGGTATCCGCACACCTTGGCCCCGCGGCACAGCTTCGCCACCCCTGGAAGGAGTGCTAAAAATAGCGCTCCTTCCACAAGTCACTGAAGGTGTGCCGCAAAAGGCTGCCGGTGCACCTTCGGCGACTCTTCCGCTGCAGCGTGTATGGACACTGCAGCGGGAGGTCATCCTCGGAGCGCCAGCCATGCGGAGGGCCGGCTGCTCCGAGGACATTTTGGGGAAGGGGCTGGGGCGCCCAGCGTGTGACTGCCCCTTCCCTTCTTTGCCCCGAAAACGGCGCGCCGTCTGTTTCCCCCCTACTGTGATCTAATACATGGCCTTAACTTTCTTTCCAGCTTTGTAAGGTAACGGGCAGCAGGATTTCAGGACTGATTAAAAAATCTACATTGAAAAATGTTTCTACTCTTTTCAAACATGTAAAAGAGAACAAATGTTTCGTTCAAGCCAAGAAAGCTATGCTTCATTTGAGTGAGAGGGAGAGTTGGGATTTTTTCCAGGGACTGTTTAATATCTTAAAGTAACTTTTAACCTCCATGTCTGCCAAGAAAATTGTTATTTAAAGCCTGTGTAGACTTCCTTTTGCTGCTTTTCTTAAAAGCTTTTGAGTATGTCTGAATTTAATTTTCAGTCTTTCATAGAACCAAAAAACAAGAAATAGATTTTTAAAACATTCTGTATTAGTCCTATTGTGAGAGCAATATTGTGAAAGTTAACAGATGAGAAAACCTACCGTTTGCACATGTAAACATATGTACAACCTAACAATTTGCTCAAAGAAGCATCTGACATCACATGACAACATCACAGTTACATACCATAACACCAGTTTGTGCACTGTTTCCTTACTTTGACTGCTTTGCTAAACATCTGGCTGGTAAGAGTAGTTGCAATGAGTCTGTGTGTCACAAGAGGGCAGACTAGAGAAAGAAAGGAAAAATGAAAAAAGTGGAAGAAGAAAGTTTTATAGAATACTGGACTTCAAACAAGTGATGCCATTGGTTCCAAGGCAGATACATTAACAAGATGATTATTTCTATGTCATGTTGTGGTATCTAATGAAAATGTATTGAAGGCTCTTTAAATAAAATTGCAGCAGGAAAATGTCTACAATAGCACTGAACAATTGTATTTAAAAATCTAAAGCACAGACCTGAAATTCTAGGTATTTATTCCTTAAAGCAATTAACTGTATAGATCATTTAACAGCATTAAAAAATAATAAGAACAAAGTACTCCTTACACATACATGCCTATTCAAATTTAAAGTTAGGGATACAATACTAGCTACTCAAATCCACACATGCTAAAGTTTATTTGGTATTGCATCAAATGAAATTCAAGGAACAACCTTGAGCAAAGTTTGGAAGTAACGAGTTATAAACAGCTGGTTATTTGCAATTATTTTAACATAAAGGTATAACTAAGGGCCTTTACAGACTGCCAGAAATAATCCAGCTTTAGGCCACTTTAACTGTCCTGGCTCAGTGCTAGGGAATCATGGAAATGGTATTTTTTTCTGGGACATTGAACCTTCTCTGTCAGAGAGCCCTGGTGCCACAATAAACTACAGTTCCCATGATTCCCTAGCACTGAGCCAAGGCAGTTAAAGTGGCCTCAAGCTGCATTATTTCTGGCAGTCTGTAAAGGCCCTAATTTCTATTACAGTTGAAATATAAGGAGGGATACCCTTTTATAGTGTGACTTTCTTTTTGTTCTGTCTTGGGTGCATTTTTGGCAGAAAGCTAAATTTAGATGATGATGATGATGATGATGTGTATCATGTTGCATCCTGACAAAGAGGTATCCCATTTGTTTCCGAAGTCAAAAGAATTTTGGAAAAATATCCGCTCCAAAAATAAACCCAGAAATGAATATCTTTTTAGGTCCACAGAAGTGTTACAAAAAGGGTGCATAAGCAGTGTGAACTCTGTGAAGCTCTCCAGAGCTCTTAGTCAGGCATAATGGTACAAAAAATAGGGAAGAATTAGGGAAGAAATGACAACTCTAAAAAACCAGCCTCATGGATTGGATATTGTATTTTGTATGTTCTGTAGGTGCCAGACTGCTAATGCAGGGCCAGTAAACATAAGCTAGGTTAAAGCACCAGCATTTAGCTTGTTGGGATACACAGGTATTCTTCTTCTCTGTCTTCCTCAACAAGAAAATTGGCTGATGCCCATCACCTTTTCTGAAACGCTGAAATTCCTGGGATGGCCAAGACTAAAGGCCAAGACCCAAGCAACATGAGTGTCTCTACATACGAATCTAGTTAAATTTACCACTGGAGTTAATGTGATTTCTTTATCAGGAATGGAACATGCAGAGAGAAGACCAGATATTGTGTTTTTATATAGCAGTCATTACATCTTGAATCTATATAGACCAGTATATCTATAATGTACAAGATAAGTAGTCATTTCCACCTCAGCCTTCACAGCACCTTTCTATGTCTGCCAAGCTGGGTAAAGTTATTGTGTTCTATCCCACCTGCAGACCTTTCTTTCATCAAACTTACTATAACCTAAAATGAATGGATAACTATGGCCATTTCCATTAAGTATTTTGAGTCTGATAAATCCATGGGATAATAATTCAAGAAGAGTATTTGAAGGTCAGAATATTCATCTTTGAAATATCAGGTCTAGCCACAAATATAAAACTAAGATCTGTGATGTGGTATTAGTAGATGGAGCCTTCGTGACCAATTCCATATTCTGCTAAACTAGCATAATAGCAAATAAGGCCATGTCTCTTTGCATGTTACAGATCACACAAGCTGTCAGAGCCATTATACTACCTTTGATAAAACCATATAAATGACATAAGGACTCATTAAAAGTCCTACATTCCCCATCACTCTCATTATCAGTTACATTAATTTTCAGTGCCATGTCACATAAAAGTGGAGGTAGCTTGAAGTAATAATGCTATTTCTTTAGCACTAGCAACAACACTTGAGTTAGGTGCTATTTATATTTTTACAAATGATGTCACTTTCATCACTTCACTCACACGAGAATGGATAAAAATATCTGTTGTAAAAATATATGGTGGTTACAGATTTAAAGTGCTGGCTAAAGATGAAGGAATACTCCTTGAGTCTGAGAATGTAATCTTATTATTGAAGAAGTGAAAACCTTTTATATCTGAAACGTGTCTACTGAACAGATGACGTTTTAATCTAAATAAATTCATTCACTTCCCTAGATAAACCTTATCTGGGTGGCTTCAGTAGGCCTGCAGACTTTACTGTCCCATTGCTTCTGTGTCTTAAAAAACAGCCTGGCATACAGAAATTGAGAAATGAAAGTTTTTCCTGGCATGGAGATAAAATTCTGGAAGACCCCCCCCCCCCCCAGTAACAACTTGTTGACTAGGTATGTGTTCAGTGGTTGTTAAAAGACACAGGAGCAGGGCCAGTGAAAACAAATTAATTTTAGCTTCAAACATTGCTTCCAACAACCTTACATCTCCTCCATTTGAACAAGACAGAGAAGAAACAGGAAAGGCACAATATGGACACTTCCTGTTCATTCCACATCATCACAATCCAAACACCTTTACAAGTAGTCGGTGAGCTATCTCAGTCAACCTTCAGAACAGGATGAGTTGATTTACATGGTAGATTTTGGAAATGAAGTTGTTATTAACATAGAATATGACCTTTTTCTCTCTGGCTGCATCCACACTACAGAAATAATCTGGTTTGACACCACTATAACTGTCATTGGTCAAAGCTAGGGAATTCTTAGAATGGTAGTTTATTGTGGCACCAGAGTGGAGCAGAATGTCATAGCCTTGACCAATGCCAGTTAAAGTGAGATCAAACCAACTGCAGTGTAGATGCAGCTCCCCCCCCCCCTTGCCCCCTGCTCAGGATCAGAAATGTTTAGGCAATCTGTGTGGGCTTTTGTGTTCCATGCAAGGTGAAAGGCCAAGCAGACAACACCCTACACAAGTTCTTCTGAGGGAATAAAAGTGGTGCAGTCAAACATGTTGAACTTCCTTTCATCAAAACAAAAAGGAAACACCTTGCAGATAACAAAATAATTGCGAGAACTTATGCAACAGTCTTTTCCTCTGCCAGAATGGCTTTTAAAGGACTTATACAGCATCCTTTGTTTTGCAAAATCTTTCTGATAGAAATTTAAAGTTAACTTTTGACAGAGCTACAATTATAAGACAGAGTTTTCAACTAGGACTGTGCTAGGTAACACAAATGTCAAGGCAGGAGAAAGACATTTGGAAGACTGAATGAATTGAGGGCTGCACCCCCACAATGGTATTTCCATTTACAAATCTCTCTGATCATTTTAAAAGGCCTAAATACCATGAAGTCACTAGATCCCATCAGATCTTGGAAGCTAATCAGGGTCCTCTCTCATTAGTATTTGGGTGAGAGAAAGCCAACCAATACCAGGTTCTATATGCTGTATTTCAAAGGAACTGGCAAAACCACCTCTAAGTTATTAATTGCCTAGAAAAACCATACAAAATTCATGAGGTTGCCATAAGCTGACAGGCGCTTTGAAGGAATGCATGCATGCATGTGTGCATGTGCACACACACAATCAATTTTTACCCTTTTCCTTACTAAAACTCTAACATATTAAATTAGCCTGAATGTGTATGTTCCAACTGTACAGATGAAAACCAGGACACATGTGGGTAAGCAGTACTAGAGTGTGGTCAAGATGGCAAAAGTTATTAATAACAGACAAGCTAGGAGAGGTTGCAGCAGTTTGTTTTTGCCTGAGTCTACAGGGAAGGGCAAGATTCTGCCCCTTCCTGTCCTCTGCCCCCTGTTCAGTTAATTTGAGTGCAAACTATTTTTGCAATTTGAACTCAAGTTTTCAGCAACTGAATTAAAACAAGGATGAAGGGGGAAAGTGGGATGAGGAGAAAGAAACTGAGAAAATTTAAAAGCAGCTGAAAAAAGTGTGACAAGGGATTCATCAGGACCTTCCCCGCCAAATCAAGCAGTTGGAGGATATGTGAGTGGAGGATGAAATTTTGGGAGTACACAGCTGGCAGAGGCAGGAAAGGTTAAGCATTCACTCTCCCACTTACCACTTACCTCCTGATACCCCAAACCCCAGCCAAATATTGCATTGGCATATTCAGGGTTGACAGAAAGAAAAACACCTAAATATTTAATCATTATTATTGCTGTGCTAAACACTGAAACCATTTCCTTGCTGTATTCAAATCACTGACCAAAGAAAATGTATATGATTGTATTTCTCATAGATCATGTTTCCTAGATGGGATACAACCCTAGAGATATGCTGAGCAATCACATTCCTAGAAGACATTACAACAAAAATTAAGTGAATTTAATTTAGATAATTTCTCATTAATATGGCTAAAGATCAATAAGTCCAAGCTGCAAAGCTTACCGTTTATAATTGATACGTAAAATGATTATATAATACCACAGATAGGGTGAATACAACTAGTCCTTCATTTAGATACACCAGTAGTGTCACTGGGTATGTGTGTGTGTGTGTGGAGGGGATGCGGACAGCACCAGGTGATACCCCAGATGGGGGATGACACCCAAGAAGCGAGGTGACATCAGGTCAGCTCCCCGCCCATTGCGGGTACTGCTTCAGCCCATGCGGTAGCTCCGTGCCCTATGGTGGGGCTTTCTGAGGCTTGTAGGTGGCATGGCAGGGCTTTTCAGGCCTCTAAGGACCCACAGTGCAGCTTTTCGGGGCTCGTAGGCCCCACAACAGGGCTTTTCTGACCTTCTAGGCCCTGCGGTGGGGCTTTCCTGGCCTCCAAGCCCCCACGGGGGCTTCTCAGCCCTGTGGGGAGGCTTTTCAGGGCCCCCACCACCTTGGAAACTCCACAGGAAGTCTGTGGATGGAAGTTTTGCATGCAGAAGCCATGCTCTCCATAGCGGGTGTCACTTGGTGTGGGAACACCACTGGGATACACAATTATAATCTTTTTTTTAAAAAAGTCTTAATGTAAAAATAGTTTTAATATGATATACCACACATTTATTAGGAAACCTTTTCTTCAAATGAACTGGAATTTTAAGACTTTGAATCAACAAGTTAAGTCATGTATTGAAGAATGTGATGTGTTCTTCATCTAGGTTATTATATTCTAAGGCTGAAATCCTGTGTTCATTTAATTAGTAAGCCCTACTGACACAAGGGGACATACTGCTGAGTAAACACAAATAGATTGTACTGTCAGTCTGCATTTGTACAAAACTTTTTGCATTATGCACTTTTGTAAAACTAATTTACTCCACATTGTATGAGACAGAACGGACACACAACCAATTTAAATATGGGTCCTTTCATACTAACAAAACTATATCAATATGATTCTATTTTAACTGCCATGCCTGCATTATATTGAATCCTGAAGTTTGTAGTTTAGGGAGAGGTATTTAGAATTCTCTGCCCAAGAGAATTCTGTGTCTCCCTAATGTACAAATTCCATGATTCCACAGGATGTTGCCATAGCAACTGAAGTAGAATCATAGTGCTATAACTGTGCAGTGTGAGACAGCCAACAGGTAAAATCTTTGTGAAAAATAATGCATCACTTCACATACTCTCAAATGAGTCTCCCCGAAAAAAGTGGGCAAAGATAGTACTATACATTCTTGATGAGGAACATTTATAAATAAACTATTTACCAAATTAGTGTTGGGAATCATGCAGCTCCCAAGATTCCTCATCGTTGGCTATGCCAACTGATGTTACTGTGAGTAGCAGTCCAACAATATCTCAAGGGCTGCATGATTCCCAATCCTGCTCAGAATTCTGCCTACCAGAGGAACAGAAGTGGACATAAAGTGTTACACCTTCAACCGAACCTGTACAGTTGTTCCATACTTGAACATAGCCTAAGCAGAATCTTTTTATGGACAATTCAACTGGAATTGTGCATAAAACTACACAAAACTTGTGGGTTTTTTTCTTGTCTGTATCTTTTATTTTCTTATCTGTTGTATCTTGCCTGGATCAAAAGACAGAATTAACATTAAGAGTCTGTGGAGTTGCCCATTAGCGCTGTCCCTAAGCCTGTGTTATTCATCCTGGCCCTTTCTGGGTTGAGAAATCAATGGAAATTCCCTGCAGAAATCAGGTTTCTAAATCATGCCAGACACCTCTGTATATTGTTACCACTTTTGTTACTTTAAAGGTAAAAGGTAAAGGTAGTCCCTTGACATGAATGTCTAGTCGTAACCGACTGTACGGGGTAGTGCTCATCTTCATTACTAAGCCAAAGAGCCAGCATTGTCAGAGGGCTACTCCAGTGGTCATGCGGCCAGCATGACTGCACTGAACGCTGTTACCTTCCCACTGAAGTGGTACCTATCCATCTACTTGCATTTGCATGCTTTCAAACGCCAAGGTTGGCAGAAGCTGGGACTAGACAGGAGCTCACTCCATCGTGCAGCATTCGGGCCTCGAACTGTCAACCTTCTGATCTTTCCATCATCAGAGCTGGCTTCTTAACCACTAAGCCACTGCATCCCTTATTTGTTATTTTGCAAACACAAAAAGTCAAAATCTGAATTTTGCTAGGATTGCAAAAATGATATATCCTTGCTTGATATGAGCCAAAGCCACCAAATAGCCCCCTTAAAAGGAGCAGCAAAAATGGGTGGAACTTTGAAAAGATCACACATGTGGTTTTCCCCACAATATTTACATTGGTCTGGCTCTGGAACAAACATGTATACCATAGATTGTGTAGAGTACCTATTTGCTTCTTTTAGAAAGATATTCATAAAAGTTTCATTTTCAAGTTTAACTGCATTTTTTAAATTAAAATAAACTTGGACCCCTTACCCCACTGCTGATAATCATACTAACTTGGTTGTTAATAGTATTAATCCCCTAGTCTATTTAGAGTACTGTACTGGTATTGCAGAAATATTCTTATTAGCAGAAACAGAACAGAAATGGAAGTTAAAACTCAACATAAACTAGCTTTCACACAAAAGATATTTCCCTTCTTTAAAAGTGCTAGAGTGAGACTGCTTAGAGCAAGATTTGACAAATCCAGAGTAATGAATTACTGTAAAGTTACCTTCACAGCCTTTGATCTCAGATAGGATTTCCTTATATCACTTTCCCTTTCAAGCTTCTACCATATGACTATTGTAAAGTGATCAGGACATATACTTTTCACTGTCAAACAACCGAGCTATCCCAAGACGTGCTACCTTCAGCAATGAGTATACTTTACATAGTAGAAAACAGTACCAGAGAATCATTGTGGTTCCTAGTGGGCAAAAATGCTTGTTCCATCTTCAACTTTTACTCCATATTAATAATAGAGGATTGAAATTCAAAAGTTATTGGTCCCTAATTATCTGATGCAACAAGGAAAAAATACATTCCTATACATCTATTTTGTATTATTTAGAGAGAAGACAACTATCACAAAACTATGTTATTCAGGCCACTGAAATGCCAAAATAAAGCTCTTAAATTTATCCTCAGCTGAAATGTAGGTACCGGTAGTATGCAATTTAAAAAGTACGGTAGGTAGTATGCTGAAAAGTAGGTAGTATGCACTGTTTCCTCAATTCTAAGTCTGAGAAAAGAGTAACTTTTATTCTAGTGGCTTGATCAATACAGACATTTTGGAAAAAGCTTTTCAAATTTATGAAAGTGTCTAACTGAAGCTGTTGGCAACCTTCACAATTTGGGTCCCACATATTTCAGAAATAATACTTCTCCTTATATTGTCTCCTGTATCACCTTTGCTCATCCTTTCAGATCCTGGTTCCATTTTCAATCATGGATTGGAACAGTTGGCTTACTGGACTACAACTCCAAGAATGCTGCAGCCACCATGACCAATAGCCTTACTGGCTATGGGATTCTGGGACCTATAGTCCCAAAAATGTAAATTTCCAAGCTTTAAATTCTAATTCTTAGTGAGAAAAGGAATATTTTACATCAATTACCCCACCCTCCAAAACTGTGAAATGAACTTCCTGCCCAATGAATTCCCTATCCCAAGATCCCAGTCTCTCCTGATCATTATACCAAAAGACATCTCTTCCATCTACTCTGTAATTTAATTGGTGGTTTGTTTGTTTGTTTGTTTCCCCTGGTGTTTGTTGTTGCATTTGGTTTGTTACTATAGGATATTGTGAACACTGAAAATGCAGCTATTGGATTATTTTAAATAAAATTACATTTTAATGTTATTAAATAAGTCTTTTATAAAACATAACATAAACCTGCCCACTAAACTCCTGCACTCCTGCCTGTCCCTGGCTTTCAATCCACCATAAGCATCTGAATAAGTAGACTAAAGTCAACGAAAGCTCATGCTACAAACCTCTTCCCCCCAGTTAGTCTTAAAGGTGCTACAAAATCTCTATACATATTAATTCTACAGACTAACACAGCTATATCTTTAAATTCTACCACTATGGAAAGCACCAAGTTTAGCCGAATTAAGTGGAAATCCATCAACCTCTTCAAGAAACTTGCCCAGATACAGATATCTTCTTTCTCAACAAGTGCAAACAATGGAATGTTGTTCCTAAGGACCTGTGTGGGGACCCCTCTGCAAGCTATATATCATGTAGAGCTCATGGGTTCTACTCCTGCCAACTGGGTCTACAGCAGGGGTAGGCAACCTTTCCCCTTTAAGGGCCTTCAACTCCCAGAAGCCTCAGCCATGTTGGCCAATAGTCCCATGTTGGCCAATAGCTCCTGAGATTCTGGGAGCTGAAGTCCCTCGGCCCTTAAAGGGGAAAGGTTGCCTACCCCTGGTCTACAGTAATCAACATTCCTGTTCTGTTATTTTCAGTTAATCTCCTGCACTCCTGTCTGTCCCTGGCTTTCAGTCCACCATAAGCATCTGAAGAAGTAGACTATGAAAGCTCATGCTACAAACATCTTTTTCCCCCAGTTAGTTAGTCTCAAAGATGCTACAAAATCTCTATACATATCAATTCTACAGACTAACATGACTATATCTTTAAATTCTTCCCATGATGGTAATGTTCCCTTTACTTAAAGGGGTAGGGGAATCCATAATTTGTCTAGTGACAAAACTGTATAACAGTTTCAAATTATTAGATTCAGAAGAATGCATTATACAATTTAGATAATTTTAAGATTCAGACTATGAACACTTATGTGGGAATGAATGTAACAATTTGCCACCCTTTCACAATTCCCTCATTGGGGTATTGTGAAAGAGTGGCAAATTGTTGCATATTTGATTTGTTATTACAGTATTTCTTTTGTACTACCATAGATGGAGGAAAGACTCGTGGGAATTTTGGCATCCCATGTGTCAAAATGGTTCAGGTGGCTTTGGTGACTGGGCCCCACATGTTGGTTGCTGCTCTACCTCTAGAAGCAAAATGTCTTATCTTACTGGAATAGATACATGTATAGAATTGGCTTGACAATGGTCACTACAATACTGTCTGGATAAAGTTAGGTCTTCCTATTAAAACCAAACATGATAACACAGCAACATTCCAATGGATTTAAAAAGAGACTGCTCTGGTCATGTTGAAAGCAGTGGGGCCCAATTTTACCAGTAATAAGGATAGATGGATAGAACATTCCCAAATCTGACATTTAAATTCCTACTCCTGCTCTGCCAAAGCACTATTCAGCAAACATCACTTTCAGTATTGGTTACTGCTGAAGAGGAAAGCACTATACAAGAGAAGCTATGGGGGAGGTAGGCCATCAGTACTTCTTGGCTATGCATTCCCTTTTTTTTGGTCAAAATTGGATTCCACCACTCTTTTTCTAGACATTCAGACAGTTCTCTTAATAAACACTGCTTCAGTCATGATCAAGTCTGATCCCTATTAACACTACTGAGATTTCAACAAAAGGGTGCTTAACATGAATAAAAATTCTGTTTCTGGATCTTTGTGAGGAAGTGAGGGGTAGGACTAGAATCAGAATTGCCTTGTAGTTAGTTATTTTAACTGACCTTTCTATGCTTAAATCACCATGATACCTACTTTTCTCTGATGTGTGTCTATGTGCCTTCAAGTCACATGTTGACTTATGGCGACCCATGAATTTCATAAGGTTTTCTTAGACAAGGTATACTCAAAGGTGTTTTTGCCCATTCCTTCCTCTGAAATATAGCTTACAGCACCTGATATTCATTGGTAGTCTTCCATCCAAGTACTAACCAGTCTGATCTTAGCTTCCAAGATCAGATGGGATCTGGTGCCTTCTTGCTGGCCATGAAAACACTAAAGAAAACACTAAAGATGGATGGACAAATGGATGAACCAAGGGAATACATTTCTAATCAATGGTGGAAGTGCACTGGTGCTGTGGATACCAAAAGCTCTCTTTTCCTTTACTACAGATTTGACAAACTGCATCTCTCAGCATGGCTAGTCTTTATAACCAGCTGCCTCTAAGTTTCAGAGAATAGCTCAACTAAAGTTAAAATCAAGTACCGGTAATAAAAACTACAAATAAATGTTTGCTTTGTCATGCCATGTGCAACTATATACAGCACATTTTAAAACAAATTACCTGGATTGCTTGGTAAACCCTATATACCTTCATTTACTCAGCCATTCATCAACAGCCCTGAGGAAAAGCCTTAGCTTCACTTGCAGTAGATAAAAGCAGATATCAATTTCTGAACTAGAAGGTTTAAAAAAACACACACACACACACAGGAAGAAGCAAATCCTGGAGTAAATATCAGCTGGGTGTGCATATAACAAGGTCCAGAGAGACACATCTAGAAGTTGCCTCTTTTAATCCAACCTTGAATTATGTTGGAAGTTGTTTTCTGTTCTTTCAGTGCTATGCAACTGCCAGAATAACTGCAAGGCTTGCAAGTCATAGTGTATCTCAAGCCTTTCCCAAGGCACCCCAACACTGTCTGAGGCACTGAAACTATGGCAACTGAATAAGAAAGCAGCCTCCATGATTAATAGATGAAGAGGCCAAGGACAGTGTCAAACTAGGCCATAATTCAAGAACAGAGTAGGAATTAGCACAGATCCATGTCAAAGCTGGCAGTAAACAGATGATTTTGATAGGTATCAGTAAAAAGGGGGCAAATTGCTTTCCTTTTCCTTTTTTTTTTTAAAGTCTCATCAAAATGACAGCAAATTATCTGGTGAATTATCTGATATTGTCTCCTGTGCAGCTTGTGAGAACAGAGCACTGTTGGGCGGCTAAGAGATTATTTGCCATTTTAGAATCCTCTGATGTTGGCAGATAAAGTGGGAGGTTACGCTTTCTAGAGTTAAGATGTATCCTTACCTATTCTACAAAAGTTTCAGAGGTTAGACCTTCCTTTTCCATGGCTGCCTAAGAATACTTTCATTTCAACTAATCAAAGATTTTTGTATACCTGCTGTGTCCAGCCAATACTGACAGAAAGCACAGGGAATGGATACTTCTTTCTATAGTGCATAATCAGCATGACAATCACAGTACAACACTAGAAAAGTTTTGATACATTGGACCCAGACTATGTCTGGATGCCTGTAATAAAAGCATCTACTTCCTCCTGCTCCCATAAATATTTTGTTTACATCGACTGCAAGTATAGAATCCATAGGATTAATGGGTATAACTTTTAAGAAACTTAAGCCAACTGTCTCATCCTGCAGTCTTTCATGCAATCAAAACCAAAATCTGATTCTTTTGTGATTCTTTTCTGGACTTGTGCTTGATAATGAGAGTACAGTATTGAACTGAGGGAGCCACTATATTCAGTGTGAATTCCAAGTATCTGCACTGAGATGCTGTACATAGTAATAGCTGTTATTAATAATATTTTTAAAAGGAAAGGTCAGTACTGGCTGCAGTGAGATACCATATGTCTTTCTTCTTGAGATGCAACAACTGGCAGTTCTGTTAATAGCTGGCTTATCTTTTTCCATCTCTACTTCAGACTGTATAGACATACTATAGGATGCTCTTTTAAATGGCTTAGTTGCACAAAAGGGAAATAACAGTATTTCATATAATGAACATTTGTGTGTGTGTGTGCTGATAATGTTCCATGCAAAAGTGTTTAAGATTTCAGGAAAATGGAGCTCTCCAGCTATTTCTGAACAACAAAAAAAAGGTAACGTGTGTCTGTATGACAGCATTTTCAATGTGCTTAATACAACTATTGGTTAAACTTTAGTTATGATCACAGAATACTTGGAAACTTCAGTTTTGGTCATCTGTTCCATGCATTTGCTGATTTGATGGGGGCGGACGGAGGGTTTTTGTTTTATTTTTTTACTGTATCACTTTCCTCCAGTTCCTCCTGCGCTTCTTTATTTAATGCTAGCAGCTTTTAAGCTTCTTAACTGTCAAGACTAGCAGACAACTTCAGTATAAATATATTTACAATGTACTACTCTTTGGCAGTCTAAATATTTTAAATGTTTCATTTTTCCACTGTTTTTTTTTCCAGTTTTCTACAGCATGTTTCAAAATTTAGGACAGCATGCAATGGTTTTGTTGACTTCTGGACTGTTCCTGCTTCTGTGGTGGAAGATCTGGAATGCCTACCCATAGGAGGAGGTAAAAAGGAGGCGAGGGGGGGATTTGGTCATACAAGTTTGCATCTTTGCATCTGGTGATTGAGTTCAGACACAGACTTTCTATCTTTCTACCTTAGGAAGAACAAGGTTGATGATGGAAATTGTTATAAGATTATAACTGTACACTCCTTTGGAAACCACACATGGC
The DNA here is from genome assembly GCA_026167975.1 of Phrynosoma blainvillii. Classification (NCBI taxonomy): domain Eukaryota; kingdom Metazoa; phylum Chordata; class Lepidosauria; order Squamata; family Phrynosomatidae; genus Phrynosoma; species Phrynosoma blainvillii. The sequence continues at coordinate 81,687,660 of JANUYF010000002.1, forward strand.
TTAAAGATTGAATATAATCTTTAACTACAATCTTTAACACTACAAGTTTCCTAGTACACTGCAGGTAATACAGTGGGGAGCATTCTGCTTTCTATGTAGTTGGTACTAATAACTCACAGAACAGTATCTCATTGGGAAATGACATGGGTCTCTAGGCAAGCAGATTTTTGCTTTAAAAAAAATCTAGTGGCAATTTTATTGTCATAAACGTTTCAGTATCAATCTAAGAATATTAGGCTGGCTGGGTTTTAGAGAACCATAATAAAACCAGAGATGTTAATTCATGGTTCCAGGCCAAATTCCTGGTCAGATAATTAAGTACTGCTGACCTATCTTTCAGCACAATCTGCCAGAGTTCTTGGATTTAAGCCAATGTAGTCCCACTGAAATTGACTGTACTAATTCATCTTAAATCCAGCTATTTTAGCTTACTTTATGGAGGCTAAGCTGACCTATCATATCACTTGAGTAAATTTAGTTAGAAGCACTGCATCACTGACATCAAATAATCACTCCATGAAATATTTGCCCAAAGGCAATTAATATGAACTAGCTACTTGGCCAGCATTCTCTCCATTGTCTAAAGCAAGATCACCATGCACAGTCTTTCTTAGCTACTGATGAAGCCCCTTTTTAGTCCTACACTTTGTCCATGTGGCTGGCACAAAGACGCAACACTACAGAGCAACCAGGGGCATATAAAGCAATATGCATCACTACAAGTCCAGGAATACTGTAATATTGAGATGAATCAGTGCCAGAATGAGTGAGTTTGCCACAGTCAGCAGCTATGCAGTTTCCTAGACCTACGAACACACAGTTAGGAAGAAGGCTTGGGAATGGAAGCTTGGTAACATCTTTATGTTGCAATAAAATTCAGAGTATGCTGAAGAATCAGGACAAACATGCTTAAGTGCACACTGCAGCATAAAGAGGCTACTAAGTTTCATTCTCCTTCCTGACTATGTAGTTCCAATTTTACTGAGGTCATTAACATTTAGGGCTAGTAAATGCATGAAGAAAGGACTCAAAGAAGAAATAACTGTAGTAGAGTACAAGGGTGAGGAACTGTGTCCCTAACTAGCATGCTTGAATTTCTGCCAACTCAAAAGTGAGATGATGATACTTTGGTTTCAGGCAAAAAAACTGTCATTTTGAGGAATGGGAGGAGGGGCAAATCAACACTGACATTTGAGGAGGGGGGTTTCAAGCAAAATATTCTTTTTTTTTTTAATTGGTCCAGGGCAAATATTACCTTTTTTTTAAAAAAAATTATTAGTCCAGGGAAAAGTAAGGCTTGAAGATCAGATGCAACCCATAGGATGAATCTTCCACACCCTGATATAGTTCTTAAGAGTGCTGGACTGAGAATGTCCCCATCCCTGGCAGAGTGCTTAGAGGGTGGATTGGACCTTGGAAGATGCAACTTCAAATCCTCACTGAGCCATAAAGCTTACTGAGTGATCTTTCTCAGTTTGACCTACCTAATGGGATTGTTGTAAGGATAAAGTAAGGAGGATGAGAGCAGTGAATGCTGCCTTGAGCTCTTTGGAGAAAAAAGCAGGATACAAATGCAACAAATGAATAAAAAAATCAGTGGGTTTTTTTTGTGAGTCAGGTTTACTGAGTGTAGTAGAAGTTACAATAAAACATGTATGCCATTCTTGTTGAGTTCCATGGGTGGATGTGAAAAATGGAATTAGAGGAGTGCTGAGAGTGGAAAAAAGCAAATGAGGGGAGGGGAAACACTGAAATACAGTTCTATCAAGATCTGAATGAAGATAGCTATAGGTTTTAGGCTTATGAAGCTGCGACCTGCAACCTTGTCCTATGGCCATGTTCACAAACCATGGCACGCGTGCCCATTTGGGCATGCAGAATGGTCCTCAAGGGCACCTGGCAGCCACAGCTGGTATAGGGGGTAGGGTACATGTGTGTGCAACTCGGTTCCTTGCAGCAGCCCAGTTTGCCTCAGGACAACTAGGCCACAGCAAGAAGGGGCGGGGATGTGCATGTGGCCAGCCTGGCTCCTTGCAGTGGCGATTCTCCTGAGGCAAACCAGGCCACTGCAAGGAGTATGGTCATGCACCAGCATTCCAGCTGGATGTCCTGCCTGGAAGTCCCACCCCTTGCTATGAGGTTCTGGGAGCTGTAGTTTTTTGTTGTGCGTCTTCAAGTCATTTCCAACTTATGGTGACCATGAGGTGAACTTATCGTGGGGCTTATCTGAGGTTGAAAAAGTGTGACTTGTCCAAGGTCTTCCGGTGGGTTTCATGGGGTTTTCTTGTCAAGGTTTGTTCAGAGAAGGTTTGCCATTGTCCTCCTCTGAAATTGAGAGAGTGTGACTTGTCCGAGATCTCCCGGTGAGTTTCATGGGGTTTTCTCGTCAAGGTTTGTTCAGAGGAGGTTTGCCACTGTTTTCATCTGAGGTTAAGGGGCTGTGACTTTCCCAAAGTCTCCCGGTGGGTTTCTGTGGCTTCATGGGGAATTGAACCCTGGTCTCGCAGTGAACTAGTCACAACAAACCTGTTTCAAGATTTTATTGGTAAGGTTTGTTCAGAGGGGTTTGTCATTGCCTTCTTAGGCTGAGAGATGTGACTTGCCCAAGGTCTCCCAGTAGGTTTCATGTCCAAGTGAGTTTCTTTAGAGGAAGTTTGCCATTGCCTTCCTCTGAGGCTGAGAATATATAACTTGCCCAAATTCTCCCAGTGGGTTTCATGGCTGAGCTGGGATTTGAACCCTGGTCTCTAGAGTCATACGCTTAAACCGCTGGCTATCTTTGTTCTTGTTACTGTGCTGTGCCTTCTGTGCTTTACTATGCTTGTTGTTGTTGTTGTTTGTTGTTGTTGTTGTTGTTATTGTTGTGTGCCTCCAAGTCATTTCCAACTTATGGGCTCAGAGCACCCTCCCTCCCTTCTGAGCACCAATTCCTGGTGACCCTAAGATGAAACTATCACGGGGCAAGCTTCATCAGTGGGGGATTTCCATTACCATGCTCTGAGACTGAGATAGTGTGACTTGTTTGTGTGGTGCCTTCAGGTTGTTGCTGACTTATGGTGACCCTAAGGTGAAACTATCGAGTTTTCTTGGCAAATTTTGTCAGGGTTTTGTTTTTTGCTATTGCTAGCCTGAGGCTGAGAGAGTGTGCCTTGGGTTTCCCCCTGGAAGTCCCACCCCTGGAAGGTGGAAATCCCACCCCAGATATCCCACCCACAAAGGCAGAAGTCCCACCCTAGAAATCCCGTTTTCCCCCTCCCCCAGAAGCTCCCCCCCCCAGAACCCGGTGACACCTGATGCAGAAATGCCACTGAGTTTGGGCACTCGGTCTCTAAAATGTTTGCCATCACTGTCCTATGGGCTCTGTAGGCTGAGGTAGCAACTGCCAATCCACCTTGGGTGACTTGATCACTGCATATCTCTTACCTATCTCAGTGTGATGCTTTGAATGCAATTAGTTAATTACTGAAAGCACTTCATGACCCACCAATTACATACATTAAAGAAGAAATACTAGCTTCAGTCTTGTTTTGCTGTGATGCAGGAAATGTTGGGCATGTACTGGGCAAGATGCTAGATGCAAAGCTGCTGGTGGTGGTGAGGAAGAGATAGAGCAGAGGTTGGAGAAGACTTTAATCCATGCTCTTGTAGATGTGGTGATGGATTTACCCCATGTAAATCTCACAATTAATGCTTTCACCTTTGTCAGTATTTGTAATTATGTAGGCTGGCCACCTAAAGTGTGCGAGATCCGTCAGTTAACATCTTTGGACAGTTTTAAAAAGGCTGTCAAGATGGATCTCTTCCGGCAGGCCTTTCCAGACCAGGTAGCCCGGCCCCGGGCTTTTCCCTCCTCCTTTAATGACATTATGTCGAACCTTGGTTCCCCCGCAGAGTAATAATGGGGTGATGTGTCATGGGTTATTATTTTAATTGTTATGATTTCCCCCCCCCCTCATTTAATTGTTATTAGGATTTTAACTATGGGGGGAAGCAGACGAGGGCGTCCAGGACGCCCTGGGCCGGCGCGCCGCGGGGCCGCAGCCTCCGCACCTCGGCGCACCGGCGGCGTCCCTGGAAGGAGCGCTAAATCAGCGCTCCTTCCTCAAGACAGCGAAAGTGTGCCCTAAAAGCAGCGGACGCACTTTCGCTGTCTTTTCCGCCGCAGCGCGTCCGGTCGCCGCGGCGTGAGGTCATCCCCGGAGCCCCGGCTGTGCGGAGGGCCAGCGACTCCGAGGGCGACCTCAGGGAGAGGAAGGGGCGCCGCTCGTGCGGCTGCCCCTCCTCTTCCAAGCCTCCAAGACGACTCTATTAGTCGTCTGCCGAGGACCTATGTTGTCGTTTAATACTGTTTTAAGGGGGGGGGGGGAGGGATATGCTTTTACTGTAATTGTTTTATGTTGTAAACTGCCCGGATTGGGCAACCATTGGGCGGTATATAAATAAATTTTATTATTATTATAAAGTGTCCACCAACAGAACCTTTTCATCCCCCATCTGTTCCAGCCCCTTGTGATAATTTTGTATTTACAAGTGAGTCCAGTCCTACATATTTTGGAAAAGGCTATCAGTAATGGTAATAGTTTGCGGTGGAAACCATGGTTTCTATTCATTAGCCAGGTGATGAGGCCATTATGTTCTGAATTAAAGGAAATTTTAATTTGCTCTGGTCCATATAGGCACACTCTCCACTATAGAAAACATCTGTTTATTTATTACATTTACATTCTGTCTTCTCTTCAATGAGCTCAAAGTGGAATATCATTCTCTGACCACCCACACACTTTTATCCTCCCAAGAACCCTGCAAAGTAGGTCAGGCTGAGATAGAAAGACTGGCTCAAGATACAATGATATGGCTCAATTGGGACTGGAACCTGGATCTCCCAAATTTCAGTCCAACATTTCAACCAGTACATCACATTGTTCCTCACTGTATCTTCTGGACAGCTATATTATATCAGAAGCTCTTATCTGTCTGAGATGACAATGCTTAAAACAGCCTTGATTGATTTTAATTGATTAGGGTGTTTCTGTTCCATAGCAGTACAGTAGGGTCAGAATACTCAGATCCAGAATAAATTGTCAGTGTTTGTTCCATATTATGATCTCCTTTAGCTCACTGTGTCTTAATTATCAGTTCATATTTATTTGCTGCATTTGTATCCTACTTTTTCTTCAACCACTTGCTCTAAACACTTATTCTTAAAGGTTTGTTTGGTTTGGTTTGTTTGTTTTTTTAAAATCCAAATTGTCTCAATGACTTCACTGAAACTACTGCCAAATAATCCCTTCTGTTTTAGGCACTGAAAAATAGGGCCATTCACTAATTATGCTATGCAGAAAAGAGTTAGCAAAGGTTTCACTTGTGTTGCTGTCTTTTCCTCCTGTCCCTACCCCTGTATAATTTGCCAGAATTTAAAATGTTATGATGCACTTGACATCCTCATGTTTTACTGTGGTTGCTCCTTAACCCTGCATGATAATGAGTGATAAGACTTTTACAGCACAGTAAACATTCCCTTAGATAGCACAACAATGTATTCCTCCAAAAGAGACAGGATGCAGTAAGTGTGTTAGGAGAGGTCAACTTAATCCCTTTTATGTCCTCTACCGCTGTAAACCATGGTAACCCCTTTCATATATATTTATGCGTGATTCTTTTTATACTTGCTGAGGTGACATTTCCCTTTTTCTTTAGCAAAGAAGCAAACAAGTTTACAACTGCCCACTTCCTTTTAATGAGCACAATTCCATTTGGGATCCTCCATAGGTCCTTAATTTCTTCTCTCTCTCTCTTTTTTTAATCAGCAAAGGCAGATTTTTGTCTTGAAGCCCTGATGCCCCTTTCCCTAGAATTCAGCAGCGACAACTGCTTGACTACTAGAGTGCAACATGTAAAAAGAGGCTAGTGCTAGCATTTTCTTTTGTTACTATTAAGTAGCTGGGAATGTTAACTACATATGTTCTTTATCTGTCTGAGTGCCCAGTTACTTCCTTTCCAGAACATTGGTTTAGCACATGAAGTATATTTTTTTAATCATAGGGGGAAGCAATATGATGTTAACTAATAGAACATATGGGGAACATATGGGGACAATGGATATTTTTTACTCATAGTTCAGATCTTCTTTGACTTTTTTTATGACACAAGTGAACAAGCCATATACCACTATCTTGATTCCCCCATGTCTTAGTAGTGTGTGTGTGCGCGCGTGCACATTCAAATCGCCTGTTGACTTATGGTAACCTCATGATTTTCTTAGTTTTCTTAGGCAAGGATTACTCAGAGGTGGTTTTGTCAGTTCCTTCCTCTGAAAAATAGCCTATAACACCTGGTATTCATTGGTGGTCTATTGAGCTCCCAGCCAAGACTAAAGTCAGTTGATTCTCCTGAGTAAGAAGGAAGCAAGTACTGAGGGTCATTATTTTATGTCTTGTTCAGGATATGCTATTTCTGTTTGTTTGTTTTTTAAAGTTTATAAGTTGCTACCACATTTAAATCGGATCATTCCAACCCAAGTAAAAATAATGAGTATAGAAGTATCTTTGCAATACACTTTCACTTATGTGGAACTACAGTACATTCTTATTATCTATACACATGGTTAAAATCTTAAAGGCATCATTAGACAAGATTTTCTTGCTTCCTGCTTCTTTACCATATAGCATGAAGAGACATTTGGACATTTTACCTAAATCAAGTTCTCTGTTTCTTTGTTTGTTCTGAAAGCTGCAGATTAGAATACCATCAAAGATATCCTGCAATCTTTTGTAACATTTTCTCATATCCCCTGAACTCTTTCTATTAAAAGCTTTATTAGTTTATTCCTCAGCAAAGCGGTTATTCCCAGGACTATGGACTGAGGAACTGACCCAAGAAAAAGAGCATATTCTATTAATTCTTGGGTTTTGTTTGGCGTTACAGTGGCACAATATAAAGACAACATTGTATTTAACAAAGTCACATAATAACACTACGCAAAAGGATAATAGATGGAGACAAGATTCTGCCATTTTTATTTAATGTTAGGTTAACAATTAACCCTGACCCTGGACAATGATTCTGCTGGTAACTTCTGTTTAAGAGAAGTTGCTTGGTGCCTGCACATTATTCTAGAGATATGCTTATAATGACCTGAACTCCATTATGTTCATGAGGCATGTGGGTGACCAAATATTGGACCCTTGCAAACAAAATGAAAGTTTGACAACTTGTTGTTTTAGCAGTTAATGCATTTAAACAGTCATAAAACTGTACATTTCCACTCAACATCTTGGCAAAGAAAACTTTCTTCCACAGAAATGGGAACATATATATAAAAATAAGTATAAGGAGTGGGGGGATCCCCTAACTGCTAAAATACAACAAAAGTTGCATAACAAAGCCAGTGGTAGAAATTCTTTGGTCCTGAACAACTAGATCAATAGATGACAACCCTTTCCTTTTCTCTTTGTTGAAACTGATGGAAAATCCAAAGAGACTGTGGTATTTTTTTCCCATTTTGCTTTTATCTTGGTTTCATCTGCAACATCCAAGCAGATTTTCACTTCACTTTCCATGAAACTTTAAGGCAGGGGTAGGCAACCTAAGGCCCGGGGGCCTCCCGCCGCCCGCCATAATGATATTATTGTTGTTATTACTTGTTCTTGGGGTTTTCTTGGCAAAATCTACACAGGGGGTTTGCCATGGCTTTTCTGGGGCTGAGAGAATGTGCATGCATATTTTTTTTTAAAAAATTATTTATTTATTTATTTATTTTTGGTGCTTCGGCCCCCCAATTGTCTGAGGGACAGCAACCCGGCCCCCAGCTCTAAAAGGTTGCCTACCCCTGCTTTAAGGTAATGAAACAAAGTATGAACAATCTCTGCAGAGACTTTCCCCTCCTCTGCCAAGAAAACCTACACTTTTCAGAAACGCTTTCCGAACAGGACCCTTAAATCTGGAGCTAGACTCGTTTCCCTAGATTATATTTATGAGGTTGCTGTTAGTTCTGTTGTGAGGAATGCTCCATGAAAAACAGTGATCAGTCAACAATTCTCAGAAACTCCCCAACCCCGAGTGCTTCAATTCTGCTCCACTTCTCCAACAGACCAGCAGGCAGGGGGAAAACAACACACTGGGATTTGTAGGCTCCCACTTTCACTCATGCAAATTCACAGCCAGAGCACTCAATGCACATTACTCTCAATTGAGAGCTTTTTCTCCTCATGGGCCACCCAGCACACACATACACACACAACCCAAACCCTTCCTGATGGCATCATCTTCAGCCACCAACAGCATCAATTACCTCTACCCCATGAGGTGGGAATGGCTTAAGATATTAGGTGGCATGATTGACAGAAACCCCTCTTGATTATTATCATTATTCCAGAAGAGTTTGAATAGAAAAGCTTAAAGGTTTTCCCAAAACTGTTCTTTCTTTTCCAGAGAGCACAGAACTTCTTTTACACCCCTCCCCAGCCTTCGGGCATTTCCCTCCATCCAGCCTGCGGTTTTAAGGAGGTTTGCAGGAACAAAAACTCCATTGTGTAATCCAGCCCTAGGATTGTCTTGGAGAAACACACCAGTTACCCCTCGCCTTGGCTGACTTCCCTTCAAGACTCAAGGAGCATGTTAAGGGAGAGCAAACGTATGTGCATTAAAACGATTTGGGGAAGCAGTACTTCCATCTCTAAAACTAGAAACACTGGAGGCTTTAGACTTGCATGAAAGGGGGGGGGGGGGGAAGACTTCTACCCTTCCCATCCTCTTCCCAAATCCCATCTATAGGAGCTTGCGGTGATATCTCCAGAGGCTGAAAGAAAGTCACTCTACACATGCTCAGAGGCACACCTTTGGGATTACTTCACAAGGTTTTCCAGAGACAAAGCTTGGCACTGAAAGAAGAATTCTTTGATCTTACTTTGATCTTTATTCTACCTGACTTTTGAGATGCAAGCTTTGGGTCACCAAACACAGCGTCGTATTGGGACGAGTGCATATATATATATATATATATATATATATACACACACACACACACACACACACAGAGGTACATTATATTGACCCAACGGAAAACTGAGAGGTTTGCTAGATAAAATGCATCTGGCCATTGGAGCAAACGCATCTAGAGGGAGCAGACTTAAGCCTAGGAAAGCTGATGCTGCCAACTTCTTACTCTCAGTGAGTCTTGAAGGTGCTACAAGGTCTCTATGTAGACTACATACGGCTCTAGCTTCGTAGTATACCACGGAGACAACACGTTTGAGCAGCTCATTCAGCGTCTTTGTAATGGAGTTACACTCTAATACCAACCTGAGACCATAGGAAATAAACAAAGGAGCCCGTCGGGGTTGGCTTTGCCAAGGAGCCCCTCTGGGATGGGCCCCCTTTCCCCTGCCTAGAGACCCTTCTCCCCTTCCGCCATGCGACTGTTTCCTTTCCCCTCCATCACAATTGTGTTACCTGAACCTGGAGCGCTGCCTGCCTTCTTTCTCCCTGAGCTTCCTGCCTTCCCTCTGGCGCCCAAAGGAAAAGAGCGCACCCGCCTTGGACCACTCCTCCTCCTCCTCCTCCTCCTCCTCCTCCTCGCCACCAACACCCGCCAAGACCCACTGCTCCTTTCGTCCTCCTTCTCCTTCTCCTCTGCCGCCCAGAGCCACCTTCTCCCCTCACTTCGGGCCAGTCCAAGCCACCAGGAAGCCGGCCTTAGCCTTGGCCTTGGAGAGAGAGGCACTCCGAGGGAACCTTCCCCCGCCGGAGCCAAAGTGAGGGAGAAGGAGGCTCTCGGAGGCAGAGCAGAAAAGGAGCGAAGGCAGTAGCAGTGGGTGCCAGAGAGAGAGAGAGAGAATATAGAGAGAGGAGAGAGAGAGAGAGAGAAAGAGAATATATAAAGAGGGGATTGAGAATATAGAGAGGATATATATATATATATAGAGAGAGAGAGAGAGAGAGTAGAGAGAGAGAGAGAATATATATGGAGTATATATATAGAGAGAGAGTAGAGAGAGAGAATATATATAGAACATATATATATATATATATATATAGAGAGAGAGAGAATATATATAGAGCATATATATATATATATATATATATAGAGAGAGAGAGAGAGAGAGAGAATATATATGGAGTATATATATATAGAGAGAGAGAGTAGAGCGAGAGAGTAGAGAAAGATTATAGAGTATATATATATATATATAAAGAGAGAGAGAAGAGAATATATAGAGTGTATATATATATATATAGAGAGAGAGAGAGAGAGAGAGAGAGAGAGCATAGAGAAAGTAGAGAGAGAGAGAGCGAGACCGAGAGAATATATATATATATATATATATAGTATATATCTGGACATGGGCAATATACATGTGTTGCCTATGAGAGGAGATATATGCGTGTGTCCTCTCACAGGCAAGAACAGGAACTGGGGGATGAAGGGGACAGAGGGAGACGACCTCATTAACTCCTTCTTCAGGAAGGGTGTGTGTGTGTGTGTGTGTCCCTGAGCGCGCCCCTCTTCTCCCCTCAGCACAAGGCGAGCCCATCCCCAGAAGACCCGCTCCCTCCTTTCTCCCCGGGGATTAGAGGCACTGAAGCAGCCCCCCCTCCCCACACACACAACCGCCCCCTTTAAGAGAGAAGTAGACTGGTAGCCCTTCCCGCCTTCTTCCTTCCCGCAGGCGCGGGGTATGGGTGTGTATGGGGGGGGGGCAGCAGGGGAGGCGCCCCAAGCTTGCGTCAACCTCCGTCCCCAATCTTGCAAACAAAGCCAGAGAGAGGGGCGGCGGCGGCGGCGGCGGCGGCGGCGGCGGAGGCAGAAGCAGTGCCGCTGAGACACACACGCACACCCTGACAGAGAAAGAGACACACAAACACACCCATAGATATGTATACACACACACAACTGTCACTTGTACACACACATACACACACACACACAGCCAGAGGGACCAGGGTGGGCACACCAAGCTGAGGCGTTGTCCCCGCCGGGAAGGTGAAGGGAAAGTCGGGGGTCCGTCCGTCCTTCCTTCCTTCCTTCCTTCAGCCCCAAGTGGCCCCTTTCCCCCTCAGGCGAGGACTCAGCCAGGCAGCCCCCTGCCCCAATTCCTGGCCTCCTCCTCCTCCTCTTCCTCCGTCGCACACTGTCTGGGAAACAAAGGCTCCACGCCCATCCTCGCCCCCCAAGGAAGCCTCGCGTGGAGAAATGGGGGGCCAGGCTGGGAACTGGAAGCCCCCCAAGGCGCTTTGTCTCTCGGCGCTCCTGGGGCGCCCTCAGCCGAGGAGCCCGCCTGGGAAAAGGAGGGCAGAGGCTGGGCAAAGGGTCCCCTCACATTTCCAAACTGGAGGAAGAGGAGGAGGAGGAGGAAGAGGGAGAAGCATCCCAGCGCGCTTCCAGCCCAACAACCTAAACACAGAGACAGACAGTTTGGTACCAATAAGGGCGAAAGGAGACTGAAGGAGAAACCCTCCCCGCCTCCTCTCACAAAAACCTGAGCAACAAAGAGCCCGGGGGGGGGGGGCGGGGGAGAGAGAAAAAAAGGTTTCCCCAAACCTTCTCCGGTTCCTCCTTTGGCCCCGTCCGGAGGACCTCGCCGGGCCCCCCTTCTTTCTTTCCCCGAACAATAAATACCTCCTTCCCCTCCTTCCCTCCCGAAGTAACCGAGCAAGAGAGAGAAGGGGCTCCACGTACCTGGCCGGTGCCTGTAGCCGGGCAGCCGCTGAAGAGGACGGGGCTAGCGGATGGAGGGTCCCATTTAGTAATCCATTGGAGGGGATCGCTCCGCCGAACTCGGGCCCCTCTCGCCTGGGCAAGCCTTTGTCATCCTCATTAGCCTTAGGATTATCACCCGAGGGAGGGAGGGAGGGAGGGGGGGGTCGGCCAAGGGAAAAGAGGGGCGGGGGTCAGGTTAATCTTTGGCCGGGCGCCTCATCTCCCAGGAGGCCGGAGGCCAAAGAGAGGGACGGAGGGAGTGGGGCCGAAAGGGAGGTCCAGGAGCGAGGAGGACGGGGCGGAGAAGTCTCGCCTTGGGGCTCTCGGGGCTCCCCTTTCCGAAAGTCCTGGCAGCGAGGCGGTCTGGGCGCAAGTCGGTTCCTCCTCGGTTTCCGCAGCGCCGCTCCTCCGCCTGGACCACAAGGAAAGCGGCCCCGAGCATTGAAGGGCCAGCGGCTGCAGGACCGGGAGGAGGTGCGGACTTCCAAGGAGCAGCCTCTCTCTCTCTTTCTCTCTGTCTCTGCCTCTGTGCCTCTTTCCCTTGGTACTCTCCGTCCCAACTCTTCTTCTGTCAGTGGAAAGCAGCTTGGCTGGAGGTGGAGTCAAATCCCGGGATGGATTCCCTGCAAACGGACTGGCCCCGGGAAGGATGGGGTCCCACCTCCCAGGACACCCACGGCTGCGCAGGAAGGAGGAGGGCCGGGAGCCTCTTTTTTTTGGGGGGGGGAGCAGGAGGAAGAGGAGGAGGGGGCAAGGCTGGTGTCAGAGGGGGCACTGGCAAAGCTCCAGTGGGCTTGGCTCGCCACCCGTGGAACCACACACACACACACACACACACACACAGAGACAACCGAGTGATCAATTGGTCGCCCTCCTTTATCCCCGACTCTGGGTAGAGACTGGGCGCTGGATGGAACTGGTGAGGATTATAGGCGCAAACGGGGAGGGAGGGGGGAGATCAGGGACACAGAGTCCGTTTCTGACTTATTAGAGAGGAAGATTTTGTTGTGGGGGGAAAGGGAAAAGGAAAAGAGAAAGCCCGAGGAGGAGGAGGAGGAGGAGGAGGAGGAAAGAGAGATGAGCTACAAGACAGGATTTGCTCATCGATTTCCTTTGAAACGGAAACAAAGTTTCCAGGGCTAGCTGAAGTCCTTCCTCTTCCCACAAAGACACCGAGGCGGAGGTTTTCATGGCAAGAAGTAACCGGACAGAAAGGAGAAGAGGAGCAGGGCAGAGGTGCAGAAGGATCTGTGAGCGCAGCTATATCGTGAGTAATAGAGAGCCACAACAAGCCCAAGTCCGCAGGACAGCCTTTCAAACCCGTCCATTGCCAGAAGCACCACGAATCCTGCACGGCTCTCTGGTCCGAAGCCATGTGAGACACTTTAGGCCAGGGGTAGGCAACTTTTCCTCCTTAAGGGCCGAGGGACTTCAGCTCCCAGAAGCCTCAGCGATGTTGGCCAATAGTCCCATGTTGGCCAATGGCTCCTGGGATTCTGGGAACTGAAGTCCCTCGGCCCTTAAAGGGGAAAGGTTGCCTACCCCTACTTTAGGCAAACAAACAAACAAACATTCTCATCTTGATTGTGATTGTCTGAATATATCTGGCTTACCATCAATAAAGTGGCAGCCCTATGTACACACCAATCTGAGGATCGGTTCCATTGAATTGAGTGGGTCTTTACTTTTTGTGTAGAGAGGCACATGCATTTTAACCCAGAAGCCAGCGTGGGTGCCGGCCCTGCTTTTTCTCAAGAATACTGAACCATCCCAGCATATTGGGTGTTGAAAACTGTGGAGGGAGATAAATAGACCTTCGTTTTCCCCCTAAAGCTGGCAAGAAAAGAACAATGCTTGTGCTTAGCCGAGAAAACAAGTCAAAAGCCACCACAACAAACTTGTTTCCCTTCCTCCGCTCCGCAGATGCTGAAGCTGTCGTTGGTCTGCATCAAATTTCCATGGGTTTTGCCCGAAATAAGGCATCAAAAGCAAGATCTGTGTGTCTGCACAATAGTTTGCGAAGGGAAAAGGGGAGAGGGGAATGTGGCACCAGGTGTTTGTGGCACCGAAAAAGAGGAGAAGTAACAAAACGAGGAGGAACAGAACTGGCAGAAAACCCACAAGAGGTTTGCAAGGCGAAGATACTAAACCGTCTGGCGATCCTTAAGAATAATCTCCGAGCCCCAGTTCTGGGAAAAGAGCAGGATACTACTACTACTACTACTACTACTAGTTCATTGAGGCTTTTTCTGCAGGGAAAAATCACCTGAGTCTTTTCCAGCCAGGGTGACCAGCTGTCCTGACTGCAAAGGAGGACAATACACTGCAAAATGGAGGATGGTCCAGAAAAATGGAGGCCACGACCAAAGAAAAGCTGAAAACTCTCATCTAAATACAAATCTGTGCTTCTTAGTCTTGCTGAAAATGGAGGACCTTTGGGAATCCCTCCTGGACAGAAGGCTGAAATGGAGGATACGTCCAAGACCTCTGGTCATCCTGTTTCCAGCCCAACATTGGTCCAAAACATACAGCACAAGGAATCCGGTTTAAGACTGCTTTAGCCGCCCTGGAACAACGCTAGAGAATTGTGGGAAGTGTAGCTTTGTGAGACGTTTAGTTTTCTCTGTCAGACAGCTCTGGTGCCACAATAATATGCTTCAACTCCCAAAATTCCCTAGCACTGAGCCAGGGCAGATAAATCGGTCTCAAACTGGATTATTTCTGCACTTTTGGACCACTGTCATCCTCCGTTAGGACGACGGCTTGCTTGCCCAAATAGGGACCAAATTTGTTGTTGCTGTTAACTGCCTTCGCGTCGGTCTCGACCCATGGCGACCCTATGGATGAGACATCTCCAGCCCCCCTGTCCTCTACTGCTCTGCCCAGGTCCTGCAAACTCTTATTCGTGGTCTCTTTAATAACATAGACCTCCATTTACTTTGGGCTCCGTCTCTTCCCATTCCCTCTTTAGCCGCCAGGGGGCGCGCAAGCTAGGGAGGCTTGCGGAAAAACTTGCAAAACTTTGGTGCCGGTCCAATTGCAAGGCTTGGAAGCGAATGCAAAGGGGATAAAGGGGCAGGGAAGCACACAGGAGACTGGGCTTGTTTGTTTTTAAAGTCCAGGACGAGGACCGTTAGGTAAGAAGACTTTATCGGCTGCTACAATCTTGCTACAACCAAAAACCAGCGTCTCAACTCCTGTCCCGGAGAGATGCCTGCAGCTGGAGCCTCTTTTGTCTACTTTCTGGGGCTTCTGAAGATTGCGAAGAATACTAGAGCTCCATGCAAGGGGGAAAAAAAATGAAACTCCAATCTCCTTTCCAGGCAAGATTGGTGTCTCCCTTTTTTTCTTTTTCTTGCACGGAGGCACAGAGCTCTACTAGTATTCTTAATAACACGATCTCGTTGCAATGTGTCTTTTTTTTTGGGGGGGGGGGGAATCTTTCTTGGCTGGTGCAATGCACATGGGCTAGCCTGCCTCTCTTTCCCTCCGCCCCTGCTAGGCTGAGCCAGCTCCTGCCTGGGTTAATCCGTCCCTGTCTCGGAGCCAAAGGAAGGGGAAGGAGCCCGCCGTAGCAGCGCTAAGCAATTAATCCCTCTCTGCTTCTCTGCCTGGAAAACCAACGGCAGGGCGCTCAGCTTATTGCCGCTACTTAAGCAACTAGGCCAGGGATGGGGAACCTTTTAGAGACCCAGTGCCCAAACACAGTGGCATCATCCAGGAGAAAACAACAACAACAAAAAAACACCTAAGGCACACACTCTCAGCCTCAGGCTACCAAGAGCAAACCACCCTCCTCATAAAGGTAAAGGTATTCCCCATTGACAAGGTTGTCAAGTCGTGTCCGACCATAGCAGCCAAAGAGTCAGCGTTGTCAGAGACTACTCTGTGATTATGTGGCCAGCATGATTGCCTCAAACGCTGTTACCTTCCCACCGAAGTGACACCTATTTATCTACTTTCATTTGCATGCTTTTGAACTGCTAGGTTGGCAGAAGCTGGGACTAGTGACAGGAGCTCACCCCATCATGCAGCACCTGGGTCTTGAACTGCCGACCTGTCGATCTTGTAATCAACAGAGTCAGTGCCTTAAACACTTGAGCCACTGCATCCCTCTGATAAAACTTACCAAGAAAAATCCATGATATTTCATCTGAGGGTTGCCAGGAACTGGCACTTGGAAGGGAAGGAGGGTGCTCTGGGCACATAAGTTGGAAACTACATGGAGGCACCCGACAACAACAAGCACTCTCACACTCTCTCAACCTCAGAGGAAGACAATAGCAAACCTCCTCTCAGCAAACCTTGCCAAGAAAACAGTATAAAATCCACCTGGAGAGCTTGGCATAGACACTCTCAACCTCACACAAAGCCATTGGCAAACCTCCTCTGAACAAACCTTGTGAAGACAACCCCATGAAACCCACTGGGAGACTTTGGGAAATTCACACTCTCTCAACCTCAGAGGGTGACAATAGCAAACCTCCTCTTAACAAGCCTTGCCAGGAAAACCCATGAAACCATCCAGGAGACCTTAAAGTCACATTCTCTCAACCTCAGATGATGAGAATAGCAAATCTCCTCTGAACAAACCTTGCCAGGAAAACCGTATGAACTCCACCGAGAGACCATGGGAAAATTGTACTCTCTCAACCTCAGAACAAATCTTTATTATTATTATTATTATTATTATTATTTATATCCTGCCCCTCTGCAGATGCAATCGGGGCGGCTTACAACAATAAAACACTACAATATACAGTCCCAAAACCTACCCACCCCTTAAAATGGTATTAAACATCAAAGATTAAAACAGTAAATGAGCAACAGACAATTAACTAAAAATCATAATAGCAGGCAGACAACCAGCAATAGGCGTGGCAGAGGGTGGGGGAAGGAATGAACTCACTCCTTAGGGCCGGGAAGACTAATCGGGAAAGGCCTGCCGGAAGAGATCCATCTTTACAGCTTTTAAAAAGCTGTTTAAGCTGGTAATATGATGGGTTTCGTCCGGCAAGCCGTTCCATAATCTGGGAGCGGCTGCCGAGAAGGCCCTCTGGGAGGTTGCAGACAGCCTAGTTTTAATAGGCTGAAGCAAATTCCTCCCAGAGGATGGAGTGCGCGGAGTGGATTATATGGAAGGAGGCGGTCCCGAAGATAGGTTGGACCCAAGCTATATAGGGCTTTAAAGGTAATAACTAACACCTTGTATTGATCCCGGAAACTAATCGGCAGCCAGTGGAGTGTTTTTAGGACCGGTGTTATATGGTCTCCCCTAGATGTACCATAGACCAATCTGGCTGCCATATTCTGTACTAGTTGAAGTTTCCAGACTAAGCACAAGGGTAGCCCCTTATTTTGAGCCTGGAATGTAATCGGCAGCCAGTGGAGTGTTTTTAGGATTGGTATTATATGGTCTCTCCTAGATGTACCAGAGACCAATCTGGCTACCTTATTCTGTACTAGTTGAAGTTTCTGGACTAAGCACAAGAATAGCCCCTTGTAGAGCGCATTACAGAAGTCAAGACGAGAGGTTACCAGCACGTGCACCAAAGTTTCAAAATCCCTTACTTCCAGGAAAGGGCACAGCTGGTGTATCAGCCAAAGCTGATAACAGGTGCTCCTGACCGTCTCATTCACCTGATTGGTCATCTGGAGCGACGGATCTAGGAGCACCCCCAGACTGCAAACACAGTCCTTAGCGGAGAGTGTGACCCCATCCAGGACTGGAGGTTATATCCCAATACCTAGTTTTGGAGCTGCTACTGTTAGTACCTCTGTTTTGTCTGGATTCAGTCTCAATCTGTTTTTTCTCATCCAGCCCCTTACTGCCTTAAGATAGTCATTAAGGGGAGAGACGCCATCTGAAGTCTTAGCCGATGACTGAGGCATAGAGAAATATATCTGGGTGTCATTAGCGTACTGATAACACCCTGCCCCATGCCTCCGAATGGTCTCTCTCTATATATATTAAACAACATTGGGGACAGGATGGTGCCTTGAGGGATGCCACAATTAAGCTCCTTCCTAGTGGAGCAACTGTCCCCAAGCAACACCCTCTGAAATCTGCCTGAGAGGAAGGAATGGAACCACTGCAATGCAGTGCCTCCAATTCCCAATCCTCTCAGGCGATCCAAGAGGATGTTGTGATCTATTGTGTCAAAAGCCACTGAGAGGTCTAAGAGCACCAGCAGGGTCACACTACCCCTGTTGATGCTCAGTCGAAGTTCATCAGCCAAAGCAACCATGGCAGTCTCAACTCCAAATCCTGTCCTAAAGCCAGTTTGAAATGGGTCTTGCCATGAAAATCCCATGAAACCTACCAGGAGAATTTTGGAAAGTCACACTCTCTCAACCTCAGAGGAAGGCAATGACAACCTCCTGTGGACAATCCTTGGAAAATATACCCCATGATAAATTCGCCTTAAGGTCACCGTAAGCTGGAAACTACTTGAAGTCGCACAACTATAAAAATCCTCATAGGAAAGGACACGACTTCCAGTTGGAATGGAGTGGGACATCTGGGTAGGATGTCCGTCCGGAATGCCAGTGCACGGCCAGGCTCCTTGCACACAAGAGAACCCGGTTTGCCACAAGAGAACCAGGCCACTTCATGGAGCTGGGCTGGCTGTGCACGCATCCCTGCCCATCCTTGCCATGGCCCAGTTGTCCCCAGGGAGACTGGGCCACTGCAAGATGGTGGGCTGGGACCATGTGCACGCCCCATCCCCATCCTTACCACCCATGGGTGCCACATTTCTTTGAGTATCGGGCCACATGCCCAAATGGGCACGCGTACCACATGTTCACCACTACAGATCTAGACCACCTTTTCCTCCCCATGTTTCATAGGACTGGAATTGGAAAAGATGAACCTTCCTAGAGTTTTAAGCACGACACTCAGCAAAGTTGTCAGAACCAATCACAATCTGATTTTTATTGCTTTTTTCTCCCCTATTTTTTAAAACCAGAGTTTGGGAAGTTATTTTTTTAGACTATAATGCCCCGAATCTTTCAGTGACTTGGCTCATCTGAGAGTTGCACAGTCAGCCCTCTGTGTGCACAGATTCTTTATCCACAGATTCAAGCATCCATGGCTTGAAAATATTCCAATATATATATATATATATATATTCCAAAAAGTAAAGTTTGATCTTGCCATTTTATATAAGGGACACCATTTTACAATGCCATTGTATTTAATGAGACTTGAGTATCCACAGATTTTGGTATCCCCTGGGGGTCTTGGAATCAATCCCCAGCAGATGCTGAAGGCCTACTGTATTATAATTTTCCACCAAAGCTGTGAAAAGCAACATCCAAGGACAATAATGTATTGAAAGCATGTAACTGTATTTACAAACCCTAAGATTTTAGGCAGTGCTGGTTGAGAGCCCTAATGTTAGTGGGGTGGAATTTAATGTTAACTTTAAAGGAGGTATCTATGAAGCTGGAGCTGTCTGGGGAGATAAGACCTTACAATTTGATTTAAAACCTGGAGTGGATTAATTGCCCTGCTGACACCTGAGCCACCAGTTGCCAGTGGTTTTGAAAGACTGTTAAGAGATCTGAGCAAAGGTTTGTTAACAAAAACAGACCAGTCAGGGTTGGCTCTACCAGTAGACAGGGTGGGGGGCTACCTGGGGCAGCAAACTTTTAATTGTATGAATGGGCAGCAAATTCCTCATAATTTGATTTAACTTTTTTTAAATTGCCAGTAACAAGGGGATGCACTTCTCAGCTCTTCTGTCTCATGTGCCAAAATAGCTTGACTGGTCTAGGGTACTACACATACTATTCTGTGGAAGCATACCATTGTTGTGCTACTTCAGGAAACGCTTTTTGTGACAGCCCTGACAGCAGTATTTTACAACCTTTTTTTAAAAAACATTAACACCCCACTGCTGACACAAAGCCTCTTCCTCCATTTTTATCCACCCCAAAGGTTAGGCTGATAATAAGTCAGTGAGCCATGATCACCCAGTGAGCTTCATGACTGCATGGGGATCTTAGCGGGGTTGCAGACTGCCAGAAATAGTGCAAATCGAGTCCATTTTAAGGGTTAGTGTTAGGGAATCATGGGAACTGTATTTTATTGTGGCACCAGAGCTCTCTGACAGAGAAGGCTCAATGTCTCAGAAAAAAACCAATTCCCATGATTCCCTAGCACTAACCCTAACCCTTAAAGTGGACTCAATTTGCACTATTTTTGGCAGTCTGCAACCCCCATTAGTCCACATTGCATCATACCGGCCCCAACTATACTGTATGTTGTACCAGTGGTTGGACCCTCTTTTGCATCTACATGGGGATGTCATGCACCCCCCCCCATGAAGTATATAAATAAAATGTGTTTATTTAGTGTGCATATTTTCATTTGCACATTCATGAACAGTGGTCCCTCCACATTCACTGGAGTTAGGGGCACAGGATCACTGTGAAAGTGGTAAAACCACAAATAACAATACTATGTTTTTACCTGAGAGAACACCTCTCTAGGAATTTTGAGGTCTTCCAGTGCAACTCTGTGGTCAACATCTGCCAGACATTGACCATAGAATTACACTAGAGGAGCTACAAATGCCTAGAGGTGTTCTCTCTAGGAATCTCTGAAGTCTTCCAGTGCAACTTTTGGTTTGACCATAGAGTTGTACTGAAGGACCTAGATATTCCTAGAGAGAACATACTAATACAATCCGTGAATAATCAAATCCGCAAAAGTAAAATCCGCAAATGTGGAAGGATGACTGTATATTTATATTTTAACATTTTATAAAGAAAAAACATCATTTGAATTCGAACAGTTTTACATTCAATATTTAACTCATAACTTATATGTGTAAATTTTACATATAAATCAGTTTGGGAAGAAGTCTATACCCACTGAGTGACCTTCGGCAAGTAACACACTATCAGTTTCAGAGAAGGCAAAGGCAAACCCCCTCTAAACAAAGTTTGTCAAAAAAAAATGCTGATTGGTTTGTCTTAATGTCACCATAATTTCAGAAAAAAACAATAATAATAATAATAATAATAAAATAATAAAATTTATTTATACCCCGCCCTCTGAAATATCAATCTGGGCGGCTTACAATTAAGAATGAGTACATCAATAAAACATATATATATACAGTAACCCCCCACCCCCCCTTAAAACAATATTAAATCAAGTAAATTTTAAAACAACAAGAAACACAGCTATTTAAAATAGATAAATGAGGACCCAGAGTATATGTCCAGCCAGTGAGATCCAACCATCGATGATGGGGCCACGTAAGGATCACTGGGGAGAATGTTTTTTATTTATACCCGAGGCTTAGATAATTAATCTGGAAAGGCCTGCCGGAAGAGATCCGTCTTGACAGCTTTTTTAAAGCTGTCAAGTGATGTTAATTGACGGATCTCGTCCGGCAGGCCGTTCCAGAGTCTAGGGGCAACAACTGAGAAAGCCCCCCGGGAGGTAGCCGCTAGCCTCGATTTTTGAAGTTGCAGCAATTTCCTCCCGGAGGACCGGAGAGCGCGGGGAGGATTGTATGGGAGAAGGCGGTCCCTGAGATAGCTTGGACCCAAGCCATTTAGGGCTTTAAAGGTGATAACCAACACCTTGTACCTGGCCCGGAAGCTGATAGGCAGCCAGTGGAGGGACCTCAGAACCGGAGTAATGTAAACTGACTTTGAGTTGAAGTATTCATATGTTTATTTTGTCTCATGTATACTGTTCAACTCACATTTCCATGTTTCACTTAACAGCATGAACAGAGACTTTGGACAGCAGAATCCAAGACCTGTGCTTGAAAAAGTTACTTTTAGAGAACTTTTGCAAAAAAAAAAAAAAACAAAAAAAAAACAAAAAAAAAAAAAACACCTTTTGCAAAGGAACCTTTCCAACCTGTGTTAGAAAGCACAAAGTCTGAACATTTTCCAGGCTTCTGTGTGTATGTGTTTTAAGAAAAGAAAAAGGACAGAGCAAGAGCAGTGGCAATGCTATTTTGATTTCCAAAGATGTCCAAAGCACTCTAGGAGCTGTACAATTGGCCAACCTCCTTTTGGCAGCTGTGCTGTGTTCTATTAAATGTGAGTTAAGAGGGACATGAAGCAATCACAGGACTACTTCATCTCATGCTGAGCTCTGTAAGGGAGCAGAAGGAGAGGCTGATGACCGTGCCCTCCCTTTAAGAGTTTCCTCTATAAATAAATCATGTATACTAATAGCAAACACGTTCTCTCTCTCTCTCTCTCGCTGGATCCTTACATAGCCAAAAGGACACCATCTGCACAGAAAAAAAAAAAAAAGATGACGTCAGCAGGTCTTGGGGAACCAGAGGGTACAAAATGTCCAGGCCCAGTCCTACCATTTGGCAGGGTGAGGCAGCCACCTTGGACAGCAGATTTTCAGTATCAAAAAAGCATTAGCACCCAACGTTAGTCTCCATATTTGTATCTTTATGAATTATTTTCAGTTGTCTATAGCTTTATTTCTGTACCCTTCCCTGAGAATGTGAGGTTTATATAAATACTTTTACTAAGTAATAAGTTTAGTATTCTTTTTCTTATTTTATTACCAAGTTTTATTCTTATTCTTCTTCTTATTATTATTATTATTGTTATTATTGCATTTTTACTGCCAACATTGGAAAGAAGTGCTTGTTTTGGACATCTTGGCTGGTTTTGGCTAATATAGACCTTGACTCAGGTGTTTGGAAGGCATCATTTGTTGCTTTGCCTCAGGTAGCAAAATGTTTTGGACCATACTGGAGAATATCACTGGAAGAGACCCCTAAAATATGGCAAAATTCCTAAACAGCTTCATGGGAATTAAGCAAGCTCACTAAGCACATAGTGTCCACTGAATGGAGAGGTGGGTATTAAAACAGGATGGGAGTGAAGAGAGTATCCTGAGAAAAGACATGGTTGCTTGAGATCCTAAACAGGATGACTCCATGCTGCAGAATTTTGTTCCAGGTCTGCAGTAGTTCCGCTTCCCCAACACAAATTTTAAATTCATACCGATAAAATCAACTTATCTCCAAATTCACTGGACTCTAGGTATTTCTTTACTGGCTCCCAAACTCTTTTACAAGTAGACCATGATTCTCCTCTTAAACATGATGTTAGCTTATCTATCCCAATCAGGTGAATTAACTTAACTAACCATTCTTCTGTTGTTGGGGTCCCTTCAGATTTCCATTTGGCCGCGTAGACCAACCTAGCCAATGTTGTTATATAAAATGCTAGTTTGCCAAACTCCCTTTCCAGCTTAACATCTTCCACCATTCCCAGCAGGTAGAATTTGGGATCCATTCTATTTCTTATTGGGATAATCTGTATGGTTACCTTATGTATGCTTTTCCAATATTTTTTTGCTACTTTACAATTCCACCATGCGTGAATAAAGGTCCCTTTCTCTTCCTTACACTTCCAGCAGAGGCCGCTGACACCCTTCTGCATCTTAGCCAGTTTTTCCGGTGTTAAATACCATCTAAACTGCATCTTATGGAAGTTCTCTCTTAGATCATAGCAGAGTGAATACTTAATTCTTTGGGTCCAAGATTTTTCCCACTGTTCCAGTGGTATTACTTGCTTTATATCCTTCGCCCATTTAATCATATTCTCTTTTACAATCTCATCCTCTAATTCAAATTTTAATAGCATCTCGTAGAATTTTGATATTTTAATATTCTTACATCCGTCTAAAATTGCTTCAAAGTCTTTGTCTCCTTTCCCAATCCCCGTGGTGGTTAAATCAGTTTTAAACCTCATTCTAAATTGATGGTACAAAAACCAACTGCAATTAAGGCCTCTTTCTGCTAGTTCTTCTCTCGACATCATCTCTATCTCATCAGCACCTTTCTGCAGTTTTATCAAGTCTTGATAAGTGGCCCTTTTGTTCTCATACAGTCTTTCTCTAGGGAAGAGTGCTTCGTTTGCAGAGGCCCAGAATGGGATTTTTTTACATAGCCTGTCTCTATATTTGTTCCATACATTTATAAGCGCCCTGCGAACAAAATGGTTTAGAAAATCTCTGTTCACTTTGATCTTATTGTAAAAGAGATAGGCATGCAAACCATATCTTAAATCTGCACCTTCTAGAGCCAATACCTCTTTATTCTTAAAAAAAAACCAATCAGAAAGCCACCAGAAGCAGCAGGCCTCATAATAGATCTTAAGATTTGGAACTGCTAGGCCACCCCGCTCAATTTTATCATAAAGAATTTTCATTTTTACTCTAGGTTTTTTCCCGCCCCACAGGAATTTTGACAAATCCCGATGCCACTCTTTAAAAGGAGCCTGCTTATGGATAATTGGTAAATTCTGAAAAAGGAATAAGATCTTTGGTAATATACACATCTTAATCACCGATATCTTACCTAATAAGGATAAATTTAAATTGCTCCATCTTTTTAGGTCATTCTTAATGTCCTGCCATTTTTTTTGATATTTTTTCCTGTACAAATCTATGTTCTTAGATGTTAATATTATGCCTAGATACTTTACTTCACTCTTTATAGAGAATCCTGTTATGTTCGCGATAGTCTTCTTCTCATGATCAGAGAGATTTATAGGCAAGATTCCAGTCTTGTTCTTATTTACCCTCAACCCTGACACCTTTGCGAAAGCCTCCAACTCCTCTCAAACCTCTTCAATTTTCTCTGGGTTCGTTATAGTTAAAGCCAAGTCGTCGGCATAAGCCTTGAGTTTCATCTCCATGCCTTTTATTTTTACACCCTTAATTTCGACATTATCCCTGATCTTGTGGTTCAATATTTCTAAAACCATCAGAAACAGCAAAGGGGACAAAGGGCAGCCTTTTTCTAGTGCCCTTTTGAACCTCCAATGGTCTAGATCTTTCCGAGTTCACAACTATTCTGGCCGTCTGTATCTTATATATTATCTCCACCCATTTAAGAAATCTATGTCCAACATTGATTTTATTCAGACTTTTTTTTAGAAAAAGCCAATCCACATTATCGAATGCTTTTTCGAAATCTATCAAAATCAAAGCTAACTTTCGATTAATGTCTCTTTGCTGATATTCAATAATATTTAGAATATGCCTAATATTATCTTTGATACTCCTTCCTGAAAGGAAGCCATTTTGGTCTTTAGAAATCCAATCTGGCAATGTTCTTTTCAATCTTTCCGCTAAAATTGTGGCAAAGATTTTATAGTCAGCGTTAAGTAGGGAGATTGGACGATAGTTTCTAATATCTGTATTATCAGTACCTTCTTTATGTATTAAACAGATGTTTGCCTCAGCCCACGTAGCAGGGCTGCCACTTTGCCCCAACTCTCTGAAAACCTTTAACATAAATGGAGCCACATCATCCTTGAAGGTTTTGTAATACTCCGCGGAAAACCCATCAGGCCCAGCCGCTTTCCCTGCTTTACTTTTTTTATGGCGTCATGCACTTCCTGCAATGTAAATTCAGCGTTAAGAACATCCCTATGCTTGTCGTTCATCTCATGGATATTGCAATTGTGTAGATAATTCTCCATTTCTTCCTCAATTAAATGGCCCTTTTTGTAAAGCTGACTGTAGAATTTCCAGATTGTATTCTTTAACTCTTCTTGCATAACTATCTCCCTCCCATTCTCTTTCAGCTTATTTATCGCCTTTTTAGCCTTATCCTGCCGTAATCTGGCTGCTAAAAATTTCCCTGGCTTATTCGTGTTTTCAAAAATTTTCTGTTTCGCATAACTCATTTTTTTTTTGCAATATCTTCTGTCAACCAGAGGTCCATTTTCTGTTCTAGTCCCTTTATCTCCTTCAATAAGTTATAACTTTCAGGTTTCTGTTTAAATTGCAATTCTTTAACTTTTAATAAATTCTGGATTTCGTTTAACTCTTTTTGCCCTTTCTTTTTACGTTCAGAGCCCTTTTTTATAAAGGTACCTCTAATCACTGCTTTAGAGGCATCCCAGATCATCTTGAAGGGAGTGGCCCGGTTCGCATTTTCTAAAAAGAAATATTTTAATTGAGTTTTTACCTCCTCCAAAACCTCATCATTCCTCAATAATACATCATTAAGTCTCCAATTATACTCTATAGGTGCTTCCTTAAATTCCATGATCAAAGGAGTATAGTCAGATTTAAATCTTGGCAACATCTCTATCTTTGAGGCCCATGAACACAGATTTTTAGATAGCAGAAACATATCAATGCGCGACCAGGACCCATGCCTATCCGAAAAGTAGGTAAAATCATTAATGGTGCCATTTATGACCCTCCACACATCCATCAAATCCATTTGCTCCATCATGCTAAAAAAATCTGAAGGGAGTTTCCCTTGGTTAGATGTTACACCTTTATAAATTAATCTGTCCTGCGTAGGGTCAATGACCCCATTAAAATCCCCCATCATTATAACATTTTCTACATTTAGCTCAATCAACTTTTGCAATAGGTGCTTATAAAATTTGCCTTTATTTTTATTCGGGGCGTAAATACCAACAATCAACACATTAAGACCTAACCATGTAATTTCTACTATCACGCACCGACCTCTAGAATCTGCCCAAACTTTCCTGGGGTTGAGTACGTCCTTAACATAAATTACTACCCTGCACTTCCTACTTTCTGCGGCTGCTACAAATTCTATACCTAATCTGGTGTTTTTAAGTAAAGAGGAATCCATAGTTTTTATCTTTGTCCCCTGCAAACAGACTAAGTCACAATTCAGCTTATATAAAAAATGAAACATTTGTTTCTGCTTAATAGGTCCATTCAGGCCCTTAACGTTCCACGAGATAAATCTTCTGTGTTTAATCCTCTGCATCCTCACTAATGAGTCCATCATCCTCGCCTATATCATCTATATCACTTTCAGATTCGATATTTATATCAATATTTCCCGGGGCCACAGCCACAGCAGAGCCTCCATCCCTCTTACAGCCATTTGTATCATTTTTCTTCGTCTCATCCTGGTCCTGATTCTGTTCCTCATTAGTGCCACTTTCCAACAGCTTCCCAAGTAACCCCTCCTCCAACAAGATCTTTTTCTCTCTGCTAATAGTTTTCCTTTTTTTTAATCACTCTACTCTCCTCTCTTTCTCTATCCAGATTCCCTTGTATTTGTTTCTCCTTTTTATCTTTACTCTTAGAATCTTTCTTAGGAATGTCATCTCTATCCTCTTTAGGTTTCCTCTTACTTTCAAATCTTTCGTCCACCTTAAATTCCCCCCTATATTTCCTCCAGAATTCTTTTGCTTCATAGAGGGACCTTAACTCAACCTTGGTCATTTTGAACCAAAATGTGAGACCCTCTGGAATCAGCCATCTATAAATAATATGGAATCTCTGGAGTTGACTAGTTAAGAAAGTGTATTCTTTCCTTCTTCTCATTACATTAGGGGCTACATCTTTAAAGATCTTAAGTTCAATTCCATTGACAATAAACGGGGTCTGTGCTTGCAAACTCAAGATTTGATCCCGTATCTGCCTTCTTACAAAATTCACGACTATATCTCTGGGTATATTCCTTTGGGAAGCTATCTTCGAATTCAAATGAAAAACCTTGTCTATCTCGAGCTCGTAAAGATGTTCTGGTCTACTCAAATAATTAGCTAAAGGGGATAACAGGATCTCCATCAGCTTTTCCCCATCCTGCTCTGGTAGGCCTCTCAATTTTACAGATCTTTCTCTCTGTCTTGCATCAATTTTAATTCTCTCCTCATCCAAACACCTAGGAAGTTCACTTAATCCTTCAATTTTCTCTTCAAATTTCCCTTGTTTCTCTTCCACATTTCCTATTCTAGTTTTCATTTTACTAAATTCGAGGGACATTTTGTCTATTGCACGTCTTACGTCCTTCATTTCCGACCTCAATTCCTCCTTCATTTCAGTTTTAAAATCATTCATATCCTGCCGAAGGTCATGAATTTCTCGGCTTAGGTCACTTCTCATAGCTTTGATCTCCTCAAACTACTTTATATATATATCTCCTCCACTAGCCTGCTCTAGGGAGGGCCTTCTCTGTTGTGAGGGTTGAGGCTTCATAGTCTGACTTCTAAGGCTCATAGACATCCTAGCAGAAAAGTTATGGTGGATAGTTCAGAATCGAAGAGAGGGTGGAGAGACCTAAAATTCTAAATATCACTCCTACCTTCCATATATTACCCACGGATATGCAAACCCTCAAGCATTAAATACTTATTCCCCAATATGAACCCCAGACATTACGCAGTAGACGATTAGACAAGTATATTAATAATTAAATGAGAGCCAAAGCGGACAACAACCCGCTGCTAAGTCAATTTCTATTGAAGGCAGATTTCTTCAGCTTTAAGTTTGCAGGAGTATACAGATGTAACTCCCAAATGCACTCTTACTATTATCCTGCCTATATATATCAGTGCGTCACCAAAAAAACAAACAAACAAAACCAATATCAAAATTTACGCTGGTCAATAAATAATTACCTCCAGCCCAAGTAATCTATGCAAAGTAATGGAAAAAATGACTAAATAACATCTATTTCAATAATTGAAGTATTAACCCCAAGGTAACAATGTGTCAATAAGGAGGAAACAATATATCAATAAGGCGGAAAAAATATTTCAATGAGTCTATCCAATATACCAAATAAAGATGTAAGTCTGGGAGGCAACCAAGTCCAATTCTAGGCAAGGCCTTCTTATTCAGTTTCCTCCAACTAGATCAGCTCCGAAAAAAGAAAGAACAGATGGCTCTTCTAATTCAGAACCCGATCAAAGTTCATTTAGATCTTCCATCAGAGACGTTATCACAAACAGAGATGGTTGTATTTTTGTCCCAAAGAAATGATACCGGCAATATTCACTACGTCAGTAGGTCTCAATCTAATTCTGTGAGATCCTTCCGCTTAATTCCATCATAGAACCCTCCCTCGGCGCAGGCTTCCATAGAGAACTACCAGTCCCAGCATCCTTGTTTCTCCTCTTCGCCGGAAATCCACTCTAGGCCAATTGGGTGTGGTCTCTTTCTCTGCGTCTCTGCCTCCCTCCTCGCGAGCAGTAAGGAGTTCTCGTATCTCGAATCCCCTGCATTTACCAAGGAGTCTCAGGGAGAGAGGAGAGAAACGCGACCCCTTTGTAAATTCCTTGCCCCAAGGATCCAAAAACTTCAAAGGAGCATATCACTGGTCCCGATCACAACAGGAGTACAGTTCCTCATAGGCAGTCCTCAAGGTATTACTTCGCCTTATAGCTTTCCCCAAGCTGCACGTCAGTACTGAGGGGTCGGGGTAAAATTATTCCAGTTACTTAAAGTCTCGACTCCGCTCAAAAACAAAACAAAATAGCCAAACAGGATTTAAAATTGGTGGCGTCCCAGACCTTTACCAGGTAGCCTCAGCAGAATAGGAGCTGCAGCTCTTTGTTCTTCCTCTTCCTCTTCACTCCTTCTACTATCCTCTTTTTTATCCATGGACGCTTAGAGGTCTTCCAAACCAGCGCCAAGTTGGATAAATGTCTGCCTCCCGAACCCCTTTACCAAGGGGGATAAAATTGACCAAAATTTGTAACTATTTAACTGTTGAATGGTCACTAATTCTGCCGAGCAGGACGGAACGAACCACGAACACGTCCTATCGGTCCGCCATTACCAACGGAAGTCCCAAAAAGTCCACTCCTTTTGAACCCCCCTCTTTCCCCTTTACTTGTCTTTGC